>JANBXA010000734.1:61192500-62392500 GCA_030556225.1 Cricetiscus sungorus | reverse complement strand
CTACCTCACACACACACACACACACACACACACACACACACACACACAGCACTTACACCACTGCAAACAGTAAGAGACCCTTCCTGGGCCAGAGAGAAGGCTCAGCAAGTAAAAGTCCAGTTGTCAACCCTGAGGTCCTGGGTTAGATATGACACAAGACAGAAAATGTTGTCCTTTGATATTCACATGTACACCATGGCATGCTGGTGCCATTCAAGACACACACAAATTCCAAAGCCAAATATGTTTTGCAAAGGACTTCAAATTTAGCCCAATTTCTTTGGGTGGTATCTTTGGTATCTGAAAAACCTGACACAGACACCAATGGGTTTCCTAAATTTCTCCTCCAAAGCAGATTCTGGATAATTATAGAAACAAAACAGATTATAAGGTGTCTACTACCTCAAAGTGGTGGCACAAGCCTTTAATCCCAGCACTTTGGAGGCAGAGACAGGTAGATCTTCAGAACAGCCATGACTACATAGAGAAACCCTAGGGGAGGGGGGAGGGGGGATGGGCAGGCATCTACAAACTGCAATGGAAACAGGAAAACTGCAGCACTGAACTCAAGTGGGAGACTCTCTCCTGAAACAGTAACTGATACTAGACAGCAAACACAGGCTGTATGCAGAAGGGTCTGCCACCAAGCAGGGCAAACTAAGTTTGATTCCCAGGACACACATGGTGAAAGTAGGAGAGAACTAATTCCCACAGCTTGTCCTCTGACCTCCACATGAGGGCTGTGGTGTTTGTGGACAAATAAATAAATGTAATTATTTTAAAAGGCAATCTTCATTGGAGTTACTACCCAGAGGCTATTATTTTAAATCCTAAATCTATTATTTTTCCCACAGAAACTATGTAAAATGTTCATAAATCAACCTATACACATCAATTTAATTGCTTTTAAATACATTCCAGATGTTATTTTAACAAGATCAAAGCAGACAGAAATGGGAAACTGTACAAGGTTAATTCCACACTAGCTACAGCTTATAAAGTTTCTAAAAGGGCAAAAATGGCCATTTTATTGTGTGGGTCAGGGGAACCTGCCTACTTAATCAACCAAAGCAGGGAATAAGAATAGTCTTGCTCACCTTTGGGAATTATCTAGCATTTGATCACATGCATCAGTCATTAACAGCAGACCCCACCTGCAATGTCTGAATGAGCTTACATGATGTTTATTAACGAGTTTACAGAGTTCACTCACAAGTGAGACTGGCTTCACTGCTCAGGTGTTTATAAAAACAGATGACACAGCATCATTCGGCAGGATTCACTCTGCTATAGGTTTAAGACATTTTTTTAAAAAGCAAATTTCATACATTATCTACAAAAATCTCATTTTCAAGTTGAAATGGCAAGACCTTGGTTCCAGCTTATACCTTCCAAAGCCACTCTGATGTAAAGCTGAAAGAGTATCATTTACACAAGCCTTTTCACAAAAGGGATAATGAAAAAAGATTCATCTTGATCAAAATAAAACTGATGAAAGTAGATTTTTACCTACTTCAATCACCTGATTTTCACATCAACTTTAAAGCAAGCAGGTAATTTATGATGTCCCTTTTTAAATTTAAGAGTTTTAAAACATCGTGCTACGGACAAGTGACCAAGGGGAGAGAGAGAAGGGTTTGTAAGAAAGACACTTCTCTAAGAATACTGTCTAGGATGCTAGGGAGAACAAGACTTGGGAAACAGAACCAATGTTCTTGGAGTTTTGCTGTAAGGTGGAAATCAAGAAACAGGCATAGCTCATGGGGGAAGAGAAGGAGGAGTTTTATATTAAGATGGTGACGAACATCTGCATACTCTAAAATCAGAAAGCCAAAGTATAGATATTGAGGTATAAATGTCCTCAGAGGTTCCTGTGTTGAATCTGCTACCAGCAGCACTATCTTGGGAGATTTTGTAAACTTCAGGAAGTCAGTTACTGGGGGGGGGGGGGGGGGTGCCTTCCTTTCAAACCTGTAACCTGTAATTTCTACTTTCTTCTTCCTAATTCCATGAGGTGAACAGCTTCCTCCTCCACAAGCTCCAGCCGCCATGATGTTCTACGATGAGCCCTCTGAAACCAGGAAGGAAATATCACCCTTTCCTTATGTTGCTCTCTTGGATGTATTTGGTCACAGCCACACAGTGACTAATATAGGCGGCCTTTTCAGAAGACAGGAGATAGCATACAGTGAAGAAAAACAAAACAAAACAAAACAAAAAAACAGAAACTAGCCTTAAGTGATACATCCATAATAGGAATCTACAATACAATACAAAAAAAAAAAATAAATAAATAACAAGTAGGTAGCTGTAGTAGGGCCTTGTAGATCTGTCAAAATTCTCAATTTAAAAAACAAACAAGCAAAAAAACCAAGCTGAAAATAATTTAGAGAAAATGAAATCTTCCTACAACAGTAGAAGAGGGAATGGATTAGAATGACTATCAGGTAAGCAATTAATGTTTACTTTCAAGAGTCTGAGACAAGTTCATGCAACTAAATATTTTGCCTGACTTCACTGTTCAAGTGGAAACATCAAGGTGAATTTTTACAGCTTCTATAATTCCCATTGAGAACAATGGTACAGGAGTGGAACCATACTACCAAGCACTGTTAACACCATATTCTATGTACATATTATTTCAAATCCACAGATCCTTCAAAAGCCTATCATGCTACACTTCCCATACTGCTGTCCTCATTTTACAGATGAGCACACAGATGGGTAACCTGCCCAAGGTCACAAATCAGCTATTTAGGCAGTCACGTTCTGCTGAGCCTTCCAAGCATGTGAGTATGATCACTGACCCTACTCTTGATAAGCAATTGTACAAGTGATAAGATAAAGGTCTGAGAGCCAGTGAAAAGGAAATTGCTATCAAATGCCTTAAAATTTTCATTAAGAGATGGAATCTGGCTGGGCAGTGGTGGTGCACTCCTTTGATCCCAGCACTTGGGAGGCAGAGGCAGGCGGATCTCTGAGTTCAACACCAGCCTGGTGTACAAGAGCTAGTTCCAGGACAGCTTCAAAAGTCACAAACAACAACAACAACAACCAAAAAGTGTTGGAATCTGGATATGAAAACAGAATGGAAAGCTAAAAACATTACTGGGTGTGGCATTTTGAATGAGAAATGCCCCATAGGCTCACACATTTGAACATTGGGTCCCCAGTTGGTGGCACTGTTGTGGAGATGATAGTATATCTCCAGGAGCTGCTTTTAAGAGTTTACTGCCTCATTCCACTTCTCTGCTTCCTTCAAGTGGGTGAAATGCGGTCTTTCTTTCAGTTTCCTGCTCTGTCCTTCTGGTGACTCCCTGGCTACTATGAACTCTCCCCCTCTAGAACCATAAGCCAAAATACACTTTCTTCCACAAGTTGCTCTTAGTTATGAGTATCTTGTCACAGCAACGGAAAGCAGCTAATACATCATTTACTTTTCATGATATATGTTAATCACATTTTTTTTCAGCAATATGGTGTTCCTTTTAAAAGGTCTCCTCCATGTTATAAAGCTGAGAAGTACTAAGCTCAACTTCGTATTTTTAAAACCAAAAGTTAGGGGAAAGGAAAATGGCAAAGATAATGAATACTATCTGCCCATTGCTACTCTATGTCTGCACATGACATCCACTTCAATAAAGCTTCTGGCTCCATTTCTACTGGGATTCTGCTCACAGGGTCAATAATGACTTACAAATCACCCAAACCAAAGATAAGTTCTGTTTTTATTCGTTTCATCTCTGAACTGAATATAACTGACCCTCTTTTTCTTCTTGAAACTCTCCTTATATCATTGCTGTCCCAGACTTGATTCTGACAGCCCTTTGTTCCTCCATATATTAGAGCATGCCAGGATTCAATCCTAAATTTCATTCTGTTACTTGTAGCCATGTACCTACCAAGACTTCACAATTACCTAAGTACAGAAGTTAAATGACTTACAAAAAGGCGAATTTAAGGAGACTGCTCAAATTTCTCAAAGACTAGGGCCTGAAAATACTGACAGAGCTCACATGAATCAAAGTAAGGAGTACACTGGCTATTTTCATATCTCCATGTAATATCCCAGCTAAAACTCTCTGTAACCCAGACTAAAAACATAACATTTCCACCCCAATGTTCCTACTCCAACCCTCAATTATTCTTTTCAGTCTTCCATATTTCTGGGAAGAATACAAGAATTCACAATTTACATTAACAATGTCAATCCATTAAAAAAAAAAATCTCACAATTCTACCTTGAAAAAGTATCTCTCAATTTCATCTCCAATCCTGCTCAAAGGTTGAATTGCTTAAAATTATTGCACAAGCTCCTAACTGACCCTCCCCTTCACCTTGTAACGAGTTTAACATATTTACTATTTGCTTTAATAACCTAGAAAGCACTGTATCACTGACTACATTGACAAAAATAATTTTAAACAAATCATTAAAAAGTAATTGTTAGCAAATATAGTATACAAAATAAAAAAAACTAAAGCAGTTAACAATCTCCATAATCATAAGAGATAACCACAAAGGGAAGCAATTCTTTGTAAACCACTATATAGCAAACTACCTAGAAATATAAATATGTTTATAGTTATTTTATCCAAAGCACATTAAGGCTGGCAAAATGGCTCAGCAGGTAAAAGAACATGCACAAGCCTAGTGATCTTGGGTTTTATCCCGAATAGAACCCACAAAAGGAGAGAACCAACTCCCCAAAGTCCTCAGACCTAAAATACACAAGTAGTGAAACATACACTTCCCATGCACACACTACACACAATGGAATTAATTTAAAAAACAAACATCAATGTGTGCATCATAAAAACAAATAGAAAAGCAATAAGAAGTTTTAATAAGAAGTTTTGATGTTTAAGGAGCATCACAAATTTAAGTCCTTCTGTCCATGTATTCTACCTCCCCTTACTCAAAATATAACTAGCATCAAGGATAAGCAGACTGCCAGATTAACTTGTATACTACATACTATGTCAACATTCTGTGATACATCTTCACTAGGGACTGGCAAGAGGGCTCAGCAGAGCTTGCTAAGAAATCTGATGATTCAAGTTAGATTCTCAAGACCCATCCCATGGAAAAAGAATATAGATTCCAAAAAGTTATTTTCTGATCTATAGACACACCATGGCAAACACACATTTTAATATTTCACTGTCTCAAAATTTATTCTTTAATCTGTCTGTTCTTAACAGTTTTAATTAGCAGCAAGACTTCTTCCTCAGGGACTTTTTGAACTTACAAAACTTTGTTCTTTCCTGCTAAATGTTCACTGGCACCAAACTGTAGAAACATTAAAAAATTTTAAATCAGTGCTTCTCAACCTTCCTAATGCTGCATACAGCTCCTCATGGTGTGGTGACCCCAACCACAAAATTATTTTCATTGCTACTTCATATCTGTAACATTGCTTGTTATATATCCTAACATAAAAATCTGAAATGCAGTGGTTAAGAACATTGACTGCTCTTCCAGAGGACCAGGGTTCAACTCCCAGCACCCGCATGGCAGCTCACAACTGCCTGAAACTCCAGTTTCAGGAGACTGGACACCTTCACACAGACATACATGCACACAAATGAATGCACATGAAATAAAAATGAATTAATAAAACAGAGCAGAAAGAAAAGGAAAAAAAAAACTGTAATGCAGGATACATCTGATGTGTCCCTTGTAAAAGGGTCCTTCAAAATCCAAGGGGTTGTGACCCACAGGCGGAGAATGGCTGTTTTGTAACACCCATCAAGGTGATGCCTGTGATCCCAAGAAAATCACCAGAGTCAAGCCAGTGTCATTTACATAGTGGCTTTAGACACTCACACAAGAAAAGCAACCAAGCAACAACAAAGTTTACAGCTGTGGTCTATCAGACATTTCAAAATCACACTACCACAAGATACAGATATTTAAATTTCCTTCATCATTTTTACAGTAACCATCTACATAACACACACACACACACACACACACACACACACACACACACACACACACACACAGCAAATCTTTTCCAAAAAACCTCTCCACCCACACCCAACACTTTGAAATAATGTGTTACTATCATGTCAAAAAAAAAAAAAAGCCTCTGCCAAGGGTAATGGTAAAGACAGTATACGGTAATGGCCACAAAATAGTAAGTGCCAAAAAGTCTTGTGGAGGTTCAGAAGTGGCTCAGGGGTTACACAGGTTCAAATTCCAACACCCACATGGTGACAACAGTCTGTTAACTCCACAGGGAATCTGATGCCCTCTTTTGGCCTCCACAAAGCACTGCACACCACGGCACAGGCACAAAGACTTATGTGTAGGTGAAACACCCATATGCAAAAATAAAAATCTCAATTTTATTTTTTAAATTGACATAAAAAAAAAATCAGAGGGACTTTTCAGTTTTCAAAAACAAGAACAAAGAAAACATGCCCCTTGCCCTTTAGCCACTGATCCTCACACCTAGGTGATAAACTCCCAGAAAACCCAAACCATAGCTTCAGAGTCCCTGTGCTTAGCACCACTCAGCACTGACCTGTCCAGCAATGAATCAATCACTCCATGACTGCCCTTAGGCTCTCAGTCCTGTCTCATTTTGTTCATGGTCACGACAAGGTCCAGAAAAGTTCTTTCCTTTTTCTGTTTTGGGTCTTTCAAAAAGGGGTTTCTCTATATAGCTCTGGTTGTTCTGGAACTCACTCTGTAGCTCAGACTGGTGTTGTAGAATAATCTTTTTGTGCACTATGAATGTGTCACTTGAACTAGTTTAATAAAAAAAAAAGCCAAATAGTCAATAGATAAGCAGGATTTTTTGGAGCAGAGGATACTGGGAAGGGTGGAGAAGCCAAACAGACAAAATGGAATAGAGGTAGAAAGAACATAGATCAATAAAACTACAGGTTAATTTAAGTTATAAGATCTAGTTATCGGCCAAGCTTTCATAACAAGTCTCAGTGTAGTGATTTGAGAGCTGGCAGGAGGGGCAGAAAAATGCTCCTACAGGCTAGCCTGGAATTCAGAGATCCACCTGCCTCTGCCTCCGAAGTGCTGGGATTAAAGGCGAGGTGGCCCACGCCTGGGTGCTCCCAAGAGTTTAACAAGGTCCCACCTAAATTACTTAATTTCCTCAGTCCCTTCTAAATAAAAACTAAGCAAACCTGAAACCACACAACATAAATTTCCAAGGACAATGTCTGTAAACTGCAGACATTGCTAAAATCCTAGTTTTAAAATGTATTCATTTATTCATTCAATTCATGGGGGTGGGGTGCCTAAGTGCCACAGTACCAAACCTGTGAGTGTAGTCAGAAGAGAACCTTTGGTACTCAGTTCTTTCCTACCATAGGCCCAGGGGATTGAATTTAGGTCATCAGGCTTGGTGGCATGAACTTTTACCTGCCCATCCACCCATCCACTTATAAATCCCCAATCTACTTCTAAAATCCCTTGTAACATTTTTGTAACAAATTTTAGAAACAAAGTATTTTGTGTCATTCATTGTTAAAATAATCTTCACATTTTATTTTTACTGGAATTCTAAAACACTGTATCAAAAAAAAAAAAAAAAAAGAGCTGAGGTGTGGTGGTACACACCTTTAATCCTAGCATTCAGGAAGCAGAGGATCTCTGTGAGTTCTAGAACAGCAAAGGCTACACAGAGAAACCTGTCTGGAATTAAAAATAAACAAACAAACAAAATCAACTAATCTAAACCCTGTTGAGTAGTAGTTTTCTGTGGGTTTCAGACCAGTAAGGACTACATAGCAAAACACTGTCTCAAATATATAAGTGAATAAACACAAACAGGAAATGTGTGCTAATCAAAACTCACAACAGAAGTAAATGAAGAGGCTATGGTACCAGTACTGGTGCAGAGCTTGTCTGTGCATAAAGCCCCAAGTCCCTGCACTGAATTCCCAGCACAAAAAGGGGAGGCATGGAATACAGAATCAAAACCTGCCATATAAAACATGTCATATCACACTAACAGTAACCAAAGTCAAGGAAGTCACTAATAACTTACCAAACATGCATTTCTAAAAGTAAAATAGTACATCCCCTGGAAATAAACTTGTAAACAACTGTTAAAGAGCAGACAGGTAGAGGGTCTGAAGTGTGGCACAAATTTTATATACAGCGCATATATATATTTCAATATAAAGTTACTACAAAACTCAAACAAATGCAGATATTAAAAAAAATAAAGTAAAACCTATTTCTTTGTTTTGGTAATTCTGGGATAAAATATTATGAACTCAAAAAGTTACCATGACTTATCTCATCACTTATCACCCCCAATGAGTCAAAGCCAAGCAGGCATTTTACATATTTTGCTTAACATCCCTAAGTAGGTAACTGTGCTGGTGATAGACCTTAGGGACTCACACATGCTTGCATCCCCAGTCCTGCACAGTACTCTCTCAATAGTAATGGAAAGCTTGTTAAGAATTGTATTCTATTAGGCCACAGCCCACTAGGTTATAACCACTGCTTTCTAAGACTGCAATTGCTATCTTCCGTACTGTACCTTCAAGTATTGCTTATGTCTGCAAAAGAAATAATTGCATACAAAATAATTTTGTGCCACAATTTCAAAAAGGCTGAAATTCCCTATATTAGATGAGATAGGTAAAACATAAGTGTCTTCCCAGAAACCTATGAACCAACTAAATGCTACTTAATCTTCACGTGTCTACTAGTACTATTCCCGTTTCAGAAAAGGAAACAAGGTAATTTGGTCACGTTGTAAAAAGTGAGCTACAGAGCCACAACAGAACTCGGGTCTATTAATTAACACCTCGTCTGTGGATCAACCAAAATAGAATCAGTCATTTAAAAAAAAAAAAAAAAACCACAAATATGCAGTAATTTGCTGGCTTACAATTCCACAGCACGTGAGGAAATTTACACGCATGCAATTTTTAGACTCCTAACAGAAAGTTGTATTAACTTCAAATATAGTACGTCTTTTTATAGGTAGAACTGAAGACCATAGCATTGGAATTTATGTGAACTCGGTAAGCGTAACCGCCTTTGGACACAAAGTTTTTGTATTCTTTTTTCTCCCTTCAAATACTACTGTTCTGGGAGTCCAAGGAGCGTGCAGGTTCCCAAGACGACCGAAAGACCTAGTTTAAATCAGGATCTGAAGGTTTCTAGTGCAAAAAATCTTCACCACCGAGGCCTCAGAGCGTAATCTACCTGTGGGTATGGGTTTGGTGGCTTGGGAGGAGGAGTACACACGTAAAAAACTATCCAAGGTAAATGTATATACGGGTTCCTTCGAAGAGGCAAAGAGTTCATTTTTTTTTTTTCCCACCACGTCTCCTGGCTGCAGAGAAAACCACCGACATTTAAGGGCCATCATCTTGGGTAACCGACCCCTAGACCTCCGCACCCAACCAGGTCGTGAGAGGGTGGTGGCGACGCCCCGGTCTCCCTCCCCCACCTGAGTGTGCACTTCAGGCCAGGCTCCAGCGCCCAGGCCTCCAGGCCTCCCCTCCCCCTCCCCCTCCGGCCCCACGGACCACGCGCTCCGGGCCGCGGCCTCCAGTGCCCGCGCGGGCCGGTGCTGATCCACGCCATCTGCCTCCAGGCCTTCCCAGTTGCCGGCCCACAAAGCCCGCGGTGACCTCACGCCCCCCTGGGACCCTCCCGCGCCACCCCGACCCGGGCCCGCGCTCCCCTCGCCCTGCGGACTGGGAGCGTACCGTCTCCTCCGGGTCGATGTCGATTTTGAAGGTCTGCTGCTGAAGGGTCTTCAGAGTGACCTGCATGGTGCCTGCGCCGGGGCCTGGCCGCCCCGGGGTGGCCGCGATCCTCGCGCTCTCAGGAGGAAGGCGGTGGGGGTGGGGGCTTGTCACATTCGCCCCACCGAGAGTCGCTCGCCCCGGGCCCCTCGTCCCTTGGCCGCGCCGCCGATCCCGCCGCCTTCCCCGCAAGCTCGGCCCGCTGTGCTTCCTCGCGCGCCAGCCACCGGGCCCGCAGGAGGCGCGAACGACTCCCCGACAGCCGCAGAGAATCCGCTACCTCACCACAGGATGGTGGCCGCCATCACCGTGACTCGCCGAGACGTGCCCCCTCCCCCACCAGAAAAACCCGGAGGATGGGGCCAGACCCGGGCGATCTGAGCAGGCGCGGGGTGCGGCGACGCAGTGCGCAGGCGTGAACAGGAACTCCGCCCGGGAATTGGAGGCGGGGCGATGGGAGGGGCTGGAATGTCCGCGGCGCGCTGCGGCCGTGCGCAGGCGCACATGGCGGGCAGCGGCGCGCTGGGAGGCCTGGTCCGTCCGCCCGCCTTCAGTCGCCCCGCCCACGTCCAGGCTCCGCCTAGCGGCCCGAGTTGCGCAATCCGTAGCCGGGGAACGGCTACGTGGAGACCGGCTTGAGTGGCTGGGGAGCAGGGAGCGTGGAGCCCAGAGGGCGGTGGAGCGGGCGGAGCCTTGATGGAAGGATTGTCTGGGGCCGGCCCTGATGGGGCGCACGTCGCCGGCTGGGCGTGTGCAATGCGGGCTGCTTCTCTGATCCAGGGACACTGACTCCAGCGTTGGACTGCTTGGTTGCGCAACTTGCATTCTCTCCCTAGCCTTGGGGTCTCCGACCTACAAGGAAAGGCGGATTTAAGAAGGAGGCCTAGTTGTTTCACGCCTTTCAAGGCTTCCTTTTACTATCCCTGTTGTGGGGTTGTTGGTGGATATTAAGCAGTTGCCCTCTGTCTCACCCCAAGCGCTTTCCCTTACACTTGGGCCCTTCTAATCTTTGCTCAGATGTCGCCTTCTAAATGAAATCTATCCTGCCTACCATACTTTAAGTAGCAACTTACCCAGATCCCATTATCCACTTTATTTTTCTCTGTAACATCACCTTCTGACTACTATATATACATTAATGTGTGTGTTTAGCATGCATGTCATCTCTTTACCCTAATCCCCAGGCTGAAGCTACACAAAGGCATGGATTTTGTTCTGTCCACAGTATACCCCCAGATCCTACAAAATCCGCCTAGCATGTTGTAGATACGAGGTGAACATTAGAGGAATGGGTGGATGTGCTTCTGGTACCTTAGAAGTAAAAGTGAGTTGTCATTCAGCTTGTTGCTATTTGGATACAGTAGGATAATGCAAGTAAATCTTAGTGTCAGGAGCATAGTTAAGTGCTTAGCTTTAGCAGTATGTCCATTTACGCAGAGATAAGGAGACTGGGGTGCAGAGGTGTCAAGTATTAAGCACCCAGTCACTAGAATAGTAAGTGACACCATAGGTGCTTGTCTCACTTAAAGTGAGAATGGATGAAAAGCAGTTACAATCAGACCACAGTGAGGGTAATTACAAACCACCTCTCTGAGCCAGCATCTAAAGGATACAATATCACTGTTTAGATTTTCATGGATTCTAGAAGCTAGGATATAATTCCTCCATGGAACTTTCCCTGACCATGCTCCCTCTCTACTGACTAGGCATGTCCCTGCACTGTGATAAATATCTAATTCTCTGCTGCCTGTCTTCCTGTGGTGCTAGTCTTAGTCACCAGGTGTCCTCAACTCTTGCTCTACAAAACTGGCAGCTGGAATCTCTCTCCCTTGAGCTGTAGGGTTAGCCAAAGGCAAAAGCAGTATTTCTTTCAGTGTAATAGGGCTCTGGAAAAAAACACGAGCAAAGGTAGCAATTGACTTCCTTGTGTACTTTCCCCTGCAAACCTTTTTTCTCCTAGTGTCCCCTAGTTTGTGACATCTCCATTTCTCCAGGTACTCAGACCAAAACCTAGTCTTCAGCAGTCCCTTTCTTCCCTGACTCCTGCTGCCTAGCCATCAAATCCAAACCTTTGTCAAATCTTATCAATTTTACTCTCTAATATATACCTTCAAGTTCAGCCGTTTTTCCTGATTTCTACTTCTACAAACATTCTCAGTCACCTGTCTCCATTCCAATTCCTACCCCAACAACAATCCAGCAATCCAGCAGTCAAAGCAGCCAATAGCTGATATGTTAAACTTCCAATTTTCTTTTTTGCCTTTTTTTTTGTTTTGTTTTTTGTTTTTGTTTTGTTTTTTTGGTTTTTCAAGATATGGATGTCCTGGAACTCTCTGTAGTACAGGATGTCCTCGTACTCGTAGAGATGTGCCTGCCTCTGCCTCCCAAGTATTGATACTAAAGGCATTCACCACCACCACCCTGTAACTTGTCTTTGATTTTTTTTTTTTTTTTTTTTTTTTTTTGAGACAGGGTTTCACTGTTTTGCTCTGGCTATCTTGGAACTCACTCTGTAGACCAGGTTGCCCTCAAACTCACAGAGGTCGGGTTGCCTTGGCCTCCCAGGTGCTGAGATTAAAGGCGTGTGCCACTTCTGCCTGGCTGGCTTTCGTTCTTAAAACTGGGTCTCAACTACATAGCCCAAGCTTAACTGAAACTTGTAATTCCCCCGCCTCAGCCTCCTGAGGGCTCAAATAGAGGGTGTACCACTATTCCTGGATCAAAGTTGTCTTTTGAGACCATAAATCAAATCATGTCACATTTATTCTTAATCTCTGTGTTTGACTTCCCAGTAAGACAAAATGCCACAGTGATGAAGAGGAAGGATCTCTTTGGGCTCCTGGTTTGAGATGTGGCAATCCATGGATGCTTGCTGGTGTTGTTTGGAGCCTGTGGCCACACAGAGTGTTGTGGTAGGAGGGCATGGCAATGGAGCTGCCTGCTTTGTGGTGTAGGGAAGCTAAGAGAGGAGAAAACAGGGTCTCCACTCCCTTCGAAAGCACACTCTCAGCAGCCTAATTTCCTTCCACCTCACACAGCTCCACTGGCGGGGCAGATCCACCTTTCCCATACAAGCCTTAGGGAGACATTTAAGATTCAAACCGTAACAATACCTAGTACATTAGAATGAAATGCAAACTATCCCTGGCCTTTGAGAGCCCTCACAATCTGAGTCTTGCTGAATTCTCTGAGCTTGTCTGTTTTGTTTCCCTCCTATTCACTGCCATCCTCCAGACCTCCTTGCCTCCATCTCTTAGACAGCTCTTTCTGACCTCTGGGCCTCAATACATGAGATTTCTGCAGCTGGAAACTCTGTCTTTCCCAATAGTTAAATGGCTATTTTTCATTTTCAGATTCTTCTCTAGCTGGGGTCAATAGGTTTTGTCGCGCCCGCCCCCCCCTCCTTGGTTTTTTGAGACAGCTTTGGAGGCTGCCCTGGAACTTACTTTGTAGCCAGGCTAGCCTGGAACTTGCAGAGATCCACCTGCCTCTGCCTCTGGAATGCTGGGATTAAAGGTGTGCACCACCACACCTGGCTACAAAGTTTAATCTGAGCAAATCGCCCCTGGGTTATTCTTGGGGGAAGAAAGCAGGAGAGAAATCACATCTTGGATCTAGGGCTTCAGGGTCTTAAATACCCTGTAGGTGTGGTCTTGAGCATCTCTAGGTTTTCTGAGAGGGGGTAGAGTTTGGAAAGAGAGAGGTGGGGGGTGGGGGTGGGGGTGAGGTTGAGCTTTCACCTGAACAAATTCTGAAAGGCCAAGTGAATTCTAAAACAGCCAGAGCTACACAGAGAAATTTGACTCAAGATAAAATAGAGTGCAAGATCTTATGAAGCTTCAGTTATCAGCCACTGAGAACTGCCCAACATGGTTACTGGGAACCAAACTCAGTCCCTCTAGAAAAATAGAAAATTCACTTAATTGCTGAGGCATCTCTGTAGCTCCTTGCTGTTATTGTTGTTTAGAAAGAAACTCTGTAACCAGGCTGATTTTGACCTTTCAGGGCTCCTGCCTCTCATCCTGACTGGTACTGTATTGAATAACTTTTTAGATTTCTAGAAAAACTGCATATTACTGTGGTCAAAAACTTGTGAAAAGAAACTTCATCTGGCTGTGAAGGAAAGCTCCTGAAAGGAATCTGATTGGCTGGTTAGTATTTCAGTACTGTGGAGAGACTGGAATGTTGTGCCCATCCAGAAACAAATTACCTCATCTTGGGTCATTCCTTGCCCCACTGTGTTGGAACTAACATGTTGTGACAACAGATAAAAAAAACTTTTAGAGTCTATTAACTTAACAGGCAAAACTAGCTTCTACCTATCCAAAAGCTAAGAATGTCATCATATAGCATCTTGCACCTATAGAAGAGCTTGCCACATCTCACTGTACCTGTCTCTTTGATGTACCTACCAATGTATTTTAAATTTGCCTTGATCAATGACTAAATCACATGCTAAATAATGAGATGTCATCTTGATGCCATTATACAAAGGCCACCAAGGAGAGATACTTGGTAGCAAAGCCTTAGGTCTCCCTTCTGCAATGATCAGGCTGAAAAAAGATGAGGGGTTTCACTTGCACTCTTGAAAGCAGCTATGGTACCACTATACCATCAATGCCTCAATACTAGCAGTTTTGGAAACTACTCAGTTGGTTTCAGAGAGAAGATAGGCATATAAGTGTGTTATTTCATCTTGCCATTATTGTAATGAAATACTTGAATGAGTAATTATCATTTTTTAAAGATTTGTTTTGGCTCCTATTTATAAAAATATAAGGTCTAGATGCCTCGTCTGGTGGAGATGTTTCCTCCTAGTAGTGTGGTGGATATGTCTCTCTTGTTTCTCCTTATATAAAGTCATTAGTTATTAAATGTAAGCTCCACCCTAATCATGCGATGGAGTCCTGATCACACATGTGGTGGTACACACCTGTCATCCCAGTACTTGGGAAGCTAAGGCATGTAGATTGTGAGCCCCAAGACAACCTGGGCTAAACAGCAAAATCCTATCTCAAAAACAAAAGTAAATACAAATAGCATAGTCGGAATAGTTTTCTATTTTCTTAATAGTGCCTCAAAATGAGAATTAAATGTAAGCATAAGAACCTTGGTCAGCAGGCTGGAGAGATGGCTTAGTAGTTAAGAGCACTGGCTGCTCTTTTCAGGGATCCTGAGTTCAATATCTAGGAACCACATTATGGCTTACAACCATCTATGCAGGCATACATGCAGGCAGAACACTATATAATATATAAAATAAATATATATTATACATATATGTATATAAAATGTATATATATATATATTAAATAAGTGCCATTGTCAGACACATTCACATTATATCTAAATCATGGCACTGTCATTGAGGTCCGAAGAGCTGTGAATAATTTCTATAAGAACCAAAGTAGGAGTTTGTTAAGAAAATATTTTAGCTGGGTGTGGTAGCACATACCTTTAATTCCAGTGCTCAAGAGGCAGAGATAAGCTATCTCTGTTAGTTCAAGGCCAGCCTGAACTACTGCAAATTCAAGGAAGCTACATAGTAAGACTGTCTCAAAAACAAACAAACAAACAAACAAACAAAAAAGATAGGTGGTGGTGGCACAAGCCTTTAGCCTCAGCACTCGGGAAGCTAAGACGGGCAGATATGTCTGTGCCTGGTCTACTGGGTGAGTTCCAGGACAGCCAGGGCTATACAGAGAAACCCTGTCTTGAGAAAACAAAAAACAACAACAAAAGTTTTCATTGAATTGATCTGGGGGTTTTTTGTTTTGTTTTATATTTTGTTTCTCTGTATAACAGCCCTGGCTGCCCTGAAATTCCCTCTGTAGACAAGACTGTCTTCAAACTCACAGAAATCCACTTGTCTCTGCCTTCCTGAGTACTGGGGATTAAAGAGAAGTGCCATCACTGGCTGGACAGAAAGATCTATTTAAAAAAAAAAAGCCTTTGCCCTATGAAGGAATGACCCTAGAGCCTATACATGCTTGACAAGCTTTCTGCCAGTGAACTATATAAATATACCCCAGAATAACCTTGTAAGTTTAATAACTGTATATATGTATATATTGTATGTATATGTATGTATGTATGTATGTATGTATGTATGTATAGGCTGAGGAGTTTTGGAAGTGGCATTGTTTGAAGGATTTGAAAGACTAAATAAAATGTTTGGATCCACTTCTTTTTATCTGTACTACCTTGGTAAATGAGATTATAAAAGGTTTAAGAAGTGAATTTTACAGGTTGACATGCTGATAAGATAAATAACAGGTCAGAAGAGTTCAAAGAAACTCTCACTCTACATAAACCACAAGGAAATGAAGGCATGTGCATCATGAACTTTATTTTTAGTTGGTTTTTTTTTTTTTTTTTTTTTTTCCAAAATGGGTTTCTTTGTGTAGCCCTGGCTATCCTGGAACAAGTTCTGTAGACCAGGCTGGCCTTGAACTCACAAAGATCTGATTGCTTCTGCCTCCCAAATGCTGGGATTAAAGGCCTGAGTCACCAGTGCCCCTAGTGGAAATTATTTTAAGATGTGTTACATTTATTTATGCTGTGGAGCATTTGCTTTAATGACACAAAGATGTGCTACATTCTTTTATGTTGCATTTGTTTAACTTTGTTGAAGCTGTGTTACTGTGCCTGTCTAAAACACCTAATTGGTCTAATAAAGAGCTAAATGGACAATTGCGAGGCAAGTACAAGGATAGTGGGGCTGGCATGCAGAGAGAATAAATAAGAGGAGAAATCTGAGAAGGACAGGTCAAGGAGCAAACCAGCCACTCATGGAGTAAAAATGAAAAATAAGATTACAGAAGTAAGAAAAGGAAAGCCCAGAGGCAAAAGTTAGACATGATGATTTAAGTTAAGAAAAGCTGGCTGGAATAAGCCAAGCTAAGGTTAGGCCAGGCATTTACAACTAAGAATAGACCTTTATATGTGATGTATTTGGGAGGTACCAGTAGGCCCCCCCAAAAAAGAGCAAAGAAGCAAAAGAGTAAAATAAAACCAACAACCAATAATACATGTTTTTGCTGTAAAACCCAGCAGCTGAGGTGCTTCTCTCTCTCTCACAAGTCTCTTTTGTTTTCTGTGTTTTAATAACAGGACGATAGTTTCAGACTTGAAAAAAAATTCACTTAATTTGACAGTTTTTGAGTTTCTTTGTGCTAGGAACTGTTCTGGCTTTGAGGATAGAGAAGAGACTAAACAACCTTTTCAGAGCGTTGCATTCTAGTGGGATAAAAAGAAAAAAAAAATAGATAAACCAGAGAGGCTAAAAATCCTAAAGTATACAGTGCATCAGATGATAGTGAGTACATGAGAAGGATCAGTTGTGCTCAGGAAAGGGAATGTTACTACACAATGTTCCTCCTGTTTCATTTCCTCCCCAGCCCCCAGGATTGTAGCCTCAAGGAGATAGATCTGCTTAGAGTACCTCATCTGGCTTCCAGGGGTACAACCTAGGAGTTTTGCAGGATGTTGAATTTAATTCATACAGTGATTGGTCTGACAGAGAAAATTTTAAGACAGCATAGCATTTAGGCTTTGGCATGGACATTTCTGGCTCTGTTTAGCCAGCTTTACAGTGAGAAATAGGAGCAAAATGCAGAGTATGTTTTTTTTTTTTTTTTTTTTTTTTTTTTAGTGGAGCCTGGGGAGAGAATGTTCAGTTAAGCCAGAAATGACTGCTTTGAAAAGAAAGTTTACCTAGGGGCTCACAGGTAAGTGTTTAACAGTATTCAGCCATCCAGGCACTCAGAGGCCACTGCAGTGTTGGATCCAGGAGGCTTGGCTACTGCTCAAGCTGGCCACAATCTTGTCACAATCCAAGAGGTGCTAGCTTGGCAGTCATGCAGAATGCAAGAGCCAGGGATTCATTAGGCTGCCATCTGCCTTTCAAAGGAAGGTCTGCCAGACCAAGCAGGATCACCATCTCCTAAGGAAGCCCTGAAAGTCTGGCATGCAGATCTGTGAGGGTAACATCTAAGCCACAGTGGAGCTCTCAGGAACATGGAATGTCTGTCATTTCGTGTCTGTTATAAAAACTGTTGACAATTGAGACAAGCTATGATGGAGGCCATGTGGGCCATGAAGGCCATAAGGGTAAGGCTGCTCCAGTGTGTTGCATCTCACACCATTCTTTCACACGCCATGGATATTGAATATAGGGCTACAAAAGCTGATGGTTACCTTGTGTATTGGCTGGTTTTGTGTGTCAACTTGACACAAGCTAGAGTTATCAGAGAGGAAGGAGCCTTAGTTGAGGAAATGCCTCCATGAGATCCATCTGTAAGGGGAAGCAAGCCAGTAAGCAACACCCCTCCATAGCCTCTGCATCAGATCCTGCCTCCAGGTTCCTGCCCTGTTTGATTCCTGTCCTAACAGCAATGTGGAAGCATAAACCTAATAAACACTTTCCTTCCCAGTTTACTTTTTGGTCATGGTGTTTCATAGCAGTAAAAGAAACTCTTACTGAGACATCTTGCTAGAGTTCCATCTTGCTTTGGTACCATTTCTCCTGTCTATGCCCCCTTTGTTCTTTATTGGAAAGTCATTATTTACTTTGTGCTATTGTTTCTTATTTTACTTTGTTTTATTTTTGAGACAGAGTTGCATGTAGCCCAGGCTGGCCTTGAGCTTGCTATCTCCTGCATCAACCTCCTAAATTCTGGTATTACAGACATGCTCCATACAGTTTATATGGTGATTGAGTTAGAATTCAGGGCTTCTTGGGTTCATGCTAGGCAAATATCTAACAATTGAGCTGCATCCCCAGCCTTGTGTCATGTGTCTTGGTACTATGCACTTGTTTGCTTGCTTGCTTGCTTGCTTGCTTGTTTCCTTCCTTCCTTCCTTCCTTCTTTCCTTCCTTCCTTCCTTCCTTCCTTCCTTCTTTCCATTCTCCCTCCCTCCCTTCCTCTCTTCCTTCTGAAACTTAAACTTTTCAACAATTGACTTAAGACTGAAAAGTTTCTATACCCCGGTAAACCTCTCCGAAATCTAAATCAAACAGAACTAGAAAAGGATGTTTAATGGATACAACACTCCCGGATTGCCTTCCCACCCCACCAAAGAGGAGATGGGAAAGGAACAAGGAGAAACCCCATAAGTCTGGTTTCTGGGAGGGGTGGGGGAGAGGGCAGTTTAAATACCCTGTGGGAGTGGTCTTGAGCATCTCTGGGGGAAGGGCCATCCTTTGGTGGGCTTTCTGAGATATAGCAGGGTTCAGAAGGAGATGGCGGAGGGGGCTTGGGTGAAGCTTCCACTTTAACAGATACTCTTCTACAAAGATTGCATACATTCACATCATGAGATGGGTGTTAGCCATTGGAGGTCTGTAGCCAAATGTTAACAACTAGATATGACATGTTCCCTGTGGATTCATAAGTGAAATGCTTGGACATGGCTGGTAGTTCTATCTTGAAAGGTAATGGAAACTCTGGGAGACAGGGTCTGGATAGAGGAGAAATATCACTAGGTGTGTGTAATGCAGGGTCATTTATTGCCCTGGCGACTTCCTGTATCTCTGCTTCCTGTCTGTCAGGTTTCAAACCTGGGACAAATGGGTGAGGTGCATATTTAACCTATCAAAGTGAGCCTGGCTGCCACGTTCCCCCTGTTATAGGGCCCTCCAGTCTGGCATAATATACCCCCTGCCCTGAATTCTCCAACCCAGGGGCTGGGCTGTCCTTCCCTATATAATTCAACTATTTTGATTACCTGGTCCCTTCATCTACTTTTGGGCTGCTGCACCTGGGTCCCCTCTAGGCCTTCTCCCCTCCCTCCTCTTCCCATATGGCTCTGGGTCATGTCACTCTGGACTTTCCCAGATGTCCCTGCCTCTGTCCTCCTACATATATCCACAATGAACTCTCTGTTCCACCATACCTAGGACTGGCCATGTTCTTTTTTTTTTTTTTTTTTTTTCCCCCTCCATTTATTGTGTTTATCCTGAGGTCCTGAGGTTCGACAAATAAAAACAAGTTCCACCACTTTGAGCCACATTTTAAAACAAATTCTTATTTACTTACTTACTTACTTACTTACTGTTTATGTATAGTGCTCTGCATGTATACCTGCATGCCAGAAGAGGGCATTAGATTCTGTTATAGATGGTTTCAAGCCACTATGTGGTTGCTGGGAGTTGAACTCAGGACCTCTGGAAGAGCAGCCAGTAAGTGATCCACCTCTCTGAACCACCTCTCCAGCCCCTTAAAACAAGTTCTTATTAAAATGGTAAATAGTGACCAAGATGGAATTTTGTCCTTATTGTCCATCATGATTTGACCAGCCACTGTCTACATTTATGCTACCATGCTATTCTGCCTTACCTAGATCCAGAACATGATCACAAACCCAGTCCTCTGAAAAGAAATTAAAATTACTATCTTCTCTTATTTAATTTTTCACAGACATTAGTTATAGTGGTGACCAAACTAATTCAGTTGAAAATGCAATGATGTCCAAAATCTGATTGATGCTCTTCTGAAACCCAGCAATGCTTTACCTAAGTTCCTTCACAGGAACCCTAAGCTGAACTGAATTCATTTAATACACTTGCTACTTTATTATGCTTTTAGCCCTGGCATACGTTATTTCAAACCCCATTGTAGCTCATCAACTTCTTTCTACTTTAAAACTTCCCCTTCCCGTGTAGTCATTTGAAACTAAGTTCATTTGTTCCTCATGCAAGTGATTTAAAAGCCTACTTCCTACCACCACTGACCACAATGAAACCTAAGGATGAACACAGGAGTCCTATAAACAAGCAATCCCCCTTTTCATGATTCTCTTCAACAATTCCTCATGGGAATGCATGAGAGATAACACCTGTGGAGCTTCACAAAGGCATAGCCCCACAGGCTGCTCAAATGCCCCCAAACTTCCTGTTGGTCTTCTGTTGATAGTCCCAATCTCTCCAGATATGTAAATAATTTTCCTCTGTTTCTTGCATTTTCATTTTATCTCATTGTGCCTACCCTGGCCAACACAGCTGAACTTGAGCCGCCTGCCATCAGGACTCCGCTAGAGTGTGGCTATTTTGGCTTGTGGCCATCCTTAGAGTGAGACTGCAACACTAAAAAAGATTTAAAAAACAAAGAATATCACAACAGCAATTGGATGCTCAGCCATTGAGCAAAGGCTCCTCTCATCTTTTATAAGATGATTATTTAAGATATAAGTTTTATAGACCTAAAGCCTCAAGTCCTAGACTGGGGAGTGTTGGTTTTTGTTTTTGTGCTGGTAAACAAAATTCTTATTGTGATAGTAGTTTTCAACTCATTGCCAAAGCATTCAGAAATGTACCCACAACTCAAAAATACATTGAAAAACAATTTCAATTGAACCTTAAAAATTATTTTTTTTCGGGGCTAGGTGTTGGTGGCACACGCCTTTAATCCCAGCACTTCGGATGCAGAGGAAGGCAGATCTCTGTGAGTTCCAGCCCAGCCTGGTCTACAGAGTGACTTCCAGGACAGCCAGGGCTGTTACACAAAGAAACCCTGTTTTGGGGAAAAAAAAAAATATTTTCAGGCTAGGTGTAGGGGCACTTATGTGTCACTCCACAGAGAAATCAGTTAACCCCTCCAAAGAGATTGCCATGATGGAAATCTAGCCTGGTTTCTGTGATAGGGTAGACATTGAGTGACAGTAGTAGCTCTGTCAGCTGCCATGCTGTAGGACCCCATGTAGTTCCTATCACCATGGTCTTGCTATTCATGGACCCATCATGCTTTACTTTTGTCTCCTAACAATTTGTTACAAACACAATAGTTAGATTTTATAGTGCAAATCAGAGGAACTCACTTTCACTCAAACCTCTAATGGGTACCCTAATGGTATAAATCTGGAATCCTTAAGCTTGTCCAGAAGGCCCCACGATTTGTCTTTCTTGGCTCCTTCCTTTTCTGGTTTATTAACTACACATTTCCCCAGTTACACTTCACACCCCATATTTCACTGTCCCTGGGATTGTTTGGACCCATTCTTCCTTCCGGCACCTGCCCTTTCCTTTACCTTGCCAATCTTTTCCTAAGTCTCTCACCTTTTCAATCAGCTGGACTCTAAACTCAGCTCTTCCTCTCCAGAAGCCCCTAGTGCTCTTTTGCTCCTCTTTCCCAATTTTACTTCAGTTTCTTTGCAATTCAGGTAATCACTATCACTGATCTAAAGCCCCAGGTCCCCTGTAATGGTTAGTGTTCATTGTAAACTTGACTGTGTTTACCCTCAGAATGAGGAGTCTCCCCATTTCGGTCGGTACCCCCAAGAACTCAATGTTCAGTCCAGTTGATGCAACACACAAGAGGTTTTAATGAATGGGATATGTTTGTGTTCCCTCAGCACACAGGCTAGAGAGGCAACATTTTCTGGACACGGATACTTTTAAAGGAAAAAACCACAAGCTTAGGGTGGGGCTGTGATCCCCAGTCTGTTGAGTAGTGACCATGGGTTCTCTCTTTGAGGCTGGATGGTCTTACTGTTCTGATCAGCAGGATCAGCAGGACCTTAGGGCCTCAGGGTGTACTAATTAATCTTGTCTGGGCAAACCGGAGTTGCAGCTATCACTGACGGGAGGGGCAGTGTGAATTCTTGGTATCCTGCTATCTTAGGGCCCTGTGAGGGAAGTTGCCAGTGCTTAGCAAATTCCAGGTAACTAACTGATAGTGGTCTGGGTTAGCTTTCCAGGTTGGACTGTCCTTTATTTTAAGTGTGGGGTTTCCTTGACTTTACTTTTGGTCTTTCAACTGGATCTTGCATTACTGAAGAGACAAGCCTCCAGTGAAGGATTATATAAGGTTAGATCTCTCTCTCTCTCTCTCTCTCTCTCTCTCTCTCTCTCTCTCTCTCTCTCTCTCTCTCTCTCTCTCTCTCTCTCTCTCTCTCTCTCTCTCTCCATCATTAGATGAAGGGGGAAGTCATTCCCTGGCTGGGATCCTGGACTGTATAAGTGAAGGAGCTGGGCAGCAGCACGAGTTCATCACTATTTGCTTCTTGATTGTGGATGCAGTGAGACCAACTCTTTCAAGCTCCTTCTGCCTAGACAGTCCACCACCACCATGATGGACTATGAGTCAGGATTAATTCTGTCTTAAATTGCTTTTATCTGCATGTTTCATTACAGCAGCCAAAAAAAGAAACTAAGGTAATCCCCCTTAAATTTTTGTTTGCTTGTTTGTTTTTAGGTAAGGTCTTGGTGAATTACTCAGGTTAAATCACAGTACTCACTGAACTCACAGCTTCAGACTCCAAAATAGCTGGGATTACAGATTTGCACTGTCACCCCTTCCCCCTAAATGTATATAGCTTTTACATTTATTGCACTTACTGGGTTTTTTTTGGGGGGGGTGTTGGGGGGACAATGAGATAGTTCAGCTCAAAACAACTAAGTAGCCAGGGTTGGTTCAAACTTTGGGAGTCTGACCCTGAGTAGTTTATTTTATTCATATTTTTGCTCAGCACAATTTGGTGACAATTTTCCTGATGATAATTACTCTATCCCATGTGTACAATAAAGCACAAAGTAAGCTAAATAAAGACCAGATGTGGCTGCATTGAAAATCTTTGCAAAGTCCTTGACATCTTCCACAAAGATGGGCTCTATAGATTGACTGAGAAAAACAAACTCATGATTAGGGTCTGGGGGAGGATTGGGTGTGGCCTTGACCACACAGACAGCCCAAAGGTTACCAGACTATTAACCTAACCACACCTGCTCCCAGCCTTCTGGGTGGATAACCTGTTATTCATCCCTTCCTTTGAAGGAGCAACCTTGTGTGTCCAGTAATCCTGCTTCCCCTATTGCTTATCTGCGAGCACGCGGACCTCTGTGCTGTCTACATTTAGTCCTACAGGTAATTTGTGTATTTATTTAGACAGGGACTCTTGTAACTCAGGATGGCCTTGAACTTGTTATGTGGTTGAGGATGACCTTAATGACCTCTGAAGGTGCACTCTTAGTCTTCAGCCTTCCAGGGCCGGGATAACAGAGGTACGCTACCATGCCTGGCTCATAATAGATGATTCTTAACTTCCAGAATCTTAAACAAAGCCTTGGCATGAATATCCTAGAAACAACCTTCCTTGGCTTAGCCACCTAAATATGATTTGGTAAGTGGTTTGTTTCATGGTGTCATTATCAGCTACTAGGGCAAAGACCTGGCACCCCACCCCCACCCCTGACCCCCACCCCTGTCTTTCATGTTTAAACAGTGCTGTTTATGCAATTGAACATTCCATTTTCTTATTTGAACTGATTTTCTCATCCGTTTTGCAAGAGAGTTAAAAAATTATTAGCAATAAGTTGTGAAATAGATCTTTTGCTCAAGTTCAATGTATCTAAACAGTCCCCTGTGCTCCCAACCCCTCAACATTCCTTTTCCTCTTTCCAAAAGGGTTCTCGGCTTTAGTTAAAACTGACTTTTACACATAATTTATTTCAAATATACCTGATTTATCTCATTTGCTAAAAAACATGTCTGGCCTTTTGCTTAAATCATGTAAATTTGCTAATTAATTTGTTATCATTTAACTCTCTAGCATTTTTGGGGATATGTGTGTTTGTTAGGCCCATATCACATAAGACTCTGGATTTCTACCTGAGGATGCTTAGCAGAAAAATAAACAAGTAAAACACCAGTAAGCCTTGATGGACTCTGGGAAAGGCAGGTGGGTGTTCGCTTCAGCTCCTGGTCTTTTAGGGCTGGTTAACTGATCTGTGTGTTGGCAGAATGCTCTGAATGTTCTATTAGAACATAAATTCTGAACAAATTTACTTTTGTTTCTGTAGCATTCTGGCAG
Organism: Cricetiscus sungorus; assembly: GCA_030556225.1. Taxonomy (NCBI): domain Eukaryota; kingdom Metazoa; phylum Chordata; class Mammalia; order Rodentia; family Cricetidae; genus Cricetiscus; species Cricetiscus sungorus. The sequence continues at coordinate 62,367,946 of JANBXA010000734.1, read as the reverse complement.
AAATTTCAGACCACAAAAAAAAAAAAATCTTTTTTTTTTTTTTTTAATTTAAATGGAAAGTCCAGGTTTCTTTTTGGATATATATATATATGTTTTTTTTTTTTTTTCCAAAGTAAATTTGCTTGTGTTTTTTGGAGCTGTTGCACTCTGTATGAATTCAGAACAACTTCAGGGCCATGCGGTAGGTAGAGTGTAAGAGTTACAGCTCTGAAGGGAAAGCCTCCCCCAGTTGAGGTGTTGCAGCTCTGAAGGGAAAGGCTTCCTTAGTGTAGTGTCACAGCTCTGAGGGGGAGGCTTCCCCCAAGGAAGTGTTATAGCTTTAAAGAGAAAAGTAGTAGCCTGGCAGCCTGGAGCCAAAAAAAAAAAAAAAAACCTCACAAAAGTCACACCAAACAAAAAACCTCACGTAAAAATATTTATTGGGAGAGACACAAGATGCTCTGCTCGGTTGAGAAGCATCAGGGAACTGAGCGTGTGTGTGTGTGTGTGTGTGTGTGTGTGTGTGTGTGTGTGTGTGTGTGTAGTGTGTGTGTGTTCTTAGTTTTTAGAGACAGGGTTTCTCTGTGGCTTTGGAGGCTGCCCTGGAACTAGCTCTTGAAGACCAGGCTGATCTTGAACTCACAGAGATCTGCCTGCCTTTGTCTCTCGATTGCTGGGATTAAAAGAGTGTGCCACCACCTCCCGGCTATATGGGGTTTCTTGAGGAAGGAGTTTTCCAGGGTACAGTTTTATAGGGTTGGGATTCGTGAGATTTCAAGCCAAGCCCAGGGATTGGTGGGCTTTTGTGCTCAGGGATTGGTAGATTTTTTGTACTTCAGGGACTGGTGCATTTTGGTAGCTTTCAAACCCGGAAGTGGGCTAGAACATTTTGCTTTGCATAGTGCTTACCTATAATGTAAGCAGTAGGGAGGATGTGAGTTCAAAGCCAGCCTGGACTGCAGACAGGCTTTGGTCCAAAGAGAAAGAAGCCTTACATTCCATTCAGCTTGCCCCAGTAGTCTACCTGCACTCTCATATTCATTGTTAGGTGAGATTAGGTTCATAGTTTCATAGTTTGTGGCTCCCTCTTTTACTCTGAATCTGTCTTGCTCTTCTTTGTTTCTTCCCTGGAATTTCAAGCTATTACAAGATAAATATAGTCTACATTGTAGTTTAATTAAAGTGGGAATCAACAGTATCAGCAAGAAGGCTCAGCAGGTAAAGGCACTTGCCACGCAAGTCTGGTGACCTGGTTCAATCTCTGAAACCTAAGTAAAGTTGGAAGGAGAACTTATTTCACAGAAAGTTGTCCTCTGAGCTCCACACACTTGCAGTGGCATGAGTAGCTACCTACACACATCATGAACTCTTACACACACATACAAACACATTTTTTATGTTTACACACACACACACACACTCACATACAAACATATATACACACACGCAGAAGTCCATGAGTGCTGTGAATGGGATGTGTTCCTAAACATAGTGAAAAAACTCCTTTTCCTCTTCCAACATAACATCATGTGCTGGGGACAATGAGTTTAGAACATGAGACTGAGCCCAGCGTTGCTGATACACGCCTTTAATTCCAGCACTCAGGAGGCAGAGGCAGGTGGATCTCTGTGAGTTCGAGGCCAACCTGGTCTACATTGTGAGTACCAGAACAGCCTCCAAAGCAATACAGAGAAACCCTGTTTCAACCCCCCACAAAAAACCTCACAAAAACAAACAAACAAACAAACAAAAACAAAAACAACATGAGACTGTGGGGGACAATTTCAGATTCAAACCATAATGTGGTCCATTCAGTCTGAAGGAATCTGTTCTATGAGGTGTAAGAAACTAACACAAATATAGATAATGCATTAGCATTATTAGTAAATGCAAACAAAAACAAGCTGTAGAAACAGATTACTAAATATTTATTAAATTTCTCATGATTGTCTACCAACATTCCATTTTGAAAAATTCTAATAGAGTTAACTACAAAAAAACTATTATTTCATCATCTACAGTCCCAGAATTTTGAGGAGGCTGAGGCAGGGTGATCTAGATTTGTAGGCCAGGAAAACCCTAGAATAAAACAAGCATAAATTTAATATCTTATTATCAAATAAGAATATAAAGAGATAAATGAAACACACATAACATATTTCTTTTTTTAATATTCATTTTTCTTTTATGTTCATTTGGTTTTTTTTCCTGCATGTGTATCTATGTGAGAGTGTTGGATCCCCCAGAACTGGACAGGTGTGAGCTGCAATGTGGATATTGGGAATTGAACCCAGGTCCTCTGGAAGAGTATCTAGTGCTCTTAACTGCTGAGATTTTTCTCCAGCCCCTAACTTAAAAATCTCTTTCTTTTCTTTTTTTCTTCTTCCTTCCTTTTCTTTTATTTTCTTTCTTTCTTTCTTTCTTTCTTTCTTTCTTTCTTTCTTTCTTTCTTTCTTTTTTTTTTTTTGAGTCAGGGTGTCTCTGTATAGCCTTGGCTTTTCTAGAACTAGCTCTGTAGACCAGGCTAGCCTCAGACTCACAGAGAACTTCTTGCTTCTGCTTCCCAAGTGCTGGGATTAAAGGTATGGGCCATTACTGCCTGACACTAAAATCTTCTTTCCTTCCTTCCTTCCTTCCTTCCTTCCTTCCTTCCTTCCTTCCTATCTTCCTTCCTTCCTATCTTCCTTCCTTCCTTCCAGTTTTTTTTTTTTTTTTTTTTGAGACAGTATTTTTCTTGTGTAACAGTCCTGGCTGTTCTGGAACTCCATTTGTAGGCCAGGCTGGCCTTGAACTCACAAACATCCAACTGCTTCTGTCTTCCTGAGTACTGGGATTAAAGGCGCGTGTCACTACTATCTGGCACTAAAATACTTCTAATTTATGACAAATGAAACATAAACATTCAAGTTATACATACAGATTGGAAAAAAAATTAGGAGTCAATTAGGAAAATCACTAAAGTCTTATATAGAAAATCCAAAGGAAAAATACAATTAATTAGCAAACTGTTGATAGGTAAATCCACAGTACTTATTATCCATGTACTATTCTAAGTTAACTCTTATAGCATTTAGATGAGTTTTGCTGGTTACTTGATCTTGTGTGTTTCCTTAGTCCCTTCCTTCCATGAGACATACAAATAAGGGAGAGATATGGTTCTTATTTATATTTTAGAGCCATCATCATATATGAGGTTTTACATCTACAGATTCATCCAGCTATGGATCAAAAATATTTGCAATGGGCTCAGCAGTTAAAAACATCACCTATACTTCTAGAGGACCAGACTCAATTTCTAGCACTCATATAGCACCTCAGAATTGTGTATTAACTTAGGTTCTGGGGATCCATCACCCTTTTCTGGCCTCTGTAGGCACAGTATACACAGACACCACGTAAGCAAAACACCTATACACATAAAATAATAAAATAAAAGATTTTTGTTAAAATAATTGTTATGATATGCCATGAGGGGAACCTTGGAAGAGTTCCATGGTGGTCGAGGAACAAACATGCAGTCAGGTGGGCCTTGTGTAGAAAGTTTTTTTTAGAGGAAAGAATGGGAGTGGGAAAGGGAAGGGAGAGAGGAGAAAAAGAGAGAGAGAGAGAGAGAGAGAGAGAGAGAGAGAGAGAGAGAGAGAGAGAGATAGAGAAGGAAAGGAAGAGAGAGACAAAGGCCTGCCAAAGGAAAGGCAAAAAAGAGAGCAGGAGGGGGAGGAGCTTGTCTCTTAAAATTACCTTTGCACCTGCATAGATAGAACCAGGGTACTGTTTGCCATGCACTGAGAAGTGACCCACTGTGCCAGGTTCCCAAGGGGCAGGGCCAAGTTTGCCTGGATGAGAACAGTGAGTATGTGAGGAAACTTTTTCTTGTTATTATTTCCTAAGCAATGAAGTATAGGAAGTGTTTACATAGAATTTTCATAGTACATATTAGGTGTCATGAAACCTAGAGATGATCTACAGTACATGAGGATGTGATCATAGGTAACAGCACGCCCGTAGATTTCAGTATATGCAGAGGGTCCTGAGGACTGATGCCCTGCAATGTTGAGAGAAAACAGAAGTTGATATAGTTATACAGAAAAAGAGAGTTAGAAGAAGGAAGGAAGGAAGAAAGAAAGGGAGGGAGGGAGGGAGGGAGGAAGAAAGGAAAGAAGAAAGAGAAGAGCATCAAAACCACAAAATTTGGAGCCAAGTCCATTAAATGCTTGATGCACAAACATGAGGAGCTAAATTTAGCCCCTAGAATCCATGAAAAAATGCCAAGCATGGTGGTATGTACTTGTAATTCCAATGTTGGGGACTCATAAAATAGAGGGTCTCTAGGGCTCTTGGGGCCAGCTAGGCTAATCTCATTTCTAATGAGAAATCCTGACTTAAAAAACAGGGTGGACTGCTTACTTGTGATGTCTTTCCCAGTCTTTTTACTTATTTATTTTTTAATTGAATTACCCAGAACCCCTCTCACTGTTGAAACTCTTCCCAGGACCTCTTTAATGTACGTGGAAGACCATCTCAGCTTGGTCTAGGTGGTTCCCTCCCCTCCTCCTCATCTATTTTCCATTTACAATCCTTTGGCTAGATGAGCTGGTCTCTGACTAAACATTCTTTTCAGCCTTTGAAAATTATCTTTATTCTTAGCCAAATAACCATCATTCTTGCTTCTGAAGCAATGACCTTGAAATGAAATCCAGCACCCAGCGTGTACCTAATCATTCCTTTCTTCTTTAATTATATTTTTGTTTTCAACATCTATTCACTGTAGTTTTTTTATTTTATCTACTAAATCTCACAGCCTCCCCAGAGACTTTTGGGCTATTTGGGTGTGTTCATATTTCCTTGACACTTAGTAGTTGATGTCATTCAGCAACTACAGTAGGTTCTGTACAAATAGATCCATACTGTCCTGAACCTGCCTTCCTTCCTTTCTTTTTTTCTAATAGGTTTTCTTACATATCCCATGCTGACCTTGAATTTACTACGTATCCTAGGTTTGCCTTGAGCTCACTGTAATCCTCCTCCCTCAACCTCCAAAGCTGTGAGAAGTATAGGTGTGCACAACCACACCCCGATGTAACTTGCCTTCACATATATCTAGATTGTGGTCAGTCATGGACATTATCATATCCTTCACAGGGAAAGCTCCAATATGTGCTTTCTTTTCATAGTTTCCCCATTCTGTGTCTTCTTTCTCTGTGAGAAGGGAGCATTGAGTGGGGAATTGTGGAATAACAGAAATAAAGCTTCTCTGAATGCTTTTGGCTGGGCTGCTAACAAGGGTAAAGGACCAAGTGAACTCTATGACTTTTCTTTATATTAACTAATTTATTTATTTTTATTTTACATATTGATCACAGTCTCCTCTCCCTCCCTTCCTCCCTCTTCCTCCCTCCCTCCCTCCCTCCCTCCCTCCCTCCCTCCCTTCCTCCCTCTTTCTCTCTTTCCCATCCTCTCATGCCCTCTGACCATCATCCCCCCTTCACTCCCTACTCCACATGTAGGGTGATGACCTCCAAGAGGGATCATCTACATTTGTCAAGTCATTTGGAATAGGGACTAGGACTTCTCTCCTGTCTCTAGGTTAAGGGAGTAACCCTCCATGGGGGATGTGCCCTCAAGGTCCTTTTGTGCACCAGGAATACATCCTGAGGTTGTCTGAGGTTTTTTAGACTGCTCAGTCCTTTTGGCTAAGACTCGTGTTCAGGGGGTTTGAGTCAGTCCCATGCTGGATCCCCAGCTATCAGTCTGGGGGCCCGTTAGTGCCTCCTTGTTCAGATCAGCTGTCTCTATGTGTTTCTGAAGCGTGGTCTTGTCCTCCCTCTCTGCATCTGGATTCCAGTTTGGCTCAGTGTTTAGTTGTGGGTGTTTGCTTCTGTTTCCATCAGCTACTAGATGAGGGATCTATGATGGTGGATAAGTTAGTCATTGACCTCATTATCAGGGAAGGGCATTTATGGTAGCTTTTCCACTGTTGCTCAAATTGTTAGTTGGGGTCAGTCTTGTAGGTCTCCAGACATTTCTCTAGGTTCAGTTTTCTCTTCAAACCTATAATGGCTCCTTCTTTTATGCTCTCTCTCTCTCTCTCTCTCTCTCTCTCTCTCTCTCTCTCTCTCTCTCTCTCTCTCTCTCCCTCCCCCCTCTCTTTTCTCTTGTCTGTTCCTCCCCTGACTCAATCTTCCTAGGCCACACAGGTAGGTTTTAGATTTTCTTTTTAATTATTTAGTTTTTCACAATCCTGCTGTGTTAGTTGCTTTTCTATTGCTATGTCAAAACACCATGACCCAGGCAACTTATAGAAGGAAGTGTTTAATTAGAGGAATAGGAATCCATCACCATCATGACAGGGAGCAAGGCAAGCATGACGGAGGAGTGGCACTTAAAGAGTTCACACACAGACTGATCCACAAACAGGAAGCAGCGCACTGGGAATGGTGTGGGTCTTTTGAAACCTCCAGCCCAGGCCTAGTGATGCACTTCCTCCAACAAAACCACACTTCTTACTCCTTCCCAAATAATTCTACCAACCGTGGACCAAATATTCAAACATATGCATCTGTGGAGATATTTTCATTCAGCCACAATTGCAGGGGCCTTTTCATGAGTGAGCAGTTAGCAGTGTTTGTCTCAGTCCGATATTAGCATCATTACTGGGCATGCTCATTCCTAGAGAACCACAATGAGCATTGCAACAGTCTGCATGCTGCTTCATTCTTTGTGTTTTAAGGTTTTTTGTGCTCACATGTCTCTTGGCCTTCCAAAGTTCATCACAACAATGTGGAAGAATTTGCTTATTTTCTGGAAAGCCATGTTCAGACTTCTAGTTTGGGTAGGACCAATCTAACTCCATCTGTAAACTCTTTCCTACCCTAACCATGATGAGAGGAGAGGTTTCTCTAACTCACTTGTGAGATAATCATAACTACACCTCAGCATGACAACAACAGTTATACTTTTTACATGTTGGACTATATGTTACATATACCAGGCTCTTTACATGTGTCTTTTTTTTTATTTTAGTTAATTTTTTTTAAATGTTTTGGGTATTGTGTTGGTTTAGAAGAAACTAGCCCCCCATAGCGATTGGCACTATTAGGAGGTGTGGTTTTGTTGGAGTGGGAATGTCCTTGTTGGAGGAAGTGCGTCACTGTGAGGGTGGGCTTTGAGGTCTCCTGCACACAAATTACACCTAGTGTGGAACACAGACTCCTGCTGCCTGTGGATCCAATATGTAGAACTCTCAGCTCCTTCTCCAGCACCATGTCTGCCCATATGCTGCCATGTCCTGCCACGATGATAATAGACATCTGAACTTATAAGCCAGCCCCAATGAAATGTTTTCTTTATAAGAGTTGCCATGGTCACAGTGTCTCTTCACAGCAATAGAAATGCTAAGGCAGATATGAAGTATTCTTTCAAAAGGCTCTGGAATTGAAGTCTTGAACTGTAGCTGGTGGCACTATTTTGGGGTGTGTGAGAGATTTTAGGAGGTGAGGACTAGCTGAGGAGTGAGACCACTACTAGCAGGTTCTTAAAGTATTCTTGGTCGGGGTTCCTTCCTTTCTCCCTTGTCTTCACCTACCATCATCAGGTAGCATTTCTGCTCTGTGATTTCATAGTTATGATGGTCTGTTTCACCCCGGGGGCCCAGAATCAATAGAACCAGAGGCTGTGGACTGAAAGCTCTGCAGTTGTCAGCCAAAATAAATCTCTGCTCCTGCAGGTTATATTAGGTGTTTTTATTGCCTGTTTCAGAAGCCTTTGGGACTGGCTAGTGGGAAGAATTTGTAAAAGTTTGACATGGCAGAGAAACCCTGGGAGACTGAAAACAGAGCTTACAGTGTGATTTTTGTGAGAACTCAGAACAGCAGATGCTGACAGAAATTCCGATAGTGAAGACTATGCTCATGAGGTTTCAGATAAGAACAATGGCTGCACTGAGACTGTAAGACCATTCATGTCATATTCTGGCAAAGAATTTGTTGCACGTTGTCCCTGTCCTGAGACTGGGAGGCTGAATTTAAAGGTAATGATTTAATTAATCTGGAGTAATAAATGCCAAGGCATTACAAGCATTCAGGCAATGGCATAGCTATTGTTGCCTGTCTTTGGCCAGATTTACAGTGAGAAACAGGAACAAAAAGCAGAACAGAAAGACTTGACAGATTTATGGTTTGTCCATAAAAACCTGTGTAAAGTTGGAGCTAAGGAAGTCATGGTTGTGAAAGAGACTTGGAACATTAAAAAGAAGCCAAGTACTTTGCATAAAGACAATAGGAAAGATACCACAAAGGCATCTCTGAAACTGGTCAGGCTGTACCCTATGCAGGCTCAATGGTTTAAAGGAGGCTTTGTTTGTTTGTTTGTTTGTTTGTTTTAACTCATTAAAAAAATCTGGCTTGGAGAAGAGAGCTCTGGGTAGTGTCACTGGCCTGGAAATGTCTAGGACAGTGTCCACCATTTCCAGCCCCCCAGTCATTCAGAAGTCACTATAATCATGGTTCTGGAAGAGCTGCTGTTTGAGCGAGTTGAGGGCAAATCCAGACATCATTCACCTGTTACTGGTTTTATGGGTAGACAGAATGCAAGTTAAGGAGTCAGGAAGGCCAGGACCCAGGTCTTAAAGGAAGTATCAGAGGGTGAAACAGTGTGTAGCAGAGCCAGAGTTTCTAAAGGGGACTAGTGAAGGGTGAAGCTGTGACAGGGGATTCTAAATAGTTATGGAGACCTCAGGAAGTTAGAGATGCTAGCAAGGTGGGCTCTCTGCCAGGAAAACTCACTTACATCTGAAGCATGTAGCCGCTCCAAAACATTGGATGCTGGATAAATTGACTGGCGTGTTTGCTCCTCGTCCATCCACTGGCCATCACAAGCTGAGGGAATGTCTGCCTCTGATCATTTTCCTAAGAAACAGACTTAAGTATGCCTTGACTGCAGATGAAGTAAAAAAAAAAAAAGATTTGCATGCAGCGCTTCATTAAGATTGATGGCAAAGTCAGGGCTGATATAACCTACCCTGCTGGATTTATGGATGTCATCAGCATTGACAAGACTGGAGAGAACTTCTGTCTGATCTATGACACCAGGGGTTGCTTTGCTGTTCATCGTGTCACCTGAGGAGGCCAAGTACAAGTTATGCAACGTGAGAAAGATCTTTGTAGGCACAAAAGGAGTCCCACATCTGGTGACCCATGATGCTCGAACTATTTGATACCCTGATCCCCTCATCAAGGTGAACGACACCATTCAAATGGAGTTGGAGACAGGCAAAATGACCGACTTCATCAGGCTTGACACTGGGAACCTGAGTGTGGTGAGTGGAGGTGCTAACTTGGGAAGAATTGGTGTGATCACCAACAGAGAGACACATCTGGCTCTTTTGATGTGGTTCATGTGACAGATGCCAATGGCAACAGCTTTTCCAGAATTTCCAACATTTTTGTTATTGGCAAGGATGACAAACCGTGGATTTCTCTCCCCCAGGAAAAGGAATCCACCTCACCATTGCTGAAGAGAGAGACAAGAGGCTAGCAGCCAAACAGAGCAGTGGGTGAAGTGGTCTCCAGGAGACATGCTGGAGAAGTATTTGTACTCTTGCCTTTCTAGGCAACTGTGCTCAATTAAACAGCATGATAAAAGTAAAACAAACAAACAAACAACAAACAAAACCTGAACAACAACAACAAAAAATTCAGTTTAAGAGAGAGAGGTCTGTGTGCTGCAAATGGCAAAGCTGTGTGAGTGGCCAGGACCTCAGGGGCCCATATCACAATGCTACATGCTCTTGATACCAGCCATGGAACTACAGAATTTGATATTTGTCCTGTTAGATGTTGGTTCTGCTTGAATCTATTTTTTCTGTATTTATTTAATTGGGGCTTGCATACACTCTCAGAGGTTTAGTCCATTGTCATCATGGTGGGGATCATGGGAGCTTGCAGGCAGGAACTGGCACAGTAGCTGAGAGCTACATCCTGATCTGTAGGCAGAGAGAGAAAGAGAGAGAAGCAGAAATCTTGGGCCTAGCATGGGCTTTTGAATCCTCAAAGTCCCCCAACCCCCTGACTCACTTCCTCCAACAAGGCAACACCTCCTCCTAATCTTTCTTAAACAATGTCACCCCTAAAGACTAAGCATTCAAATATATGAGCCTATGGGCACCACTCTTTTTCAAACCAGCACATTTTTAAATGTAAATTTTCTTTTTTTCTTTCTTTTTTTAAAAAAATATCCTCACTATATCTTGGGTTGGTCTTGAACTCAATGTTGCCCAGGCTGAATTTGAACTCTCATTATTCCTGCCTCAGCTTTCCCAGTAATGGGATTATTGACAAGTACCACTACACCTGGTTTTGTTTTCTGATTTGTTTTGTTTTTGTTTTTTGACACAGGGTTTCTCACTGGGTGTTGGTGGTGCATGCCTTTAACCCCAGCACGTATGAATATATATGTATATATATATATTATACATATACCACATATATGCATATATATATATGTATATTTATATATTCTTCCTTCTCCTTCTCTTGTTCCTCAAGTAGCTGATAACATATTTGTTCAGAGCTGGGCAGTGGTGGCACATGTTTTTAATCCCAGCAGTCAGGAGGCAGAGACAGGTGGATCTCTGTAAGTTTGAAGCCACCTTGGTCTACAGAGTGAGTTCCAGGATAGGCTCCAGAACTACAGAGAAACCATGTCTTGAAAAATCAAAAGAAAAGCTGGGTGTTGGTTGCACATGCCTTTAGTTCCAGCACTCAGGAGGCAGAGGTAGGCAGATCTCTGTGAGTTTGAGGCCAGACTGGTCTACAGAGTGAGTTCCAGGTCAGGCTCCAAAGCTACACAGAGAAACTCTGTCTTGAAAAACCAAAAAAGATAAAAAAAAAAAAAAGAAAGAAAAAGTTTAATAATTGACCATATTATACAACTATTGATGTTGTGGGAAGTAAGCTTGACTCACTTAAGAAAGGGCTACTCTTCCAAAAGGAACCCAGCTTCTAGGTCAAGCCTGGACAGATCCAGCTGTGGGCTCTATGTATGCTGGTTTCTTTGTGGCCTCCTTCCCTAGGCCTTTGAAGTGGATGCTGGACATTCCTTGTGAGAAATCTGAGAAGGAAACTAAAAGACAGACACAGCTTCCTGACAACCTGCTGCCAAGTTTCTTGGGAGCCTAGCTCTTGGGATAAGCTTTAGAGATTATTGTTTAGACGTAGACTGAAATTTCTAAGGTTTCAAAAGCTTCTTCTTTGACACAGTTTTCTCTAGTGTCAAAAGGCTAGAGAATGTGCTGGTGAGGGAAGGTCTTGACAGAAGGGTTGGTGAAAGAAAGGGGATGAATTAACAGGCATGTTGGGGGTCAGGGGCAGAATGTTATGGTTAGATATGAAGTTCCCTCTACCTCAAGGCTCCTGTATTGAAGTCTTTCTCTCCAGCTGGTGCTTCTATTTTGAGATGAGCTAGAAACTTCAGGAGGTGGGGCCCAGTTGGAGGAAGTGTGGGGGCCGTCCATGATCTGGTCTTGAAGCAAAGGAGTGAGAACTACTGGACAGATAGAGATGGAAGGAGAAACAAAAGCAGAATGGGCAGAAAGCATGTTGGAAAGAGGAGGGTCTTGGCATCTAGCCACAGGCTTGGTCACCTTGTGACCCTGAGCAAGTCACTTAAGCTCTCTGAATCTTAATTTCCACTACAGTAAAGGGATTATATTATCTATTTTGGAGTCTACACAAAATTTGCACATACAATTTCTGGCATGAGAAAGATGCTCAATTGCTAAAGAATTATAGTTTATCTACATAAATAAAAGGATTTGAATAAATTATAGCTTTTAAGTTAGTTTTGTTTTTTAAATCTTAGAGAGGTTTTATATTACATGGACCGATATATATGGGCACAGCCACAAGGTATTCTGGGACTTGGGAAGCAAAGGGTGATGGGAGAGGACTTAAGGAGTCTTGAAGGGGATCAATAAAGAGTACATTAGTTTCTTATTCATTTTTTGAACTACTCGAGAAAAGAAAGGAAGGAATCCGCCCATTGAAGCCAATAAATGGCACCTGTTAGTGACCAATGCTACTACGGAGCGTGAAGCTTCCTTGTCTGAGTGGTGGTGCTCCTGGTGCTTGAATCCAGGGTTTGGTCAGTTTACCCATTGGCCTGAGGCAACCCCAAAGCAGAGCTTCTTCCCCTTTGAGAAAGCTATCTATCCCTCTTGAGGGGTGCTCCAGACAAATGGAAGGTGCTAAACTATACCCCACCTCTTTCAAACTCACCAAACAGGCAAGTATGCTCAGCTGTCTGTCAGAGTATGGGAAGGAGCAGAGCCCAGGGGTTTTGTCCATTTGCATGGACAAGAGAAAGCAAGAGTTGGTCAGGGATGAACAAACAGGCTCTGGGTCTGTATGTGGTGCTAGCACAGCTGATAGACTTAGGGAGACTTTAGAATTGGCTCCAGAGTGAGGGATATGAAGGAGTGCTTGCTAATGTCTAATAACTGCCTTGCTGGGAGTGGGGACCCACTTTATATAAAGGATCATTTACATAATTTATAGATTACGGTACCAATTATTATAATGGTAAAGTGTGCCCTTTAAGAGCTACATGGCCTGTTGATTTTCACAGAATGTTTGGGTTATTTACTGAGTATTTGTCTCCAAAGTTAATCTGCATTATCAGCTCAGCAACGTTTTGACAAGTGGTCATAAAAATAGTAGGTGGAAATAATTCAAGAACACAGGCAGAAAGATAAATTAAGAAGTAATAGGTTGGGTATGGTGGCACACATATTTTATCCTAATACTAAGGACGGAAGAGGCAAGTTGGTCTCTGGGAGTTTGAAGCCAACCTCGTCTACATTGAGATTTCCAGGACAACCAGAGCTACATAGAGAAGGCCTGTCTCAAATAACTAAAGCCAAAACAAAAGTGATAGGGCCTTTGCTTTTAATACAGGCTCAATGTAAGTGTGTGTAACTTGCATCTTAATCATAGCTGTATTTAACATTCCAGGTTGTAAAAATCCCTAAAACTGACCACTGAGGAATACTGCCTAGTTAAAAGTAGCTTCCCATAGGGCTGGTAGATTAACCTCTGTAACAATTCTCTTTCTTAAACCAACTCTAGAGGAATGTCCAGAGACCTACAAGGATGACCCAAAATAACAATCTGAGCAATAGTGGAAAGGCTACCTTAAATGCCCTTCCCTGATAATGAGATTGACAACTAACTTATATGCTATCATAGAGCCCTCTTCTAGTAGCTGATGGAAACAGAAGCAAATACCCACAACTAAACACTGAGCAGAACTTCTGATATCCAGATGCAGAGAGGGAGGAGTGATAAGAAAGGAGGTCAAGACCAGGCTATAGAAACCCACAGAGACAGCTGACCTGAACAAGGGGAGTTCATGGATCCCCCAAGACTGATAGCTGGGAAACCAGCTATTGGACCGACTCAGACCCCCTGAACATGGGTCTCAGTTAGAAGGCCTGGGCAGTCTAAGGAACCTCTGATAGTGGAATCAGGATGTATCCCTGGTGTATGAAAGGACTTTGGGAGCACATTCCTCATGGAGGGATACTCCTTTAGTCTAGAGGCAGGAGGGAGGGCCTAGTCACTACTCTAAATAACTTGACAGATTTTGTTGATTCCCTCCTGGAAGGCATCGCCCTCCCTGTGGAGTCGGGGGGGGGGAATGGAAGGGAGGTTGAGGGGGAGTATGGGAGGGAGGGGGAACTGGGATCAATATGTAAAATAAGAAACACACACACACACACACACACACACACACACACACAGTTCTTTTTCTTTCCCACCACCCAGCTCCCAAATAATGACATGGAGACTTCTTATTAATTATGAAAGCTTGACTTACAGCTTAGGCTTCTTCCTAACTAGCTCTTATAACTTAAATTAATCCATTTATAGTAATCTATATTCTATCACATGACATCATTTCTCTTTCATCTAGCACCTTCTCCATCTCTCATTGTGTCTCCCTCTCATGCTTAGACTCACCCTTCTCTTCCTCTCTGTCCCCAGAAATCCTGCCTATATCAGGCAGCCTATATCTTCTGCCTAGCTATTGGACATTCAGCTCTTTATTAAACCAATCAGAAGGTGCCTTGGCAATCTGTTCAGTCTAAACAAATATCCCATAACTCACTCGCCCCATCCTATTCATCCCAGGAAATCTGGGTGCCCCATGGAGGAGACTCACAGCAAGGCCAGCAGGGGACAATGGGGTTCATGGTGGTGTCTCTCATGTAGGCAGCCAGACCTCAGCCTGTGGTTACTGGAGGAACTGAGAAAAGGCTAAGCCAGGGCCTCTTCCTGGTTGTGGGCCTGGATGGAATCGGTAAATTACAAGTGAAGTTTTGAGGTACTGTTGTAGGAAAAGGAGCTTCCTGCTCTTTGCACCCACCTGACTAAAGGCTAGGCCAGTAAGGACCATGGTCGGCTACTGATGGCGTGGACTCCCTCTGGGTGGATGATGAACATTTGAACTCTGAAGCTGAGTGGGTGAGAACTTCACTGGTCTGTGTTTGAGGGAAATGGGAGGCACAACAAATAGTAGCTGCAAAGCAGACTTTTCTAGTTAAATAATTTTGAGTCTTAGGGGGAACATACAGAATCACAACAATCTAATGTCTGATTGCTTTTCTCCTGCCCACAGGTTCTGTGTTCGCATATACCCTCACCCCCCACTCTGTGAAAGTATACACTCTGCAAACCCATAAACACAGGCTTCTGTGATTAAATACTATTTAGTTTATCCCAATTCTATTTTGTATGCTTACAGTAACTTCAGGAAGGGCCACTTAAGGCTCATGTTCATGTTCATGTTCATATTTTTTTTTTTTTTTGGAGTTGGAAAATAATATTGCATCTTAGTTAGGGCTTCTATTGCTGTGAAGAGATACTGTGGCCATGGCTACTCATAAAGAAAAACATTTAATTGAGGTGCCTCATAGTTTCAGAGGGTTAGTCCATTGTCATCACGGCAGAACATGGTGGCTTGCATGGGCCTGGAGAAGGAGCTGAGACATATATGCAGACAAAACATCCATACGCAAACTTTTAAAAAATAAATTGTTGCCAGGAGTTGGTGGCACACGCCTTTAGTCCCATCACTCAGAAGACAGAGGCAGGCAGATTTCTGTGTATTTGAGTCCAGCCTGGTCTACAGAGCTAGTTCCAGGACAGGCTCCAAAACAATACAGAAAAGCCCTGTCAAGTCATTTATATAAAAACACTTTTGAGAGCTGGAGAGATGGTTCAGCCATTAAAGGCCAGGCTCACAACCAAAAAAATATAAAAATAACTTTGCTTTTGATTTAGACTTATATGTTTAAGAGATATCATTTTCTTTGTTTTTTTGGAGGTCTAGCTTTATATTAAAATGGTATCGGTCAGGGTTTTCAGTGAGATGTGTTTATTTTCATGGGAAGTCCAGGATGAGTTGTCATGCTCTGACCATAGGATAAACATCACTTCAGAATGGATGTCTAAGATAAGACTCATGACTTCAATTTGAGGCAGAACTTGACCTCATCTCATGTTGTTGTCTGTAACCATTTTGAACTGCTCCACTTGGTAAGGTATTAGAAATAAAGGGGAAAACAGCAAGCTTTAAGAGATTGATGAGAACAAATTAATTCAGCTTGCCAGGCTATCATTAGAGAATCCATTTTGCATATACTAAGGCAAGGCCATGTTGAATGTGAAAGAATAAAAAAGATAAATAAAATAAGTCAATAGCTGGGTATGGTGGGACACATAGAGACTTCCATCACTTGGGAAGTAGAAACAAGAAGGTCAAGAATTCAAAGACATTGTAGAAGTTTGAAAGAAAATAGTCCCCTTAGAGAGTGGAACTACTACAAGGTGTGGCTTTGTTGGAGTGGGTGTGGCCTTGTTAGAGTCACTGAGGAGGTGGGCTTTGAGGTCTCATATATACTCAAGCCATTCCCAGTATTTCAGAACACTTCCTACTGCCTGTCAATCAAAATGTAGACCTCTCAGCTCTAGCACCACTTCTGCCTGCCTTCCCCCATATCCCACCATGATGATAACCAACTCAACCTCTGAGACTGTAAGACACCCCCTTAAATACTTTCCTTTATAAGAGTTGCCATGGTCGTGGTGTCTCTTCACAGAAACAGAAACCCTACCTAAGGCAGATGTGGGACTAAGGTGCTGTGATAGGTCTGAGCATACTTTTGTTTGGAGGAATTTGGACTTTGGGAGTTTGAGTTAGGAAAACAGGAGGATGATATAAGCACTGCTTAACGGGACACACCAGTAGGAGCATGGAAGACAGTGGTGCTGACAATGATTTGAACTGTGGGCGCTGGCTCACAAGGTTACAGAGGAGAAGAATATTAACATGTGGACTAGAGATGGTTCTTTTTATATTTTGGTGAAGAAAGTGCCCGCCTTTTGCCTTTGTCCAAAGAGTCTGCCTGAGGCTAAAGTGAAGAGATTTGGATGAATTCCACGGGCAGAGGAAATCTCAAAACAGCCTGGTATAGGGCTCTATCATGTGGTTATTAGTGGTAACTTTAATGGAGATCTATAATGAAAAAGAGGAAGCTGAGCAGGGTAAATTATAAAATTTGAGGAGAAAAAGACAGCAGGAAGTGTAATGGAGCTAAGTCCCGAGTTCAAGGAGATAAGCAGATTAAGAAATAGAATAAAGGGAGTGGTGATCTTAGGACAAGCTCTCACTCAACTAAGTTTATAACTTGTGAAAAGGAATTAAAGAAAATTTTAGAGCTGGGTGTGGTGGTGCATGCCTTTATTCCCAACACTGGGAAGGCTGAGGCTGGTAGATATCTGAGGTTTGAGGCCATCCTGGTCTACAGAATAAGTTCCAGGACAGCCAAGCGTAGGCAGTGAAGGGAACCATGGAAAACAGAAAGCTGGTGAAGATGTAATTAAATGAGGAGGCCATGTTCCATCCCCAGCAAGCAGTAGAACTTGGCAGATTCAGCCAGATTGTTCTGGCTTTAAAGTTGAGGATAAAAGAAATGGGTTATGGAATTTGCCTCCAAGTCTAAGCAAAGCCACTGAGGCCAGGCATGTGTCAGGGGTGTCCCTGGATGGAGGCTCAAAGAGGCCATTTCATGAAGCTATGATGCCTGGATTGCCTTGGAAAACCTGAGATGTTAGTGATGCCAGAGTCATAGGACAACTGCTGAGGAAAGCTACTAACAGGGGGTGGAACCAGCCAAAGAGAAAGAAGTGTGTTGCAGTCAACAGAGCTGAACAAAGTTGGAAATCTGAAGAGTGTTTTGCTATCAGACATGGGAGATGCAGAGTTTAGAGTTTGTCCATCTTGTTTTTGGTCTTCTTTTGGTCCAGTATTTCCCCACTATTACATTTTGGAATAGTAATGTATTTTCTGTTGGAAGTATGTGGTCTGTTTTTGTTTTTTTATTTTGTAGGGGATTGCAGTTAAGAGATTACATGACTCTCAGAAGATACTTTGCATTTTGAACTTTTAAACATTGTTGAGACTGTGTGATAGACTATGGGAACTTCTGAAGTTGGACTGGATGTGTTTTTGCATTATTATATTGGCAGCCAGGGAGTGGAATAAAGTGGTTTGAAAGAAAGTTGCCCCAAAGGAAGTGGCACTATTAGGAGGTGTGGCTTTGTTGGAGTGGGTGTGATCTTGTTAGAGGAAGTAGATTACTGTAGAAGTGGGCTTTGAAGTTTCATCTATGCTTAGACCATACCCAGTGTTTCAGACCACTTGGTAGGCCTCAGCTCCAGAACCATGTCTGCCTGCACACCACCATGTCCTCCATGATGATAACAGACTGAACCCAAGACTGTAAGCCAGCACATTAGATGTTTTCATGTTGCCATGGTCATGGTATCTCTTCACAGCAATAGGAACTCTAACTAAGACAGTCATATAGTGAGTTTGAAATCAGCCTAATCCTGTCGCCAAAAAAAAGGAAAAATAGTATTAATTAATAGTGTAAATTATAATAGTATCTTTTAACTTAAAATTTTTAATATTTTAGTTTGTTAAATTAATTTTATTTTATGTGTATGAATGTTTTGCCTTCATGTATGTTTGTGTACCATGTGCATGCCTAGTACCTGTGGAGGTCAGATGAGGGATTCAGATCCCCTGGGATTGGTGTTATAAATGGTTGTGAGCTGACATGTGAGTCATGGGAATTGAACCTGGGTCCTCTGGGAGAACATTCAGTGTTCCAAACAGCTAAGCCATCTCTCCAGCCCCTAAATTAAAAAAAAAAAAAAGATTTATTTTTATTTTTATTATGTGTCTCTCTCTCTATGTGGTCTGTGTGTATGGGTACTCAGCATGGCCAGAAGAGGGCATCAGAGTCCCTGGGGCTGGAGTTGAGGCAGTTGTGAACCACCCAAAATGGGTGCTTTGGGGAGCCAGACTTGAGTCTGCCAGAAGAACAGCAAGTGCTCTTAACTCCTGAACCCTTTCTCTAGCTCCTCCAACCTTTTCAGAGCAGATAATTTTCAAAAGTATAGAGACCAGTATAGTGTAACCCTTCAAATCTTGTCAGTCTCATTTCATCTACAGTTTTACATCTCCTGTCAGCATATCTAAATCTAGGACATGAAAAACTGCATGCCATCACAACATTGAAGAATAATTATAGATGTACCACTGTATATTTCTGTCACTAGTCAGTGCTCAGGTTGTCTCAGCGTTCTAGTATGAGAAGGCGTAGACTTATTTGAGCATACAATATGTAATTTGTTAATATGTCTAGGTATATTTAAATTTGAGATCTTTTTCTGACATCAGAATTCTTAACTATTTATTCAAAGATATGCTTTCTTTTAGTTAATATATTGCCTTCATGCTTCAAGGCTCATAAAATCTAATTTTTGGGTGTTTTATGAGTTAGTTTCACAATCTCTTGTTGGATAGTTATTTCCAACACTTTCATTGTTTTTCAAAGTCTGTCAACATTTTCTTAGTATGCAATCAGTACCTGTGTCTGAATGCTGTTTATTTACTTTTTTCCAAAGATTTAAAATCACTTATTAGTGTGTGAGCACGTGTGTGTGTGTGTGTGTGTGTGTGTGTGTGTGTGTGTGTGAGTGTGTGCAAGACTATCCTGAGGAGGTCACACACTCTCTGTCTTGACCATGTGGCTCATAAGATGGAGTCAGGTCATCAGGTTTGGCTATCAGCACCTTTATCTGCTCAGCCATCTCTTCTTTGGCCCTATTTGTTTAATTATGAAAATCTTACAGGTCTTCCTGAGGAGTACATTTGGTTCCCAGAAGCCTGTATCATTACAGCTGCCTGTAACTCCAGCTCTAGGGGATCTGATGTTCTCCTTTTGACATCTGTGAGCACCTGCACACATGTATACACACACACACACAAATATACAAATATGGATCTATATTAAAAGCAGAACAACAAATATGTACAATTTTCTTAATGAGATAAAATCTCCTGCTCTCTTCCTCAGTGTTTTCAAATGATATTCTTTGCTTCTAAAGATAGGAATTTACTTTTGATTCTGATTTTAACTTAAAGTCTCCAAAATGAGGATACCTACAGTGACATCATTCGGTAAACAGTGCCTCTCAGAACCAGAAGATCAAGGGAGGTTTCCAGTGAGTGAGGAGTCTAGGTGTTCAGGGTTGTGTAGCAGGCTAAACCGGAAAGTGTCATGTGGCTCCAATGACCTGCCTTTCTGGCTTGATGAGTTTTGTTTTTGTTTTTAGCTTGAGCCACAAATGAAAACCCCCTTACATGATTGAAGACAATCTTAGGAAAAGTGTTCATTCTGTCTTTGATGGCTGTGTTGAAGAGGAGGGCTAGAAGAACATCTATCTACATCTTTAGGACGGCAGGCAAGGGGCTGCTGATTGCATGGTTCCTGGGGTAGCTACTCAGGAGTATACAATAGGGTTGAGTGACTGGGAAGGGGTAGGTTGATGATGACAATGCATTAACAATGATAGGATTTAGGAGCTGAGTACATTGTGGCTCATTTCCCCATTCTCTCTAATTTTGGGTGTGTTTGAAAATTAGTGTTCATAATGAAAAGTTAGAACTTTTCTGAGATTTCTCAGATCAGTAAGGTTAGCCCATGGCCCTGTGCCCATGGGTAGTTCTTCAGAGTACCACGTACAGTTCTCAAAGCAAGCCTGGATGAAGGTGATATCATAATAGATCACTGTAATGGGGGGTATTTTTAAAAATAACAAGTCCTTGAGGAGATTGCAAGTGAAACTCCATGGGAGCTTGTACTCCTTTCATGCTTGTTAATGTAATAAATGAACCATAGGGGAACAATTTAGAAGGATAGCTATTACAGCCCTATGATGTTTGAAGATCTTGCTTTGGACACTCTGCCTAGAGGCCACTTTTATACTGTAGTCTTGAAAACCAAGAAAAGGGCCTACAGGATGACACCTGCCACCAATCCTGACAAGGACTTCAATTCTTGGGCCCCTCGTGGTAGAAGGAGGGAAGTGACTTCCACAAGTTGTTCTCTGTTCTCTATATGCATATTACGGTGCACTCCACTTTACAACAAAATTAACGAAACAAATAAATATAAGGTTAACTTGAAATAGTTGTATAGTCCTTTAATTAAAAATGAAATAAATAGGGATGAAAATCTTTGTAATCAGGAGATCCCATTTTCTCTATAACCCGGAGTATTAATACCTGGGACATACATGAGACCGTCAACATGGATGCTTTCCTTTGTAAACTTCTACAGGAAGTAGAGGTCCCTGAGGACCCAGAGGTTATGTATGGTAAGCCATAATCCATAGTGCGGGAAAATCAGTTCTAAAACTTTAGCGGTAGAATGAACCCCATAACCTGATGGGATACAGTTTTGATATGATGAATATTTAAGTTATAGGCAGTGTTTATACATAGGACCCTTCTCAGTGGAGGCATAGGGCCCAGTGTTGAAAACTCAGTGAAGTGGTCTAGCCAGCCTTGGTGCTGACTACACACAAACAAGAGAGAAAATGTCCTGACAGAAAGGAGAGAGAGAGAGACAGACGGGGGAGGGGGGGTATTTTATTTTAAAATTTGTGTGGGGGTGGGGGAGTATATGCACAGCCAGAAGAGGGTGTAGTTACAGGCTACTGGGAGCTACCTACCATGGCTGTTGGGAACTAAGTTCAGGTTCTTTGCAAGAGTAGCATGCATTCTTAACTGCTGAATTATCTCTCCAGTCCAAAAATGTCATTTTATGAATCAGCAACCACAAGCAAACAGGTGGTTGGGCTTTTTTGTGTGTGTGTGTGTATTCCTATATCCTCAAAGTAAAACTAGAAGACTAAAACAGTTTAGGGGTATCAGTCAAATCTTGATTACAAAAAGCCCCATTTCATTAAATAGTAAAGATTTTATCCATTCAAGGGACTTCTTATTCTATACATACAGAAGGAGAGGGTTAATGAAGCTTTTAAGCCCAAGGTTACACTGGAATCACAACTTTTGACTACATAAAGGAAGAAAGCATCATATTCCTCCCTATGACTTCCTCATAAAATAAGAGGGCATTTTTCATATTCTGAAAAGTGTGTGGCAGGCATCCCATCTTCCATCAGCAGCTGTCTATTACTTCCCATGCCAAATTATTATATATTATCGTACTTAGAATTGATCTAGAGTTGAGGTCTCATGCGATGGCAAGTGAGAACTATGTACATATCTCAACTTCCTGTTTCTTGACTTCATGTTGCCAGCCTAAAATCAAATCTAATAGAAGTATTTACATCATAGAAATTAACAAGCACAGTATCCAGTACTAAAAAAACGGTAATCTTGGAAACTAGTTTAGCTGTATATTTCCTATTTACATAAGACTTGTTTAACAGTTTAGAGTTAATATTTGTAGCTTCATCCTGTTTTCACAAAGGCTTGTTATATTCTGTAAAGGCACTAGTGTTTGCAAAATAACTCTGCATGAAGCTAGTCATGTGTTGTACTATTGGGGTACATGCCCAGACCCCTTTGCTCAATTCATTTTTAAAGATTTACGTGTGCATGTGTGTGCGTGCATGCGTGCGTGCGTGTGTGTGTGTGTGCGTGTGTGTGTGTGTTTGAATGTGTGTGTGTGTTTGCATGTGTGTGTGTGTGTTTGCATGTGTGTGTGTGTATGTTTGCATGCGTGTGTGCGTGCGTGCATGCGTGTGTGTGTTTGCATGTGTGTGTGTGTATGTTTGCATGCGTGTGTGTTTACATGTGTGTGTGTGTGTTTTGCATGCGTGTGTGTGTGTGTGTGTTTGCATGCGTGTGTGTGTGTGTGTGTGTGTGTGAGTGTGTGTGTGTGTGTGTGTGTGTAGAAGCCAGAAGAAGGCATTTGGTGTCCTTGTCTACCACTCTGCATCTATTCCTTTGACGCAATGTCTTCCTTGAAACCTGAGGCTTGTGTTTTTTGGTCTAGGTTGGAAACCAGCAAGCTTCTGCTTGACCCTCTTGTTCAGACCCACCTTGGAGCTGGAGTTAGCCATGTAGAGGATGCCCAGCTTGCTATATAGGTTATGGGATCTGGACTCTGGTCCTCACTATTGAGCAGCATGTGTTTTTAGATGATGGGTCATCTTTCCAGCTACCCCCAGCCACTTGTTCAACTTCATTTTGTGTCCTTTGATTTGTTCCTACTCTTGAGACACACAGATATTATTCAACCTTTTAGCTATTTTACAGTTGTTTCTGTGGCCCTCAACCACCTGATCCTAGTTAACGATCTATGTCCTTCACAGCTGAATTTCTCCTTTTTCAGGAAAATCTCATCTGATTCACAGTTCTGATCTTGTATGAAGGTTAAAAGCTTGCCCTAGCTGGGCACACGCCTTCAATCCCAGCACCCAGAAGGCAGAGGCAGGAGGATCTCTGTGCATTTGAGGTCAGCCTGCTCTACAAAGGTACACAGAGAAACCCTGTCTTGAAAAACAAAACAAAACAAACAAACAAACAAAAAAAAACTTGCCTGGTACTCTAAACAACTTGCCTCATAAAACAGATTACAGTTTGTAACGTAAATCTACCTACCCATGATCCTTTAATCCCAGCTGCCTCTTCCATTAGGTGGTGAATCTCATGGGCGGGGGCAGGTGAGGCTGTCAGTTGGGACTCCTTGAGTTTTCTAGGTAAGTAGTAGGTATTGGGCTTTAAATATATATTATATAATGTATACATTATATATATGATACAGTTCAGGAAAATATATGTAATTGTGGTGGTTAGTCTTCATTGTCAACTTGAGCGGATTTGGAATTACCTAAGAGCCAGCCTCATCTCTGAATGTGACTGTGTGAATGTTTACAGAGTGTAGTGAGAGAGGAAACTCATCCTGGTGTGTGTGTGTGTGTGTGTGTGTGTGTGTGTGTGTGTGTGTGTGTGAGAGAGAGAGAGAGAGAGAGAGAGAGAGAGAGAGAGAGAGAGAGAGAGAGAGAGAGAGAGAAAGTATGTGTGGTATATGTGATATGTGGGTGCTTGGAACTGAACTCAACGTCCTCTGTAAGAGGAATGAGTGCTCTTAACCACTGAGCCATCTCTCCAGCTCCTTGGCTGCAGTGTTTTTTTGTTTTTTTTTTTTTTGTTTTTTTTTTAAATCACAGTTACAATAAGAAAACAAGAAAATGGAATCTGCAACTTAAACTCTGCTAGCCTCAGTTTACTTACATGTAAAACAAGCATAACAGTATCATTTGCAGCTCAGAGTCTTTGTGAGGACTAAATATTAACTAACATTTTGACCATTTATTCACTCAGTACAGGCACCATTCTTGGTTCCTCTCAGGTTTTAGCTCATTTAACACTAAATCCTTAAGTGAACATCACAAAAAAACAAATAAACAAACAAAAAAAATCAGAAAATCCTTGGCACATAGCAAATGCCTACTAATTATCATTATTACATTTACGAGATGAAAAGGCTAAATGAGATGCTGTATGTTTACGACTCAGCATGCTTGATAAATAATTCCCTATTTGCATATAAAAGTGTTTGTCTAATGAATACCAAAGATGCAGCGAGTCCTTATGGGAAATGGGGACTCAGTCAAAAGGTAACTGGTAGGGATACTCCTAATGGGGGAAAACACTCCAGAAAAAAATTATACAAAACATTCCAGTTTCTTTCCTTCTCTGTTTCTCATAAGCTAGGAAGCTAAGGGAGCTCTTTGAACTAATTGGGAGGGCCACCAGGGTAATTAACTACCCTCTAATTAAGCTGATAATAGCTGCCCTCTATTGGCAAGATCAAAAGCCGGAGAAGCCCTGCCAATGAGGAGTTTTGAAGACAAGCTGCTCCCAGTGGTGAGAGCCTCGGAGCTTGTACAAAGTATCCAAGAGTCTGACACATCTGCTGGTGTCTATGAGGAAGATGTGAAAGGCACAGGCGGATGCAGAGTGGTTGTCAGAGAAGGGCTCCTGTGCACTCTGTCCCTTGTCACTGCTGTATAATCTTGCTATGAATGGTGTCATTGAAAATAAAGACTTACTTAGCAGTTGCTTTGTAGTTTCCTATGAAGAACCTCTGTCTTTCGGGAAGGGGTTTGCATGGGAGAATGAAGTTCCTCCTCAGCTAGGAACAGGGAATCAGACCTCCAGATCACCATCTCTTCCTCAGCTAAATTGACCACCCTTTTTTGTTCCCCACAAATGCCACTCCCTAGCTTCCCTCTTGTGCTATTGTAGAAGTGATGGCCATTTTCTTGGTCTGGGGCTGGTTTGAGTTTCTTTTCTTGGTCTTAGCTTTCTCTTGTGATGTCCCAGAGAAATACAGCATAAACCACATATGTGATTTTTAAGTTTTTCTGGTAGGCAATAAAAGGGGTAATGAGAAATGGGTGAAATAAATTCTAATAACACATTTTATTTAAGTCAAGACATATCCTGAGTGTTGTCACTTTGTAATCAATACAAAAACATAAATGGAATATTTTACAGTCCCTTCATTTCAGTATTGTGTTAGTGGTCATTTGAACTGTGGTGTATATTTTGCCTTTACAGACTAAACACACTTCAAGTGCCCAGTGTCTGTGTGTGATTGATGGTGTCTTTATTGGATGGTACTGAAGTAGAGGAGCTGCACCTTTCAGGCAATCTCTAAAACATCTTTTTATTCCCTGAACCTTGTGAAACTTCTGGAACATAAACATTGTTCTAAAGGTGCATGTAGTAAGCAGAATTTTAAGATACCTCTCATGTCCCTGTGTGTATCCATGTGTATCCGTGTGTGTGTGTGTGTGTGTGTGTGTGTGTGTGTGTGTGTGTGTGTGTGTGTGTGTAAATGCTGGTGTTGAATACAGGTGTACACTGGCTATGATGGAGGTCAGAGGACAATCTTGGGTGTTGGTCCTCACCTTCCTTCTGTCTCTTTATTATTCACCATTGTGTATTCCAGGCTAGCTCCTCTTCCCATCATTTCCATTTGCATAACTTGGCACTCAGCCATCTTCTGTTGCATGCTGGGAGGCTGAGTGGCATGGGAACACTTGCAGAGAAGGAAGGTAAAGTTAACAGGATTCTTTCCCAGCTGCCACTGAGGTCTTCAAACCAACACTGTTACATCACAGGGCAAAGCAGGTATCCACGACGTTTAAAGAAGGGAACAAGAACAGCTCTATGATCCTCACCTGTGCTTCCCTTTAGCTGTGAGCTCTTCCTGCCAGCCTCTCACATGGGAGAGCATCATACAGAGACAGACAGGTCTCTTGAAGCTTGGGGGACACAGGTAGCCTAAAGGATAAGGTGCATGAGGTACCTGCTGAAGTGACAGCTAAGTGGGGACATTTGGCCTTTAGTCCAAATACAGACCATAACTGTATTTCCCCTGCAAGAGTAAATATGAAACACTGAAAAAGAGTGTGTGTCTAGATTGCTAGAAAAGACCCTTGCCCCGTTCCTTTGATCATAGATGAAGGGTTAGTGGCATAAGGAGTTGGAGTTAAGCAGACATGGATGATAAATGGCCACTTCGGGGGTGGGGGGGTACTGCTTGAACAAAGAAATTCCAGGGGAGGGGCCATGTGAGAGAGAAAAAAGGAGGCTGTAGTTTAGAGGTTCTCAACCTGAGAAGTCAAATGACCCTTTCACAGGGTTCATCCTAAGACCATTAGAAAACATAGATATGTACATTCTGATACATAACAGTAGCAAAATTACAGTTATGAAGTAATAATGAAAATAATTTTATGGTGGAGTCGCCACAACATGAGGGAACTGTATTTCTTTCTTTTTCTTTTCTTTTCTTTTTTTTTTCTGAGACAGGGTTTCTTTGTGGCTTTGGAGCCTGTCCTGGAACTAGCTCTGTAGACCAGGCTGCCTCCAAATCACAAAGATCCACCCGCCTCTGCCTCCTAAGTGCTGGGATTAAAGGCATGTGCCACCAACACCCAGCTGAGACTGTATTTTTTGTTTGTTTGTTTTTTGTTTTTCCAGACAGGGTTTCTCTGTAGCTTTGGAGATTGCCCTGGCCTCAAATTGACAGAGATCCGCTTGCCTCTATCTCCCAAGTGCTGGAATTAAAGGTATATGCCACCTGTTGCCCAATGAGGGACTGTATTAAAGGGTTACATCTTTAGGAGGACTGAGAACCACGGCTGTAGATGCTGGCCTAGAGAATAACCACAGCCTGACACCTGAATGGTAGCCAGAAGGCAGTTACAGCAGTACCTGTCTATGCTGCTTGTGTACGAGTTTTCCTCATTTTCCTACCCACCGTCTCTGTTCCCATTGTACACCAGCAGGAGAATAGTTCAGGGATGGAATTAGGATGAGAGGGAGTGGCTAGAATGGGAAGTTGAGGTGAGCATCTCATTCCCAACTGGAGCTTGTTTAGCCTAAACTTAGCACACCCAAGCTTGTAATACAGTTTGAAGTTTAATTGTGATAGTTCTAGGCATAATAATACATAAACATAGGTTGTAATTTGGGGATGAAGTAACCAGGGAACATTTTATAGTCTGGGGGGGGGATCAATTACTTTGCCTGGAAGGAAGGAGAGAGCTAAATGAAAAAAAGAATTCAGGTGGGTAGGCTTCACAGAAAAGACTTGCCTACATAATCCACAGCCTACATAAAACCAAAACAAAGCAAAAACAAAAAACAACAAACAGGACATCCAACAACAAAACCCGAATGGCAAGTTGGAGGTGAAGAGTATATGGCATCCTCCTTGAGTCTAAGGAACCTACTATCTTGAGTGGAGGGTCATTAGTATCACCGAGAACATCTCAATCCATTGCTAGGTCTCAACTTTTAAGCCATGAAGACAGTAACTCCTTTTGTTCAAGAGCAGACACTCTCCTCTTTCTGCAAAGGTTCCTTGATATTCATACTGCTCTTTACTCTCTGATGAACTTGCTCCAGTCTTTCCAGATCAGATCAAACCCACCAGACAAGACACCCTCTGTGTCTTCTATGCTACCAAACAGAGCTTAGAACTCTACTTGTAATGTTAATCATTAGATAACACATATGTAATGAAGTATGTAATGGATGACCTCACTATTTGAAAATACTATATTCTGGGGCTGGAGAGAGGCCTTAGAGGTTAGGAGTGCATGCTACTTTCCCTGAGTTTGGCTCTCAGCACTCACACTGTGCACCCAACACAGAGCACAGAGCACCCAACACTCTCTTCTGGCCTCTGGGAACACTGCAGGCATGAGTACACACGAATACAACCTCCTCAACACAAATACTCATACACATAAAAAACAAATTCTTAAAAATTATTTAAGGGGCTGGGTTGGATTCAGCAGTTAAGTGCACTGGCTACCCACCAGGGTTCAATTTCCAGTGCTCATATGGCTGCTAACAACTGTCTGTAACTTCAGGGGCAGGGGATCTGATGTCCTCTTTGGGACCTCCACTGATACCAGGCATGCATGTGCTACACTAAGTGCAGGCAAACCCATACACAAAAAAATAAAAATAACTCATTAAGAGAGTAAAAAGAAAAATTAGAACAGTGTATTCTAGGCAGTCAGACTTCGTATTTTCAGTTGTATGCAAAAGTAATGGGTTTTAGTGTGTCAACTTGCTTGTAATATTGGTTTGATTATCCTTTCATTTTCATATGATGTCAAAATAAATTTGGGTTACTTATTCTATTCGTATTGAAATCCACGAGAAGTCTAAAGTCAAATGTCATTTATATGTATTGCCTTCTGTAAACTTTGTCCACAAGGCAACCATTTCTATGGTAAGTATATCACAATATTTGAAGTGGTGCCTTTTGTGTCTTTGCTGTTACCCCGAGAGAGCTTCCCCAGTCTCGTTCCTCTTATTCTATCTAATTACAGATTCATTTTAACAGCAGTCAGGCGCAAGTACACCCTGAGCATCTAAAAATGCTACATTTAATGTATCTAATGAGTTTTTAATTCCATGATAACTAACAAAAAATAATTGAAAAACAGAATTGCTAATGGAGGCATGCTTCTCCATAAAAGTAATTTACATTATCATAAAAGGACCCTAAGTTCATTATAGAAAATTTGAAAATTGCAGGAAAGCATAAAGAATAAAATGAAAATCAGACATAATCACACTGCCTTTTTTTTATCCCATTCTTGAGATTTTCCAGCCTTTTCTATTTTTCAAAGTTAGTGAAATAATGTGTGTTTTTTATTAAATCCTGCTGGTTTCCCACACAGTATTGTGGCCATGTTTTTTTCTCTTTTGTTTATTAAAAATTGTCAACCATCTAGTTTGTATGACTGAATTGTATTCCATCATTCTAGAATATCATATAACTTGCTATATTATGTATTATTTAATATTGTGATGTATACTCTCACTCTCTTAAACTGTAGCCATTTTCAATATGATTACTATTAAAAATACAAAAGTCTAGCTGAATGTAATCACACATGCCTGTAACCCTTGCACTTGGGAGGCTGAGGCCAGAGGATCACGAATTTAAGGTCAATTTGGGCGCCATGGAAAAATTCTATCTCAAAAAACCTAAATGGCCAAGCAAATCTGGAAAAATTTAGATGTGGTGTTTTTATCTCATTATCAATACTATTAACTTAAAATTTTGCTACATTGAATTTTCTTCATACTCTATAAAGAATTACAATACTATTTTAAATTCAGCAAAAACAGTAAAGGCCACCCAACTCTCCAGGTCTTTTTGGAGTCTCCTGCTGTCTTCTGTCATGGTTGCTCATTTGCTTTCTTGCCACGTGGTAGGCAGCTTTTTCTCTTCCCCTTTTCTTCACTGTGAACTTGTTTTTGCTGGATATTTTTCTTCTAAATGCTCATTACAGAAAAACCAGGCATCCTCCAGAAGGCTTGCAGGATTTATATTTCCTTGCATATCACTACGGACCTATCCGCCAGGAGGCATATACCATGCTTTTCACAGTGAAATACAAAGCCAAGATGCTAGGCTTCAAATCTACTCATTTAGCTGTGGGGCTGTCATGTGGTTTAAATTTGCAAAGTCTATGTGATGAACACACTCTTGTTGAAAACAGACCTGCAGGGAAAGCCAAACTCTGAGTAAAGATTTGCTTAGTAAGGATGAATTCAGAAGATGTTTGGGATTCAATTCCTAGGATGTTCGGCCGTATAAGCTAAGGCAGCCCAAGGTTTGTGTCATAACTGAGGGTTTGGTGTGGGGGCTAGGTGTATGTAGGTTGAGCTGAAACATGTGACCCAAGCGACCCAAGCAACCCAGCAAGGAATTGACATCATATTTACAGCTCTCTTCCTGAGAGAGCTAGCTGTCTTTCTTGACAAATACCACCATGCATTTTGCTCTTTCAAATTTGTGCAATGGCTCCTTTCTTCACCGTCTTCCTGGTTATACCTGACAACTGCTGTCCTGCTCTTCTTCTTGTCCTAGCTTTCATCCTCAGACTAGTCATTGATGTAGCTCTCCCCACCCCCACCTCTGGCGATGGGGTGGGACTCTCTAGCAACTCCTTTCCTTTGGGTTATGAATATAAATGTTTCTCGTTTCTGAACTAAGTTTAATTATGGCCCTGGCAGCCTCTGCTGCAGAGTCCATCAATACCCAGGTGAGTGGCCGCTATCAGCTCAATTCCCAGTATGTGACAATAACACCTAGTCAACCTTCCTCCCCAGTACTGGGATCACAGGTGTGTGCTGCCATACCTGGCGTAGACAGCTCATTTCCCCTCCCTCTCCAGCTTCATGGGTATTTTTTTAATCAAACATTTTATGTAGTGTTCTTTATTGCTTAACATTCACTTAAATGGCCCTAGAGGGGAAGAGAGAGGAGAAGGTTCTGGCAGAATCTCAAGAAAATGTCAGAAAAGAAAATTATAGACAGTATTATCCACATGTCCTTTTTTTTTTCTTTTCTTTTCGGGGTGGTTTACTGGGTGACAAGCACTTCCCTATGCAGTTAGACTTGGGTTTTTCATACCAAAATGTTGAGATTTCAGTCCTGTGAGTAGCATACCACAAGCACACTTTCATAGTTGTTTTGTCTGTGCAGCATGATGTTTCGTTTCCCCGTGGAGAACAGTGGACATCCTAGAATGTTCCTGAAAGTCTTAAGATTGCTTGTCTCATTTACTGAGAACACTTGGAGAGGAAGTAGCCTTTAGAAGTGCTTTTACTTAGAAAATGAAAACACTAGTGTGTGTGAACCCTGACATATTCAACATTTGCTTGCTGGAAGCAATTCACAATGCCAGATAAAGTTAACATGTTCTCTTCCTTCCTCACAAGAACATAAAGGTTAGGAAAGCAAACTTAATATGTTCTTAAAAGCTAACATGATTGTATTAGGCAGTGTTCTCCAGGGGAACCATTAGAATATACACATGAATATACGTTATTAATAAGAGGGGCTTTGCTAGGTTGGCTTACATGCAGGGTCTGGGCAGACTAACAGTAGTTGTCTGCATGCTGGAGATGTGGAGATTCTGGGTGTTGCTCAGTCTGTGATACCTGGCTATCTCAGCCATCCCCATCTAAGGGTTCCCTGGAGAGTCACTAATGTCCAGTCCTCACTGGAGCTGGAATGTGATGTCAGTAACTGTAATAGATGGTTGGCCTGTAAAAGAAGCACAGGGAGGCAGGCGACCCTGCTTTTTCCTCCACCCTCTTTATATTTGGGTCAGTCTGGAGGGTGGCACCCATATTCACCATATTCACAGACACAGCCAGAGGAATGTGAGTTCAAATCCCCTTTGATGTTCAACTAAAGATTAAGACACCTTTCTCTTTACTGGTCCTTGAATAGCTATGACAGAACAGTTCTTTTTTTCTTTTTCTTTTTCTTTTTTTCTTTTGTCTTTTTGAATGGGGATTTTGGACCAAAGTTTTGCTTATTTCTAGTATCTGTTCTTGCCTCCCCTTCAACACATCGACTTTCTGCCCAGCCATCACCTTGTAATGCTCCATGGCTGGAAATGCTGGAGGAGCCACATGAAAGAGAGTCCTCTTCCCTTAAAAAAGGGAAGCCCCATCCTCTGATAGCTCAATCATGACCATTTAAGACCACTTCAGCTTCTTGAGTAACTGTCTCAACCTCATGGTACAGATGAGTTGCTATAGTGATCATAATGACTGTTTCTCCCATGAGATGATGGAGGCCCTCCTTTAGATGGCATACTATTTGACTTACCATAAACTTTATATGAATTTCTGTGGAAACTTTCATTTGGATGATGTCAATGATCATATACCTGCCAATATATCCCTCTTCTACAGACACACACACATATATATATATATATATATATATCACACACACACACACACACACACACACACACACACACACACACACACACGTTATGAACAGTTTTCCCGCCAGCCTGGTCCCACAGCCACGTCAGCCCCAAATAACACACAGAGACGCTGTATTAGGCTGTTTTAGATATAAAGCTGTTGGCCTGTTACTAGTGTTTATTGGCTAGCTCAGTCTTAAATATTAACCCATCTTTATCAATCTAAGTATTTCCATGTAGTCTTATCTCATCGGAGAGATAAGACTCTGCTCTCTTGTCTCTACATCTTGAATATCCTACTACATCTCCCAGAATCCTCCTTTTCTCCTAGTCCCTCCTATCTTGCCCTCCTATTTGCCAACAGTGCTTTATTCATTAACCAATAAGAGAAACATATTTACAGAATGACATCTCCCATCATATACTTACACACACATATATATACATACACATATATACTTACACATACATATATATATATACATATATATATATGTACACACACACACAGACACACACACATCTATAATGTGTTTGGGTGTTTTTCATGCATGTGTATGTCTGTGCACCACATGTGTGCCTGGTGCCTGCAGAAGCCCCTGAAACTGTAGTTATAGATGGTTGTGAGCTGTCATGTGGGTACTGGGAATCAAACTCTGGTCCACCGGGAGAGCAGTTGGTGCTCTTAAGTGCTGAGCCATCTCTCTGATCCCTCTATAGACTTTTCTTTATTCTTACTTTTTACTTAACGGGGGTGGGGGGGTGGGGGGTAGGCATGCCATGGCATTTGTGTGGAATTCAAAGGACAACTTCAGGGAGTCAGTTCTCTCCTTCTATCATCCGGTCCAGGGAATGTACATAGGATGTCAGGCTTGTATGGCAACCAATTTACCTGCTGAGGCATCTCACTAGCTGTATCTCCAAAGATCAACAATTCTCAACCTGTGGATCTCAACTCCTTTGGGGTCGCATACATTACAATTTATAACAATAGCAAAATTACAATTATTAAGTAGCAACAAAAATAATTTTATAGTTGGGTGTCACCACAACATGAGGAACTGTATTAAAGGGTCACAGCATAAGAAATGTTGAAAACCACGGCTCTAGACTATTGATGGACATTCTTCTCACATGTGAGTTGCAATAGTGCCTAGAAGTTCAACCTCTTAGTGGTGGAGTATAATCTCTGCATTACAAGAACTTGGATACTGTTTGCTTGAATGACTTTTTTTTTTTTTTTTCCTGAGACAGGGTTTCTCTGTGTATCTCTGGCTGTCCTTGAACTTGCTCTGTAGACCAGGCTAGCTTTGGACTCTGAGGTCTGCCTGCCTCTGCTTCCAAATGCTGGGATTAAAGGTGTGTGCTCCTATTACTTGGCTGGATAATTTTAAGAGTATATCCATCATCTCTCAGAGACAAATCAACATCTCTGTAAGAAGTCAGGGGTTCCCACTGTGGTGGTCTCTATAATCATCTCTCCTGTGTGGGTTCCCATGTGCATGAGTGCACATGCCATGGGTGTGCAGGTCCCCAGGGAGGTCAGAGAAGGTATCAGATATGTTAAAGCTGAAGTTACAAACAGTTGTGAGCTGCCCGATATCAGTTTCAGGATCTGAACTCAGGGCCTCTGAAAGAGCAGCAAGTGCTCTTAGCCTCTGAGACATCTCTACAGCCCACCCTGCTCTACCTTGATGGCATTTCCATTTAAGACTTTCTTTTCAAGTCTCTGACTGCATCCTTAGCATCTGGTGGTCTTTCCAAGGTGATGGAAATGACTCTTTATTTGCCGGTTTCATGGTCTTCCCTCAAAAATACTTCTGTTCACACATATTTACCAATTACTGCTTCAAGAGTTTTTAAAATTTGCTACTGAATTAAGTCCATTAAAGAAAAGCTTCCTGGGTAATCTGCTTCATTTTTTTCCTGGACACTGAGCATCTGAGGAGACCACACAGGTCTCTAGTTCCTTTGAGCTCACGGATGGGGTGTTCTGAGCAGCTCAGCATGAGCATCAGCTGTTGGGTCTCAGGGCAAGACAGCTGCTAGGAGGACTTCTGTGTCACACTGGTGAATAGATGGGCTGGGAAACTTGACACATGTGTGAGCAAGGCTGAAGATACCTATTCAACACCTGTCACAAAAAATGGAAGGAAAATAGCCCCTGCTTGCATGAAGTCACTGAAATATTGGGGCTCTTTTTTACTGCAGCATTTTCTAGTTGTACTTGGGTTGAAAAAGCCTTCTCTTTATTTTTTAACTCTTTGACTTTCCCACTATGGCTTTGGTTTTATATTTATTCCCTAATCAAATGAATTTCAATCTACCAGACCAAACATGTTCTGCACTCAGCTCCCGCTTCCTAGTTATTTTAGGACATCTTTAGTGCACACAAGAGCCTCAATTTGAGTGTTTTGCAAAGTCTCGCAGTTGACTTCAAATAAACTCAGCATCTTCTTTCCCTCAGTCACTTCTTTATGGCTTCCCCTTAAATAACACTGTGTTCTCCCTTTCGCTCAGCATTTTAATTAGGAAGTGTTCACATTTCTTCCTCTTGGGGCCGCTCTTTTGAAAGGGTCTTTCTCTATAGCTCTACAGACTTGGAACTCACTCTGTAGACCAGGCTGGCTGCGAACTCACAGAGATCTGCCTGCCTCTGTCTCCTGAGTGCTGCAATCAGGGTGTGTGCCACCACGCCCAGTGTCCTAAGAATCTTCAAAATCTCCTAAATCCTGCCTGGCTTTGAAGAAGTGGGTCCTCATTTTTCTTCTCCCTATGTTTGTGGAAAACAGGCAGTGATTGTCTTCTCCATCAGCCACCTTTTTCCCTCCTCCTCCCCCTCTTCTTCCTCCTCCCTATTCACTTAAGGGGTGTTTGTAACACTTGGCTTTGCTTCACACTCCTTGAGCTGCAGTGGATTTTCTATATATCACCTTCTTGCCTCTCTTACTCGGTCGTTGAAGAGATGGCTTCTAGCCCCTGATTTTAGTGAAGAAAGGGAAGTCAAGACTGATAGTGCAAGGGATTAACAGATCTTTGATGTCTGAAGCCAGTGGCTACCCAGGCTTCATTATTCGTGTCTGCAGTTTTATGGCAATTGGAGAGCTGGGAAACTGCCTTTCCAAATGTCACCCAGCCATTTACTTAATCATCAAACCAAGCTCATGGTTCAGTTGTTCCTCCAATCACCAGTACAGAAAGAAGAGTGATAAAAATCAGTTTTTAGCTACACTGTATGAATTATGAATATATTTGGGGCTGGGTGCTACAGTTCCCATTTCAGTATCAATCAAAAGAGAAGACTGAATCGAGAGTAAATTACTATCCAAAGAACAAAGGGTCCTGGATCGCGGTCCATGGTGCTCTTTTCCTTTGCTAAGGCAATTTTGGATATCATTTTAGGCTGAGAGCCAAGGACATTTCTCGAATTACTATAGCCCATGGATATGCTATATTTGAAGAAACAAAACAGTGATATAAAAAGGAGCCATTTATACAATCACAACCATAGAACCACACATTTGGAGTTAGAGAGAGAGGGGGGGAGGGAGGGGGGAGAGAACTGAGTGAGATTAAGTCAGGAACAGCTGGTAGGGTTACTATTAATGGTAACACTCTTGTCCCCAAGTTTTTGAGGCTGGCTTTCTCTTTGCTGTTTGTAATTTTGAGCTTGAATGACAGTATTTTAAAGCTCTTGTGATGGGCATGCTTGTGGGAAATTATCTCTATTGTGCTAACTGTAGGAAGGTAGGAAGACTGTCCACTGTGAGTGGAACCATTCCCTAGACAGCGGATCCTGAACCATGTGAATGGAAAAGGGGAACAGAATAGAAACCATGTATTCATTACTCTCTGCTCCTTGACTGTAGTTATGAGGTGGACCTCTGTTTCAAGCTCTTGCTACCTTGAACGTTTTGCCATGATGAACTATACCATCATGTGCCTAAAACCAAAAAAACAAAAGACATCCTCCCAAAACAAAAACAAACAAACAAACAAAAAAACCAACTCCCCCCCCACTTAAGCTGCTGTTGCCAGAGGATTTTATCACAGCAATAGGAAACAAATAAATACAAACCTGCATGAAGATGGAGGTAGAGTTGGGCTTAAGAAGTGATGTGCTATGTTGTCTCTCAGTTTCCTTGAGCCTCTCTTCCCCCTCAGCTGTGCCTGGTGGTCCATAATTCATAATTTGTACTAACATCTGCAGGGAAGATGCCTTTGGCATCTGTGGTAGGAAGTGTAGGCGGAGTTTTCCTGTCCCAGCAGCAACTTCCAAGAGACATAATATTAATTATAAATGTTCAGTCAATAGCTCAGGCTTGTTACTAGCTAATTCTTACAACTTGAATTAACCCATTTATATTAATCTACATTCTGCCACGTGGCATTACCCCTCTTTCACCTCACACCCCTTGTTCCTTTCCATGTCTTGGTGGTTCCACCCTTCTTCCCAGTGTCCTTAGTCTGGTTCTCCCGCCTAACCTTATTCTGTCCAGCTATTGGCCAGTCAGCTTCTTTATTAAACCAATCACAGAGACATGTTTACATGGTATAATGGAATAGTCCACATGGAAGAGTTGGCCACCTTGCCACAAAGGGCTGGAGAGGGAACCCTAGAGGTTGTTCACTACTTATGAAAACTTCTAGTCAACTGTCCTATGTTCAACTCCACCCAGCCTCCTACTTTTAGAGGCCCCCTTTCACCCCCAGTTCCTGTGACTTCTGGTGCTGGTTTCAATGAGACATGTCCTGCACAGGATCACCTATTTGAATGCTGGCCCCTGGTCGGTGGCTGTTTGGGAAGGTTGTGGCATCTGTAAGAGGCAGAGTTTTGTGGAGGAAGTACATATCTGGGGCCATGTTCCATGAGTTCATAGCTGTGACCCTCATATCCAGTTCCCTCTTACTACATTGGTTTGCTGTTGAAGATATGATCTCCCAGTTTCCTGTTCTGGCTACCTTCTGCCCTACTTCCCATGCCACGATGGACTCTCTGTCTGAAATATTAAGCCACAATAAACCTTTTTCTTCCATAGCTTACTTTTGTTTATGGTATTTTTATCATAGCAATTGAAAAGTAAAAAAAAAAAAAAAACTTTTGATAGAGGGTTGATATCTAGAATATACAAAACAAAATACATGAACAACAAACATTCAAGCAACCTAATCAACATATGGATTAATGAACAGACAGTTCACAAAAGAGGAAACACAAATGACTAGTAAGCATATTTTGAAAATGTTCATCCTCATCAGCTTTCAAAGAAATGCAAATCAAAACCACATTGAAGGTCTGGAGAGACGGCTCAGAGGTCAAGAGCACTTATTGTTCTTGCAGAGGACTCAGC
This sequence comes from Cricetiscus sungorus, assembly GCA_030556225.1. NCBI lineage: Eukaryota > Metazoa > Chordata > Mammalia > Rodentia > Cricetidae > Cricetiscus > Cricetiscus sungorus. The sequence continues at coordinate 62,330,895 of JANBXA010000734.1, read as the reverse complement.
TTAGGTTCCCAGCATCTACATGGTGGTTTAAAGGTATATATAAATATATTTCCAATTCCAGAGAACTGAATATCCTCTTCCTACCTGTGCAGGGGGCAGGTAATACATGGTGTACTTTCACACATAGAGTCAAAACATTTTATACGCATAAAATAGAAGTGCATATTTTAAAACTGAGATTTGATCTTACTCCAGTCAGAATGTAGTCAAGTCATTAAGGAAAGAATAACTGGGGCTGGAGAGATACACCCGTGGTTACCAGTGCTGACTGTTCCTGCAGTGGACCCACCTTTCATTCCAGCATCCATGTCAGGCAGCTCACAACTACCCATACCTCCATCTCCACCTCCATGCCCTAACATACACACAACTAAAATTAAATAGATATAAAAAAAAATCTCATGATGCTTTGTCAGTGCCTATACTAAGAAGCAACATCAGGAGCTGGTACAGATGTGGACAGAAGGAAACCAGTGTACACTGCTGTTGGGAATGTAAACTCATCCAGCTTCCATCGAAATTAGTATGAAAGGTTCTCAAAAAGTTAAAGCTAAAAGTACTGTCCACCATATGACCAGCTGCACTACCCCTGAGGGATTCCAACAACAGACTGTATCACTGAGATATTTACACATTCATTTGCAAATATTTGCAGCAAATAGAGGAGTTATGGAACCAACTAGGTGTCTAACAATAGAGGAATGGCTAAAAAACATATATATATATGATGGAATTTTGTTAGAAAGTGGGTATATTTGCAGACAACCATATTAAGCCAACCAAACCAGTCTCTGAAAGACAAATGTTGGGTATTTTTTTTAATCTCTTTTTTTGATTCCTAGATCTTATACAGTTACACAAAAGCATATGTGTTTATATTAATGTAAAACTAAAATTGTCCAGGGGAACACAAGGGAGGGGAGGGGAATGAGGTGGAAAGGGGGAATTTTGCACAATATACAATGTGTACTTGGGTTGTACAGATGGTCTAGTGTTTCAAGTGTGTGCAGTTTTTGATGAAGCTCAGAGTTCAGTTCATGGCACCCACATCAGGAGGCTCACAACTAATGATAACTTCAGCTCCAAGGAATCTGACTCCCTCTTCTGGCTTCCTCATGCATACACATACGTGGTACATACTCACACAAATGCACACGTATACATGATTAAAAATAAATTAAAACTGCATTCCTCCAAGAAATTAAAAAAAAATGAATTAAACATAGAGAGAATGTCCATATTCACAATGAATGAAATCATGGTATTAGTAGGAAAAAGGATAAAATTGGAGATCATTATATTAAGCAAAAAGAGAGCATAGTTCATGTTTTTTCTTATGTGCAGAAATGAGGTTTAAGCTTGTGTGTGTGTGTGTGTGTGTGTGTGTGTGTTTAGGCCATGAAAGTACAAAGGTGGCCATAGGCTGGGCAGAGAAGGCACACAACTTTAGCCACAGCTCTGGAGGCAGGGGGAGTTGGATCTCTAAGTTTGAGGCCAGCTTGGTCTACAGAGTGAGTTCCAGGACAGCCAGAGCTACACAGAGAAAACCCTGTCTCAAAAAACAAACAAACAAAAGAAAACAAGGGAGAGATTTAAGGGGTGAAGAGAAGGTAACAATACACGTGACATGAAAGAGGAAGAAGGGGTGGGGGGTATTTGGGAGGAAAAGGGGAATCAACAAGAGCCCAGCAAAGGAGATAGGAGGGCAGCAGAGAGCGGGATAAGAAAAAAAACGTAATGACATCTGCATATGACAGTTTCATCATGAAACCCTTCACTGTATGTTGATTTTTTTTTTTTAAATGAGTTAAAAAAAGACTACAATATACAGTGGCTTTCCTCACTCAGGGTGTGTGGGGAGGGAGGGCATGAAAATGATTGTGCATGGAAAGTATCGAAAGCAGAAGAATGACGTGTTTATCTGAATTTATATATTCCAGAGTCAGTCTTTTTCTACACTGGTTATCCAGTGAGTACCGTACTCTGATTTAAGTGCTGGAGTGTGAATAAAACGACCCAAAATCCTCAAGCCTCTCCACTGAATTCCCCTGGTTCTTCATCGGATTCCAGATAGCCAGTAACATGAGCTGACCTTCAGCTACAGGCAGAGTGACAGCAGAGTGACTAGTGCTTTTTTACAGCGAGAAGCAACCTAGCTATCATTGCCAAGACAGAGAAGACAAATTGTCGGGGGCTCCTGTTTGTCACTGGCAAGAATACCGTGATGCTGGGCGACACAAATTACTTCAGAAGTGCAGGGCTCTTCTGTCACTTTCGGAGAATCAGTTTGGCTTTGTCCACAAAGGCGCCCGATGGAGGGTCTGAAATTCCACGTTTTGATCAGTCACAAGCGTGGCCTTTTCACAGCACATTTCACCATGCCAACAGCCGTTTCCAGAGAGGAACTGAGAATGAAGCGGAGCTCTGGTTGCAGATGATTTCTTTTCATGCCTAGCTACCCAAACAAAGGGAGAGAGCCAGAAGCCAGATCTGCACGGGAGCGCACACAATGGGACTGGTGCATGGGAATGTTCAGGGCTCTGCCTGATTAAACTGCCTCCAGAGCGCCAGGGGCAATTTCGCTAAGCCTCCCCGTTTTGTATTTTGGCAGCTCTCTCTTCCCAGCCTCCTCTGCATCCCCTTCTCCACATCCTCAAATCCATTTGCACTGTTGTTTGGACGGAACCCAATTCACACAGACCGCCAGTGCTCTAATTGGTGTCTTAACTTACCTTGGCTTCTTTGTCTCTGTGTTTGATCATTGTAATAACGACAGCTTTTCTACTCTCTTTACCACTGGAAAACAAAAACAAAATAAAAAAAAAAAAAAAGAAGAGAGAAACTCTTGAAAGGCTTGGAGTTACAGTTGAGTTTTCTAATGTACCGCTACAGGGAAATAAAACGCATATTTTAAGATGTTTTTCTATTTCTGTTTCTCTCTTCTCAGCTCAGCCAAACAGTCGACACTGATGGGAAAACATTAACATGGAGAATTGATTCCCCCCCTCTGAAGGTGTTGGGACCACAGAGGCAGCATCCTCCAGAGTTGATATGTCAAAATGTTGATGTTCTTATTTAAGACTGTCATCGCCGTGGTAATTGGTACCTCCATTTGTTAGACTCTGTTTGTTTATGTGTGTTTCATTTCAAGTGATGTTTCTTAGAGTAATATTCACAAGGGCTTGGGGCTCCTGGAGTGAAAAGTGTTATATAAACTGAAATGATTACCCCCTGGCAAAAGGTAATCTCTCTGGCACACACCACCTGGTTATAACAGCTCACATTTGCACAGCACCTCACAGCTAAGCAAGAGTTTTTCATGTATGCTATTGCACGCAATCCCCCTGATAACGCGGTGAAGAATATACTCGGGGAGGTGGGGCTCCCGGAGCTATTCTGGTTTGCCCTGCTCCAGGCATGTGTGGTCTCTACCTGGCAGTTTGCTGCTTCTTCACAGGTTACTGTGTCTTCCTAAAGAAACCATCCCAGCTGGCTCAGTCTCTGAGATGAGGCAGATTTACAGGGGCACAAACCAGCACGAAGTAATTAGAGGAATTCCATTTTTGTTGTTGCTGCTTCTTTCATAATCTCCTAAGGAGAACCACTGGGAAGAAAATTGTTAGGTCCTTCTGACAGTATGGGAGAGCCAGGGGAATCTGTGAATAAAATTCATTCCATCAAAAACATGTAAGCATTTTAGTTAAGGGTGCAAACATTAAGGCAGTATTTGCAAATGGATGAAGGATTTGACTTAACCACAGACTAGAAGATAACTTTCACTAAGTCAGGAGTGTGTGTGTGTGTGTGTGTGTGTCTGTGTGTCTATGTTGGAGGTTGTGAGTTTCAGCAGGGCAGCTGCACATATGAACCTAACAGATCTTGTGACAGCATGTGCAAGACCTGTGCAAGCCCAAGCCAGCATGGCGTGAAGAAGTGGACACAAAATCCCCACCGCTAGCTACAGAGCTGCTGGCAAGTGATGACTGTTAGGAGAGAGAGAGGGCGCTTCCTTTCAGAGTGGAGCCCCTGCTGAGCTGACCGTGTCCCAGTAGGAGCTCACAAATCCAAATGCATATGCAGCACAAAATGGATTTCATGGATCCAAAGAAAGAAAAAGGCACAAAGTTGGTAGATAGGGAATAGGGGACGGTGGATATGAGAGAAGGAGTTGGAGAAGGGGTGAATACAATGAGAAAATCCCCTAAGTACTAGTAATATATACAATATATTGTATTATATATTATGTCTACAACTATATATACACATATATACATATAACATTATGCATATATTATTAAAAAGCTGTGTGGAGCTGGAGATATGGTTCAGAGGTTAAGAGCACTGGTTGCTCTTCTAGATGACACAGGTTCAAGGATCTAGGTTTGATTTCTAGAACACACAAGGTGACTCGAAACCATTCGCAATTCCAGTCACAGAGGGGCCGATGCCCTCTTCTGACCTCCATGGGCACTGCACACACAGTGCACAGACATACATGGAAGCAAATCACACATACACATACAAACAAAAATAAAGAAAAATTAAAACAAAACAAAAAATGTGAGTAGCCTTGGCTGTCCTGGAACTCTGTAGACCAGGTTGTCCTTGAACTCACAGAAATCCACCTGCTTTCTGCCTCTTGAGTGCTGGGATTAAAAGTGTGTACCACCACAACCCAGGTCTGAACTGAGATTTTTATTAAAGCATTTTTAGGTATTTAGCAATTCCCCGGGGGTGGGGGGGTGGCCAGAGAGATGGGTCACAACCCAAAAATATAAGATTTTGGTTCCAAGCACCCACTGCCATCTCTCCAGCTACCTTTTTTGTTTTATACTGCACCAGTACATAGGTGGTATATAAAGATAGTTATCATATAAAAGAAAAAAAGAAGGAAGAAACAAGGAAATGAAGGAAGGAATAAAGAAAGAAAGACAGAAAGAAGGGAGAAAAAGAAAAGAATGAAAGAAATTCAACCTCCTATCAGAGCACTAAACAATACTGCAGGATTTGTGAGTGCGACTGGATTTCTTTCCAGGTCTTCTCGAAAGAATATCATAGTGAAATACACATAGCTGTAGGTAGCCTCCTAATGCTGTGGGAGGGAAACAGTTTTGGAAGAGCATAAGCTAACAACAGTGCACTAGTGTTAAGCTTGGTGCCAAGCTCATACAAGGACCAACTTTGTCACCTGTGCAAACCTTGGAGCCTCAGTTTCCCTGTATCAATATGGGTGAAAAACTCCTGCTTTACAGAGTGGTTGGGAGGCTTAGATGAAATAACACGCAGCTCACGCACTGTGGCCATGTTTACTAAGGCTTAATAATTCTTCTCTTGTGTACAGGTGAGGACAGAGCTTTCCGCTTCCTCCCTTGCTTCTTGGAAACCCTAAGAATTAGCCCTCTGCAAAGTCTTTATTGAGCTGATGTTAGTCTTGATTCACTGCAGCTGTGCTCCCAACTCACATCTTGATAGATCAATAAGATCAATTGGATGGGTGAGTTTTAGAAAGGACTGTTTGGGTTAGTCACATGGCAGCTGACACTTGGTCAAGTCTCTAGCTTGTGTGAATGATTAAAACAAGAATCAATAATTACAGCTTTATTGGGTATAATTCAGCTGGTAGAGTACTTGCCTAGCACACATGAAGCTCTGGCCTTGATTCACAGCTCTGCATAAACTGGCATTTCTGCACTCTGGCCTTGGATATATATCATGTTGGAGGCCAGGCTGGTATACAAGTGTTATGGCTTCCTCTAATCTTAAGCATCTCTGGCGCCATACTTAAGGACAGTAGGACAGTGAAAGCATTTCCTGGAATCTGAAGAGAGGGTCACACCAGCCCCGCACTGCCCTTTTCTCCTTTTATACTTCACACTACTTGTTGTGGGATGTTTGTTTACAGTCTAAAAATGTGTCTCTGCCTAAGATGCCTTCTGATTGGTTTAAGAAAGAGCTAAAGGGTCAATAGCTAGGCAGGAGACAATAGGGGGGACTTCTGGGCAGAGAGAGATAAACTGGGAGGAGGAATCTAGGTGCGGGATTTCACTAGCCAGACACAGACAGGAAACAGGAGGTGTAAGTTGGAGGAGAGATAATGTCATGTGGCAAAATGTAGATTAATATAAACGGGTTAATGTAAGTTATAAGAGCTCGTTGAGACAAGGCTAAGCTAAAGACCAAGCTTTCATAATTAGTAATAAGTTTCCATATTGTTATTTGTGAGCTGGTGGCCGGCAAAAAGGCTTGCTATGGCTATTCACCTGGACAGATCTCTGGAGCTCTCATCTGGCCATTCTTCTGCATAAATGTCAAGTCAAGACTTAGATTCAAGAAAAAGTAACACTGAAATATAGGAAATCCATTGGCTCATATGATTTAGAAATTCTGCAACATCTCTGGCTTCATGAAGATGCCCAGTGATTGACTCTACTGGACAAGAGGTATTCTGTTTTGATTATTCTGGCAGAGAAGTCCTGGAGAAGATTCTAATGGGCTGGGCTATCTTTATATGTACAAGGACCAAAGGGATGGGACTTGTTGGCTGGTCAGCGTGTGTCATATGACCATACTCAAATTGAGGGAAGAATGTATCACTATTAGCAGTTTTCTTTGAACCAAGTGAATTGGAGGAAGGTACAACATATAGCTTTCATTCACCCCCTTGATTGTACTTGTTCTGTTGACAGAGAAAATTGTTGTGACAGAAATGCCATGCTGTTTGTCTCTGGCCCGAGCTTTCCTTTGAAATCCCTGCTATACTGTAGCATCTCTGTCTGTGGTGTTTCTGTCTGTCTGTGGTATTAAAAACTTCCTATTCCCCAACAATCCATTTTAGTGCCCCCTTGAAGTATGTCCCTCCATCCACTAACAATCTTTCAGTAATATATGGGTGAGAGCAAGCCTCGAGGGGCTATGAAAAATGACATGATTAGTTTCTGACATGATAAATGTTTATTATTTATGTAGTGTTCTAAGAAGAGAAAGTTAAGTTTCACAGTTAATGTACTAAGGCAACTAAACTTGGATTTTGTATTGATAGAGGGTGGATTTTTTTTTTTTTTTTATTAACTTGCTAACTGAAATGAAGGCCTGAAGAAACTGAAAAACAGACTCTACCCAAGAATGCTCATAGAGAAGTTCAGAACAGGCAGGTATGCAAAAAGGAGAAGCATACCCTTTCATCTGTGGACTGACTGCTCAGACCCCTTCTGGAGAACTGCCTACAGCATTAGTGACCATTTGTTTCAGACAAATGTATAAACATGGTGCTGGATTTTCCTATCTATTCAAAGGGTTAGGACCCAAAACAAAACAAAACAAAACAAAACAAAACAAAACAAAACAAAAGCAGCACTGTGTAAAAGTTTAGACATCAGTCATGAAGACTGTAGAGGAAGTCCCCTGCTCTTCTACAGTTGAGGTCAAAGCAAAAGAAGAAACCCATGGATCAGAAGTTTCAAACGAGCTTCTCTGTCTGTGCTAAGCACATTTTTACCTAATCGTGCCTCTCCCTTCATGTTTTTTCACTTCCTTTTCCAGCTGTTGCTCAGAGAAACAGCTCTGCAGCTTGGAGCCTTGACCAGTCACAACTCCCAAGCTTCCTCTTCTGGTGTGACACTACACCTCATGGAACACAGTGGCTTCTATCACCAGCTTAAAGCTAATCACGTATTCTTTCACTGTGACAAAGCACCACGTCAAGGCAACTTAAAAAGCGAAGTGCTTAATTGGGCTTACGGTTCCAGAGTGTCAGTGTCCATGAGGGTGGAGCAAAGGCATGGTAAGCAACAGCTGAGCATTCACATCTGGCAACGGCTCAAATCTTATGAAATCTCAAAGGCCACCTCCAGTGACATACCTCCTTCCCAATAGTTCCACCAACTAGAGGCCATTTATCCAAATATACATGCCCACCGGTCTGTCTCATTTAAACCACTACAAGGACTTACGACCCGTTGCCAGGAGACTTCTCCTATACAATTGGTAAAGAGAAAGGTTTTTTTGTTTGTTTGTTTCTGTTTTTTTCTTTTTATAATAAGCCTGATTTCTCTTACAGAGAATAGCCATTTTTTACCTTATAAATTTTATAATTTAATGCAGTGCTAACTTCAATGCTGTATCTTTCGGGGGCCTGCCTCACCTAATACATCTCAAGGTAGCTGTTTCTGTTTTCTACAGTTCACATGAATTAGACTGTTTCATTTTCAATTTGATAAACAGTTGGGACAGTGGAATATGAGGCTGCTTGCTCCAATCTGAGGAGAACAGGAAGCATATATGAAACAGGAAGTGTGTCTGGGCTATAAAATTGAAAATTCATCCTCTATCCAGTCACTTTCTCCATTTAGGTTCTACCTAGTTGGAATACACAGTGCCTGAAGGCAGCACCCATTGCCATGCCTTCCCTGCCACCGTGGACTGTATCCTCCAACTCTGGGCCAAAACAAACCCTTCCTGCAGCTGCTGCCTTCCATCAGGTATTTGGTCACAGCCACAGGAAAGGTGATGTCCTCCAAACTGGAATATCCCCTTCTGGAGGGAAGCTTCTTAAGACTCAGGAGGTAAGCAAACTTATTAGACTCAGGAGGCAAACTCGAGAGTCTTAGGAAGCTCCTGAAACTTACAAGCGGCACAAGGATCCACTCCCAAGGTCTACTTGTAAGGGAGAGGACAGTATCTGACTTGCAAGCTGTGCAGGAAGCTTTGGGGATTGAGTTTTTGTGAGTTGTGGCCCATGCTTGGATGAACTTTTCAGTGGTATAGCTGCTATCTCTGAGTCATCCATTCTCCACAACAAACTCATGGGGTCCCTAAGCTAGATGGGTGGAGTCATTTCTTTGGTTTGTTGTTGGTATTCTATATGGAGGGACAGACTAGAAATTTGTTTATGTCTCCCTAGAAAAAATGTCACACAATTCCCATTCCAGGATATATAAAACTCTGCCAGGAACTTTCCATTCCCTCTTTCTTTACTTGGGGAAGTATATGAGAATTCTAAGAACTATGGGCTGGTGGAAGGCTTAGTTCTTACTTTATGGCCCACAAAGTTAGGTGTCATTCAACAGGAGACTTTAACAGTAACAATCATTAATGAATCACATAATGTAGAGAGGTAGTAAGCAGTATGATTGGTAATATAATCCAGGACAGGGCACCTTGTATATATGGTTTTTTTATATCCTAGCTGTAAAAATTAGCTTGTGCAGGTATATTTTCATTATACCTCAATTTAGCTGCATTACATTCTTATTCCTCACATGGTGATAACTTGTGTTTCATGTAGGAAAAATCTGGAAAGACTGGGGGATTGAAGCTCAGGAGACAAAGCCTGATCAGCTGAGCTGACACTTTTGAGACATGCTTCATGGTGTGCCTCCATGGAAGGAAGGGGCAAGTGCAAGGCTCTTGATAGTGTGGGTACCTGCTTGTGCATCTTTGTTTAACAGAGATAATAATCAAAACATTGTCACATGACCAGAGTCAAACCAGGAGCCAGCACCACCATGAAGTGCAGGAATGAAGATTATCTCTCTGTTCCCATGTGACTTTCTTCTATGGATTCTATAGTATCTATAGGATCAGACCAGGCAAAGGCTCCTGATTGCAGGCTTTTCCTGAGCAGGTCAACATAGTCTCTGGTACAAAGTGTGTGGCTATTAGCTTGGCAAATGAGTTTTTCTTGATATCTATTACTTAGCAGGTGCAAAGTAAGTTCATATTAGTATGGGAGGGGAAACACTAGGAACGTGTTACCCTGAACAGAGAAACACTATCTTTCTTGTTGCTGCTGTAATAATCATCTGCAAGGAATTGTTCTTTGTAACACGTTGTAGCACCTCATGCTGATCTTCTCCATCAGTACTATCAGACAAACTGGGCACAGAGGGCAGGAGGAAGCGGTAAGTGCTTTGTACAGTCTAATAAGACACATGCACTTCAGAGGGTGAGAGACCAACTCCACAGACACAACGTACCACATCAATGACTTTTTTTTTTTTTGAATTTGTGGGAGTTTAACCTAGGTATTCCCCTCTAAGAGAGTCTCTCCTACTACTATTAAAAAAAGTCACAATGCTGAGCGAGATGTATATATTTGTAGGACAACATCTAGAACTATTGTCACTTAAGAGTGGAATTCAGGGCAAGAGAGAACTTTGCAGAAAATCCAGCAAGAGGTCGAGGTCTCAAGATATTAGCAAATTTACTGGCTAAAGATAAGATATAGGTTTTTCTGACAGACTCTACAAATGGACAGTTGTAACCGTCAGGAGGGCTCTAGGGTGAGGGCACATTTTCTGCAGCAGAGAAATAGTGTGTGCACTGTCTTGACCACAAGACATTAGGCAATTACACAACAGGTGCTGCCATCATGGTTTGGGCATAACAGACTGTCAAACTCACAGGGTCAGATGGAAACAGTACTTGGAAATGGCCATCAAAGTGGGGACTTTAAAGGACAGCGTGACACACAAGAAAGTGGGCTGAGCTATGAACTACGTAGTCAGTGGTTACTTTATATGAAGGGTAAACAGCCGAAGTGGAAATACAGAGTCCTGGGCACTGGTAAATGGTTTGGCTGCTTAATCACACACCCCCTTCCCCAATAACAAATTTGGAAGGTCCAAGAAAAAAAAAATGTGTAGATAAAAGACTTGTGTACGGACTCCTGAGAGCAAGAACAAAGTAGTGGCTCTTCATGTTGTATAGTAATGCTGGGTGGAGAACGGCTATTTGGAGGAGGGCTTTGGATTAATAACCTTCCTGAGGCTGTGACCAAATACCTGAGAAGGAGTAGCTTCAGGAAGGGGTCATTTTTGCCCACAGCTGGAGGGTATAGTCCACAGTGTCAGAGAAGACATGGCGATGGGAGCTGGTTTCAGCAGGAGTGCGAGGTTGCCTGCTCAATCTGAGATCAGCAAACACATATGGAACAGGAAGTGTGTCTGGGCTGTGAAACTCAAGGTTCACCCCTATCCATTCACTTCCTGCAGTTGAAGGTCCCATAACCTCTCAAAATAGTGGTATCAGCTTGGGACCAAGTGTTCAAACATGTGAGCCTATGAAGGAAAGTTTTCATCCAAACTGTAACAGACTCATCAACTGGATCAATGGATTTCTTGACCACATTAGCTAGCCTGGTCAGCTAGCCTCTGTCCATTGCTCCTCTGGTGTTTGTGCAATGGGTATCTGGAGGTCATGGTATGAGGACTGACATTCTTCATGGGTGAAACAGAGTTTGTTCACTGTACCCACTCTCTTGCTAACACACTAGAATTAGTCATCTATATCAGCGGTTCTCAATCTGTAGGTTGCAACCCCTTTGAGAGCTGAGCAACCATTTCAAGGGGTCTCATGTCAGATATCCTTTATATCAAATATTTACATTACAATTAGCAGTAGCAAAATTACAGTTGTGAAGTAGCAATGAAAATAGTTTCATGGTTGGTGATCACCACAACATGAGGAACTGTATTAAAGGATCACAGCATTAGGAAGGCTGAGAACCCCTACCCTATATGGTACTATCTCTTGATGAGAGCAGCAAGGCACCTGAAGGCTTTGATTACATTCCCATTCAATCTCATTTGTCAGTTGCAGGGACTGGGACCTTAGCTTCTACCATGAAGCTTTCTGTATTAAGCCCTTGGTGGAGTCCCACGTGGTTGGCCTCCTACCACACCGAAAGCCCTTTAATGAATGAGACTTTATGGAGGGCAAAAGTGGGCATGACTAATGCAAGGGCTACACCATGGCAGACACTGGTGTGTTCTGCCCTCCCATCTTCTCAGAGCACAAGCCACTGCAGATGCTGTCCTGGCAATGAGTTCTGCATATACGTTCTGATGGTGCCTCACTATGTTTCTTCTTGGGACCTCTCTAACACATTGCTGTGAGATGGCTGTGGAAACCCACTCAGGCATGTGCAACTTGGAAGGCTATGGGATTTAAAGCCTAATGGAAAATCTCTTCACTAAAGGGGATAAAAGGTTAAAAGGTAGTGGCATGTTTACATGCCAGAGTATATGTACACACACACACACACACACACACACACACACACACTGTGCCAGGCTTTGTGTGTAGTAGTCAGAAGAAAGCTCTTTAGAGCAATTTTCTCCTGCCAACTTGTGGGACCTGGAGACCAAACTCAGGTTTAAACCATCTTGTCAGTCCAGATGAGGGATACCTGGAGAAAGTCGTGAAAAGGCCTTGGGATCTAGTCTACACCACACAGCAATGAGATATCCACCCCGCCAGCACCTGTTGCATTGACCACACCCATTGGGGTGTGGAGACAGGTGCAGGCATGATCTGGGGGACTAGGTCTGACACAGAGAGCATCCGGAGGCATCCTTGGGATGGGAACCTGCGCTGGTCATCTGTTTCTGATGTAAGTGATTTCTCTCCAAATAAACATCCATCAGCCTGTTGTTTACCAAGCTTTAGTATACTCTTACATTTCTTTCTTCTTCTGACTTTTTTCCCTGTCTTATCACACACACACACACAAAATTATACACAAGCTCTTGCCTTATTCTCATCTCTACTCTCTTGCTATCTTAATTGCAGATATAGGAAAGACAAACAATGAGGGTAATCTCTGAAAACTTGAACTCTTGCCTCAAATTGAATGAGCCCACAATCTGGGAACTCACATTCTCTCTCTTTGCTTTTCACAGTTGACACACTTAAAGTCCCTCAATAGACATGCCCTAGAATTGTCACCAACACAAGGGCTCTAGATGACAATGCTGATGTCTGTACCAAGTATGAACTCTCCAGATGATGGATGAGTTCCCACCCCTGGTCCTAGGTAGCTCTGCAGTCCCTTGGATTTTTTCAGTGTTTGCTGCACATGACAATGAAGAGAAGATCCTTCATTTCCTTTAGGCTACACTTAATGCCCCAGCACCAATGGCTTGTGAGAAATTCCTCATCTTTCTCATGCCTAAAGCTCAGAGATATCAGACCTTGTCTATGTATGTGGATCAGGGAATAACATATCTACTCACATTCATCTTTCTTGGACTAGCTCATCTACTAGAGTATTAGTTACCTTTCTGTTGGCATGATAAACACCACAACCAAGGTAGTTTATAGAAGAAAGGATTTATTTTCATTCCAGAGAGATAAGATTTCAGTATGGCAGGGAAGCATGACAGGCAGGCATGACAGCCAGAGCAGGAAGCTGACAGTCATAGCCTCAACAGCAAGAATGAAGCAGAGAGAACAACAGGAATGGAGCTGTGTTATAAACTCTCAAAGCCTGACCTAAGTGACATACTTCCTCCAGCAAAGCTGTTTCTCCTAAACTTCCACAAATGGTCTCACCAACTGGACAGCAAATGTTCAAATACCCTAGCCTCTGGGAATCTTTTGTCACTTGAACGACTACAACTAGCTTTCATCCAGACATCATTCCAATGAAGACAGCTCTTTCTTCAATGGTTATTCCCTTATGGTCTTTGCCTTTGTTTGGCTCACTGGAGTCGCAGCAGCAAGACATGAAAAAGCTTTGGTTCAACTGTATGTGGTGATACATGACTTTTACCCCAGTACTCAGGAGGCAGAGGCAGAGGCAGATGAATCTCTGACTATAACAAACAGAGAAACCCTCAACCAACAAACCAACCAGCTAACCCACAAAAACAACAACTCCAAAAAAACCAACAAGCCCCTCAAAACAAAAACAAACAAAAAACCAGAAATGAAGTAAAGAAAAAGTTAGGTTCAAATGGATTTTTTTTTCTGTATTTCCACAATGTAATTCCAAAAATGTCTGTTTCTTAGCTGAAACACCATGTTTAAATAGAATAAAATGCCCAGAAAACAATTCTTGTTGTATATGTTATGGTTTCAAACAGGATCCATTGATTTGGAACCTCATGGCTGCTTGCCAACTTAAGAGTGTTTTATTTTCCTTTACACCCCAAATGACCTTTTTTGGGAGAGCCTTTTGCTGAATGTTTCTTACCAAATTCAACTCTAGGAGCCAGGAGTACTTCTTATGCACTCCACCTATCATCAGTGCTGTAGGACATGTTGTTACATATTTATCCCCTAAGTAACCCACTGCTCTGCATATAGATCTGGGAGTGAAGATGGAGTCTATGGGCTGAATGCCATTGGTTTTCTAATCAGAGCTCTTAGGTTCTCTCCACACACTCCTTAGCTAACACTAGCTATCCTAAGGAGTTTAAGGCAAGTAGCAGACAATCACACCAACATAACCTTGGTACAGCCTATAATGAAAGCAAGTCTTGGTCCAGATTTGGCTACACAAGCATTTGCTAAAGACACTATCACTAGCAAGCAAGCAAGGACAATGCCACTCATGTTGTCTATTTGGGAAATTTGATGAAGTCACAGCCTCTATCTGGCCTTTGGATGCTCTGATGAGCACCTTGCATGAGCTTCTGTTCACTGGAGGCAAAAGCCAAGACTGCAGAGACAGAAATCTGTCACCCTTAGAGTCGACATCAGATAACAAGGATACTCCTGGTCGATGGCCCTACCCTGGTGGCTGCACACAAAAGCTTTCTGCAATCTAGCCTCCTCAGTGGAAGGCTCGAAGTTTCTTTGGATCCTAAAACTGTCATAGTGTAAGCTGGGAGATATTTTAGCCAGTTCACATATTGATTCTTTGGGGATGGAGGGATAGCTCAGTCAGTAAAGTGCTTGCTTTGTAAGCATGAGGACCTGAGTTTGATTCCCAGAAGACACAAGACACACTAAAAAAAAAAAAAAAAGCCAGATCTGGCAGTACATGTTTATAACCTCAGCACTAGCAATGTGGAGACAGGCAGGGCAGTCACTGCTGCTAGGCAGAGACTGTCTCAAAAAATAAACTAAAATAAAATGGGACAGCACCTGAAGAGTAGCAACCTGAGATTTTTTTTGTACACACCCCACCATCACCTGCACACACACACACACACACACACACACACACACCTTCTTTGCTTGAGAATGTAGAAAGGTATAAAAAACAAGATAGCCCTGAGGATCAATTCCAGGCCCTTGCTTATAGCAGCAAAACACCCTACCATAGGCCCCAAATACTTTAAATTTCACCAATAAGAGCTCATTTTTGATGTGTGTTTTTACACTAGTTTCCGCAGTTAAAACATTTTGTTACTTAGTGTACAGGTTAGCAAAGGTTTGACTATTGGTTGAGATACTGACAAGAAAGGCTCCAGGTATGTGTGCCAGTTAACCTTGCCAGCTACCCTAGAGATAAAGCTGAAACTTCTGGACATATGTAGCATCTCACTGTCCATGGAGAATATTTAATGGTAAATAATAAGAGGCCCTCACATGGCAAAGCCCCCAAGCATCTTGGGCTTCACAGATGATGTCCTCGCTCAGTTTGGGCTTTCCACCACTCCAAATAGGATGTGGTTGGCCCAAAGGTTTTAGGTGACCCCTGTGAAAGTGTTGTTCAGCCCTTGAAGGAGTTGTGACCCACATCTTGAGAATGACTGGTTTAACGAGTTACAACATTAACTCAAAGAGACATGATCAACATTACAAACACTAAGACAGAATATATAGAAATATCAGAGAAGACTATAGCAATAAAGGAAATGAACACTGCTTCATGAGGCTCTCTGTGTGTGTGTGTGTGTGTGTGTGTGTGTGTGTGTGTGTGTGTGTGTGCGCGCGCACACGCGCGCGCACAGGTGTCTCACTGTGTGTGTGCATGTGCCATAAAGAATGTGTGGAAGTGAGAGGACTATTTGGGAAAGTCAGTTTTCTCTTTCTACCATGCGTGTTTCCGGGATTGAGCTCCTTCTGATCAACACTACTTTTCTTTTTTTGAGAAAAGACTCTCACTGAGCCTAGAACTCACTGATTGGCTAGTCTGGCTAACTAGTAAGCCACAGGGATCCTCCCATCTTCTCCCCAGCACTGGGCATTTTATGTTGGTGCTTGGATTCGAATTCAGGGCCTCATGTTTCTTCTGCAAGCACTGACCTGCTGAGCCTTCCTTCCAGCCTCAACACTTAATGAATTTGTAACTGCCATTCTGAAGTTCCCTGATAATTAGTGGCATTAAATTTTTTTTAAAGTTTGCTATTGCTTTGGTGTTTTTTCATGTTAAGTATTGTGCATATGTATGTGTGTATATATGTCTGGACACCACATGAATGTAGTGCCCATAGAGGCCGGAAGAGGGCATCAGATCCACTAGAACTGGAGTTGTAGTTGTTAGCTGCCATGTGGGTGCTAGGAATAGAATCCAAGTCTTTCAGAAGAGCAGCCAGTGCTCTGAACAGCTGAGCCATCTCTCAAGTCCCTTGTCAGGCGTTTTTGAAGAACTCTGTTATTAAAAAACAGTACTGTTCTAGGAGTGAGCTTTAACTTTCAACATTTTTTGTTTCAAGAGCTTGTGTAAAAACTCACAGTGACATGTGCAGAGATGAATATATTGCCATGATTCTTTAAACTTAAAACTTGTTTTGAGTTTGTGGTATTGACTATTAATATTAATTTTTAAATTAATAAGACGCATAGTAACTATATAAATATAAATATATATACATATATAATTTGTCATGTTACCTAATAATGATAGATATGTAATATGTATATTATCTTTATATATGCATTCCAAAACACAGTTAATGAATACAATGTGTTGATAGTAATGAATGATGCTTCAACTTATCAGTGGGGATGACAAAGAAAGGATGCACAATTTAGCTTGGAGAAAAACACACTGAACTGTGAATGTACTCTGTAGAAGGGGCTTCCTAAGAATGGCATGTAGGCAGGTCATCCCAAGACACCAGAGGAAATGAATGTGTGATACCACAGCCAGAAGTTCAGGGATCAGATTTATGCACGGGCAGGAAGTCCGGGGATCAGAAGATCTGGAGGGCTGGACTTGATGCCATACACAGACATTGTTAGAGAGAAGCAGAAACGTGTGAGGAGGGAGCCTGTGGACCAGGGACACAGGAAATAACTCAGAAGACCAGGGATGAATTGGAGAAATCATGGTACCAGAACAAGAGAAAGGGCATGGATGCACTCCTGACCTCACTGTGTTTAGATCAGCCAATGCCAGGGTTCTCATTAAGCACATCTGTGTGGCATAGGAGCTGACTTGTCAAAACACCCAAACTCCTACAGAAGACCTCACAGAGGCTTCGTGGTCTTTAAAATCAGAACCAGGGAAGTTCTCTACCTTTCAGAATCTGCATTTATTTTTGTTGTATGTCTTCAGGAGAAAGGGAAAGGGATGTTCCCAAACTGCACTTTGTAACTGCACATGTGACAGGTTGAGATGTAGTGTAAGCCTGCTAGATTTATTCTCAGACACCACCCCTGTGATGAATTCTGCTGGAGAGTGAGAAGGGCAGAAGGTGCAAGAGGTATGTATCATCAGAGAACTTTGCTGTCCAAACAGGGAGACCATGAGGAGGCCAAGAGCAACCTCAACTCTGGATGACCAGACTTCATATCCAGTTCTGTGGTCTTTGCCTGGCCCATACTTTCATCTGTTGGAAATCTAGGGCAAGAATACCTGGAGTGTATTTAAATTGGTTGGACCGAATTGGCTCCAAATACCTGGATTTCTCAGATCTCTGGTCACTTTATAGAAGATACATAGAGATGAAGAGTATAGGAGCTGGGCCTAAGCTCAAATTCTGACCCTGCTGTTTCCAGGCCCCTGAGACTTGGGTCAGCTCAGCAAGCCCACTGGTCTTCATTTTCTTTACTGTAAAATAGGACGAGGATCTATTTTCAGTTGAAACTTGTTCACGAGGACATAACATCTTCCCACTAGTCACTATTCTGCTGTGGAGAGCAGAATGTAATTCAAGCTGGGACTCAGAGTCAGACAGGCCTAGTCTTAGCAGCATGAGCCTACACAAGTTCCTTTTACCTTCTTGGGTCTCTGTTTTCTCATTGGTAAAAGAGAGATGATAATAGTCTTTCCCGCACAGGAACGGAACAAGCAAGCAAAAAGCTAACAGATTTAAAATACCAATAAGAGAGAGAGCCCAGGATACATTGTCATTAGTATACTTTAATGTCTATGTATGATTTAAAAAAATATAACCTTGGGCCTTGCCTAGGCTAGCTGCTTCTGAAGAGGCTGTGAAGGGCTGGAGAGATAGCTAAGCCAGTGAATTGCTTGCTGTGTAAATATGACCATGTGAGTTTGACTGTGGTGGCACACACTTGTAATCCTATTGTTGGATATGTGCAGACAGGAGGATCCCTGGGGCATTCTGGCCGTTCATTCTAGCCTACTTGGCAAGCTCCAGGCCATTGAGAAACTGGCTCAAAAAACAAGGTAGAGGCCAGTGAGATGGTTCAGAGGGTAAAGGTGCGTGTAGCTAAGGCTGATGGCCTGAGCTTGATCCCTGGACACTATATGGTGGGAGAAGAAGGCTTGATCCCTACAAGTTGGCACAAGCTTGCATGAGTACACACAGACACAGAACTGTCTACATGAATGGATACATACACACAGTTGAACTCTAAGAACTGCTGCATAGACACTGGCTGCATATGGCATTTCAAATTTTGATAGATAGACTTGGACTTCTCTATATACATACAGCTGTAGAAGAAGCACAGACAGCTACCAGCCCTAATACCTTCCTTCATCCTGCCCTGTGGATGAACTCCAGAAAGAGGACCCAAAGGATGTGGGAGACATGGTAGCATGGTACCATGGAAATGGTTTCATTTCTCCATGGTAACACATGATTTCCCCAAGTTTGGAAACCCAAGAATGAAATAGAATACAAACACAGCAGAATAACTCTCTGACTTTTCCTATGTGTCTGTTGCCCATGGAAAGAGAAATGTTTGCTGCCGTGGAGATGAATAGGACCCACAAGCAGGAAAGCTCCCTGTTTGCACAGAGAGATCTCCCTGCTGCCTGGGTGGCAGTGGCAGTTCCGCCCCTTCATAAACATCAAGACACAAAATAATGGAATGTTTAGTCTGAGTAATACATTAAGGAAATCAATTAGGCCCACATGCAACTTCCTAAGATTTTAATTACAGTACTTAGGGTACCACACTAGAGCAGTTTGTCAGGAACATAATTTGTTAATGAATAACAACTGACACAGTGAATTAGTTGGGATTGTAATTAGCTCTCGCTAGCCATCCATTGGAACCCTGATCAAAAGCCACTCAGTGAAGGAGGGGGAAATCAGCTGTGAATGATAACCTCCACAGCTTGATCTGGGCCACCTCCATGCCAGTATACCCAGAGGGGTCTGGGTGAGACCTTGCCAGCCTGCGAAGTCTGCTGGGACCTGCTGAGAAGGATTGCCCTCATGGAGGAGTCACAGCCGGTATTTCAAGGTGTGACTTGTGCACATGTTAATATTTGAGAAGCCCTGGTTGGTGGCTGATACGAAAGTAGGACTTGCTCTTGTGACACAAGGTCTTACCTTGTAGCCCAGGCTGGGCAAGAACTCACAGATCTTACTGCCTCAGCTCCTATGTTCTGAGATTGTTAGGAGTCTTTTGGTAGCTTCTGACTTGCTCACTCAACACATGACCTTGGAGGAATGCTGTGTCAGTTTGAGCAAGTAAGTTAGAAAAGTGAGTAGAGGATGTGTTTTTAAAGAGAAAATAACAGAAAGAATGAATTAACAAACTATTAAGTTTCATTTTCTTAAAGTTGCTAAGTACGCAAATAATACAGTGATCTGATTAAGGTAAGATACCTGGGGGAGCACAGGATGTAGGCTCTGTGCCCTCCTGGGACTGGAGGGACTGGAGAGAGAGCTGTGAGTTCTCTTTCCTAGCTGAGGTGTTCATATTTACAACCATTCCAGAATCCACAATAGTTGGAACTAGATTCATATTGATAAATTATATTACATATGAAATATAACTATAAATCATTCCAGAACCCACAATAGTTGAAACTAGATTTATATGAATAAATTATGCTACATATGAAATATAACTATAAATCCTATTCTGACCACTAATCCTTTTGATAACTTGTCATTGCATTCTTGTAATAATGCAAATGTTTTTGAAATCTGGTGAACTTTTTACACCTTGTACTTCAGAACAATATGTGGCTTTAATTTGTCAAATTCTCAAATATTATTGGATCAGTTACTCAGAAGACAGACTGGGTGCCGTGCAAAGAACACATCAATGATAAATGGGTAGAATTTCCAAAGCTATGGATGGGTCATCTCCAGGAGTTTAACCATCTTACTCCCTTCTCTTAACACAAACAAGTGTCCCAATGAGCTGAGCACTGGAGTCCTAGAACCAGGGACTTAAATCCCAGACGCTTGATGAACACTATAGCCTGTACACTGAGGAGCTGCTCCTTGACTGTACTGGCAGGCAGAGGCTGAGCCATCAACTCTATGGTACTTCTTAGGCTTTTTATCTGCATGCTTGTGCCTGTGAGTTCATGCAGCTTCACTCAACTCTCTGAAGAGTCCTAAATAAAGCTGCTGATGGTCCCAGGAAGTGAAAGATCCAGTACATCCAGCCTCGAGTTTTTTGGCCTCATGGCACACCTGTAACCTGTTCATGGGACATAATTGAAGACTGGGAAGCTTTGGATTGTCCAGTGTCAGGAATAAGGCCACCCTGGCTTCAAGCTTACTGTGTGTATGCAATGTGGCTCTGAAACCATTTCTTCTGTTACTTCCTGTTCTGAGGATTGTTGTGGGCATGCCCAGTCTTTTGACATTGTGACACAGTGCTGTCATCTACAAAGTTCACACTGAGAACTGCATTAAAGAACACCCCCCCACACACACCACTCCAACTTAACAGTGTTTTAATTAAGATTATCACTTTGTGTTAGGATTCCTCATTGCCATTTTTGGGTGTGTAAGGCCTATAAAGTTGTGGGTTGGACACATCTGGAAGCCAGAGCCCTTCTTTACTGTGATGGAATGAGACTCAGACATCTCTGATAATGCATCTTTGCTCCCTAATGACTCTTTGCCCATTGTTTTCACTCTACAATGACATGCCTAGAATTCCTAACACTTGATTTGGGGGTCAATTGGGTTTTCTAAGTGGTCCATCATGCTACAGTTCCTTTGGTGTTTGTGAGGGTGCTACTTCCCATTGTCTTTGCTCTGTAATCATTATGCCTCATTTTGAGTTTGGGGCATGGAAGAAGCAGGAAAACTGGGAAGCCAGAGGCTCTTGTCTGTATTCTTTATTCCTTTACATGGGCTTAGCATTGGACATCAAGGATGCATTTTCTGTTTGATGATTGCAAATCAAAGAGGAAGTTACATGGCAGGTCTAGGTAATGCAACAACATAAATTTGGAAGTAGATTCAGTGTATATCAGATACCAATGCAGGAGAAAAGTTAAGGTGAAAGCCACATCTTGCCAAACCTCCAGTTATGTCAAGGATACAGTAGGATCATGGGAGTAGATATTTATATAAAATCTGTGTAGATTTCTTTGGAGAGTGTGGTTATGCTCTGAGCTCTTATGATTCTGAGATCATGGTTGAAACAGGGGTTACCCACCCTTAACTTCATCAATGGATCCATGTGGAGAGCAACCAGTGAACCACATAGGCCTTTTGTCTGACCCACACTCCTGGTTATTCAACCCTCTAGGATATTAGAAGATGAGAAGTTTCTTTCTTGGATCTGGATCTTCACTCCTATATTTTGTCTGGACGAAGAGAGTAGTTTATCTGGCAGCCCAAAGTATGAACATCTGCACAATAGATTGGTCCTTAGAGAGAGGCAGACTTCATAGAAAATTGGCATTATTGAAATAGAAAATGCCAGTATTGGCATTTCTAGAGCATAGGGATCATGGGAGAGAGTGAGGTTTTTGCCCAGGTCAAGGGTACAGCCTGTGGGAGCCAAACAGTGAACTGTTCCAGGAACTACCTTGAACATCTTCCCATCTACTCATCTTACCATTCAGGCAAGATGTTTTGCTGTTACCCTTTCCCATTGCCTATATCTACCTGCCTCACTTTGCCCTACTCCAGCCCTGAGGGGATGGAGGACAAGTGGGGGGGCATGGGTGGGCAGAGGAAATCACTCTGTTCAGCTCCTGCTGTCATGTCAGATTCTCACTGGAAAGGAGGAGGAAGTCTCCCTTTCAAATGACTGGCATCTTCAAATACTGTTGTACAAAACTGATCTTTTCAATTATTCGATGTGTATCCTATGCTTGCAACCTTAAGTCGCTATTGGACTTTTTATGAAAATGTCATTAGAAAACCATGACATCTCCTGAGGTTTTCATACTCTTTCAAAGTCTTCCTCCAAAATTAGCTGTCAAATATTTTGGTCGGAATTTTTTTTTTTTTTTTTTTTTTTTTCAGACAGGGGCTTGCTCTGTAGCTCAGACTGGCCTTGAACTCATGATACACTTCTGCACCTTCCCTAAATGACAGGCTTGCCTCACTATATGTAGCTTCAAGTAATTTTTGCCTGGGTCTGTGGATGCCCACGAGGCAAATATTGTCCGTTCATTGTTAAATCCACAGCATCAGATGCAGTAGTGAGAAGTATCAGATGCTGAGAGATTAGTTCTTTTCCCCATGGCTGCATAATTCCTGGCCCACATTCAGTGCTTCTAGCTGCCCCCACTCAGTCTTACCAGGGGAACTCTTGAACAAATCGATCGCCCTTTCTTTGCTGCAAGTCTCATTCCTGAGTCTGTCTCTCCAGTTTTCAAAAACACTTCGATTTTAAAATTGTACTAAAAAAAGAGGAAGAAAATGACTTTCCAAGGTCGGGTGGGTCACTGGGAATGAAATAGATGTGTTCAGAGCCATCGTGTGAAACTTTGCCCATAAAAATCAAACCATCCTATTGCGGATACTTCCCCCTCATTCAATGACACTGCTTTCTTTGGGAGAATAGAGCACTTATTATTCAGACTCTGGGCAGAAGAGAGAAATGGCTGGGATCTAGAGATAAGGAGCAATTTACTACCGGTCAGCTGCTGCCCTTGCCACCTAGCAAATACAGGTGTAAATGACAGCATTTTAAAGCTGTGGCTGCCAGCACAGAGCAAGTTGTTTTGAGCCATGGCTTTCCTTTTCTGTAGTGCCCCCACCACCTTCAGATAAACCTCATCTATTTTCATCTTACTCTGTGCCTCCCTCCTGCTCAGCTTCTACCTCAGCAGAAAATAACCTCCCACCTGGCGCCTTTGATCTGGGGCTCTCCCTTCATTCTTCCAAGTTCATCCTCTGCCCTACACAGTTCCTGAAGCTCAGCTCTGGGACCGCTATCAGAAGCTCTCATAACACATTGACTAAAGGCCAGCCATGTAATTATGGCCTTCCAGGCTCTCTCTAATTTCTGATCTTTCCCTATTGTGCTTCTCTGCATCAACCGATTTGGCCAACAACCTGTCAGTAGGCAAATATTTTCCCTCTCTCTATGACACTGTGCTTCTTTCCTTGGAATAGGCCTTTCCTCCAGTTCTGCAAATTATTCTGTCTTACCTTTGAGAGCTCCGAATTAGCTTTCCTGAAGGACTCCCCTAGTTTGCCGAGGGCCCTGCAAAAAACATTGAACAGGACTGTATACTGAAGCAGAGAATAGAGTGATGTTTTCTTGGGTGAAGTGGTGTGTGTGTGTGTGTGTGTGTGTGTGTGTGTGTGTGTGTGTGTAGGTTTCAGTTACGCAGGATGAATGAATTTTAGGCATGGCCTAGGCAACTGTACCTACAAGTTCACAGTGTGCATTACATAGTTAAAAGTGTAATGAGAGGGCATACCTTCTGCACAGTGCTCTTACCACAGGACAACAGAAAAGACTATGCATATATAGATGTACCAGGCTAATTGCTGAGCACACACTACTAGTGTGTGTCATTCAATTGTACAGCGAGAAAAAGCAACACAGTTTTCCATGTCTGATGTCTGGCTTCATGACCAGCCCCCAATATACAAGAGCTGCATCATTTTAAGTAAGTTGCCCATTTCTTTGTCTTTCTTTCCTCTTCTCCTTTTTCTGATTTAATTTGAAATATTATTTCCTGTATTTTTTTTTATGTGTTTGTGTTTGTGTTTGAGATTTGTGTATGTGGGTGTACACATACTATAGTACATGTGTAGAGAGGTCAGGGAACAATTTTCTGGAGTTGGTCCTTTCCTTCCATCATGGAACCCAGAGATCAAGCCTGCTGAATCATAACATAGGCCTAAGAAGGTTTAATTGATTTAGAAATGTCTTTCGTTCACAGAAAAATCAAAATGAAGACAGATTTCCTGTATATGCATTGTGTCCCCATTGTCCATATAACCTACCACAGATATTTGTCACAGTCACAACAAATCAATGCCTCTAAAAGCCCATAGTTCCTATTAAGATTTGCTTCGATCTGATATGTTATATAATATGCAGTAGCACATCAGAGATACATGCTCCTTTACCATGAACTTAGGATCTGATGATAACTGTCTCTCTGGGCCTACCTATAGGTAGGCAGACCGACTGTAACAATACAAGTGAAATATCCAGAACGGTTCCAGGTTAGGGTCCTGCTGTGAGAACAAGCCCAACCCCAAATACCAGAATGAGTGGGATTGATAGCAAGGAGCGTGATGAAGGCATTGGTGATAGTGAGCATCGAAGGGAGGATGAGTTAGTAAGGGTGTGGTGGTTTGAATGAAAATGGCCCCATAGACTCACAGGGAGTGGCATTATTGGAGGCATGGCCTTTTGGAGTAGGTGTGGTCTTGTTGGAGGAAGTGTGCCACAGAGGGTGGGTGGCCTTGAGGTTTCAGAAGCACAAACCGGACCCAGTGTCCCTTGCTCCTCCTGCTGCCGTGGATCCAGCAGGTGGATCCAGAGGTAAAACTCTCAGCTACTTTTCCATCATCATGTCTGGGTGTATATCATCATGCTTCCTGACACAAGGATAGTGAACTAAACCTCTGAACTGTAAGCTAGCCCCAATTAAATGTTTTCCTTTATAAGAGTTGTTGTGGCCATAATGTCTCTTTACAGCAATAGAGACCCTAAGACAAAGGGTAACAAGATTCTTGCTAAAAATGGCTAAGTGGGGGAAAAACTTTTCTCTGTCTTCTTGCAGCAACAACTAACACAGAGGATCAAAGTTCCTAAATATGTGAAGATTTCTCCAACCAGCAAATAAATTGTCAGTTTTCTCTAGGACAGCACAGTTCTGACACCGTCTACTTGGAGATAGTGTCGGATCCCATGGTGGAGGGTTCAGTCTCAAAGACTGCCTATCATTTGATTTTTTACTCTTTTTTTCTTTTGTGGGGGTGGGCTGCCACCCATCACTCCCAAATAAATACACACATGGAGGATTATTCTTAATTTTAAATGTCCAGCTTGTCAGCTTTTCTTAACTTCAACCATCCCACCTACCTATGGCCTCTGGCCTTTTTCCTTTTCTTCTGTAACCTTACTTTCATTCTTGCTCCATGGCTGGCTGTGTGTCTCCTTCTTTTTTGGCTCCTTGATCTCCCTTGCTTTTCCTTCTATTTATTCTCTCTGCATCTCATCCCTGCCTATCCATTCTCCTGTTTTGCTGTTGGCCATTCAGTTCTTTATTAGGCCACCAGGTGTTTTAGACAGGCACAGTAACACAGCTTCACAGAGTTAAACAAATGCATCATGAAAGAAAGCATCTTTGCATCATTAAACAAATGTTTCATGGCATAAACAAACACAACACATTTAAAACTAATATCGCACAACAACTGCCCCCTCAGCTCTGGAGTTGATACTTTCAAGCCCTGGGATGTTGCAAACCCTGTACCTCCCCTCAATACACATATATAAAATAAACACACAAATAAATAAATGCAAGGAAGAGACCTGGATTTATAGTGTCTGGGGTACTAGATACTCTCAGGGAAATTCAGAATATTGTGGATTTCTTTTCAGTTAGATGACCTTTGAGGTCATTTTCAAGTTTGTTCTAAAGTTTTGTTGCTGGCATCAGTGGTGACTGAGAGCTCCACCTTGGCCTGTTGGGTCTTTCCATCCCTATCTAATAAACATCAAGTTCATAGATACAATTATTTTTGTTTTTCTCTCTCTTGCTCCACACATCTTCAGAATCCAGTTGTGATTCGGAGTAAAAGTATAGCCTAGGACCCAATCACAAGTGATGCCACTGGATGTCATGAGGGAGAGGGTCTCTACTAGGCCAGGCTTATGTGTTGCTTTTGATTTTGGGAGACATCTTTAGAAGTTTGGGTATTGGGGTGAAGTACCACTTACAGATCCTTAGCAGTGACCATTATACAAACAGAAACGTTTCAATAGTTTGACAGCTGAGAAGACTCTACTTTAGATCCATCCATCATCATATCTTGCCTGGGCTTGTTTAATGGCCTCCCAGTGTTTTTCTTGCTTCCAAACATGCATCTCTATAGCTTATTGTCCAAACAGTAGCCAGAGTGATCTTTTAAGACTACCACATCTTGCAATTCTTCTGCTTAGGACGAGCTCACAGCATACTTCCAAACATTCCTACCTGCTCTGGATGGTGCCCCATTGTCTGGCTCTGGTCTCATGTTCCATCAATTTTGCATGAGAATCTCTTCATTCAGGATCCAAGTCAAAAGTCGCATGTCACCCTTTTCTGGGTGTTATAATGAGATTTCATTTATTCTGTCTTTATTTTTTTCCTCATGCACTTAAAACTTTTATTGACTTATACTCCCATACACTTGTCACTCTGCTAGCTGCTAAGGGCACACAAATTAATATGACCAAGTTGCTCTCTCCAAGGTCCTTCCTCAACTGAGTAAAAGAGGCAGAAGAATAATTTCAAAGACCTCAGGATATTTATGGCACAATGCAAAAGTGAGCTGTAATGGAAGGCTCATGGGAACACAGAGGACATGGCCATTAATAACTGTGCCTGGGGAAATCAAGGAAGGTTTTTGGAGAGTAGCTGGCTGCCTGGGTAATTAGAGTAGAGAATCCTTGTTTCCAAATGGACACAGTGAGACAAACAACACTGTTCTATTTAAGACCGAAGGTTTTCTGTTTTTGCAAAATAGTCAAGTGGAAGTATCCCTGATTTAATGGTCATTTTATATATCCAGTGTTGATTCCTTTACCTTCTTATTCAGTGAGGGCCACGTTTTGCTTAGTTGACTTAGCAACAAAATTGATTTTTCAATGTGTACCATCAGGAGGCTGGGATCTATGAGTGGAGTGGGGGTGGAAGCTAGAGGTCTTGGTGATGGAGCTGACCTGTTTTTCAGCCCTTGAAAGGATGAGCAGATGTCTGCTCTCCTGGGTAGGAGGCACCTTCTAATTGCCCTTTGTGTTTCCCAGGAAGGTGACTATCCTCCTAATCAATCTTTGCAGAGAAACAGAGAAGAGAGGAAACATGCACATTCTCAATTTTCATGCCCTAGTTAATACAATCATCACAACTACCGGTTTTTATCTTCCTTGTACTTTTTTTTCCCCCCACCGAGAAGTCATCAGGATGTATAATTATGTATTTGCTTCCAGGTCATTTGTTATGCATGTTTGTTTTTGTTACATTTCTGAAAGTTCTATGAATGAGAATTTTCTATGGTTTACTATTCTCCCTTCACAGTGAGCACTTGATGCTCTCTCTCTCTCTCTCTCTCCATACACACACACACACACACATGTTCAATGAGTGAGTAAATGAATGAATGAATGGTCTTGATCATTCAAATAAAATTCAAAAAGGAAGTAATTGAGTGTGGGTTTACAAAAATTAAAGACTAATTGGCTCCTCTAGGGACAAACCAACATGTGGTGGAGTTCACAGAGATGTTTCAAATGGGTGGGAACTCTGGGTCCCTAACCATTCTCATCTTCTCTTCCAAAGGGATAATTTAAACTAGACTCCCGGGGCTGGAGGTGTTCAAGATTACAGATCATAGAAATATTCTTTTTTTGCTCACTTAGCAAAAATCCTTTGCTTCTCATAGGATAGAAATGCTAGTTGGATCCAGCTTTGATAGAATATGTTCAATGTTACTAAATTCATTTAAAAATATTGTTCTTACAATCATTATTATTGTTGTTGTTGTTATGTGTGTGCATGTGGAGAGTGTGACGTATTTGTGGAAGTCAGAGAACAACTCTTTCAGGAATTGGTTCTGTCTACAGTGGGTTCTGGGGATCAAACTCAGGTTATCAGGTTTTTGGGACATGAGCTTTTACCTCCTGAGTCATCTTACCTTCCCAAGATTCGTGTTGTAGAATGACCCAGGGCATGTATACGCTAAGCACATGCTGTTACACTGAACTATGCCTCTAGAAGTTTCTAAAATTGTAATTTGAAAACAAATCATTTAAGAAGTAGTTCAAACCTGGTGGCTAGATTATTGAGCACATTAGGCACTTGGCTTTTTACTATCCTGGTTCTCAAGATCCATCTGCCTTTCTAATGGGCGATGCTGCTCAATGCTTCTGCTATTAGAAAGGACCAATGGCCCCAGGTTGATGAGGGATGCCATTCTGTAAATGTGTTTCTCTTATTGGTTGATGAATAAAACACTGTTTGGCCAATAGAGGCAGGAAGATAAGCGGGACTAGGAGACTAGGAGAATTCTGGGAAAGGCAGGAACAAACAGACACCGTGTAGAGTCTGGGGAAGATAGGTTGTGCCAGGTGTTCTCCGGTAAGATAAGACCACATGGAAATACATAGATTAATAGAAATGGGTTAATAATTAAGACAGAACTAGCCAATAAAAAGTCCTAACCATTGGCCAATAGTCTTATAATTATTATATGTCTCTGTGTGTTCATTTGGGACTGAAGCAGCTGTGGGACCAGGCTGGAAAGAAAACTACAGCCACACCAGGTGGGACTCCTACAAGTCTTCCTGGAGGTTTCTCGTTCCAGTGCAATAAACTGACTTAATACACCTTGATTGTGCAGTCTTAAGTTCTTTTATTAGAAATCATAGCTGAAAAACATTGCTACCTTTCAATAATAGACCACTAGGAACAAAGTTAAAAGTCATGGTGTGACAGACAGATGGATCTCAGGATTCCTACCACCCTAGTGGTCATATCATGCAACACACACACACACACACACACACACACACACACACACACACACACACCATCCCAGTCTAAATTAAATCCTAATGACACAAATGGATACATGTGAATGTTACTCCCATGACTGGGTTAGAATCAGCCCAGAGGTAGAATTATTTTATTTTTTGCCGTCTTGACTTAAAGGGAGGTAAAATGTCAGAAAGAGTGTTCTGTCAGCTTCAAAAACAGGCAAAAACAGAAAACTAAAGGTGGGGTGGGTGTCACATAGCTAAACACAAGGATGGCCTCTAGGAGCAGAAAGCAACCCCTGGCCAACAGCCAGTGAGAAAGCAGAAGGTTGGGAATGGAGCCCAGTTGCTTCCCAGAATGCTTGAGACCCTGGGTTCAATCACCACCACTGCAAGAATGAGACATGCCTGTAATCCCAGCACTTGAGAGGTGGAGACCTGAAGGTCAGAAGTTCAAGGTTACATCCAATTTGAGGCCAGTCTGGGCTGCATGAGATCTTATCATGCACACATTAACGAGTGCATTCACACTCGAATGCATTCACACACATGTGTGTATGTATGCGCACGTGTGTGCGTGCACACACACACACACAAACAGGCAAAGGCACACCCAGAACTGAACTCTATGTACTACCCAAACTTGTTCGGGGAAAAGATGCCAGTGTGGATGAGGACACAACCTGATGGACACCTCGATTTCAGCTTGTGAGTGCTGTAAAGAGGACCCAACTGCTGAAGCTTAGACCTGTGTGGTATGGAGAAAGTGAAACAGTAAGTTTATGAAGTTTCTTCTCCTTCTCCTTCTTTCTCCTTCTTTCTCCTTTTTCTCCTCCTCCTCCTCTTCCTCTTCCTCTTCCTCCTCCTCTTCCTCTTCCTCCTCTTCCTCCTCCTCTTCCTCTTCCTCCTCCTCCTCCTCCTCCTCCTCCTCCTCCTTTTTGGAGATGAGTTTTCAGTATTAGGGAAGGCTGGCCTTGAACTTGTGACCCTTCTGCCTCAGCTTCCTGAATGCTGGGATTATAGTTGTTCGTTACCATGACTGCCCTGCCTTATGGTGCCTTCAACCTTCGGTCTTTGAGACTGTGTTATATAGGAACAAATGATTATTTTTTTTAAATGAGTACAATTGTTTCATTACAACCAGGGAGGTAAAACTAAATGAAGTGTATCAGTACAGAAGTTACAGAATTTTAACTATGTTAGGGGATTCTATGGGGAAATCAATGATCAGGGTTTAGATGCTGTTACAGTTGGGGTCATTCTGTGACTGAGAGACTCTTATACCATTTTACCTAAGAGGTGGGAGTAGCAGATGCAGCTAAATGGAGAAAGTATGGAGAAGAACCAGATACCATTTGTGGTTTGGATCCTGCTCTTTGTGCTCAGACATGAATCCAGAGAGATCTTGACTTTCATCTCAATTCGTAACTGCCATAAAGGCCTTGTGCAAGTTCAACAGGAGAGTTCCATGGGCTTGCTCTGAGAACTGGACCAGCACTAAATGACAGCCATCAGGGGCTTCTCCAGTATGAGATGGGTGACCGAGGAAATATTGTTACACCCCAATACGTTTCAAGTAACTCTATGAAAAAATTCTGCCATATGTATAAATATTTACCAAAAACGCTTGTAGTTTTTTTCTCTCTCTTTTGGGTCCACCATCCGGCTCCCAAATAAATACAAGGAGACTTATTCTTACTTAGCTTGGCTTGTTTCTAGCCAACTTTTTTCCTTCTTTCTTTTTCTTTTTCTTTTTTTTTTTTTTTTTTTTTTTTTTTGTTTGTTTTTTTTGTTTTGGTTTTTCAAGACAAGGTTTCTCTGTGACTTTGGAGACTGTCCTGGAACTAGCTCTTGTAGACTAGGCTGGTCTTGAACTCAGAGATTTGCTTGCCTCTACCTCCTAAGTGCTGGGATTAAAAGTGTGCACCCATCTTAGCTAATTTTTCTTAAATTATCCTGCCTACCTTTTGCCTCTGGGCTTTTACCTTTCTCTGTTCTCTATTATCTTTCCTTCTTATTCCATTGCTGGCTGTGTGGCTGGCCCCTGGTGTTCTCCTACAACAAACTCGACAAAACACAAACCACACAAAAAACAAACAAGGAAATATGCTTAGACCTAGTCCAGAAAATTAAATCAGAATGTATTCCTGAGCCCTTACACATGTCTAGGTTATTGTAGTGTGCAATTGGAGTAAAGAGCCATTGTGATAGAGATGCATGGTCCCCAGCTGCAGGAGGAGACTTCCCCTGGCTCTTCCCTTGAGTGATTGGAGGGACCTGTCCCAAGGCAACTTGTGGCAGGCCTATTTCTGTTCCTCAGGCTTCTGGCACACTGGCTCCCAGGAGCACTAGGCTGTCTCCAGCACCAATACTCTTTATCTCCTCAAACTTTCTTACCTCAGGTTTCACCCTCTCCTCACATACCTCTTTTAATATCACAAGTTCCTTCTGTAGCTCCTCAAAATCTACCCAGGTTCTCAGTGAATCTTCTGGTGGGCAGGTGTAATGGTTAATTTCATGTGTTAACTTGACTGGGAGGAGAAACGGCAAGCTAGCTAGTGAAAGGCCATTTCTGAATGTGACCGGGAGGTTGGTTCCCAGAGAAACTAATATTTAATTCCACATATTGAGTGAAGTTCACCTTCATCCATGTGGGAGGGCATCATTCAGTCTGTGAGGGATAAAGCAGAGGGAAAAAAGGCCAAAGCAGGCTTATCTTTTTATTTTATTTTATTTTTTCAAAACAAGGTTTCTCTGTGTAGCCCTGGCTGTCCTGGAACTCACTCTGTAGACCAGGCTGGCCTCGAACCAAGAGATCCTCCTGCCTCTGCTTCCTGAGTGCTGGGATTAAAGGTATGTGTCAGCACTGCCTGGCTTCCTCTGTTTTCTTGAGTGGAGACATCATCTTTTACTGCCCCTGAACATCAGAATTCCAGGTTCCCAGTTCTGGGTTTCCATCCATATAAAACAACAGAGATAATAAATGGACAAAAGGCCCCAGTATGATAACAACAAAAAGATACGAAACCAGCTGGTTTATTTTCTAAATGCATTGGAGTATAGGGTATAGGGAATCTGTTGTTGGGTCATTCAATCCAGAAGGTTTACTCTGAGGCAAAAATATCTCAAAGTTTCGACAATAACTTAGAAGTTTCTCCAACATCCATGGTATTCTGGATGCTGCCTTGTTTTGGGCATTGTAGGGCAATTATTCTATACCTACAGAAAGAACTCTGCTACTCTTGTCCTAGTCACTGTGGCAATACTGTAAGACCCACCCGCTCCCACATCATGTATTTACATTTCTACAGTTCTCTGATAAATGTAGAGGTCATGGAGCTCTTGACCCCAATATGCTGCCCCAAAGATGTTGGCTTCTGAAATTTGATAATCTGACTTTTAAAAATGTTCTGCTAATACAAGGCAGAGACATTTTGGCTAGTTTACATTTTGCCTCTGAAACATTATTTCTAATATCTCTTACACTAATTAATAAGCTAGATATGCAGCTTCACCTGGTGGTATTTAAAGCAAGCACTTGTGTTAGTGCTGTAGGTGTGCTTTCGGAGAGTTGGCTCCTGATTAGCGGCTTTCAAATGCTAACCAGCCACCTCTGGAATGTGGATTCCTGATTAGAGTGCTTCAGAGATGAATTAATTCTCCCTAGGTTATAGGTAACCATTTGTTTCTACTGCAATCCTGATACTTCTGCTAAAATGTGTTCTTGTAAGTGACAGATAAGATACTAAATCTCATGTACACTAAATGTGGCAATTGGTCCAGGTCTGGTGCAGGATTCTGCAGTATATTTAAGAAAGCCTTAGAAAGCACATGGAATGGCTAACTGTCCTAATTTGCCGGGACTGAGGGGTGTCCTAAGACATGGAGTTTTCACTACAAAGACAGAGAGAATGTCTAGGGCAAGGAATAGATTCTTGGTTACCCTGACAGTGGCTCTGCCTTCAGAATACTATGTTAAGGAGCCAGGGAAAGTTAAGAGAGATTGCTTATGAAAATGTTAAGTCTCCAAGGAAGTTACAGAATCAGCAATGGGGAGTATGTTGAATAGCTCTTAGTATATTCACCCGTGGAAACATTAAAGCTCTGAACAGCCTGTGTGTTCCGTTATCTGCTATGGCTGCCATAGTAAGTGAGTTAAGTGACACCAATGTGTTCCCCTGCAGTTGAGTCTGGAAGCTCCAGGTCATAATACACAGCACTCCTGGTTCTCTGTCTGGGTTGCAGACATTCACCTTCCTGGTGCAACCTTAAATGTCAGAATGCCTATTGTTATGACATGGCAGGAGGGAGACCTTGTCTGCTGGAGCTGGCAGGACAAACATGCCAGGCACACTGTTTACTTGGAAAGCTTTATTCAGAGAAGGGAAGGGAGTGGGAAAAGGAGGGGAGAGAAGGGAAAGAGAGAAGGAGACAGAGAGGGCTGTCTCCTCAGAGAAATGGCAGAAAGAGAGTGGAAGTGGGCAGAATTTGTCTCTTAAAGGGACCTTTGAACCTTCGTACAGAGCCTGGGTACAGCTTGCCAAGCACAAAGGTGGGGCCAGAGCCAGGCTTGCCTACTATTACTTTTTTTTTTTTTTTTTTCCTTTTCAAGACAGGGTTTCTCTATATATCTCTGGCTGTCCTGGAACTCTCTTCATAGATCAGGCTGTCCTGGAACTCACAGAGATACACCTGCCTCTGCCTCCCTAGTGCTGGGATTAAAGGTGTGCACCACCACTGCCTAGCTGCCTAATACATTTTTTTTTTTAAAAAAAAAGACACAGATTTTGAGGCTGGAGAAATGATGGCCCTTAGGTCAGAGGACCTAGGATAGAATCCCAGCACCTGTATGGTGGTTCACAACTGCCTATAACTGTAGTTCCAGGAAGTTCAGTCTCCCGACAGCCTCAGGCATCAGTCATCCATGTAGTGCAGACACACATGCAGTGCAATGCAGACACACATGCAGTGCAATGCAGACACACAAGCAGGCAAAACAGCCATACACACAAAATAAGGCTAAATTAGAAACAAAAAGACACAAATCCAGTGGAACAAGGCCTCTCCCTTACAAAATCATTTAATTACTTCTTTCCTTCAAGTTTAATCACATCAGGGATTAGAACTTAAGCACATAAACTGGGAAGTGGGGTACATCCTGTAGCCTTCTCTGTGACCACTCGGAAGGAGAAACATGTTCACAACAAACTTTTAATTACGGCACGATTTCATGCTTTACTTTTTAAAAGCAATGGCGTGTATAACCATACTTTGGCTAGAGATGCGTCTCTGCAGTGGTTGGCAGTCGATGCAGTGATTCATAACTGGCCAAAGTGCTGAAAGTGGTCACTAGGGGCTCAGCCCTAAATGGGACATCTATGTTAACCCCCAACCCAAAGCTCAGGGGACGTGGTGGGAGAGGAGGCAGAAAGAATGTAAGGACTGGAGGATGGGGAGGATGCTGTGAAAGGCTGTCTTAGTGATGGGACGGGACCACTGCATCCATGAACTCGCTGTAGCCATGGTTACCGGGGAGGAGTGTAGTGAAATGCCGACTCCTGGACACGATGAGATCACTGTATCCATGAACTCTCTGCAGCCATGGTTACCAGAATAAAATCAAAGCCACCAAGATCAGCCCTCACTTCAGCAGGTGGCACCGATGGGCCTGGGTGAGTTATAGAAGCAGAAAGGAGCGGACGAGAAGTGGGTAGTGGATATGTTGGGGGTATGTGGGGAAGTGAGAGAGGAAAATTGGGGGATATGATTAAGGTACTTTGTTCACATGTGAGATTGTCAAAAAATAAATAAAAGATGTTCCATTTCTTTGAAAAAAGGAATGGAGGAAATACACATGTCCACACGAAGACTGGAAGACTTGTTTCATATTAATAAGGGAGGTGAATTTTAGATTCTTCACACTTTCTGTTGTTTTCAGGATTTTTTAAAATTTCAAACTTTAAACATTAACATACAATACATTCTAATCAAGAAAATTGTATTTTAAAAACGCAGCTTTCTCTAGGCATTGTGCATGTCTTTAACTGCAGCCTTCATGGGTCAGAGGCAAGCAGGTTTCTCTGAGTCAGCTTGGTCTACACAGGGAGTCCAAGATCCTGTCAACAAATCAACAAACTCAAGCTCTCTGTAGATCACTGCCACTCCACAGTGCGCATGTATGAGAGGAAAAATAGAGCCTAAGGTTTTGTCAGGTGGGCAAATTTATGTTTGTGTAGGTTGGAGTTGCGGAGTCTTTTGCAACTCGGCCAGTTAAGCATCATTCCCCATGAAAACAGTCAATGTGTAAGCAGCTAGTATAAGGAACTGATACCATGGATTGAATCCCAGCCCTCCACTTGCTGACTGCAAGTCTTGGGACAAGTTTCTCTTCCTCTGGTATTTGTAGGAGGAAAAGGTCAGAGATGCCGGTCTTGTTGGCTTTTGTCAGGCTACAGAGAGTTATTACATGGTGTTGAGTAGCGGCCTGTGCAGAACAGCATGCTGGATGGGTTCGTGGCTTTTCTTTAGATAGCTGTCCTTTTTTGTTTCTCTGGGAGGACTTGGCACTTCACACCACAGCTTTGGACCCCGTCCTCTGCTTCCCTGGGAAGAACTTCTTAATTGCTGTTAAGATTATTAGCATTAACAAGTGAAAATATGGAACACCAGGAAAAAAAAGGGAATTTCAGATCAACAACAATGGTATTTCAGTATACATATGACTGGGTTCCTAGGCATGGGCAATATAAACTACCCTTTCTTTATCAAACATTTCAATGTAACTGCATATCCTGTATTCTACCCAGTGATTCTATTATTATAGAAATAGCCACAGTGCTGAAAAGTAATCCATCTATGAAGCATTACAATCATGTCTATCCAAGCCAAGCCTGCTGTGCTTAGCTTTGGGTGCTAGCATTTCCTCTGTAGTGAGGAACACATTACATGTGAAATCACCTCTAGAGGTCCTAACTGGGTCCTGCTCACGTGAGGTGTGCTGGGTAAATGGGACAAGAAAGTCTCTGCTTTAGTAGTCACATGGTTTTGGAAAAGTTGCACAATCTCCTCCAGCTTCACTGTCCTCATCTGCAAAATGGGGTTATGTATACATGCTTCCTTGTGGTATATGCAATGAGACATGTTTAATAAAGCAGGATATGAAATATTTGATATGTAGATTCGATAGCCAATCAAGAAGACCTAGTCTGAACACTGCTAATTAAAAACCAAGCAAAATATGATTCAAGTTGATGTTAGGGTCTTACTCCTTTCTCACCACTGAACATGTAAGGGACAACATACAACATACAGAGGGCTCCTGTCCTGCCCTCAAGTGCTTTTCAGTGGAGAGGTCTGGGGAAGACAATATTCTATAGATTCTCTCCACTGACACCAGAGAATCAGTTGTGGGTGTGGTGAGAAGATGGAGGGAGAGAGAGGGAGGTACTGAGGAGAGGGGACTGAGTGAGACAGACAGACAGACAGACACACACACACACACACACACACACACACACACACACACGCACGCGTGTGTGTGTGTGTGTGTGTGTGTGTGTGTGTGTGTGAGAGAGAGAGAGAGAGAGAGAGAGAGAGAGAGAGAGAGAACATAGTGCATCCAGAATCACCCATCTGAGGACCCCCAAGTCACTGTTGAACTCCATCATGTGAGGCTGAATATAGCATGGGCTTCAGAACATATCAAGGGTCAATCAGGTCCAGTCTTGACAGAGTAGAAGTGAGGGGTGCCACCGGCCTATATCCCCCACTACTTTTGAGCAAAGTAGTGGCAAGAACAGGGATCTTACATTAGATCTGGGTGTCTTTAATTGTAGAAGAATTTGCATGTCAAAAGCCAGCTGTTAGCAGCCACTTTCTCTCTCCTGTCTTCTACAAGGAAACAAGGCACACTTGGGAGGGGCACAGATGTTGCGTGCACTGGACACTTCTCTTGAATCCAAGCAGATAGCTCAAGATGACAGTGGTATTAGTGTAGCCTCATAATGAATGGGAACTCTCCATCTATCTCTGAGAGAACCAACCCCAAGCTCAGCACCATCCCTCTTCCAGGGCACTCTTTGCTTTTGAAATTCAGTCTTTATTCTTTCTCTTTTCTCTCTGGAAATGAGGCCCTATCTTGCTCCACCCTGTCATTATCTACATGGTGTAGGGATTGAATGGCCTGGGTGATGGGAAATGAGGAAACAATAGGCACACAGACATAGACGCTGGGATCAGATAGGCCATGTACTCTGATGGAGACGCACCAGCAGCCTAGAAACTCAAGGAGTTTATTATATACAGCCTCGAGGAGATATTTTAGCTAATCATGGTGGTGGTGGTGGGTCTTTCTAGTTTCAGGCTGCAGTCACCCTAGGAGGAAGCTCCTATCGATACTTTAGACACTATCAACATTCTTCCTCCTATTTGGGGATGGCCCTGGTATTGTGCTGAACCTGACCTGGGGAACACCCATGGGTTTGAGGAATTGAAGACCTTGCCATGGCCATGCTCATGTCCTGAATGCTCACTCATACAGTGATACACTTGCTCCCTTCAGCTTCCCAGATTTCTAGGCTGCCAGCATGGACTCTGAAGCCTTCGCTGGATCTCATTGTTTCCCCCAGAGGAGCTCTTGCTGTGTCTCTGAAACCTGCCCTCATGAATCACTTTGCACCTTTTCCCATCGCCTGGAACTTACCTACTCTTGCCACCCCTGCCTCTGACATCTCTGGTGACCCCGGTTTTGTTTGTCACCTCCATGCCTTTCTCGGGTTAAGGGTCATGAGGGAAAGATGACCTCTTCTTTTGTGCTTATGTGTACATGTGAGTTTGTGGCTCAGTGATGCACGTGTGTTTGTAAGCCAGCAGCCAACCTCAGGCATCATTCCTCCAGATGGACATCAACCACTTTTGTTTTGTGAGACAGGGTCTTTCATTGGCCTGGGACACAAAATTAGTCAGCAGGTCTCAGAGATGGATCTATCTCCAATCTTCATCTTCCGGGAGGTGGGATTACAAGTGCACACCACCACGAACACTCTTTTTCTTTTGTTTGTTTTTTGAATGTAGGCCCTTGTGATTACACCCTTGTGATTACCAATTGACCCATCTCTTCAGCCCAGGAAAAGGTCTCAAGGCCAAATGTAAGCTTCTGGAATTTATGGCTACAGAACTTGAACCCAGCTGTGGCCTGAATCCCCCAGGGTATCGAAAGCAATCCTAGCATCTTATGCCCAGATCCAGACTATGAGCCGATCACGTGGCATGTTTGAATGCTACTAGCCTCTTCAGGACCCACAGTCATGTATTGTTACGATCACACTCCTCTTCTGATGCTGAAGAAGGCACTGAAATATCCCACCCTCTCTCCCCCACCTCAAAATAAATACTCTACAGTGTTCTGAAAATTTCCAGCAATTAGCTGGTACTATCACCTCTAATTAGCCACTGGCAAACACAGTTGAGATAATAAAGCTTACCAAGAGGGAAGCATGAATAAGCAGCAGATTCTTAGTCTATTGGGGAAGTGGCCCTGATGAATCATTTAATAGTCACTGTAATGGAATTGTGCAGGTTTTCTGTACACACACCGCAGAGAACATATTAAGTGTGTCTGAGCCATGAGAGAGCCTTAATGATTAATTTGCCATATGCTACTGGAAAACAATCTCAGTTTTTGACATACAGCACACATCTACATTTCTCCTTATTAATAAAACCATCAACAAAATGTACTTTTCTTTCCATCTCACTAATGACTCTTGCAAACTCAGGCAGACACCCAGGGATTGATCTCTTTTTTTTTTTATTATTATTATTATATTTAAGTTCCCATGGACAATAGAATGCAGCTATTTACTCTCTTATTATATGTTTGATTTCAATTGTTGCTGATTGCTTTTTAATCATTTTTATTGGCTATTCCATGGTGACATCACAGGGAAGATAATTGTTATTTCTTTTTATTTACAGAGGAAAATGTTACTGGTGGGTTAAGTGGCACACCTGCAATTTGGGCTGAGGGGCTTTTGATAAGAGCCCAGCCTGCCAGTTCCCAGAAACATAGGAAGACCCCCCCCCAACTAAACCAACCAGTCTTTTTCTAAACAAAACTTGAATTTCCCTGGAACTCAACTTCCTGTTCTGTAAAATGAGCTTATCATGGGGCATCATTGTCAGGACTCAGTGAAATGGCAGGAAGGGAAGGCTTTGGGGATTGAACATTTCTAAGGGATTTTGGTATCAGCAGAGAGGGGTGACCCCTTATTTCTTTCTCAGCATCAGTGCACACGTGTGATCCCAGCACTGGGAAGATGGTCAGGAGTTCAAAGTCATCTTCAACCACATAGGGTTTTCAAGGACAGCCTGGGGCTTGAGCTACTGTCCAGAACAGAGAACAATACCACCTTAAACAGCAATAACACAAAACCCTATGGAGTATAGGGACAGGCGGTACTAGCTTTGGGAATAGGCCTCAGTCTAGCTTCACAATTCCATCCTGGCAAAAAAGAAAAACAAAAAAACAAAAACAAAAAAACTTGAGGCTTTGCTGCTTGGGGCCCTGTGAGTGGTGTGTTCACACTCAGAGCATGATGTGAGAATGATGTTTTCACATTCAGGGAGTCGCCCAGGCCCAGGGAACACACCTAGATATGTCCTCCCTTTAACTATTCTCTGTGCTATTACTTTCCCATAGAAAGAATAAATTCCTCTTCCCTCTCTCCTGAGGTGTGATGGGTTTTCAGGATCCTGAATGCGTTTGTGATTAGCCAGGATTTTGTCCTCTTATTAGCTACCATTAAAGACAGTCCTGGTATGTGCTGGCTGGTTTTATGTCAACCTGACACAAGCTAAGTCATCTGAGACGAAGGGACCTCAGTTAAGAAAATGCCTCTGTAAGATCAGGCTATAGGCAGGCCTGTAGGGCATCTTCTTAATTGTGGTTAATGGGGGAGAACCAAGCCCAATGTGGGTGTGGTTGTTCTGGGGCTGGTGGTCCTGGGTTCTCTAAGAAAGTAGGCTTGAGCAAGCCAGTAGCATCATCTCTCTGTGACCTCCTTATCAGCTCCTGCCTCCAGGTTCCAGCCCTGTTTGAGTTCAGGCCCTGACTTCCTTCAGCGAGGAACAGTGATATGGAAATGTAAGTCAGGGAAACCCTTCCTCCCCGAGTTGCTTTGGTCATGCTGTTCATCACAGGAACCATAACTAACACCTGATGATGAATATCAACAGCCAGGAGGTCCCAGGGCTATTAGTACCTTTGATCAAGTCAGTAAAAAGAAAAAAAAAGAAAGAGACCTCTTAAGCAGGCACTGCTGAGGAAGCAGGAGGGGCACCTTAAGAGACGCCATTTTCTCACAGTTGCTGCGGTGCTGGATATCTCATTGCTGTGTCCCTTAGCCCAGTGCAGACTAGACAGCTGCATCTGGAGATCTTATCACTGGCCTTTCTGCTCATAAGATTAGGTGGCTCTCCTTGTCCTTTGTAACATACAGGAAGGGAAAATGGGAAAATGAACTCAAATTAGACTAATGACGTGTGGTGGCTCAAACCTACGCCTGAGTCCTAGCCTTTAGAATCTATGGATGTGACCTTATTTGGGAAAATAATGAAGTCTTCGCAGTGTGTGCTGACTTGAAGGATTTTGAAGTGAGATCATTTCGGATTATCTGGGTGGGCCCAATGACAAAGGTCTTTCTTTTTTTTTTTCTTTTGAGACTTGATCTCACCATGTAGCTCAGACCTTGGTCTCTTGCCTCAGCCTCCCAAGTGCTGGGATTAGAGACATGCAGCACCACACCCAGTAACAGATGTCCATAAGAATAAAAGAGAGAGAGAGATGAGACAGGGGCGCACACGTGAAGAAACAGGCAAGAAGGCTGTGAGGAGACAGTGGCAGGAGGTGAAATTGCTCAATCAGAGAGCATCAGTTCATGCCAACTGCCTCCCAAAGCTGTAAGAGGCCAGGAAGAGCCTTTTCCCCGCAGCCTTGAGGACACCTCTGTGTGGTTCTGCTGCCCGTGACAGCTAGGAGAGAACAAATTCCTCTAGCATTAAGGCGTTAGATGTGGCAGTGCTCTACAACTTTGGAAATTTACACGGGGAGGGGAGTAAGGGTGTGGACCGATGGCGGTGGGGGATTGAGGGCGTTGATTGACTAACAGGAGGGTTAAGGGTGTGGGCTGATGGAGGCGTTCACTTCTGAGCTGTAAAGAAATCCTTCTGATAGTATCTGAAATTAAGCATATTTTAACCTGAGTGAATGTCTCCCCTCTTACCTCTGTATATTTTCAGGTCCTGCCTATCTACAGCCTTATAAGAGAAATATTTTCTCCTGTTAACTGAAGAAACTTAAGGTAGTTTTTAAGAAACTGCTTTAAGCCAGGCGGTGGTGGTGGTGGTGCATACTTAATCCCAGCACCCAGGAGGCAGAGGCAGAGGCAGTTGGATCTCTGTGAGTTCAAGACCAGCCTGGTATGCAGAGTGCATTCCAGGAATACATAGAGAAACCTTGTCTTGAAATAACAAAGAAGAAAACCCAAACCAAACCAACCAACCAACCAACCAAACAACCAAAAAAAAAAAAAAAAAAAAAAAAACCCCACACACCTGCTTTAATAACACACACACACACACACACACACACACACAATTGTGCTCAGCTCCTCCCAGTTTGATAATCGAAATTAATATTTCTCCTACCCACATACTCTTATGACTGCACACCCAAATCTTATGCACTTCCAAACCCTAATCTAAGTTCCAACCAACCCATCCTCCTTTCACTTGCCATTGAGCAATCCCAACTTAACCACCCCACAGGCTTCATTTATCTTTGTAGCACCGAGAACAGATCTTCACCCTGCTGCTGAGCTAAATCCTCAGCCCCACTCCCCAGGGTTTAAGAGCTTGTGCTTCACCTTCCCCCTTCTAGGCTATGGGCTGTGTTAGAGCCTGCTCTGTGCAGTCTTACTCTCTATCTGACTCAGCTCAACTCTGGGCACGTAGCAGATGCATAGGCAGTATTTGTGAACCAGAGTGACTGCCTTGGCTTTCCCAGGCAGAAGAAGATGCTAGGATCTCAGGTTTAAAACTGGATCAGTCCTGGGCAAATCTAAATGGTTGGTCATCACAGCAAGCTGAATAGATAAAACAATTGCAACATCTTGGGGATGCCAGGACTTGAGCAAGTCTCCCTCTGCAGGCAGAGTCCTTTGGTTTTTTGACGCACACAGCATCCTTTCTAATTGTCTAACTCCTCAGAGGTCATGATCCCCAGGCAGCCCTCTCCTCTGGCTGTTAACTAACTAGTATGTTATTTCTCATTGCAGCTGGTGTCCAAAGGCTCTTTGCTTAAAGCCTCAAACGTAAACCCAATCTCCTCTCACACGACTGTGATCTTCTCTCAGTTCTAGGACCATGGGTTTCCCTTCTCATGCTTCTTAAATGTTTCCTAGGACTTCGATCTCTACATTTCCTGATAGCCAAAGAAGGGAAATGAACAAACCCCCAAAAGAACACCTTGTCTGTCATCACTACGTCCCTTTTCACACCAATTTTCATCTATCAAAAACCCAGTTGATTCCTTCATCTGAATAAATCTTAAATCAGTTCCTTCTCCTCATTCCCAGGGTCGCTGTCACATACCAGGTCTTGATCATTCCTGGCCCCCAACTTTTCATAAACCTTCCCAATCTCTCCTCATTGCTTCTAAGTGCAAATGTGACTATGTCCCTGCCCTGCTCAAAGGCTGTCAGTGTCTCCTCATGTTCTTCCGGATGGATTGGATGGATTCCAGCCTTCTCAGACTGGCAGGGAGACACTTTATACTCTAGCCTTGCTTTTACTTTATCTATCACCAGCTGTCTACCTCAGACCTCCTGCCTCGAAGAACCCATCCTCTGTCTCTGTAGCCAAGTTCGTGATTTTGCTTGCCAATCCACTGTCCCTGCTACTCCAACCAAAGGTCATTTCTGTGACTGTGTGTGTTGGGACGAGCTGTCTTAACTATCCTGCATCAGCACCATGTGCTTACTCCTCCAGTACAGTCAGCTGCCTGCCTGCTTCCCCGATGTCGCAACCTGACAGCCATTCTTTATGGTGTTTTTGTTTTTGCTTCCTTCCTTCCTCCCTCCTTTCCTTCCTTTCTCTTTCCCTCTCTCCCTCACTCCCTTCCTTCCTTTTTATTTTTTATTTATTTATTTACTTTTTTTTTTTTTTTTTTTTTTTTTGGAGACAGGGTCTCATTACATAGCCTTGTCTTGCCTGGAATTCACTACGCAGGGCCTCAAATTCATAGAGATCCACTTGGCATCTGCCTCTAAAGCACTGGGGTTAAAGATGTGCTAACCTACTGTGGTCTTTTCTTTTTTTTGCCTCCTTTCTCTACAGCCATAACAGCTGCCAGGAGCCAGGAGTGAGGAAAGGAGGGAAGGATGTGTCCTGCAACCTCCAGAGGGCACAACTTTGTTTCAGGTTCCAGGCTCAGAACTCAGTACAAGCCCATTACTGGTGGTGTACGGTGTTTTGTGAAGGCTGCTAGGAATCTGATATGGGGTACCCCATGTTGAGTGAGCTCTATGAATAATCCAGTTTTCTCCTTCCCTACCCTCCCTGCCCCCAGCCACTGAGCAAAGCCTCTGTCAGCTCAGGCTGGAATGCTCGGGTAGCTTTCTGCCCCGCCTTCCTGTGTTTGCTAAATGGAATAGTACTGAGAGCTCATGACTCCAGTGGATCCTGTGTTTATCTGGCTGATTACCAGAGATATTTTTCCCCTCCTGACCATATGACAAAGTTAGCTGGATCCTGGTATGGAGGGGGGCGCTGGGGGGAAGAAAGGAAGAGAAAAAAAAAGTCACCTATGCCCCGAGTAAAGCTTTCATGCAAAGTCTGGCAGGGCTCTAAAAGGACAATGACAGGGAATGTGTCTGAGCTCTCAGGGTAAGCCGCATGCCTATTTTTGTACCTGCTTAGTTAATAAACGAGAACCTACATGGCAGAATTCTCTGTGACACCTGCTTTCATTATAGCACACAGGGACTTACGGCCCTGATGACCTCACCCATCTACATAGTGAATAACAAAATTGACTCAGGTCAGTTCTAACCAAGAAGGTCGTGGAAAGAACTTCAGTTTTGGAATGAGACAAATTTGAGCTAAAATTCCAGCTCTACCACCACTGACTGCCTGAATCACCTATGATGTCACTTCACAGGGTGGTGACAAGGATCCCTGCCTGCCTCACCAGGCTGTTGCTATAATTAAGTGAGATCAAGCATGTAGAAGGTTACAAGTCATTCCGTGTCTGTGCCATGCGCTCAGTCACACAGCTAAGAGGTGAGGTGCTGTCTGCTCTCCCAGGTCTTACCCCTAGGTCTCCCCCCCCCTGCCCCAAAGCAGAGACAGTGGCCTCTAATGAGGGCCCTGAACATTAATTAGGAATCCTGGGTATAGGGCTCTATGCACTTTCACATATTTTCTCAGTCTTGATCCTCACAGAAGCCTTTATTTAAAAAATTTCTACCTCCACTGAAAATTCAAGTTCATTTTGGAAATAAGGCTCAGGCAAGGAGGTGCTTGCTGTTATCCTGGAGAGCAGTGTCTTAGAACCTGCTAGACCCAGAGTGTCTATGCTGGGGCCCAGGCTTCAAGGCGTTAACCCTTTTCAGCTCTCGGCTTTGTAAGTCTCTCCCTCAGATATAGTGGCTTTGTCTTACTCCCTTGTGAAGGGAGCAGAGTAGATTTCATTGTCCCCATCTTGAAGGTAGGGAAAATCAAGGCTCTCAGAAAATTCTGCAAAGAACTTGGACAAGAACTAGCTTATGTGTGTGTGTGTGTGTGTGTGTGTGTGTGTGTGTGTGTAAGCCAAAAGTCAACT
The DNA here is from genome assembly GCA_030556225.1 of Cricetiscus sungorus. Classification (NCBI taxonomy): domain Eukaryota; kingdom Metazoa; phylum Chordata; class Mammalia; order Rodentia; family Cricetidae; genus Cricetiscus; species Cricetiscus sungorus. The sequence goes on along the minus strand of JANBXA010000734.1, from coordinate 62,286,002 downwards.
TTAGGTGTCATTTCTCAGGTGTTATCACCTGATTGGTTTATTTTTAGGTGGTTTCTCACTGGCCAACTAGGGAGAGACTTAACTAGGGATGTCACCTCTCTCCTCTGCAGTGCTGGGATTACAAACATGAGACATTACGTTCATCTCTTTCTCTTCTTCTTTTTTAAAGATCTTATGTGTGTGCTACTATGCCTTCACATGTGTGGACCTGTGCCCATGAAAGACACATAAAAGGGTGTTGGAGCCCCCAGAGCTGGATGTGGGAATGCAACTGGGTCTCCCAGAAGAGCAACAAGTGTTTTTTTTAAATAATTTATTCAAATTTATTTTATATGCATTGGTGTGAAGGTGTCAGACCTCCAGGAACTGGAGTTACAGACAGTTGTGAGCCACCATATGGGTGCTGGGATCTGAAACCAGGTTCTTTGGAAGAGCAGCCAGTGTGCTTAACCACTGAGTCATCTCTCCAGCCCCGAAGTTAGTGTTCTTAGCTCCAGCTGTATGTCCATCTTTTAAATATAGATTCTTTCTGGGGATCTAATTCATGTCCTATATATGTGCCACCAGCACTTTACCAACCATGTTATTTCCCCAGCCCCAGTAAACAGATTGCTTGATTGTAATTCTTGACTGTGGACATGGTATGTTCCTGTACTTATGATCGAGTGTGTGAATGTGTGTGTGTGTGTGTTCATATGTGCTACATTGATGTCCTCAGAGTTTTCTTTTATGATCATAGTTGCAACTGAGAAAAAGCATCCTTGGGTCTATGGAGAACTCATCACAATCAAAGTAGAAGTGGGTTCTGATGACCATGCCCAGCACCATCATCTGATCCCTCCATGACTCAGTCAGATCACGAGTTCCCTGCCACCTAGAGCAGAGGCCAGAAGGTTTTTCACTTAGTCTGTCAAGCCCATTGCTGCCTGTTTTTCTGTCTACTCATGTAGGGTGTGTAGTTACAGGCTTGTCTCTGCCAAATGCTTCTGGGGTCTGGAATGGAGAGATCAGTAGAAGCCAAAGTGTGGATGCCATGGGAAAGCCAGCCTTTCCAAGCGTTTTTCTCCTCCCTCCCCAGGTTCTCATACCCCACAGAATTCTCAGGGGACCAGTCGACAATTAAGATACAACCCTGGAGAGCAGAAGGTTCTGACAGCCCCACAAATAAGCCTGGTCCCCGCACCCCTTCCCCGACATTCACTCACACATAGTGCTTCCTAGAACAATGCCATCGAGTCATCTTGAGCTGTGGAACCAGAGCATCCCACGTCATGAAAGAACACAGAGGCCTCTTTCTGGCCGGTGGTGTGATTTCAATAGCAAACTCTTCTCAAGCAGGAAGAAATGATTCTTGTGCCATGTCCTTAACAAAAGCTGACCTCTTCCTCAGTGGCACTGTTGGGTAGGCCCAGAATCAAGCTGGGGTTATTTTCCCACCATTGCCATAGTCATAGCAACAGCTTTGATTAATGCCATGCCCCATTAGAGGGATAATGTCAGCCCTAATCAGAAACGCCTCAAGTATCTCTCTTTGCATTTTGGTAAATGGAGTAATCACATTACGGTTCGATGTGTCTGGGAGCTGATTGCTGTCGGGAAAGTCTGCCTGATTTTCCAGGTTAAGGGGTGTCAGGGGGCCTGAGCCGCAACTAATCATGCTGCATTGTTAGGGGTGTTTAGCGGGAAAACAGAGGGCACTGAGACTGATGCTGAGGTTCCTGCCCTCTCCCTCCTGCTGGGTCAACAGGAGGTCCCTGGGCTGGTGGTCTGTTGGCAGGGACTGCTTCCCTGAAGATGAGCTTAGTTCTAAGAGGTGGTTGCCCAAGGTGGGGATAAACACAAGGAGGCCAGAAGCGTGGCTGGCAAAGAGCCAGCAGGTGGCTGAGTTGGGCCTGGCTGTCCCTCCTCCTTCTGCATCAAGCTTATGATGGACAGCCAGCCTCAGGTCATGCCACTGGGCTTGAAAACTGGCAGGAGAGTGCTTGCTCTTGGCCTGGAGATAGGAAACAGTAGGGGTGACACGTGCACTGCAGAGGCGAGTAATAAGGGTAGGCTTGCCCTGTCATAACAGTCCTTGGCCTTCGGCAGGTTCTGCTTTGTGGGAGAATCTGTTGAAGCTTTGCACTTGAGGGGAGAGTCTCGCTGAACCCCGGGGGGGGGATGATGACATCCCCTCCTCACTCCCTTTGCTAGCAGAGAAAACCAAGGGAAGGAGAGGTGACATCTCTTACCTCTGCACTTTCATCTGGAATGGAGGTGATATACAATTCCATCTCCCAAGAGACCTTCCCACACCGCTACCTCTCTGCCTTCTAGCCTGGCTGCCTTTGTCTCTGCGGGTCCACAGGTGACAGTCACAATAAATCATAGCCACCCATATGGAGAGATTAAGAGGACCTGAGGAAATATGCATTAAGCCCCTGGAGGCTATTTTTGGATGCTCCTGGGAGATTTTTCTTTTCGGAAAGGACTCACACAGTTAACTATTTATGACATTTTGAAGGCAGAGCAGAAATAGAATAGCTGCACTTGGTGCTCCCGCCAAGGCTGAGGAAGTGAAATCTTCTCAGAGGTCTGAAGCCACTTCAGAGCCATTAAATTTACTGTCTCTCAGACAACATTTAATATCTAACATAGCATTTTCATCCTTGACCCCAGCAATAATTATTCATTTCAGTTTTGAAAATTATCTCAGGGCCAGCTGAGGAAATTGAGTTGACAAGTTAGAACTATCTGTTTCAGGGTCACAATGTTGCCCTATGGCCCTGTCCCCATGGGCACAGATCACCTGCCAATGAGGCCAAAGTTCATCTCAGAGCTTCAAGACCAAGGTCCCAGGTCAGGGTTGGAGTGTGGAAAATTACGGTGGGAAGATCCAATGCAACAAGTAAGCAGGGTGTTAGGACAGCGCGAACGAGCCAATCTCTGTCTTCCACCTGTCTTTGCCACAGACCAACTTTTATCTTGAAGAATCAATATTCTTCCCAGGAAGATGCTGGATTAGACACGTTAAAGGGCCCAACATCACAGCTTGCCCTAAGATCTTACAGGCTTGTGTTATATTGAGTCGGAGAGAATGGATTTCCCAGACTGAGATGTTTTCCCAACTGCTTTGAAGTGCATGACAATGACCTCCCTGGAGGCATGACCTTGACCATCATTGTTCATAAACACAGCCGACCACGCACTTGAAAAATAAGTCAAATTGAAGGTGTGGGGCCTTGACCCCCACACAGCCAATAGCTTTTAAGCTAAATCAATGGTTCTTAGCCTGTGGGTCACGACTCCTTTGGGGGTTGCATATCAAATATTTACATTATGATTCATAACATTAGCAAAATGTCAGATATAAAGTAGCAGCAAAATAATTTTATGCTTGGGGTGGGTGTCAACACAACATGAGGAACTGTATCAAAGGGCCGCAGCATCAGGAATGTGGAGAACCCCTGAGCTAAACGAACACATAAGACTCACACGGAAATGAATTAACACTATGGTCATAGTTTGCACAGCCCCTGATGGTTCCTTATCCTGGATCCCACTGGTGCCAACTGTCTAATGCCAGACCTGAGACTAGTCCTGACAGTGGCAAAATGCACTGGAATCCTCACACCCTCTTAGCCCAGTCTACAGGGTTTCCCGGGCCTGCAACTCAGGCTATCGCTGTTCTGACCCACCTCAGACCTGTCACTCTGGGAAACCTCCTCCACACAGGAGGTGGCATTGTAGTTGTGCACTCTCCGTAGCCAGTTAGATCGTTGGAGACTTGGGCACCACCCATGCTTGGGATTTGGGTCTGGAGACACTGCTCCCTCTGAGTAACTGTAGCAGATCTGGCTTCTGTTGGTGGGCATCTTCCTCAGTCCTGCCTCATCTGCCTTCACTGACACAGAGCTTGCACTGAACCTAGCACACTGTGAGCTCCCCGAGAGCAGAAACCTCATTAGCTTTTCTCCTCATCGCATCCCTGGTACCTACATCACACCTAGCATAAAGTAGGAACACTTAATACGCATTTGATGCACGGATCAGAAATGAAATTGTAGCCCATTTCCGAAGAGGGGAGGGATTACTCATTTGGTTTTTGCTGACCCATAGCTACCTGAAGTCAATTAAATTGAACGAAGAAGTCATTATCAGCCAGCTCCAGCAGGATTTTATCACTTCGGAAGTGATATCCTCTTCAGAGAGACTGGTACCCACGGTGAACAAGTACCTGAGACAAACAATGGTCCCTTTGTTTGCATCATGATCATAGCTAATTTTTCACAACTCTATTAATCAATAATGTTTCTGGTCACCCCCCAAAGAGAGACATATTTGTCACTTAGAGGGGAAGTAACACATGGTTCGAGGTGGCTGATTTTATATCTGAGTAAGTCACCAAGTAATTCTCCCCTTTAGTTTCCTCATCTGGAAACATATTTCTCTCTTTGATTTATGATTCTATTAACTGATAATTCTGTCCCAAGTCCCAATGCATTTGCTTTCGGTCCTGCCTGTCGGTCCCATCACAGAACCTCAGGGTGGGAGCCTTTGCCTGACTTTTTATACATCACCACCAGGTGGCAGGAGCGTGCCGCAGTCCTTTGGTCCCAAACACAAAGAACGTGCACTTAGGAGGATGTCAAGAGGGTAGCTCTCTGAAGCAAAGGGACAGCAGACATTTCTGTAAAAACATTGAGTTTTATGAAAAAACAACAGCCAGAAGATTACAGACGACCACATCTGGGGACATTCAGGAGGGTATGAGCACGCTCCTCGCCCACAGGGAGCTTCTAGTTTGCTGAGGGGTCTAGCAGTCAAACAGACGCTGTGAAATTTGACTATAGCAAAGAGGCACATGGAGGAAGAGCTTGGTTTGTGCTGTAGCTACCAGCCATTTGTGTTTATCCAAATTTAACTTGTTGAAATTAAATATAAATTTAAAAACTGCAGACTTCTTCTCCGTCGCACCAGCTGTATTTCCAGTGCATGATGGCTACATGTGGTTAGCAGCAACTGTGTGGGATAGCATGGATTATGGAGGACTCCTTCCAATAACTAGAGCAGGGCTGTCAGCCTCTGCACTAGCATACTGACTCCATGATTCTAGATGATTACCTGGCATCCAGAGCCGTCTGTACTGCACAGCGCAGGGTATTTAATGTACCCACTTGAGAACACAGGCTAGAGGACACTTGGGCAGATGTAACTTCAGCAGTGGGAATGGTGCATGCTAAGTGTTCTAGAGATTAAATAAAGTGTGTCACAAGGAGGAAAGAGGGTTCCAAGTTCAGACTGGATGATGACAGTGGTCATGGAACTTCCCCAGGCCAACCATCTCCTTGACTTGGCCGGAGAGTTGTCACACCTTGAAAAAACAGCAGCACAAAGGTGGCATGGAGAAATGTGCCACGTGGCATCTTACTGTCCACACCTTGCCTTGAACCCTGAATTCACAAAAATAGTGTTCGCTTTGTTTCCTTTGTTTTCTGTTTTCCTCTCTTAGTTGCTAGTCCTGGGAGGTTTTTGAAAGGTGGCCCCGTTCCTTGGTGGCCCAGAACAGGGCTTTTATGTGGCAGTAAGAGTTAGCTCAACCGAGAGGCACAGGAGACTGGGGACAATAGTTCATCCTGGACCCGCGGACATATGAGTGAGGCTGTTCAATGCACAAAGAGCCTGCTCGACCTCTCGAGCAGGTCAGACATCTCTGCCCTCCACATGTAACGTCTAGTTCCACTCCTCATGCTGCCAGTTTATTCTTGTCTGTTGTAGGTAGTCCAGAGGGGCCTCCGGTCATCCCCCTGTACCCCACAGGGTGAGGTGACTCTTGACAATCTTTTTGGTTTCATTGCCAGCTAAGACTGGTACATACGGATTTTTAGCTCAACATCTCACAATGGGAACACAATTAGCCTATTTTGTTAGGTTGAGCAAGGCCCCACAATTCAAGAACTCCTCAATTGTAGGACAGGCTTCACTTGGGCTGATGGTCGCTTCTATTCTGTGCCATTTGAAATAGAGACTCACTGTGGTGAAATGGGGAGAGAAGGGCCAGCCCAGTTCTCTATACCCAGCAGGCACCGAATCTACCACTTCCTGGGCTTTTGTTTCTAATTTGTTTCCCATTTGTAGCTCACCAGCGGTTCATCATTGCTCACTGGTAGTTCTAGAATGGATGCAGCCCCTCTAGCTCCTGTCTAGTCAATGCTTGGCTTTCTTGGAAAGGACGCTTCTTGGCCTCTAGCAGATGCTCAGCACATTTGTCGTGTGGATGCTCACTAATCAAAGGCTGTGGAACACATCTGCAGTCAGCCAAGTGCAGGTGTGCTGAGTCTGCTTCTAGAAGGGAGAACACGCAGTTCCTTCACGTGAGAGTATTTGAGGGGCTTGTTAAAGGAGCTGGCCCTCAGCAAGGAAACTGAAAGGAAGGACTAGAGAAACGTCAATCAGGTTTGAACTGGATGCCAACATGACGTACTTGGGCATCTCAGAAATGCCGGAAGCAGAAAGCAGAATGAGGCTGGGGAGGTGGGAGTACCACTGACTAGAAAGCAACAACCTTCCAAAGAAAACATTTGCATTCAGTATGGCCTTGATTCTGTTTGGTTGTAAACACTATTTATCACAGTCTGACTGACAACAGGCTTGATTTTCCTGTATTTAGGTCAATGCAAAAAAAAAAAAAAAATTACACAACTGCATGAATATTTAAGTTTGTCCAAATGTAGAAGCAATCATGGTGGGTGACAAGCAAAACTGAGGTGCCATTTATTTTTAAAGCTGCCAGAGTGATCCTTCATATTACATCTTTTAGGTGATTGCTTTTTACTGCTTTGCATAAAATTGGCCTTTAGTATAATGACACAATACAGACCCATCTGAGGTTCTGTCTACCATGTTGGAATAAATAGTGGGTCATGATTTCTGTTGTTAGTATCTTCACCCATCTATTTTGATTGCCCTTTCAAAACACTGTGTTTCTCTTCAGGTGTGGTCCCCACATGGCACATATTATCTTGTGGAGCCAAGAACAAAGGGGTTTGTTGCACCATCTCTACTTGACTCCCTCTTTTCTGCATTACCTCCTGTTTTCACAAGTGATTGTTAAACGGGGTGCTAGGGTGATACTTGATTGGTAGAAGTAAACCTGAGAACTCATTAACCCTCATACCTTATTAATTTTTACTTAGCAGCTTAGAATATTGGAGTAGGAGGGCAATCCCATCACCTGTGTTATTCCCTTGACTTTTTGTCATTCGATTAGTATTCCTCCTTTGTGTTTCACCTTAACCAAATGCTGAGCAGGTTACAGTAACAAAAGAGTTCCTCCAGCTTCAGGAAGCCATCACACCATACTAACAGTGGAGTATTAAACTCTTTCCATTGTTGTCAACCAAAGGGTAGCTATTTGTTGTGTGCATTGTAAGGGTACTGCGCTAGAAAGCATGAAGAGGGCAGGGATAGTTAGGACAGGAAGACCAATCAAGATTTGTAATGAACAAACAAACACCTGGGTCATCAGTCCTTAAAGTAGGGTAGACAGCTTTGAAAATGGATGAAGAGATGTTGCTGCTAAAAACATGAAAACAAAACTTAACAGAACACTGTTTATTGGCTTGCTTCAAGCATCACACTCAGTCATCTTTCTTATATAGCCCAGACCCATCTACCACCAATAGTGGGCTGGGTACTCCTACATCAACCAGCAATCAAGAAAATGCCCCCACAGACCCTTCCATGGAAAGATCTGAAGGTTCCTTCTTCCTAAGCATGTCAAGTTGACAATAAAGATTAACCATCCCAAAGCAGATTCAGTGATACACAGCCAAGCACTGGATGAGCTCCTGGAGCTTAGGTGAAGAGAAGGAAGAGGAATCATATGAGCAAGGGGTCGGAGGTCAAGACCATGATTGGGAAAACAACAGAGACAGCTGACTTGAGCTAGTTGGTACTTATGGACTTTGGACTGGCAGCTGGGTATCCTACATGGGACCAAACTAAGCCCTCTGAATATGGGTGGTAGTTATATGGCTTGATTTGCTGGGGGAGGGGGTCTCTGGCAGTGGGACCAGGACTCATCCTGGGTGAGTGAACTGACTTTTTGGAGCTCATTTCCTATGGTGGGATACCTTGCTCAGCATAGATGCAGTAGGGAGAGGATAGGTCCTGTCTCAATTTGGCATGCCAGACTTTGTTGACTCCCCAAGGGAAGCCTTATACCCTCTGAGGAGTGGATAGAATGCGGGATGAGGGAAGGGGGAGGAGAAGGGAAGATAGGAGAGGAGGGAGGGGGAAGTAGGGCTAGTATGTAAAATAAAAAAATAAAGAAAAAAATAATTTTAATATCCCCTTTGTACTAAAAAAGGAAAAGGATTAGCTATCCTCAAACTAAATATTTAAATTTATAAAAGATGAAACATCTGAGTGGCAGATAGCCCCATCTCTACTTCCTGCCTGGCTACATCCTGCCTATTGGCTGAAACAACTTTATTCATCAACCATTAAGAGAAACATACATTCACAGCATAGAGAAGACATTCCTCATCAGACTGTCTACTTGATAGGATCTAGGGTCACTCAGGGGACAAGTTCTACACAGATCTGCGAGGGACTCTCTAGACCATCCAGGTGGGAAATCCCACTCTAACTATGAGAGCACTATCCCATGAGCTGGGTGCCTGGACTCAATATAAAGGGAGAAAGTGAGCAGAGTGCCAGCATCCATCTCTCTCTGCTTCCTGACTGTGGATGCCATGTGATCAGCTACTTCACACTCCTGCCACCATGCCTTCCCCTAATAGACTGTACCCTCAAACTTTGGGTTCCAACAGACCCTTCCTATCTTAAGTAGTTTTGGTCAGGTTTCTCTGTTCCAGCCTTAAGGAAAGTGACTAATGCAAACTTCCCAAGAGCTTGGACTCTGGCTTGTTTTGTTCACAGATGCATTCCCAGTGTCTGGCAGGTACTTGTACAAATGAGCAGCAGCTAGGAAGCAAGGAGGGTGTTTGCTTGGGGGAGGAAAGGACCAAATCTTATTTCTCTGTATGCACTGATGCCAAGGGTATCCATTCACTGTGGACCAAATCTCTACTTCCAGAAGATACTGAAGAAACCAAGGAGAGTTGATGTTCAAGGAAAAACTTCTACAAAATGGTTATAGCAGAATCATTAAAATAGCCTAGAAGTGAATAGAACTCAAATGTCAACCAACAAAGGGATTGAGAAATTATGGAAAGGGATGTATTCATGCAGCAGGCTATTACTCAGTCATAAAAGTAATAAAGTTATGCTCTGTATTACAGTGACTGAACCTTGAAAGCATAGTAAGTGGAGGAAGCCAGGCATAAGAAGCCACATGCTGTACAATTTTATTTCCCCAAGACGAGCATTAAAGACTAATCATAGAGACAGAAAGTACAATGGTCATTGCCAAGGGCTGAGGAGGCTGGGGGTGGAAATCAAAGTGACTGTTCAGTGAGAATGGGCTTCTTGGGAGTGGGTGATGGTGGTGGAAAGACGCTTTCCCTTTCCATACTGGAATTGGGTAATTATGAAGGTTGAACATCATTTAATGTACTGGAGACCACTACACTGTGTAGTTTAAAATAGTTAAGATTGTGAACCCTAATTAAAAGTATACAATGGAAGTGCATCAGGTGTGTAGTTCAGTTCTGAAAGACTCTGGGCTGGCATTTTAACCTGTCCCCACAGGAGTCTGAGAACCACTTATAGAAACCCTCAGGCATGAATATGCCAAACAGATGTATTATTCCAAGTTATCAATTCATTACTCTTAAGATTTTTGAAAGAGTCTCTTAGATTGTGAGCTTTCAGCTCTTGCATAAAGATGTGGCTCCTAGGTAGCCCATACAGGCTTTAATATTTATAGCGTAAAACACAGAAAATGTTTTTGGAGTACTTCCAAATGCTGCTACTGAAGGGAGACATGTTTTCAAGTGAAGAAAACCATCTCCCTAGCTCTCTATCTTCAAATCAAGGATCATGAAAGGTGACACTTCTAACGGGTGTCCTTCCATGGTACTTTGGGGAAGAAGCACCACATGGAGTTTCTAGGGATATCAAAGCCACAGTCATGGGACTAGTACATGGCTAAGAGTTCGCTGTGCCCTGGGGGCAGTCCAGGGGCACACTGCATGCAATGCCTCTTTTCAGTTCTGTCTGTGACTGGCCCTCTAGTGGCAGCTGCAGACATTAACTATATACATGGTAGAGACCAGGCAGGCCTGTGTGCCAATCAGTTTGAGTCCTTTCCCTAAGCACAGTCGCAATCATGCTATTTGAACAACCCATCTCCAGGAGCAGGAGACCATCAGCTCTGGTTTGGCCAAACATGGTCTATTAAAGTTTCCGAGTGAATTTTCTTTTGCTCATGGGTGAAGGATGAATGACAGATGCAAATGACTCTTTGTGTGACAATCATAAGCCTTCATTTCATCTGGGCATGGAAAAGAGGACCCGAATACAGGCTCTCTTTCTAGGGGAGGAATTGGGATGCCAGTCATATTTTTTTCTTTTCTTCTTCTCCTTCAGATAGTATCTTATGTAACCCAGGCTAGCTTCAAATTCATGAAGTAGCCAAAGGATGACCTTGAACTTCTGATCATCCTGCTTCTACCTCCCAAGGGCTGTGATTATAGGGTGCTTGGATTGCAGGCATGCACTACTGCACTTGGTTTGTGAGGTGCTAGACAAAACCTGGGGCTGTGCAGGAGCTAAGCAAGTTCTCTACCCACTGGGCTTCATCCTTAGGTCTCCATATCCGATCGCTCTACCACGGAAAGAACCACCTGTAGATGGAAATATTTCAATTGCATGTAAATTCATGCTTTACCTTATTTGCTCTGATTCTGCAACATGTCATAGCCTCTCCCCCAAGGAGGCTATTCCAGCTGCTGCTTCTGCATACTGACATCAGGGCTGGTTTGTGCTTATACTTCTGTTCTAGTGGCTGGTTACTCATTCAACAATATGTATGCTTAGTTACACCCTATTTTCAGAGTTAAGGATTAGTTAGTCAATGTGAAGGGTAAAATGTTAGCTCCATAGAGAGACAGATACATGTTTCTGGAAAACAAATGTAAATAAAAATCAAGTTGAGTAAACACAAAGAGGTGCAGTGTACTGAAGGGGATTAGTGGTTTCAATAAGGTGGTTTGGGAAGAGCCTTGTAGTAAGATGGAGTCTGTGTTGGGACTTGATGCAGAGAGCCATGAGGCATGTACTGAACTAAGGGGAATGTGACATGGGTACATTCTTGTGGGATCATGGTAGTGTCTTGAATGAGAAGTGTCTCCCAAATGCTCATGTATTTGAATACTTGGTCCCGGACAGGTCTTATTGTTCAGGACTTTATGGAACCTTTAGAAAGTATGGCATTGTTGAAGGAAGAATGTCCTTGAGGGTGGGCTTTGAGAGCCTCAGCCCATTTCCAGTTCTCTCTCTCTGTGCTTGTGGTTAGGGTGTGATCACTTAGCTTCCTGCTCCAGCCTCCTGCTGCCCTGCTTCCCCCATCATTGTGGACTCTCTCTTTAGAACCATTAACCAAAATAAAGTATTTCTTCCTAAAGTTGCTTTGGCTATAGCGTTTTATCACAACAAAAGGTAACTAATGTTGCTGGGTGTGGTGGAACGTGCTTTTAATCCCAGCACTTGGGAGGCAGAAGCAGGAAGTTCTCTGTGAGTTTGAATTCAAGATCGAGGCCAGCCTGGTCTACAAAGCAAGTACCAGGACAGCTAAGACTGTTAGATAGAGAAATTCTTCCCTCCCCAAAAAAACCAAAAACCAAAACCAACCAAACAAAAAAGTGCCTGATGCTCTCATGATGAACACAGAGGAATCCAGTACAGCAGAGAGCCCATACAAGGAGCCTGCTGCTTGGAATCCAGACAGAGGGGACAATGTTTGCATCTGGCTGGGATGAAAGGCAGTCAGATGTCAAGAGCATTCAGAAGATACAGTTCTAGGACTTGCTGATGGATTGGACCCTGTGGGCAAAGAAAAACTAAGGGTATGAGGCTGTGTGTGGGTACCTGGAAGAATGGAGTCCCCATCCCCCAAACAGTCAAATGGGGCCTGGAACTTAGAGACAGGGAACTTGGAGTTGGGTTTTGGACTTGCTAAGACTAAAATGCCATTTATATGTTGAGCTTGGGGCTATTCATTGTCAGTTGTCAGAACCCACAGGATGAAATTCTTGTCATTCTCCAGGGAGTGAAAATAGACACACAAAAGACAAGCACCGTAAGAATTGAGTTCTAAGGCACCAGGGGAAGTATGCAAAGGAGACTGAGAACTGGATGAGGCAGGCAGAGACTTAGGAGGAAGTGACATCCTGAAAACAAGTAAAGGAGTTCTCCAAGAAAGAGGGAGCTGAGACCATGAGCATGAGGGAAACTGAGTTTTCCTCTGACCGCCTCAAGCCTGCTATGGTGCTTGTGTGGTCCCACTCACATTCACCCACATATCACCCCCCACACACACACACACATACACACCTAAAAAGGAAGCCTTCTGTGAAGAGGCATGTATTCCCCAAGCAAGTGGGAAGAGATGGGCTCCATTGAACAGCAGAGGAGTCAGGCTTAGAAGGTAACAGAAAAATGGTATTTGACTTAGGGTTTCTGTTGCTGTGAAGAGACACCATGACCATAGCAACTCTTATAAAGAAAGCATTTAATCCGGTGGCTCACTTATGGTTCAGAGGTTCAGTCCACTATCATCATTATAGGTAGCATGGCAGTGTGCAGCAGACATAGTGCTGGAGAAGGAGCCAAGAAGCCTACATCTGGCAGGCAACAGGAAGTGAACTGAGTGTCATATTGAGCAAAGCTTGAGCAAAAGAGACCTCAAAGCAACTCCAGCCCAAAAATGACACACTTTCTCTAACAAGACCACACCTATTCTAACAAAGCCACACCTCATAATAGTGCTACTCTCTTTGCGGGCCATTTTCTTTCAAATCACCACACTTATTATCCTCCTTTGAGAAAGCTAGTGTGTCCTGTGAACTGGATACAGACAGGTAGAGGTAGGAAAGACAGTGAGGTTGAAGTTATATACATCTTGAATTGAACTATTCATGGAATACCATTAAAATATTACTATATTAAGTTTTAAAATAGCTGGGTACATGAGATGCCATTCAATGCCAAAGTATAGCACTTCGAAGTTCTAATAGGCACCATGGGTCTAAGGAAGAGTTTACAGTTGGCAACTTCACAGCCATTGATGTAGATGCATTTCTATGAGTTGGGGGGGGGATGCTTACTATGCTGTTAATTTTTCAGCTGACCCTGACACCTGATCCAAGATGCATGTATTAGTTACTTTGACTAGTTATTGTTGCTGTGATCAAATACTGTGACTGAAGACAACTTAAAGAAGAGTTTATTTTGGCTTAGGGTTCCAGAGGGTTAGATGTCTATAACAAAAGAGAGAGCATGGCAGCAGGAAGCTGCGAGATCACATCTCAATTGCTCACACAGGAATAAGAGAGAACTGGGAGGAGGGCAAGACTATCAACTGGCAAAGTCACCTCTTAGCAATATGCTTCTTCCAGGAAGGCTATACCTTCAGAAAGCTCCAGAACTTCCCCAAACAGAGCCGCCACGACCAAGAATTCAAATACATGAGCCCAAGGTGGACATTTCTTAGCCAAACCACTACATTGCAGAACCCAAAGTTCCATTGGTGCAGAGGTTGTCCTGGCTAAGCTGTGTAGTACCCATTAAGCATCTTAATGATCAAGGTGATCACTCTACCAGCACACAGAGATTCCTCGAGTCACAGGCAAAGAGGGAAAGGATCCTCAATGATAAGTCACTGGAACCAAGTTGCACCAAGAGTGAGATCATGCAGCCTTAGGACAGCTAGTTGGCCTCTTTTAACAGAATACTGGAGTAGATACCTGAGCAAAGGATGGTCCATGGAACCATCCCAGAGGGGTAGGGGGTAAGGATGGTTAATGGGCCTTCCCAGAGGGGTTGGAGGTGTTATCTTCAGTGGCTTGTGCAAGGGGGTGAGATATAACACATTTGACAGCCTTGCTCTGGTTTCTAGAAAGCTAGGGCACAAAACACACCAGGTTAGGTGCCACTTCAAAACAGCTGATCAACTCAGTCCTAACAGGACCACTCTCTCCTGGATCATCGGTTTTCCCAGTTACCCATGTTAACCTCAGAGAGGTGGGGTGGCTTTCTGAGGTCACACAGCCAGTAGGTGGCAGACCTGGGATTGAAACACAAGCTTCTGAAATTAAATTTTTTGCTTGTTTAAGCAAAATATACTTTAAAACAGCAAGATGAGATTCAAACCTGATTTGTCTCTAAGGATATAGTTTTTAAGTCTTGGGCAGTCTGCTTGTGTGAAGTCTAACTTAGATGGGGTTAGGTCTAAAGAAAAGGTTGGATGAGTGATTTCTATTAAATATTTTCACTTGTTTTATTTCTTCATTTTTGCTCTTGAGCCTGGACCTCACTATAAAGTTCAGACTACTTGCTATCTAGCCCAGGCTGGCCTTGAACTTGCGCTTCTCTTGTCTTAGCCTTGAGTGATGTAATTGCAAGAATGCATGCATCAACACATCTACCTCAGTGTTCTCTAGTACTGTCACATCACATTACATCATTCTCTGTGGTCCTAGAATGCAGGAATTAATTTTAGGCCCTTTTGATGGGTGGAGCAGTTGACCCCAGAGCAGTGTCCCTGACTATTACACTTGTGCATTGAGGATTGTCCCAGGTGAATTTTAGAGTGTCAAAATGCCTTTATTTCTAATCTGTATGGTGACTTCTCAAAACTCCAACAGACAGAAGCAAAGTGGGAAATTTCCCCTTTTACTAGGCATTATTTTTTTAAATAAATTTTTTATTTAAATTTGAAACAAGATCATTTTACATGCCAATGCCAGTTCCCACACCCTCCCATCCTCCCCTGTTCCCCCCATCAACCTCCATCCCATTCCCTTTCTGCTCCCCAAGGAGGGTGAGGCCTTCCATGGGGAGTCTTCAAAGTCTGTCATATCATTTGGAGCAGGGCCCAGGCCCTCCCCCATGTGTCTAGGCTGAGAGAGTATTCCTCTATGTGGAAAGGCATTGATGTTTTTATTCATTTCTTCATTCATTCATTTCCCTTGGCACTTTCTGGATTTTCATTTAATCATGTCAATAATTCAAAGGTGATTGAACTACCCATACCTTGATCAGCTTATCACCTAGCCTGGTCTCCTGGCTTCACAAAATTTGTGTTCAAAGACAAACAACCCTTTTAGGATTATTATTTAGGTGCAGGCAGGCCCACTATGCAGTTCCTAATGCTGTGTGAATTGCTACAACACAGGAGTGCAGCAGGCTTTGGGAAGTGCTCTTGTCTGCTCTGTCACAGAACTCTGATTAAATGTGTTGCTTTCATTTCCCTTGAAAGTTTGATGCCCTGAATTTTCCTAATATACAAGATGCTCTATTTTCCATGATTCCCTTGAAGTGGCAAAGTCACAAATGTGAAGAATGAACAAGACCACATTCTATGAGCTTCCAAACTCCTGTCCTAGGTTCAGGATATAAAGGTACAAAATGGCTTCTTTATCTCTTGTGCCTTCTGTGTCTGATGCCTTCTCTAGGCTAATCTTGACCATGATGTGTGGTCCCTTTTGGATGGTCACTGACTTCATAGATTAGCCATTTAGAAAGGATAGACAGCCCATGAAGCCAAGGAAGTGATGCTGATAGAAATACCTGGTTCTCAGACCCTGTCAAAAGGGAGAAGATGTAATGGCTAGGTAATGAATTACTCCAAAACTTAGCAGATGAGGATAAACATTCACTGTACTCCATGGTTTCTGAAGGTCAGGAATCTGAGAGCTCTTAACTGCATGGTCTGGCTCAAATCCAAGTTGTTAGTTCACCAAAATCATCAGAAGACTTGAAGGGAGTTGGTCTTTTGTGACCTTCACCTCTAGAGCTAAATGTCATTCTTCCTGTTGGTCATGTAGAGCAACCATGACATAATCAGGAGAGAACTCCATCAAAGTTCATGCCAGGAGTATCTTTGGCAGCCATAATAGAGGCTGGTTATCTTGAAAAGCCCATGCCTTCATACAGACCTGGTCCCAGCTTTGCTTCTTCAACTAAACATCTGTAGGATTTGGGGAAAGTCTATTCATTTTTCTGATCTTCAATTTCCTCACAAGCAAGATGGAGATTAAAAGAGAATGCTGCCTCAAATGGTTATGGGGAGTACTCAATCTAGCACATTCCAAATGTTAGGCACACAAAACAATAGCTTAATAAATAGTAACTCACTTTTTTTCTTCTCCTCCATTGCATTTTTAGAATGATGAGAGAAATAACTTGATAGACAGATAGATAGATACTGGTGTGTGGAATTATAAATAAGAAAAGTTTACAAGACTGGCAGCCATATTGGATTATGAACTAGGATTTCAGAGAAATACAAGGTGATTATCTCATTCTCTGCCTAGTGGAGATAATGCCTGCCTCATAGAACGTCTGTTAGAACAACTGTGTATAGTGTACGGAACAGTATCTGTTAGCATAAAAATGCAACAACTCTCTGCTATATGGGGAGCATGGGCAGAGAGCTGATTCCAGAGAGTGAACTGGGACCAAAGCGTGAACTGAGATGATTGATGCTAGGAACTTACAGTTGCATGAGGAGGAGGCAGATGAACCACCAGCGGAAATAAGAAAGTGGACAAACACCAAAGTTATCAGGGGCTTCTCTGGCACTCCTTTTCTTGCCTTTAGACTCCTGGGTTGCTTTTTCCTTCTTTTCTCTTTTCTTATTTCCTCTTTCTTAGCTCTCTCCCAAATTCCC
The DNA here is from genome assembly GCA_030556225.1 of Cricetiscus sungorus. NCBI lineage: Eukaryota > Metazoa > Chordata > Mammalia > Rodentia > Cricetidae > Cricetiscus > Cricetiscus sungorus. The sequence continues at coordinate 62,269,162 of JANBXA010000734.1, read as the reverse complement.
AATTCCTGTCCCTCAGTGTGTCCTCAATACTGAGTGGCAGCTAGTGCTGGGATTCTTGGAGGGTCTACCTTCTGCCCTCAGCTGAGTTAATGGAGCATTTTTCAATAGAGGTGCTAAGAAACATAAATGAGCTTTTAGAACACAATGGTGGGATGGCTGGTATGTTTCCACAGGCCTTTCCATGTAGCCTAGCAAAACCTTTCCACAGCCTTACTAATTAGAGATGTTTAGAACATCAAGAATAAACGCCAGCACTCGGGAGGCAGAGGCAGGCAGATCTCTGTGAGTTTGAGGCCAGCCTGGTCAGCAGAGCTAGTTCCAGGACAAGCTTCAAAACAAAAAGAGAAACCCTGTCTCAAAAACCAAATAAACAAACAAACACATACATACATACATACATACATACATACATACATACTGTCTTGCACATCCCCTCAAGAGAGGCTTCATTACTCTATTAGCTTAAAATTGTATTGAAAGATAGTTTGTACAGATAAGTCAAATATATAAATAATATAAAAAAGTCTGCTACCAAAATAGCCAATGTCTGACCCACTACCTGTGGATCTGACACAGGTACTTCAACTCTGGTTGGGTCTTCTGGGATTTATCTCCATCTTTCTAAATAATATGCATGTTCAATTACATTTAAATTTTGGTGGTAAAGACACAGAGCATAAGCATAGATGTCTAGATGATTTCCCACCTTCCTATGCTTTTCAGTGTGGATCCTGCTGATATAGAAAAGACAGGTCTTTTCTGAGAGGGACTTACTACATGCTGTAGGAATTTAAGGAGACCTGTCCCTGTCCACTAAAGGTCAGCAGCTGTTCTCAGTCATTGAAACAATCCCATGCTTTTTCAGACATTTCTTGTGGTGGTGGTGGTGTGCCATTCATAATTGAGAGCCTTGGTACCTAATATCGAAGGTGTCAGCATTCAGATTTGATAGTACGCTTGGTAATGGTATAAGTAGCTGAAGTACAGCAGTAAAGTACAGTGAGAGCAAGTTACAGAGATGAAGTTCACTCCTCCCTGGAAAGAAATGTCCAGGTGGAGGAGGATGCAAAGGTTTGACTCGGGCTCCAAATGCATAAATTATGCCCAGGCACGAAACATACATAGCAAGGGTATCATGCTGTGTATATTAGGATGTTTTGAGATCTCACTCACTACTATATTCCATCTCAAAAAGTCTAACAAACAACTATATTCATAGTAGCATTACTTGTATTAGCCAGAACCTGGAAGCAACCTAGATGCCCCTCAACTGAAAAATGAATAAAGAAAATGTGGTACATTTATATAATAGAGTACTACTCAGTGGTAAAAAAAAAAAAAAAACCCAACAAAACAAAAAAATCAAAAAAACAATGACATCTTGAAATTTGCCTGCAAATGGATAGAAGAAGAAGAAATCACCCTGAGTGAGGTAACAGACACAGAAAAACAAATATGGTATGTACTCCTCACCCATTAGTGGATATTAGACATAGAGCAAAGGATAAGCAGCCTACAATCCACAACCCCAGAGACACTAGGAAACAAGGAAGACCCCAAGAGAGACATTCATGAACTCTCCGAGAAGTGGAAAGGGAAAAGACCTCCTGAGCAAATTGGGAGCACAGGGGTGGGGGAGTGGGAAAGGAGGTAGAAGAAAGAGGAGGGGAGAAGGGGAGGGAAGAAGAGAACATGAGGGATCAGGAAGGTCGATTTGGGGAAAGAACAGAGAAGGAGAGCAAGGAAAGAGATACCATAATAGAGGGAGCCATTATGGGCTTAACAAGAAACCTGGCACTAGGGACATTTCCAGGAATCCACAAGGATGACCCTAAATAAGAATCTAAGCAATAGTGGAGAGGCTACCTTAAATACCCTCTATAATGAGAATGATGACTACCTTAAATGCCACCACAGAGCCTTCATCCAGTAGCTGATGAAAGCAGAAGCAGAGATTCACAGCTAAGCACTGAGCCGAACTCCTGGAATCCAGTTATAGAGAGGGAGGAGTGATGAGCGAAGGGATCAAGACCAGGCTGGGGAAACCCACAGAAACAGCTGACCTGAACAAGAGGGAGCTCATGGACCCCAGTCTGACAGCTGAAGAAACAGCATAAGACTGAACCAAGCCCCCTGAACATGGGTGCCAGTTGGGAGGCCTCGGGCCTCTGGCAGTGGAACCCGTATTTATCCCTAGTGCATGAATAGGTTTTGGGAGTCCATTCCCTACAGAGGGACACTCTCAACTTAGATACACAGGGGAGGGCCTAGGTCCTGCCCCAAATGATGTGACAGACTTTGATGATCCCATATGGGAGGCCTCACTCTCCCTAGGGAGTGAATGGGGGTGTTGGGATGGGGAGATGGTGTGGGGCATGGTAGGACTGGAGGGAGAAAGAACTGGGATTGGTATGTAAAGTAAGATTGTTTTTAATTTAAATAAAAATTAATTTCAAAAAATTGAAGTGGAGATAAAAAATGAAAAATTACTTTTTTTAAAATTAAAAGACATCATGGCATTAGTGAAAGGTAGATTTTTGTTAAGGAGTGAAATAAATCAATACTCTATTGGAAAAAAGATGTCCCCTCAGAGACACGCCTAGACGCCCACCTCTCAGGTGATTCTAGATCCTGTCAAGCTGACAGTTAACACCATCACAACGGTTTAGAAAAGGAACAAGCTCCCAAGACAAGTCCCCACGTTCAGCAGCTAGTGAACTCTCTGATAATTGTTTCTCCTGAGAAACAGCAGACTGTAGTCATCATTGGTGGGTGCTTATGCAGAAAGGCCATGTAGACTTGAGATGGCACTTGCGACATGTCAAAGGGAAAACCATGACACATGTAAGTCAACATTTTGGGACTATATAAGAACTTGGGTAAGAATAGAAGTCAGCTGACACATGGAGGGCTGTGATTCAACTCTGGAAATCAGGACAGATGAAGGCTGTGTTGCTCCAGGTGGAGTGGAGGAGCAGCCAGCAATCATAGTCTGCTGTCTAATGGTTCTGCTTTATGAGTGTCTCCGCTGAACTTCAGTCATTTACGTCTTGTTTTATGTAGTCTGAATGACTTCTTCCCCCACACAATCAAAGTGTTCCTGAACTCCATGGGTAAAGTAGCTATCAGTCTGGCCTAATGTCACTCACCAAAGCCAAAACTCACAAACTAGCATCAGTGTTGTAGAGAGAACTTGCTTTTGACAACGGCAGAGCAGATCCAGCCTTTGCATGAAGTTGCGGAGCCTGTAAGGTATTGAGAGACTTCTGAGGGATGTAGCCTCTTCATTTGATGCCCAGTGTGGGTTAGTAACTGCTGGGCACTTTATTCAGCCCTCACACGGGGCAACAGATCTAGTTTGCCTCGTTCAACTTGGCTGATAATTTCATCTTTCAGCCAGAAGCAAAAGAGATTTGGGGAACTTTTTCCTGGACTTAATTCTAACCAACTAGGAAAAATTATTTGGTAAAGTGGATATGACAGGGACCTCGGGGGAGAGCAAGAGTGTCACCCTGGGCTTTGTGACAGCGCAAAGCACAGGAGGCTGAGCTATTCAGATTCTAAGTCAGTGACCATACTCACATAGATTCAGCACATGCCTGAGCTAGGAGGCATGCCTCCTGCTAGTACCCCAACCTAGAACAATGCAACAGCCCTGCTCTTGGGAAGCTCCAGTTTATAGTAAATACTTGAGCAAGAGTTGTTTCAAATATTTTAAAAACATTGTACAGTCGGAGTTATGGAGTGCAGAAGGCTAGAGCCTTGATCAGATTGCTGAAGTCTTCCCTGGGGTGAATATATTTGAGCTGAAACCCATTGACAAGAGAGAGCCAGCTATATACACACTAACTTTCTGGAACCCACCAGAGGCAAGGGTTTGCTGATTTCATGTGATTAAAAGTGCAAAAGATGTGGGTGCAGGAATGAGGAACTTAATTTGATCTCCAGAGCCCATGTGGAAAGCTAGGCATATTTGTGTGCACCCATGATTCTAGCACTGGAGAGCCAGAAGTGGGTGGGTATCAGCCATGACATTCACCTCACCTAATGAACAAGCCTCAGGTCACAGTGAGAGAGTTGTCTCAAGAAAGTATACAAGATGGACAGCTTGTGAGGAACAACAACCCTAGTTGCACACACTTTTGGGGACACATACACACACACACACACACACACACACACACACAGAGAGAGAGAGAGGAGAGAGAGAGGAGGGAGAGAGTATGTGTGAGAGACAGTGTGTGAGAGAGAGGACAGACAGACACAAACACACAGAGAAAGAGACAGCAAACACATTCTTCTAAACTTGAACTTGAGAAGTCAACTTTGTGATAATTAAACAAATTGTTCCTAAGCACTTACACAGAAGTGGATGGCCATGCACATCCAGGTTTGTCTGTTTGTTTTTAAGGTCAGACTAAATAGAATAATCTAGCAGATAGAAGCAGACACCATGTATGTTGATTTCAACAAAATACTCAACAAGGCACTTTATGTTATTTTTATGAACAATTTAGAAATATAATAGTGACAGTCCTGGTCCCCCACTTAAGTGACCATGTCTGAAACAACAATAATGCAGAGAAGAGGATCCCAATTTGATCTCAACTCCCAGAACCCCAAGCTGGAGTCAAGCGTTGGGAATGATGGCCAGGTACATTTTTCACAGAGGGTTAGGTCAGTCTTCCCAAGAACAAAACAGGTCCTGAGGCTGCTTGGAACTAGGCCACAGATGAGCAGAATTGAAGCAGCAGATGGTAAATGTTTGGGGGACTGGTCTCATCTTCTACGATAATCTAGGATTATGGGATTCAGGAGAAATAGCTGAACAATTGTTTGGTTTGTGCATCATTTTCTCTCTGTGGTTTAATAATGGTTTCTGTAATAAAGGCTATGCAGACCACCCAGGCAACAAGCCCCAAAGACTTTATTTGCAGCCTTCTGTCCCTGATTTCCACCCACACCCATATTCTTTTCCCCTTTCTCTCCCACTGTACTTACTCTAGTTCACACCCCTCCATTTCCCACCTGGACTATGGGGGTGGCCTCTAGGTTCTGCACTCTCCTCTACCATTTCTTTGTGTGTGGCGGTACCTTATCAAATCTCTGCTAAAATCTCTTCCTTCCTCACAAAAGTACTCCACAGTTCTTGTGTTCCTTCCAAGGCTACACTCTCAGTTCACGATTATCTACCCTACTCTCCAGGGGTCATGCAAAAGCTGTGCCCTCTGAGAAACTTTTTTCTGTTTCTGATCAAGAATAACGATTCTGAGGCCAAGAGTGTGGCTCAGTGGTAGAGCCTTACCTAGCAAGTGCAAGGCCTGGGATTGATCCTCAGAACTATAAAATAAACACAATAAAACCAGAGTAATTCCTCTCACTTTCATTCCCATGACAGTCTCATTAAATACTTCATTCATTGTTTCTTTGTTTTATTCTTCCATGATTCATGATTCATTTAATAGGAGGGCCTACTATAAACCTTCTTTATGGATGGGAAAAATGGAGGGGAAGTGAGTTGAATAAGATGAACACTAATTTATCATGTGGCATGTATTGGCATTTGTGTGTGTGTGTGTGTGTGTGTGTGTGTGTGTGTGTGTGTGTGTGTGTGTGTGGTCTGCACATGGTCATTGGTTATATGCAAATGTGTGTGCCTATATGTGGGTGTGCATGTACATGCATTTGTGTGGAGGTCAGAAGTTCACTTTAGGGGTCTTCTTCCATCACATTTCTCTTCAGCTTTTGAGGCAAGGTCTCTCTCAGAGCCTGGAGCTCATAGATTTAGCTAGGCTGGCTAGCCAATGATCTTCAGGGATCTTCTTGTCTCCATGCCTTACCCCAGCCCTGGAGTGAGACATGTGTTGCCTCACCCAGATTTTCACATGGTATGTTAGTCAGGGTTCTTTAGAATAACAGAATTTAGAAAATTAATCTCTTTCTATATATAGAAAGGGGGTTTATTAGAATGACTTACAGGCTGCAATGCAGCTAATCCAACAATTGCTGGCTGAACCCTAAGTCCAAGAATCCAATACTTGCTCAGTCCTCGAGGCTGGATATCTCAGCTGGTCTTTAGTATATGCTGGAATCCCACAGAAGTAGGCTCTAGTGCCAGTGAAAAAATAGATTTACTAGCAAGGCAAGGGCAAGCAGGCAAAGAGCAAAAGCTTCCTGCTTCCATGTCTCTCCATAGGCTTCCACCAGGAGGAGTAGCCCAGATTCAAGGCGTGTCTTCCCACTTTATAATCTGGATTGAAGGTGTGTGTCTTTCTGCCTCAAGGTCCAGATTCCTAGCTCCAAACTAGAAGTGGATCTTCCTACTAAAAATTACACAAAGACAAAAACCAAACAAGTCCCTCACAGGTGTGCCCTCCATTTTGGGGTTTTAGTTCCAGATGTAGTTAAGTTGGCAGCCAAGAATAGTCATCACATATGGGTTCTGAGGGTCCAATTGAGGGCCTCATTCTTGTGAGACAGGCACTTTACCAACTGAGCCATCTCCCCACTTTTGCCATCTGTATTTTGTAGCCATTATCTCCACCTCCATCCTGTCTATGAAGTAGTTGGCTCTATCATCCCTATTATAAAGACTAGGACACTTTGGTTAACAGATAGAAGTTGATGACCCCATGCAACAAGAGCATTCAGTAGGCAAAAGCCTGGAGCCAGCTCCACAGCCTGCCACTCTGACTGGAGCTCAGATCTGCAGTCCCTCTGCTGGGCTGTCTCTCACCACAGAAGAAGCACAGAGAAACCTTGTCTTCCAAGAGCTTGTAGGTTTGTTGTTCCTATTGTTGACTGGGTCCTGGTGACCACCCACTTTGGACTAGGGCTGTCTTTAACCATTTCCATGGGCGTGCCATCTGTTGCATTATAAACTCTTTGAGGGCAGGAGCGGTACAGTACAGAGCCCAGAATTCATCTCATTACATTTAGAGATTGAGTTAATAAAGTACCATGTTTGTCAGAACAACGATGCTGCAAGTTTTCCTGGGTAACAGGATTTAATTATATTCAGCTCCAGGCCTTGCACTATGGGGACATTGACAAGCTGGAGCGTATTCATCAACAAAGTGGGGGGGCTGTTTTGAAGACTATTTATAAACACTGCCTTTTCTTAGCGTTTATTTGGAACATATTAAAATAACCTGTGAATGTGTTAGAAGGTTTTTCTGTTCCTCACTTTATAAATGATTATTTCAATTTTAAACAAAGCTGTTTTCCCTTTCTGTGTGCAGCAGAGTTGTCTGTCCTGATAATTGTGTAGTATCTGTAACAAGAAAGTACAGCACAGCTGTTTAAAAAAAAAAAAAAAAGGTACTAAGAAATAAAAGTTTCCAAAGTCAAGAGGACAGTGGGCACAGGGAGTGAGGACACATGCTACTGTGTGCCCTGGGACTGCTTGTGGTTAGTGTGTAGTGAGAGCTCACTGCGTGCCTGTTGCTGGTTTAGAACTTGGCACACAGAAGGCCGTTTCTGTCATTGCCACATTTTATAGCTAAGAGACTCACTGGTTCAACTGCAGGTCTTTTAAGGCATTTCTCATATCCCATCATTGTTCTGCCCGACTTCCCCATGAACTTTGCCTTCTTGAAGGCAAAGCTCAAGGCTGGCTGTAGCTCTCTTTCTGCACACCTGGCAGGGCCCTGGCAGGACACCTTGGCACAGAAGGAGATCCTTAGTGCTCAGGTGGCATGGTGCCTCTCCTTCTCCATTGGGAACACATAGGCCTTGCTCTCCAAGGAAAGTCAATCTATTTCTTACAGAGCCTTTCCCCTGTAGGATAAAACAAGCTTGAGTTAAGGTTGCTGAGACCACACCCAAGATGTAGAGTTAGATAGCTTTGCTCTAAGATGGCCTCCACAGGAATGGTCTTGTTCATGGAGCCAGAACTCTGTAGGTCTGGGAACTGAGTTTGCAGGGAGAGGTACATTCCTTGCTCCTCCTCTTTGCTATACACTCACTTCCTATCCAGTCCAATATTCTGCTCAGCACCATTAGGCTTTTGTATTCCCAAATACTGGTATTAATTCCCAGCGTTTTTTTTTTCTTTGAGATAGGGTCTCACTATGTAGCCCAGGATGGTTTTGAACTCTCTAGTCTCCCGTTTAAGCTTCCTGAATACTATGAATAAAGATGTGAGCTACCACATCTGGTACTTTTTTTCGGGGGGGGGGGTTTGCCTACCTCTGCTTTGCTCTGACAGTTTTAACAACCTCTCTGACTCCCTGATGATGACCCTTCATTTCTAATTGTCCCCTCATTTTAAATGGTCTTTTTCATGCTCTTACTTAAATTATGAGCTATGTTACTGTCCTCATTTGACAGACAAGAAGAAGCCATCCCAGGTGCAGCCTAACATCCTTTCCTCCTCCGCCATCAGCACCACTTTGGAAGCCATTTCTCTGGGATATCTGATTGCAGGTTGCACTTACTGTAGGTATCTTAGGCTATGGCATGGCCACCCCTGGTACCTTCAGGTATGCCTGTGATCTGCTGGTAACCTGCAACCACCGGCTCTTTGGCTCTCTCCTTAGTGTTGGAGCAGAGCAGCCTCTAGGATGATGCCGTTCTTTCCTTTGTCCCATGCAGGTGGTATTTAAGTAGGTGGTACCTTGCATCTTGCAATCTTTCATCTCTTGGCTCTGGGATCTCCTTGATTTGGCCACAGTTTCCTTCTATACACCAATGCTTTTTGTTGACGCCCCCTGATGTACTTATAATCACCCCTCTGGAGACCACACTCACATGAGCCTCATCTCTAATTCATCATCTGCTTTCACTCTCTAATGCCTCCCCCCTTTCTTAATGCCTTGAGCCTGTCTTCTGCTTTCAACATAGGCCACTTCTCCAAACATGCCAGTTTGGCTAGAATCCCTTCCCGCTTATACAAGCTGAACCTCCCTTCTCTCTGTCTGTTATTTACCTCTTTATCTGGGAGCGCATCCCATTTATTATTAAATTTCATTTAGGCAGACCTCAGGCCCCTGTGTGTGACTGCCTGCCTTTCAGCTGGTTGGCTCCCTCTTTTCTGCCCCCAATTGCAAGCAGACGTTAGCAATCAACACAGGGCTTCTCTGATAATCAAATTAGACAAGTGGGACCCAGCCTTTATCTTCTTCTTAATCACTGGGCGTGATAGTAATAATGTCAGCTCGAATAATCTGGCAGCACAAACCTCTCCATGTTATTTATTTATTTATTTTCCAGATCTACTTCAGTGCTGTCTCATAGCCAGAGAATGCAAACTTATGCCCTCATCCAGAATGGGTGTAGAGTCTTGATTGTGAACCGTGTGATGCTTCAGTGTTTCTGGTGAAGTTCATCATTGGTAGGTGGTGTCTGAAGCAGGGAATTTTTTTCCTGTCTTTAACCTCAGCTGGTAATAAGCCTGTGCCTTGCAGTTAGAGCCTGGATAGCCCTTGACATTTTCTCCAGGAGAGGGACAGCAGCCGCTGTCCCACCCTTCAGCAGTGGTTGTGCTAGTTGGTTGAGGCTGGAGTGAAAAGAAAATCGGCTGCCACCACCTCCGATTCTTTAGGTGTCCTTGGCCAAGACAACTTTTCTCAGTTGTAAAGACTCTGCCCCACAGCTCTCTCCACTGCAGCATAGAGAGATGAGACATTCCTGGAATGCTTGAAGTCACTTAACATAAGGATGCTACATAGACAGTGAGGTGTACACTGGAGTGTGGTTATAGACACACAGAGAAATTAACACATGGAGCCTGGAAGAGGGATGGGTCCCCTCTGACTCTTCTGTGGTAGGCAGAGAACTCTGACTTGCTGGTACGAAAGTGAAGCTATGTTGTGAAGGAGTGGAAGGCCCTAGAAGAGCACATCTCCACTGAAGTGGCTGGAAAAGGAACATGAGTGTCAGAAACCAAGACAGAAGCTGTGTGCACTCAGGGCTCTCTACTAGCCCGGTAGATTCCTGCTGGTGTAGTAAAGATTACCCCAGGACCTTTGGCATGTGATGGAGGTAGAGGGGAGTATTTGAGGCGTACTTTTGACTTTGGACAAGTTGTTGGATCAAAAATCTCATAGGAGGGTGTCGCCCCAGAACTTTGGAGGCTGGGACACAAGAGAAGCATAAGTTCTAGACTAGCCCGAGTAATTTAACGAGATGACCATCTTAGAAAAGAAAGACAAAACTGAGAAATAAGAATATTGACATTGTTCCACAAAGGTGTTTCAGGTTATAAGGGAGAATAAGAAAAATAGTTAAAAAAAAAAAAGACAGTGGTCTTTAAACCAGCCTTCAGGGAAGGAAGTGCCTTCATGTATTATTATTTGCCAATTTCTGCAATATGGGTGCTGAGGCCAGAGCCAACTTCAGGCTGCTCAGGCTTTAACCTCCGGCCAGACTGCAGAATATTACCAAGAGGGTCTTGTGAGCTGGATGAAACAGCCACCAGTAGCGTGGATATAGTTTGGCAAGTACTCTGTGTGTCTCAGGATTCATCAGTACCTTTCCAGTTCATTTTCAGGGATGTCTTACCATGCAGGTATAACCAGTTCCAATTTAGAGACTAAGCTGAGAGTCTGAGAACCCAGAATCTGAGATATGGAAGGGTCTGTACCGATGTAAAGTGGCCATACATGGCAGGGGTGGAGGCAAGATAACACCCTGGGTTGCTCTAACTTATATGTTATTTTATTGCATTTAGGGCTGGGGATGAAACTGGGAGCATTGGCATGCTAGGAAAATGCTCTGTCATGGAGCTACATCTCAGCCCTGATCCAGTGTTAGAATTCATGTCAAACTAGGTGAGCATGGCAAGAGATGAACCAGTGAGGCTCGAACTGACACAGTTTTAGTCTGGAACAAAGCCTTCCTTTATCCAAAAGGTAGCTGTGTTAAATCTGCCTTGCGGTTTTTATAACCACAGAGAACATAGACAGAGTGGGGCCACCATCTTTCTGGTCCAGCAAAGTCTGAATGGCAGGAAGGCCTCGGCTTTTTTCTATGCCCTCACAATTTTTTTTTTTTTTTTTTTTTTTTTTTTGTCAAGGAAGGAAGGGTGGTATAAAAATCTTCCTAGAAATATTCCAGTCAGTCCTTGGCCAAATTCCAGTGTAGTGTGCTAACCCTTCACTCCAAAACCAGAATCTCTGAGATGACTCGTATTTTAAAACCATTGTCCTGGTTCACTCAAGGTGTGGGGCAGTACATTTGCCACAGGAGTCTTCTTTTTTCCCTGTCTCACGCTACACTCCCCGACTTTGGATCCACCAGCCACCAGCATGCCCTTCTCACATGGAGTTATGATCCCTGCCCCTCTCTGGCCTTGAAAAACTTCTGGGTCTCTGTTGCTTTACATTGGAAACCTTTCCCACTCACCAGGACTGTGCTACACAACTTTCAATCACTGTGACAAAATGCCCAAGATAGACAACATAAGAGAGTAAAGATATTCTAGCTCAGGGTTTCAGACTGTGATAGCTAATTTTTATTATCAACTTGATAGTATTCAACAACAACAACAACAACAAACCAGAAGTATTACTGAGAAACACTTTGGGTTAATCCCATAGGGGATTAACTAAGGAGGGATGACCTGTCCTGAATGTGGGCGGCTCCATCTTATGGGCGGAGGTCCCTAATTGAATAAAACAAAACAAAACAAAATAAAAAAACAAGAAAGGAGAAAACAAGCTGAGGATCATCAGTCTTTTTTCTCTGATTCTTGGTTCACTGGTTCATCACTCCTCAAGCTCTCCCTCTACTTCCCCCATCAACAGCATGTTCCTGCCTCCATGGAACCACCACTGTCATGCTTCCCCGCTTTGGTGGACTGCATCCTCTACCATGTTTTCCCTGATGTGATGGATGTGTCCCATACCATGCTTTTCCCCATGTAGTAGATGGACCACATCCTATATCATATCTTCTCTTATGTGATGATACAGTATACAGACCGAGTCCTCTACCATGTCTTCCTGAAGTACTGGACTGCATCCTCTCACAAGCATTCCCTGCTGTGTGTACTGCATCCTCTCAAACTGAACCGGAACACATCCCTCCTCACTTAAGCAGCTTCTTGTCAGACATTTGGATATAGCAAGCAGAGAAGTAACTAATCAAAGGATTCAGTCCATAGTTAGATGGCTCCATTGCCATTAGTATGTGATGTGGTTGAGCACCATGGTACAGAATGTGGTAGAAGGAAGCTGCTTACATCATGGTGCCTGGGGGGGAGAGGAAAGGAGGGTGGATGGGATGACAGGAAAAAAAAAACCAGAAATAGGAGGAGATTGGGAGGGAAGGGGAAGGTTATGATGACAAAACATGCCTTTCAAAAGCATGTTCTAGTGATGAACTTCTTCCAAATAGGCCCTACCTCCTAAGAGCCCATTCAGCTATGAATTCATATTTGGGTTAATCCACAGATGAAGTTGGCCCTCTTGTGACCCAATTACTTCTCAATAGTACCACCAGCTGGCCACCAAAGCCAAACCTCTGGGGACATGTTGTCTTGAAACCCTAACGTTCTGCCACTAGTCCTCAGAAGCTCATATCCATCCCAAATTAAAAGAGAAACGAATTTAGTTCAAGAGACCCCAGCTCTCAGCATTTCCAGCATCCCTAAGATCAATGTCTCCTTTGACAGTCAAGGTAAAGTGCTAGCTGCAAGCTTATGTAACTGAAATCAGAAGTTGCACAGTTCCCAATAGATTAAAGCAAACCCATTCTAAAAGGAGGGAGAGTAACACAAGATACAAGCCAAGGCAATACCATGAGAGGAAAAGTGAAAAGAGGGCTCTGTATCCAGGGCACAGGTGGCCTGACCTGAGGCCGGAAGCCCTTGGGCAGTCTTACCTTCTCAGCTTGCTAGTTGCTGCACACATGGCTGCTTTGTTGGGCTGGTAGTACTTCTACCTCTGAATTTCCTCAGCACGTGTTCTCCATTTCTGGTATCTCTAATTTCTTGGGCAACCACTACAACTTCAGCTTCATTCTCATGGCTTCATACATTACCCTCTCAGCAGGTGGCTATAATGACCCTGACTTTACCACCAATTGCTTAGCTTCCTGGGCTTCCTTTGAAATCTGGGTGGAAGCCTCACCAAACCTGTAACTCTTGCATCCTGAGTGCTTACAAAGCCAGCACAATGGAAAACATACCCAGGTCTGCCACCACCCAGAGTCTTGTACCATAGTTGGACTCTGAACACCCGGTTAGCTGAACCTAGTAAAATAAAATTTGAAGAATCAAGTTCATAGGTAGATTGTGTGAGTAGGAGACTCTAAGAATTTACATTTAGATGCTTAACAATGTAATAGGTGAGGTTTGACCAATCCCAGAGATGCTTTTGAGGAATCTTTCCTGATTTTTTTTTCCATGAATACTACTTGGCTATGCATCTGCCTCCTCCTTTCTTCTTTTTGTAAAACATTTTAAACTTAATGCTTGACAATTTCATACATATATTCAGTGTATAATGACCTCCTTATTCCAAGCTAGGACCCTTCTGCTGTTAAGTTTGTGCAGCTAGCCATAGCTGCTGTGTGTTTAGGGCTGCAAGTCTCATGTCCCATCTGGAGGAGAGTTTCATAGCATGCCTCCTCATCCTCCAACTCTTAGAACCTTTCCTTTTGCTTTTCCATGATGTCTCTTGAGTCTTGGAGGGGTTGATACAGATATTATTTAGGGCTGAACACTCAACTGTCATTTATTCTTAACACTTTGGCTAACTATGAGTCTATCAATTTTTACCCACTAAAATTAATAAATGAATACATAGATTTCTCTGGCAAAGGCTGTAAGAAGTACTGTCAAAGAATATAGATATAACTATTTAGGAGTCAGCCTAGCCACATTTCTATTTAACATAGCATCAATAGTAAAGTGCCCCACCCCAGGGCTTGTGGCCTTTCCATGCAAGCATTTTTGACCATGTTTTTCATACCACTTCTTGTGGAGTGGGACTCAATTCCAATCTGCGTATGGTAGTTCTCAGATGATCATGTCGTTTTTGTATCAGTGGGCACCACACATCTTGCCTGGAAGGTTGTTGGCCTTATGTAATTACTTGGGGTCCACAGCTGGGTAAGACTGCTGATGTCTTTTCTCCTCCAGAAACTTGTATAACATCTCCCAGTACTACAGACACTGGCCAGTATGGAGGAAACATCTAGCCCAGTTCCAGCTTAGTTTATCTGTATTCTTTGTGTCCAGTGTATGTGTATCTTCAGTAATAAGATCTTACCATCGACTGCAATGACTGACTGAACTTGCCTTCTTTGTAATGGTATAATCTCCTTAGCAACCACATCTTCTTTGATCTTAGACTAAATGTACTTCTTTTCTGTCTGAATTGCAAATGTTTTTTAGCTGTTTCTCCCATATCCCTTTTTCTGATTCAGGATTCATTCCATCCAGGATGTCACATGACATTTGTGGTTGTAGCTCCTTGTGGTTTTATTTGTATTATTGCTACTTTTATTTATTTATGCTTTGTTTTGCTTTTTTGGGACAAGTTTTCCCTAGGTCGTGCATGCTGGCCTGAAGTTTATGACCCTACTGCCTCAGCCTCTCATGTGGCAGGATTACAGGCATGCACCAAACCGCACTTGACTCCATTGCTAGTTTTTTAGACCTTCTTTGTTTTGGATGTCCCTGACAGTTGTAGGAAATGCAGGGTTAGATATGCCCCAGGAGAGCCTTTTACTGGAGTTTTAGATTTAAAGATGAATTAAGTTTTCACAATGTTCCTCTTATGATTAGATCGGGGCTATAGGTTTGACAGAAAAATGTGAGAAAAGTGGGGGTTCTTTCCCCTCAATCTTACAGAGGGTGTACACTGTCACCATGACCTGCTGTTGTCTATGTCCTTAGTTTCTCCACTGGAAAGCCATCTTTACTGTTTGGAAGAATGGCTCCATGCGTGGCCTATACTTAGAGTGGGGGTTTATGCTACCCATTTCCCGACTCTTCCAGGGAAGCAAAGGAGCAGAGTGATGACACCAACAGAGGGCAGGGAGGTTGATAATGGTGCCCATGACAGCTCTGCTGTTCTGTGTTGCACACAGTGGCTTATAACCCAGCAGGAATATCAGTGTACACATATCTCACCTGGCATCTCCTGCTCCTAATATTCTGCAGACTCTGCTTTTCTTTGGCTTCTGGCAATTTCTGGCCAATCCTCTAGCCAGTCCCGTGACTGGTACACACTGAGTGTCCCTTTTTCTAAAAACCTTCCTTGCTCAAATCAGAATCCACTTCTCCTGTTTGGAGTTGAAGACCGAGTGAATCTTGCTGATTCAACTTCTCCTTATTTTTGTTATCTTCCATGTCTATTCTTTTAAAAATCAAACTTACTTTTAACTCACATGTTTAAAATATGAAATTTGGAGCTGGGGAGATGGAGGAAGACTTGGGTTGATCCCATGGGCTCGCTAGTCAGTAAGGTTAGGCAAAACAGAGATATCCAGGCATCCAGGCTCAGGAGAGACTCTGTCTCAAGAAATAAGATGGAGAGTGAGTGGTAAAGAAAGATGCCAAAACGGCCTCTGGCCAACACACATGCATGCATAGACTAGCACATCTGTGCACACACAGACATCACCCACCACCCAGGAATCAAATAAAACAGAAATTGTGCACTTCATATAATGTTATAATATGAGATTTTTTTGATACACAGACATGTACACACCATACATTGTTTAAACTATGTTCAGCAGCTTGTTGTGTTCATAACCATCTATCTCTTTGTGATAGAAGCCTTCTAATTTCTTTCTTCTAGAGTTTGAAACACATGGGTTTCAGCACTACCCTTGATTCTGACAGTTCTTCTCTACCTGAGCTGGGGACACAGCTACCTGCATCAAGCACCCACTGCCTTTGTGCCTTTTGAGTAAAATAACTTCCTGAATTTCAGGCGAGGACGTAACCGCCCAACTTAGGACAGCATTCCCTCACCTCTCTTGTAGTTACAAGAAGAAGAAATCTCTTAACATATATTTTCCTCAGTATGGTGGGCTGCTGGAGGATTCCAGGCAGCTAGATCCTGTTATGACTCTGTGAAACAGAGCGATCTATTTGCCTTCAGCCACCCAAATTCAGCCCTGGCCTGAATCAGTGAGAGAAATACTTCTGTCTCATTTGAGGCATGTCCACCTAAGTATACCCAAGCCAACACCCAAATACTCATTAGTCATGCCATTATGCTGCTCTCATCTCTCACCTGAACTACTTAACAACTTCCTGGGTGGTCTCTTGAGTGCTAATCTTTTCCTGTGTTTCTAAAGTATCTGTCTGCCTGTCTGTCTATCTATCTATCTATCTATCTATCTATCTATCTATCTATCTATCTATATCTATTTATCTACCTATCTATCTACCTATCTATCTACCTATCTATCCACCTATCTACCTATCTCTTTCCTTCCTTTCTTCCCCCCTTCTCTCTCTCCCTCCCTTCTTTTTCTTTTGTTTTGTTTGAGACAGGGTTTCTTTTGGAGCCTTGGCTGTCCTAGAACTCATTCTGTAGACCAGTCTGGCTTCAAACTCACAGAGATCCTCCTGCCTCTGTCTTCCAAATTCTGGGACTAAAGGTGTGCACCAGCAACTCCCATTCATTCTTTATATTCCTGTCGAAGGGATGTATCTAAAACTAAAATCTTTGAAAAACTCCTGGTAGCACTGTTTATGATCCCAGCTTCTCAGCATAAGATATTGGAATTGTGTGATCAGCCAGCCCTTTGTTTCCACACCCCACAAATACCTGCTCTTCAGAGCAGATTGAAAAAACCTTGAATTTCTCCACTCAAAGGTGCTCTCTACTCCAAACCTTCTGTCCTTCACCTCCTAGTTGGTTAGCACCTTCCTGCCTCCTTTTTTCCCCTCTGCTCCCTTCCTTTTTCCCCCTTCCCTTCTTTTTGTTTTGACAGAGTCTGCCTTACACAGCCCTGGTTGCCCTAAACTTTCTATGTTGACTGGGCTAGCTTCAAACTTGTGGCAATCCCTCTGCCTTCTCCTTCTCCAGGTGTTTGGAGTGTGGGTATGCACCACCATACCCAGCTTCTGTCCCTTTCCTAAGCCACAGCTTGTGTCCTCTCTGGCCTGCTCCTCACCAGGCTATGTTTTAGCTTCCTTGTTTGTATTTTCGTAAATCCTTGTTTCAATCCAATTGGCACCCATAAATTGGATTATATTTGTCTCTCTGCTTTTGGATGGCTGACTCGGAACGTGAGAAATGGCTGAGCATTTCTCTGTCCCTCAGGAAAGGAGCTATGATTATCCACCAGAGTGTGCTAGCCAGAAGGACATCAGGTCATTAGTTTGCCCAGGTTGTGTATAGGGTATAGCCTAAGGAAGAATTCCTTCTCCTTGGAACAGAGTGGAGCAGGCTCTTCACCACACCCTTAGTGTCCTCAGTTCACGGCTAACATGCAATCAATAGACTATGTTCTTGTGTGGTCCACTCCTCCTCAGTGAAGCTTGTTATGTAATACTATGTGCTGGGTTCTCTACTTGTATATTTCTCCAGACTATTATTTACATCAATGTTGCATGTAATATTATTGTCTAAACTTTACAGGTATAAAAACTGAAACAGCAAGGTTAAGCTATACGAGAGTTAGCTTTCAAACCCCAAATCCTGCCAACCTGTGATAGCTTTTGTTCTTTTTTCCTTGGCCTCATCCTAGCCACATTAAAAACCGTTGCATAACCAGAGCAGAGGCTGCTGTGGAGGGCACCCTGCATGCTCTGGTCTTTGCTGTTCTCCTTTGGGTCTTGGTTAGGTGGTCAGTGGCCAGAACAAGACAGGTGGAGTAAATAAAAGCAAGAGGCAGCTGTGTAAAGCCTTATATGGAAGCCCTCACACTTTAAAGGTGTAAAAAAAATGAGGAGGTGGAAGGCTCTGCATGGTGGAGATAGGCATCCTCCACCTGAGCCTGTGCTTCTTCTGCCTCTGTGCCCTGTGTACAACCTTCTCTTGTAACTTCCAAGGGAGACTTGGATATGATTCTGATATTCTATCCCACCTCTAGGAACACTGGGAAATGTCCCCAATGCCTGGGTCCCTTCAGATAGGAAAACTTTCCAGAAAACACTAGGGAGGAAAGGACTGAATATTCATCTCCCATCAGTATGGTATCATAGTTTCATAAACTTGATTATTTCAGATCACAAGGGTTGAAATCCTATGATTCTGTCGCCTGGAAGCCCAACAGGGTTTTCCCTGAGCTAAAATGAAGGGGTTAGCAGGGATGGGTTCCTTTGTGCTGGGGTTAAAAGGTACAGGCATTGCCAGTCTCCAAAGGTTCTCATCGTTAGCCCCTTCTTTCCTTGTATTTGCTACCAGTGAGGTTGCCTCTCTCCAGCTCTCCTCTATAGTTACAGTGACCTCTTAAGGACTCATGTGATCAGATGATCCAGATTCATCTTCTTACGTCAAGGTACATTCCTTCAGTCACATCAGCAGAGCCTCATCACTGTGCAAGGATTTGGCGACCAGGGCAATATACAACTTTGCCATCATTTCCTTCAGATCATAGCAAACAATGACAAACAATGCAACAATAGCTAGAGAGCACTGAAGGACAAAACCATGGAAGTGAGCATTCACCTTCAAGTCAAAAAGGACTATAGAAATGAGAGACAGAGTGCTGTGAGGTGGCCCAGTAGGTAAGTGTCCTTGACACCAGGCCCGACAACTTGTGTTTAATCCTTGAGTTAGACCTATGGTGGAAAGGGAGAATCAACTCCTTCAATTTGTCTTCTGACCCCCACACTTGGACACACATGCATGTCACCACACACATACCAATTTTTAAAAAGAGGAATTATGGGACAGCCAATAAGTTTATTTATTAGACAGATCTAAGGATGGCATAAACAAGGACAAAATCAAAAGCAAACAGGAAGGGGGACGTCTGGAGACCAAGGTGGGGTAGGGATTGGGAGAATCTAATGCTCGCGTTCATTGGGCTCAGGTTTGGTCAGTCTTAAGATTAAGTCAAAGCAATTCTTTATTTTCAGGAAGGGCAAAAACTTAGCACATTAATGTCATTGTAGGATGGCGGTTAGAGTGGGGAGCATGTGGATGCTGGGCAGGAGTCACCTGAGCTGCTGAAGACACCTGAAGATGTGCCTTAAATAATGATTGAAGCCCTCCAGGGCTTTGAGAAAGTCCAGTGCCAAGGAGCTGATTGGAGTCACCGAAGGATGCAAGAAGATTACCAAGCCAGAGAACAAAAACCTTTTGACACTATTCCTTTTTAAATGTCCACAGGGATGCCTGGCATACAGTCGGAGCTCAATACATACATACTGTATGAATACATAAATACCCGGAGAAAACAAACCAGAACACAATAAAAGCACTCATGTTTGGTTATAAAACATTCATTTCCTTTTTGCTCTGTTTTTGTTTTCCTCCAACTTTCACAACACACACACATACTACTGCTGTTAGAATGGGGCACATGGTCCAAACTGCTTGAGTTCAAACCATGACCTGGTCATCTCCTGGTTGTGGAACCTTGAGCAAGCTTCCTTCTGTGCCTCCGCTTCCCTATCTATAGTAATAGGAACACCTTCCTTGTGTGTTTGTGGTGAGTATTAAATGGGATGTCAGACCTGTAGACAGATCCAAACCAGCGTTAGTCAGACAGCTCTCTGTCCAGGTAAGCATTCTTTTGTAGTGTTTTGGTTTTAGCTTCCCTAAAATGATTAACATTTGTTATCATCGTCGTCATCATCATTATCATTAGTGTGTGCATGAGCGCTCATGCATGTGCATGATAGAATAGCAGGCTGGGAACATGTGCCACTGTGTTTTCTCCTACCTGTAGTTGCAGTCTGGACGTTGAACTCAGGTCTCTAGGCTCACATCATAAATAAGTTCCTTTACCTATGGAGCCATCTTTCTGGCCCCTAATTATGTTCTGATATTTCAGTGTACACTCAGAATTGACCTGAAGGCTTCAAAGAGAGGAGTTGGCTGTGGAGTAAGAAAAGACCTGAATTGGAGCCAGTTGACCTACCACTGACTGGACAAATGACCGTGTGTAGGACCACTGTGTTCCCTGAGCCACTGTGGCTTTTGCCCCACAGAGACTCCTGATTTCATCAGAGTGACACAGGACATCAGGTGGCCTCCAGGGGTGAGTCATTTATATATATATATATAATATATATATATATATTATATAATGTAATAATATGTTATATATATTATATTATTATAATATATATTATAATATATATTATATATTATAAACACTGAGGATGTTTTCAGAAGGACTCTCCCAGCCATCTCCCTGTATGTAACAAGGTGACTGCTCTCCTTTGGCTAGAACAGAGAGTTCCTTGTCCCTGACAGCCCTGGAGGCCTGGTCATGGGGCAGGGCTGAAGCCAAGGGTGGCTTTTCTGCCAGGGTCCTCTGTGCTCCTGCCTCGATAACCCTGCCCTCCCCTTCTCTGCCCTAGCTCTTCCCACGCAGCTGCAGCCTCATTATCTGGGGTGACTGTGAGTAGCTGAAAGGAGCTTAAGCAGGGCTGGGCTTTCAAGTGCTCATAACACAGCTTCAAAGTTCACACCTTCATTAAGATGTGAAGAGGCTGGGCCTCCCTCCACTTCTCCCCAGGCTATTGTTCCCTCCCCATCTGGCCACAGACTCAAAAGACAAGCGGGATTGGTTTTCTTTGTCCAGACGGCAGGCTGCTAACCAGAAAGGCTAGACCTGTTTGTTAAGAAAGCTTCCTGACCCTTCTGCCAGCTTCGGGGGTTCCTTGAGGCTGGGGAATTGGAGCGCATCTCCAGGCTGCCAGGACTGTGTCTGGGTGGCAGGACTGAACTTGTTCTGGGACTGTCCCAGAGGAGCAGACTCACGACCAGTAGTGGCAGTCAAACAGAGGCTTGCTCCAGCGTTTCCAAGGAAGAGTTAATAGTCAGAGGTGCAAGGCACACCTGGGCATAGGGGCAAGGCGTGTGTGCTCCATGGAAGGGATGCTTGCAAGGTCACAGCAGACCACTCCCCACAGGAGAGCAAAAGGTTTGGATCTGAAATCACATGTGCAGATCTTTCCCACTTTTTCCAGCCCTGTGATGCTAGAGCCTCCTAAGTTCATCAGACCATTTCTACACGATCCACCATTTCCCCTCCCTCCCTCCCTCCCTCCCTCCCTCCCTCCCTCCCTCCCTCCCTCCCTCCCTCCCTCCCTCCCTCCCTTCCTTTTTTCTTTACAGAGGGTCCCATATATTGGAAGCTGGCCTCAATCTCAATATATAGCCAAGAATGACTGTGAGCTCCTGATCCCCCTGCCTCCACCTCCCCAAGGTTGGGATTACAGAAATGCACCACTATGCCCCATTTATACTTTCCTAGGGATCAGACTGGGGGCTTCAGCCATGCTCAGCAAAGCACACGACAGACCAGAGCTACAACTCCAGCTACCTCTTTTCAATTGCTTTTGTTCCCAGCCTCCCAGCTGTGGATTTCTGTATGGATTACAGTTGGGGCCCTTTGCCTTTTCTGTTTGCCAGTTAGCCACTTGGGAATAAAGCTACTAAAATGCCTCAGAGCTCTTTTGTCGATGAGCCAGTGGTTTCTGGCAGTAGCTAACAGCACAGCTTCTGTGGGCGCCCAGTTTCCTCCTCAATCTGAGCTCCAGGACTGGACAGAATTCTCCCAGATGCAACTCATTCACTAAAGAAGGGGCAGCGGAGAGCAACTTGTCCTAAATGGAGGCAGTTTCAAAGAGTTTTCTCTGCTCTTTCCTGGGGAAAGCCATGCAGGGAACTTTGCAACCTTGGAAGGTCGTCAGAGTTTCATGATAAGACATAAAAATGTAAAGATTGCTTTTAGGCGAAACAGCAGGCAACTCAAGAGTGGGCTCTGGCAGCTGAGCAGGTCTCACAGCCAGAGTTTTCTATTAGAGAGAGGTGGGAGACACTGAAACCCCAAAGTATGTTTTGTTAACAAGTATAGGATTGGGCTGTAGCCCTGCCACCTAATAGAGGGACGTTAGGCATGACACCTCAATTTCCAGGCCTGCATTTCTTCAAGTTACAAAGAACAGCAGTAACTTCCATCTTGCAAAGTAAGGTTTTGATGTGATATTTCCACAAAAGGGTTCCTATCAAATGCCATTCACCATCCTCTGCCATCCAACTTACTGAGTCTTTGGTGAAGTGAGTTGTAAATTATTTTTGTGTATGTGGTTTTGTTGTTTTGTTTTGAGACAGGGTCTCATTTTCAAAATTCAAATTTGTGACCATACAGCCAGTTCCAGAACAGCCTGGATTACATGAGACCCTTCTTAAAACAAAACAAACAAGAAGCAACAAAAGACACACACACAACTCCCTGACCTCTTAACTGCTACTACAATTACTGGTGTACATCACCATGTATGGTAGATTATAGTTTTTTTGATGAAACATTATCCATTAACTTAATTATTTATGTCTTCAACTGTTCATAAATTGCATCCCCTGCCTTCTTAGATCTTTTGGGAATCTCTTCTATGGAGGCATCCATGTGCCACACATTGTACGGGGATACTTGCTACAGCAGTAGCTGCAGCCCCAAATACAAGCACACATACTTCCATGTGGAACATGAAAGCTCCACATGCCTTCTTCTAAGGCTTGATTGTATCCAGGACTACCAGGAAGGCGCTAGAAATGATACAGATTGAAATGAGCCTGGTAGGAGGATGTCTAAAGCATGCTGCTAAGTAAAGGGTGGAACCGAGTGGGTCACTACCTTCTAGAGGAGGGAGTTACCTCTATGTAGACCTGTGAAGATGAGTCTTCAGGGGAACATATCAACAGTTCGATGGCATGTAGTATAGGACTGGAGAGGTGTCATATTTCAATTGTCTTGTATACCATATTTTATAATGAAGTGTCCCCTTTCCAATACTTTTTGATTGCTTAAATGGTAAGCTTTTATTTATTTATGTATGTATTTAATGTGTGTGAATGTTTTGTCCACATGTGTGCCTGGTATCTGTAGAGGTCAGAGGATAATACCTGATTCCCTGGCCCTGGAGTTACAGGCATTTGTAGCTGCCATGTGGGGGCTGGGAATTGAACCAGGGTCCTTTGGAACAAAGAGCAGTCAGTACTTTTAATCTCTGACTCATCTCTCCAGCCCCTTGATTTTTATTCATTTTATTGACTTAGTTTTTTTGATACAAGGTTTCACTCTGTAGCCTAGGCTAGCCTGGAACTCATGGCACTTGTGTTCCATCCCCCCTCACTGTTTATGGCTATAGGTGTGAATTACCACACCAAGTTTAGTGTTTTTATAATAAAAATGTGAAGATTGGTCCTTTTGCTGCTGATTCGAAGCTTGAATTGGTACTGATACAAAACAGTTCCATGGAGCAAATCAAGAAAGTTGTTCTTCAAGAGTGGGTACTGCCTGGACCAGGCTTGAGAGGAAGCCCTTTATCTGTGTTTGGAGTTGGGCATTGTAGAGTGGGCCAGGCAGAACCTAGGACATCTCTGAGCTCCACAGATGTGGGAAATTGATACATTATTTTTTTCTTTTTGAGTCAACAGACAACAAAGGCTTGTTGTTGCTGGGCACTGTCTAGGTACTGAAGATAAACAGAGAGAACAGAACCCTGTCCCAGCAAACAAGTGCATGTGAACACAACCATCAGGGTTCTGCAGAGACAGCCCATGGAAAAACGGGATGAAATATGATAGGGCTGCCGTAAGGTATGGAACTGGAGTTGGGAGGGGTGCAGTTTGTAATAGAATACTGTGTGGGCCCCTTGAAGGAGGGGTTGATGAGCAAAGACTTGAATATCATAAAGCACAAGTAAGGCTGTATGAGAGCAGGAGCCCAGAGATGGGCTGGGAGTGGCTTTGGAGCAGCAAGGACTCCACATCAGAATGGCATGACAGAAGGATTTTTTTTTTTGATTGCCATTTCTGGCAATAGCTTTATTGAAATATAATCCACAGACCCTAACAACTCACACACTTAAAAGTATGCAATGCAATGGGCTTAGGGATATTCATAGAACCATAAGCACAATTTGAGAACATTGTCAATAGTGTTGCCCCGTAATCTTCCAGTCTCCTACCCCAATCCTAGGTAGCCATTAATTTGCTTCCCATCTCTATGAATTTGCCTGATCAGAACAGGGGTTTTCTTTTCTTAAGTGCTAGGGATATAGTTCAATGTCCCGTGTATGCGTTAGGTAAGTTCTCTCTATCACTGAGCTGCTTCCCCAGCTAACACACATGAGATTTTTTTTTAAATGGGTTTGTTTATGCATTTTTCCTGCATGTATGTATGTATTCATGTATGTTTGCACCATGTGTGTCTTTGGTGCACAAAGAAGTCAGAGGAGGGAATCTAAAACATTGAAACTGGAGTTACAGATGGTTGGGAGGTACTGTGTGGGTGCTGGAAATTGAACCCGAGTCTTCTGCAAGAGTAACATGTGCTCCAAACCACTGAGCGTCCCTGGATGCAGGATTTTAAGTCCTACAACTAGTTGTCAAGAGAGTGCAATTTCCCAGCTAGCATTGATGCCCCACTATAGCTCTGCTACAGTGGTAGCAATGGAGGAGGCAGGCTGTGCTTGGTCTGTTGGTGTACATAAAAGGCAAAAATGGTCATAGTGTTGGATATAGGTTGTGAGAGAGATGGGTGACCCCGGATGGCATGCATGGAGCTTCAGACAAATGAACACTGTCACATCAGACATTCTTGACGATGAACCTTCAGGGAAAGGATTAGGGACATGTTCTGATTTGGCCCTGAGGTCTGTTCTCTCAGGTCAGTATTGTCTCCATTGAATAGATGAAGAGACGGTAGGTCTGACACTCCTGTGTCCTGCTGAACAAACACCACGAAGTGGCAGTGTACAGGAGCTTCGTTTCAATTCTCTGGAAACTTGTGCTCAAGTAGCATCCTGCTGCTTGTCACCACTGGGATAGAATGAGCATCCTGTGGGGTGGCCACCAGGAGCTTTGGAGGGAAGACATTTGTGATCCAGATGAGTGAAGGAGGAAGGCACTCCTGAGGTGAGTGGAATTTCAGCACCAGCTATTGGGTCCCTTTGAGCCAGTGCTGGGAACAGCTGACCCACTCACCCTCCAGCTGTCTGCTGGGCCACAGGAACAGGTGGTAGCTGTTGAAATCTCCAGGGAGCTGAGGCAGGAGCTGCTGCACACAACCACAGGCCAGGAACAATGGGCTGCCTCTTAGGGGATGGACTCAGGTTACCTCAGCCAGCCGTTCTCTGTAGAGGGCCCATTCCTCCCACCTCCTCCTTCCCCATCCCCATCCCCTGCCCTCCTCTCCTCTCCCTTTTACTCTCTTCTCTCAGACAAAGTTCCAGTGAAAACACATTGGGAATCCTGCTGGTCAGATCCAGTGACCTCCTCCATTTTCCTTGCCTCCTTGACTGTCCTGCAGCATTGGGGTCAGGGTCATCCTGCTTCCCTGGTGCTTTGTACTCCGGGAGGCTCCCTTCTTCATTTTCTTCCACACAGACATCTTTGAGTTTCCTCCTTTAGCCGTTGGGTTTTCATACCCACCATCAATCTTCTTCAAGCCACCCCCTCCTGCTCCCCACACCCACAGCCTTCTCTGTGGTTTCTCTTCCTGCCTCTTCTCCATTCCCACACCCTACTAATTGTTCAGGCTCTACTTTTCCAGTTCTTCGTTCTGTGTTCTCTGCTCTTTTGCTGTCTAGATTCCAGGTCCTTGACATTCTGAATCCAGCTGGTACCGTCTGGCTAATGTTTGACATGAGTTGAGGGTAGGCTGAGGCGTGTTGCAAGCATATCCAAAAGCCAAGGTGAGCTTCGTGCATCTCAGGTTAAGGACTAAGAATAGAGGCTTCTATTTGCAGCGATAAGACCTGATTGAGTTTTAGAAGTTTCACTGGGCAGTCTGTGGCTGAAGGACTAGGTGGGAGAGGCTGATACCCACTCAAAGAGCGGCTAGAACCAGCAAGCAAATTAGCAGCAGACAGCATTTGAGCACCCGTGGAGAACACCAGTGGGAAGGAGACAAGGGTGTGGGGAGGGGCTTCAAGCTTTTTCTTGGTGGAGTCAGGCACTGATGCGTGGTCCTTTTCCAGAGACAAGGTATGCATCTCACTCATGCTTTCTTTCCCAAAGCCTAACCGGTGCCAATAGTTTTTAAGTTTTTCTTTACTGTGTACATACGGATGTTTATGCACCATATGTATGTCTGGGGCTCATGTAAGCTGCCGTGTGGGAGCTGCAAACTGGATTTGGACCAGGACCCACTGGAAGAGCAGCCAGCCAGTTCTCTAACCGGCAAACCATCTCTTCAGCTCCGACAGGTGCTAATTTTTAAGGTTTTGTGAATAACACAAAATGAAGAGAAATGGACTCATGAAGTCAATATCAGTTTGTTCAGAGGCTGGCCCTGGATAGTCTACCTCATGCTGGAATGCCCGTCATGACACTTGATTCTCAGGGTCAGGCTTATGGTTTCAGAAGGTGAGTATCCATGATGGCATAGTGAAGAGATAGCTGGGGTCCACAACCATGAGGCAGAGAGAGCACATACTGGCAACCACAAAAGTCTTTTGAACTTTGATGCCTACCCCCAGTGATACCTTCTCCAACAAAGCCACATCTGCTAATCCTTCCCAAACAGTTCCGCTAACTGGGGACTAAGCATTCAAACATATGAGACTATGGAGGCCATTCTCACCATCTTAGGCTGGCCTTAAAGTTGTTATGTAGTTGGGGTTGACCTTGTATTCCAGATTCTCCTGCCGCTACCTCTCAAAATTTTTCCATTTCTTTATTTAGATACTCTATGGCAGATAAATGTCAGCCTGAGTTTTGTTTTACAGATGACCTTTAGACCTCAGTACATACTCTGTGAATAGTGACTAGTCCAGTGACTGAGACACAACCCCTGCTGGCCCAGTGAGACTCAGTCTCAGAACTCTAGTTCCAACACCAAGCAGAGAGACTGTCTTTTCCCTGTAGGGTAGCTGGGCTGTAAAGAGATGAACCAGGACCGGTGAGGAGTCATTTGGTCATCATGGCAGGAAAGTCAGCCTGAAAAGGGAGCTAGAAAATGAGCAGGGAGTTCTAAGAAATAAATACACAGTTTAGCATTTATGAGTGTTTCTGTTTTGAGCGGTCCTACCCTTGAGGTTTTCAGGTAAGATGTTCACACTACTGAAGTTTTAAGATGTTTATTTTAAAATTACACCTCTCTCTCTCTGAGACAGGGTCTCTCTATAATGTAGTTCTGGTTGTTCTGGAACTCTCTATGTAGATCTGGATGGCCTTGAACTCACAGAGGTCTGTTCACCTCTGCTCCATGAGTGCTGGGACTAAAGTCATGCATCTCCACACCAAGTTTCCATTGTTTTCCTTGAGCCCAGTTTGAACCGAGTTTCTGTCCTTTATAAGTAAAATGCTTAGTAAGGAACCTCCTTCCCTCCTTCCCTCCTTCCCTCCCTTTCAGGTCAAAGGCCACAGACACACCCATTTATCTGTTAGTGTGAAAATGGGACCTCTGAGATAGGTCTGCCTTTGGTTATCCCTGCTCCATATGTCTAGACTGTTCATTTTTCTCAGTTGCCTATAACAAAATTACCTTGAATCAAATACAGCATTTGTTGCCTTCTCCAGAGGTCAAGATTATTTAGAATCACATTAATTTTTTTTTATGCCCTGGGTGAATGATAGCAGAAAAGCCTTTAAAAGAGGGTGAACTCGGCATTCACATTTGTAGCTCACATAAATATAACGACCTCGAATCTTATACAGAGGAACTCTGCCAAATATTAATCACACGTAAGTGCTTCAAAGGTCAGGGTGCAGCTGGCATTCAGAAAGATTTCATCTGCACAAAGTCATGGCGGAGGTCCAGTGGTGCTCAATGGACACATGACCCCATTGACACATGCACACACTCAGGAAAAGGTTTTAAGATTGAGAAGGACAGGGACATTTCTATTAAAGACTTCACAGAAAAATGGGCATGAGCTTTCTGAGAAGTTCTGGGCTGGAAAAGTTCAGTTCCAGGTGGCTGGGGTTGGAAGACAGCTGAGCTTGAAGTCTATTGTTGGAGACACTCAGTGACAGCCAACTGGGAGAGTGTCCTGAGACCAGCTCATTGTCCTGCTTCCTCACACACCACACTTGAAGACTTCTCCAAACCTGCTTAGATTACTTTCCTCTTTGTCCACTTAGGAAGTGTTGAGACATCTCAAACATCATCACTCCAGTGATGCTTCCTTTGGAAGTGTTAATGGCCCTCTTCTCTGAATTCAACACAGATTTGTACACACTGGGATGGAATTTCTCACATTACAATGTACTCATTTGTTTACTTTTAAAAACTGTCTAATTGTGGTGTGTCTGTCTGTCTCTGTGTGTCCATCTCTGTGTGTATGTGTGCATCTCTCTCTGTGTGCATGTTTGTGTGTTTGTGTCTCTGTCTGTCTGTCTGTCTGTCTCTCTCTCTCTGTCTCTGTCTCTCTTGTGGTGTGTGGTGTGTGTTGTGTGTGTGTGTGTGTGTGTGTGTGTGTATCTGTGTTTGTGTATATGTGTGGGCACTGAGGAGTCCAGAAGAGGCTGTCAGGGATCCTGCTTTATGACTCCACCTTATTCCTTTGAGACTGGGTCTACATTAAATTTAAAGCTGTTATCAGACTTAGGGGGTGTGGTCACAGCTTGTACCCCACCAAGCTAGGTTTAGACACCATCCTCCATAAGCCAATTGAAAGAGCAAAACTAATAGTAGAAAGCAAAAAAGGGGCATTTATTCAAAGTGGCCTTATTGGGACAGCGATCCAATGAACCTTCCAAGTCTATCTTTGAGGGTCACAGCAGGCTAGGGCTTGGATAGAAAGTGAGAGATATGAAAAACTAAGCAGTTTGGCTAAGGTGTGGTCCTGCACTCACCACTGTCCCGGCCCGAAGGCTCTTCGACATTCAGTCATTCTGCAAGCCAGATCATCGGTAAGTTGTAAGTTTCCTCTACCCAGGAGGCAAGTTCCTTCTCTGGTTGTATCCAGGGCTTCAGCAGTTTCTCCTCCCAGCCATAGAGTCTTGGAAAAATTCTAGGTTTTTGGTATGGAATCTATCAGTGGTCTGGCAGCCAAAGAGAGGTGTGCCATTGTCTCTTTAGAATGTTCATTCCTGTCAGGGAGACCAGTTACAAAGCTGATGGTTTGAGCTAGGCTGGTTGACCAGCAAGCTCCTGGCATCTGCCTGGATGCTGGGGTTCCTGGCACACATGACCACACATGGATTTTATTTAGGTAGCATGGATTCGAACTCAGGTCTTCATACTTGTGCATCAAGCACTCCCTCCCCCCAAGCCATTTTCCCAGCCAGCCATCTTTGTTAGTGGCTCCTGCATTTGTTCCCCTGGCTTAACAGTAAAGTAAAAATTTTATGTTTTGTTTTGTTTTAAACCAAGGACAATGCCTCGGCCATCTTTGTAGTTCCTGTGGACTGAACCTAGAGCATAGCACACAATACATGTGGGGGGAAAATGTCAAGTAAGAAGATAAGAAATATCATCACAAGAAGACTAAAAATTGATTATTCCAGGAGAAAGGGCCAGAGATCATTCTGGCTGAACTAAACAAAACCACACACTTCTTTGGCCATCTGAATTATTTCTCTTGATCACCTGGGTAACAACCAAGTATCTTGAAATCAAATGACCTGGTTTTCCCACTTACCTCATACAGATTAGCATAACCAGGTTGGTACTGAGGCAGCTAGGGCTGGGGCATTTCACCCAGCAATAGAACATTTGCTTGTCACAGACAAGACCAGACGCCCAGCACCCCAGCCACCTCTCCTCCAAACCAAGGAGGCTAGTCTACAGGAGGAGATCATGTCTGTACCTGTTGCCTGAAATACCTGTTTATAGTGTCCCAGTTATATCTGTAAAGTGTCTCAGTGTGGCTATAAATACTTTGCTTGCCCCTTTAATGGAGGACTCTGCTTATCTGAGATGCCTAATGTAGAACTGTATTACAGTAGCTATGAAACCCATTGTGAGAAATCCATTTTGTTTGAACCAAGGGAATGTTCTACTGGCTTGAGTGGAGACCTGACGTTGCAGGTGGGCAGGTCAATCACCTGGACAAGGAACCACCCCTAGGAAGGTGGGCTCCCCATGTTGAAGAAATAGGGGGAATGATTATTCCTTTAATGAGAGAATGTGCTTATTCTTCCTGGAACTCCCACCTCCTGGTGCAGTCACTCACAAAGCTACAGCCATGCTGTTCTGACAGCTCTGGAAAGTGTAACTTCTCCTTTTGTAAGAATGGTTTTCCTAAGTAGTAACTTCCAAAATTACTTGTATTTTTTAGTTTCCTGTTTGCATATATATATATATGTATATGCATATGTATGTATGTATGTATATATATATATATATATATATATATATATATATAATTTACAAAACTCTTCCCTTATTGGGATGTAGACTTTCTTTTATTGCATGCTATGGTCTTATGAATGCAAATGAATTAACTAAAATTGATCAATAAGAGACAAATTATATGTTCTTCTCATTGCATTTATTGCCCTAGATACCTTATAGTTAATTATAGTTATAATTTTAAAAAATGCACATCTTTACAAAAAAAAAAAATGCTTTCCCTGACTCTTTGGGCTTTACTCTTTCTCTAAATCTTCCCTCCCTGCCACTCCATTGATCGTCTGTCCTATGACTATCCTCCATGTTGGTTTCATTCAAACAGCATGGCTTTCTCTCTTCTTTTTTTCATCTTCTTTTTCCAGGCAGATGCCAAAATGACAGCTTGCCAGCCCTGTTTTCTCTTCTAAACTCTAATAAAATTTTCCTTGAGCTTCTATTTAAATTCATTCTTAAATTCTTTTATCAATGAGACAAAGAACCCCAGGAAAGTACCCTGATTTTCCTAGTGACATGTGCTGACTCAGTCAGGATTCTTCCAAATTCAGGGGAAACATGGACTGAGAGTTTTTTCTAAGTTGCTGAAAAATATTGACTCTAGCAATTTCCTGGTTCCTATTCTCAAACAGGAGTCATTTTATGCTGTTGCTTCCTACATAAGAAGAGAGGATTTCTCTCTAAAACAGGGATTAATAAGAATCTGGGAAACAATAGGCTGATGGATGTTTATTCGTGAGAAATCACTTACACCAGAAACAGATGGTCACCTGCAGTTCCCCGTCCCAAGGAAGCCTCCGGATGCTCTCTGTCTCTGGCCAGGAAGCAAGAGAGAGAGCTGGGGCCCAGGACCCCAGACCTAGTCCCCCTTGGTCATGCCCATACCTGTCCCATACCCCAGTGGGCATGGTCAGTGCAACAGGTGTGGGTAGGGTGGCTACCTTATTACATCTCTCCCCTTATTAATCTAAGACAAAAGTCACATTGATACTGTTAAAACCATTTTAATATTTATTATAACCCTGTGTCCTAGTTAGTTTTTATTGTCACCTTGACACAACCTAGAGTCACCTCAGAAGTGGATCTTCAGGTGAGGAATACCTAAATTAGATTCAACATGCTATAGGGACATCAATTGAGTACTAATCAATGTAGGAGGGCCCAGTCCATTGTGGGTAATACTACTCCTAGTAGGTGGTCTAGAGCTGTACAAAAAAGCTAGCTAGTCCTGGGCCTCTGAAAACATGAGCTAATAATAGCCTGGTTCCTCGGTGGTGTCTGCATTAGTTTTTGCTTGTGTTCCTGCCCTGACTTCCTCAGTGATGAACTGAGGTCTGGAAGTATAAACCAAACAAATCCTTTCCTCCCCAAGTTGCTTTGATTAGGATGTTTTATCACAGCCAGAGAAAAGCAAACTAGAGCACCCTGCATTCAGCAGTAGGAAGTGTCTTTCAGATAAAGCCCAGACTCAAAGAAGGCAGCTGTTCAACATCTCAGAGCAAATACCGGTGAGTGCCAAACTTCCGTCTCATCACATCTAACTTCAAGCTCACATTCTTGCAATATCGCTTTTAATCCACCAAACTGTTGTTTTTAACCCAATCATCTTACCTTGGAACTTAATTTTTCCTGTCCGTATTATTAAATAATGATGTAATTCTGTCCTTACTAAGGAGGATCCTGCATGACATCTGTTCCTTGTAAAGTTCAGGCTGGAGACAAAGGCATCACTTCTGACGTGAAGTGAGGATCCAGTTTGTGTGAACTGAATGTCTCTGCTGTAATTAATCACAGTAATGATCTTTTGCCTTAGGAGCCATTAATATGTAATTTGATAAGCATAAACTGTAAAACACTTTAATGATATATAATGGGGACAGACAGGGGAGTTATGAATGGAGGCCGGAGTTAGACAACAGAGCTAATAAAGCTTGGCCTGGTGATTAACACGAGGATCAGTGCTGACTACAACAGCAAAAAATAAAAAGGAAGCTGTCTACAGTCAAGGCTGCATTCATACAATGGAATATTACACAGTTATAAGTACTCATTAACAGAGAATGATATATCCAAAACACTGCTATGATGCTGCAGGAAATAAAGCCATGTATTTTATGACATTAAAACATAAAATGCATACTGAAAAAAAATGTTGTAAGAGGTACCTACATATCTCTGCTGTGAAACTTACAGATGGGAGCTGAAGAGGCCCAGTGTTTAAAAGTGTGTATTACTCTTGCAGAGAACACAGGTTATTTCCCAAAACCCATGTTGCATGGCTCACAGCTGCCTATAACTCCAGCTCTTGGGGCTCCAGTGCCATTTTCTGAACTTCAAGGACATCTGCACTCATGTGCACATGATTTAGAATATTATTTCAACTGTGCAAAGATGTGTTACATTTGTTTGTGTTGCACAATATTACTTTAACCATGTAAAAATGTGGTACTTTTGTTTATGCTTCATTTGTTTAATGATGTAAAGATGTGTTGCTTTGCCTGCCTAAGGCACCTGATTGGTCTGATGAAAAACTGAATGGCCAGTAGTTAGGCAAAGGAGAGATAGGAGGGGCTGGTGGGTAGAGAGGATAAGTAGGAGGAGGAATCTAGGCTTGAAAAAGGAGAGAAGAGGGGAGGGTAGGAGAGGAGAGGAGAAGAGAATGAGGGAGAAAGAAAGGGAGATATGGGGGAGAGGCAGTCATCCAGGTAGCTGCCAAACAGACAGACACTGAATGGGACATATAGAATGAAAGAAAGCTAAAAATCTCTGAGGCAAAACATAGATGAAAAGAAACAGGTTAATTTAAATTATAAGTTCTAGAGGGACAAGTGTAAGGAAACATCATACAACAAATATTTTTTAAAGCTACAGATGGATTCCTCTTTTTTATTTGTGTATATCTTCTGAGATTCTTCATAGCTAACATAAATCATATGTACTATTTAAGTTAAAAATTGAGTGTATAAGAGAAAAATAAAGTCCCAATTTTTATGTCATTACTATCAAAAGACAGCATGGTACCAAGAGACAGAGACAGACAGAGAGAGACACAGAGAGAGACACACACACATACACACAGAGAGAGAGAGAGAGACAGAGAGAGAGAGACATGTTATGACATGCATGAAACTATAGGGATATCATGCTAAATGAATCAGGCTAGTCACAGAAGAATAGACACTGTCTGACTCTATTTGTATGAGGGACACAACACAGACAAATACACAGAGAATGTTGGTTGCCAGAAGCCAGGGAGAAGGGAAATGGGATGTTACTGTTCAATGGGTATAAAGTTTCAGTTACACAAGATGAGTGGATTTTGGAGACAACGGGGTGCCTGCAGTTAACAGTGAGTACTGAAAACTTAAAATTTGGTTAAGAGAATAGGGTTCACTGAATGTTCTTTCTGCAAGTGCACTGTTTGAATATTGTCTTCTGAACCACAAAGTGAAACAGTTGGGCATCTTGACTCTTGTGGTTTGGATTCTCAAAAAAATTAGGGCACTATTGGCACCATTACTTTGAATCCAAGATTAGTCAATGATACTCATGTAGGACAGGAAGGTGAGATTATAATTCCCTACTCAAGATCCTTAGTTCAGATGAGGGATACCCCAAGTAGGTCAGCAGATGCTTTTGACCTTAAAGGCTGGACCCATTAGCCTTCAGCACCATCTGCTTCCCCTTCTCTTCTTGTTTTGGGAAGGCTGGTCACGAGCTGTTAGCAGGCTCA
Organism: Cricetiscus sungorus; assembly: GCA_030556225.1. Lineage (NCBI taxonomy): Eukaryota > Metazoa > Chordata > Mammalia > Rodentia > Cricetidae > Cricetiscus > Cricetiscus sungorus. Next base: position 62,235,033 of record JANBXA010000734.1, on the reverse strand, counting down.
GTGGTAGCCACGCCTGCTCAGTGACATCCAGGGAGTGTTGGGTACATCTACACTCCAGGCTGTATTTTTCCTTCTTATTAAGGCTCTGGAGACAAGAACATGACAACGTTTTGGCAGCTGGGGCTGCAGCCATGTGTGAGAAGAAGTGATTTGCATGAGTGACACACAACCACCTGGTTTATTGCAATTGACTCTAAATAAGTTAAATGACTCAGATTCCCAGGCAGATACCAGAAGCTAACTTACACACACACACACACACACACACACACACACACACACACACACACACACACGCATGCGCACATGCTCACACAGATGCACATACACGTGTGTCAGCTTCTGAAAAATAAATAAATAAATAGATAGATAAATAAATAAATAAAGCCCTTAGAATACACACACAAGGCTACTACTGAGGAAATACTTTGCTGTGTTGGTCTCACCACCCATGTCTCTTCTCTTCCTTCTATTGTTTGTTTTCTGACCACACTGCAGACTTATGGCTGGGATTCACCTCATGAACACCTTCCACAAGGGTGTTCTCAGTGATACCAATTAGGGAAGTGGGATTGTTTTTTCCCTTACCAAAAATGATTCAAATTCTTGTCAATCACCTAACTGGACCCTTGAGTTCTACCATGGACATTTGGCCAAACTGACACTCTGATAATCCATGTATAGGATGAAGTTTCATAGTGATGGCTTTGGTTATCAGGGTTTGCTTATGGCATCTGACATCTCACATCCTCTCAGCCAACCAGGGCCTCTGTACCACACTTCTATGTACTTAATAATGACATCTTTAAGCAGTTCTTTTTTTTTTTTTTCTGGAAAAACTGTCATCAGGGCTCATTGTTCTGAAATACCTGGAAAAGTTGGGGACATATGCTGTGATATTAGAAAATGGAGCATAGGATAAGGAAGTCATTTTTTAAGTGATTTGTTTTTATTTTATGTGCATTGGTGTTTTGCCTGCATGCGTGTCTGTGAGAGGGTGTTGGATCCACTGGAAGTGGAGGCACAGACAGCTGTGAACTGCCAGGTGCTGGGAATTGAACTCAGGTCTTTTGGAAGAGCAGCTCATGTTCTTAACCACTGAGCAATTTCTCCATACCCAAAGGCAGGGAAGTCTTTAAGATGGATAGCTTTGTTGTATAGGAAAAGAGCACCAACAGGAGACTGAACATCTGACTTCAGCTACTAATATATAGTAATACTACTAAGTATTACTAGTAATATTACTAGTACTACTAAGTATTACTAATACTTAGTAATACTGAGTTCATTGTGCTTCATGCTTCCTTTGTTTGTGAAACAAACTCATTACATATTCTGAGGACCTACCATATACTATGCTATGTTAGCATACATATGCTAAAACTAAATTGGCTGCCATAGAATAGGGTAGAATAGCCATAGAATGGTAGCAAGACATGCAAAGTGGCTCACATAGACCGGTTTCCTCAGACCCACACCCTTGCATAAGCCCCACTCACGTCTTTTATTCCACCTATAGTTTAATAAGATATTGCAGTGTATCGTGACATTATAATGGACACTGGGAAAGAAGTATTCTTAATGTCTGATCCCACTTTTAACTCTCAAGGAGAAAGTGGAGCAGGAGACTTGATGTCATCAAGTGTTTAATATGTCTATGCAACTAGAAGGCTTGCCTGCTCAAATGTCTCCAGGACCTCTGCAGGAAGAACCAAGCATTGATTAGGGTGAGTGCAATTGCCTCAGAAACATCTGGTTGGTTTCAAAGTGAATTTAAAAAAAAACAAACAATCAATTTTAGCTTTAGTAAATTCAAAGAGAATTCTTCTGTGTCAATCAAAACCATCATGGAAACAAAAATATAAACAAGGGCCTTTTGGTAGCACCCACAGTAGTGAATCTCATTAATAACGTGGGCGTTTTTAAAGTTAGCGGGCTGGAGAGATGGCTCGATGGTTAAGAGCACTTACTGCTCTTGCAGAGGACCCTGGTTCCATTCCTAACACCCTATGGTAGGTCACAAACCCCTGTAACTCCAATTCCAGGGGATCCAGCACCTTGTTCTGGCCTCCATTGGCATCAGGAACACACATTGCACACATGCAGGTAAGTATATAAATAAGTTAAAAATAAATAAATAAATGCTATGATAATGCAGGGTGTTTTTTTGTTTGTTTGTTTGTTTTTTGTTTTTCATTGTAGAGTTGAATCCAGGACCTTACAAATTTTATTCTCTGCTGTGCTTCCTACCACTTTCTGTCTGGTGTATTATTTTAATACTTTGGTCTTGTTATTTCTCATGAATACCCACTTTTTCATGCTCCAAGGCTACACGTGCTATCTTTTCTTAGAGTGCTGTACCCTAGGACCGTGTGGCTTCATCCTTCACCTTTGGTTTAGGGAGCTTTCCCGTGGGTCTTATTTTCTTCCTTCCTTCCTTCCTTCCTTCCTTCCTTCCTTCCTTCCTTCCTTCCTTCCTTCCTTCTTCTTAAAGGCAGTTTGTCTCTGTCCACCACTTTCTTCCCTCCCCAACCTAATTAAATTTCCTAGATCTCCACAAAACTCTGGGAAGGAACCACCATCAAGAGCTTTGCTTCTGTCTTAGAACTGAGCTATTTAAGTCAGGTTCTGTGCCAACAACCAGATGCAAATTAACATTGTAGTGGGTCTTTCAAGAACTTTCTCTGGTTATTGTATTGGTAAACACACAATTGTGTGTGTAATGTGTGTGTGTGTATGTATGTATGTATGTATGTATGTATGTATGTATAGAATGTGTGTATGGTGCATGTAATGCCTGTATTGTGAGTATATATGTGTACAATGGGTATGTGTGAGTGCACATGTTTGTATATATATATATATATATATATATATATATATATATGTTTTATATGTATAGTGTGTATGTGGTACATGTGCACGTGTGTATGAGGGTATGTGTGGAAGCTAGAGGTTATCCTCCTCTATCACTTTCTGCCTTACTGTTGTTGAGAAAGGGATTCTTACTGAACCTGAGGTTTACTCTTTCAGGGAGACAGGCTGACTAGTGAGCCTGGCATCTGCCTTTCTCCAGGTTCACGCGATCAGGTTACAGGGATGCTCTACCATGCTCATCTTTTTAAGAGAGTCCTGGGGATCTGAGTTCAAGTCCTAATGCTTGTCCAATAAACATTTTACCTACTGAGCCAGCTCTTCATTCAGTCCAGTGGTAGCATCTAGAAATACAGAGATAAATCTTTTACACACACACACACACACACACACACACACACACACACACACACACACAAAGCATCACTTTGTTTTGTTTGCAAATACATTGAATACTTGTTCAGATTGCACTTGCATTATTCTTTGGGAATTTTATTGACTATGTTACTGCTTGCTCTTTCAGATGAAATTTACTACTAATGTCAGAATTCTAAGTAAAAATGTAATTATCGCTATACAATGTTTTTAAAAATCTAACAATGACCATCTTCCATGGCTAGCTGGTGAAAGGCATTGTGACTTTCACCTTGCTTTCGATTGAGTGGCTGGGGAAGGGCGATTCAACAGGGCTAGAAGAGGATTACATGGGAGGAGGTTGTAGCTTCTTGCATACAGCCGAGTTGTAGCCTGGACCAAGACTTCAGTAACTGTGTCTATATCCACATGAAGAGACTGAGACCTGCCTAGCAACACTGCTTATCAATCTCTGACCACAGAGCAGTGGCAGGATCAAGGTTTATTATTTGAAGCTACTCTATTTGGGCTTTGTTTATACTTTTTTAAACAGTACTAGAAAAGTCAGAAACTTAAGCTATTTGGGCTATGATTCCTACCCTTGTGGAGAACATAATTTTGTAGGCAGGTGGGAAGAAGAAAGATAGATGGAATGATGGCATCAAATAAGTCAGTAAGGATAAAGGGTGGCGTCAGAGTGCTGTGAATGAAGATGCAAAGGACTGAGCTGAGGCGGAGCTTTCCCATAGGCACAGGCTTCAAACAGTGTGGGCATTCTCTTGTGTACTGACATGTAGCTAGACCGTAAAGTAACTATACCCAGAAGAACCACCAGCAGCCAGAGAGGTTTTATTCCTGGGATAGGACAGATTTCTTGCTTTAAGCATTTATCTCTGGTTTTTCTCTTGTCATTTCAACTTTTTATTTAGAATAAAATGTTAATAGGCTTCATGGACTTCCATGTGGCAGATACCGTCTGCACATTGGTGTTATAATTCATTCCTTTGGGACATATGCATGTTGTCCTCACTGATACTTTCTGGTCCAGCCTGCTCTTGTTTCTCATCGTCCTGTAGATGACATAGTGATCTCCTTTTCGTGCACGGATATGTTTCTAAATATCAATTTATAGTGATGACAACCTGGGTCTTCTCACAGCCTGGTTTGGGTAACAGCTTACAGTCATCGATACTAACAGAGGAGAATCAATTTCTGGCTTGGTATTGGGAGGGTGGGTGCCTCTTGATCAGTGCAGCTCATCTGGTCCTCTCCCCAACCCAGGAATTCTAGCACTACCATATGAGATCTATGGGGTGGGAGGCAAGGCTTGGGGCTGACCCTTTATTCCAAGAGCAATGGCAAAGTCATTGGAGGGTTTTAGATGGCAAAACAAAATGATCTCACTCATTCTTATATTTATGGTTTTGAGCCTAGCCTTTAATGGCTGAGCTATCCCTTCAGCCTGATCTTACGTATTCTTTAAAAAACTCACCCTGGTTATTTCCTGGATCTGTGCCAAGTCTCAGATTTCTAATTGGTAAAACAGGAGATTGAGACAAACTTTTCCACTCAGCATATCCCATAAACACTCTCTATTTCAGGGTAAATATTCTAGTTCCTTTAACCATCCTTCACATACTTTGGTGTCTTCACAAGCTTGGCCGTTCCCTTCAGAATTTATATATGTGGTCATGCCCTTTGGATTTGGAGTACAGAGACCAGTGCTCTGCCCATGTTCTGTTTAGAGTGGAATGTAGCAGGTTGTCGGCCTCCTTATGAGGTCATTTTCACCATGTGCTAAAAGCCATGGTTTCACTGTAGAAGTGCTTAACTGCTACCTCTGGAAGGCAATTATGTATACTCGTTCTTTGCTGGTCAGGGATCAATTTCTCCCATCATGCATTTTTTCTAGGGGTGACAACACCAGGCGGAAAGGCCCAGAGTGTGTCCATGACATTGAATATGAGATGGCCTAGGGGCAGAAGAGGTCTGAGTTTGGATTCATGGATCACCCTCCCAAGAGAGCCAAGGACTTTTAGAAACTGTACATAGAGACAATCCTTGCACTTAGGATTTGGTCCTTAGTTCCAAAAGGATAGTCTGAGAGGGCTGCCATAGTGGGAGCTGGATCCTTGACCACTCGTTCTCATTCCAAGGATCAGCTCTGTCTGGAGTTCAGTTAACAAATCACACTAGCTAATTCAGACAGGAGTGATAACTCTCCAACTGGGCTAACAGGTACATGAATCCCAAACAAATTCTCGAGGCAACCAAGCCACAAATGGCTGCCTTCAAGGAGAAAAGAGAAATGGTAGAAGACAGAGAAAATTTAGGTCAACAAAAGTGGGCCCCCCCAAAAAAAATCAAGTTCAGGAATAATTTAGCAGATAGAGGTCCAAAAAAAGAATATGTAGTTTGCTTGACAAGTGGCATTTACTTTGAAAGTGAAAATGAAATCGGAGAAAGTAAAATTGCAGCATAATGGGTCCTGGAGATTGAAGAGAAATGATAGCAGAGGGAGAGAAGTTGCATGGCCTTCCTAGTTAAACACAGAATTGGAATGTATGAATTTGGGTCTATAAAGGGTCATTGAAGATCACACAGATAATGGCTTAATCCCAGCCAGCTCCCAAACGATGTTCATTAAGGGAGGCAGGCACAGGGGCTCTTGACAAGCAGGCCATAGCAGACTCATGCTGCCTTCTCTCAAAACTGCTCATTTTGGGTAGAACTTTTTTTTTTTTTTAACAGAATAAGACCACTTAATTCAACAGTTAAGCCAAGTGAGGATGAAAAAAGATTTTTGCTCTGAATGTCAAGGGGCCTTGAAAGAGCTGGGCGGGCAGGAGGAGGGAAAGATGAGGTGTGTAGGAGCAGGGGAGGCACGTGGTGCTGGCAGTGCTAACCCTTGCAAAATAACGATTCTTGGCCATTGAGCAAAAGGCTCATGGACCTCTGCCTAGGGACATCTGGGCTTCGTTCCTGGTCTAACGAACGACTCTTTGTGACTATGGCAGTCACTTCATCTCTGTGAGGTTCATTTTATCTGACCTGAGACAAGTACAATTATAACCATCAACTAGCTTCTGTATGAATGGAACTTTGACTGGCTTTTTAAGTCCAACACTATAAAGTGTCATGGTCAGGCTCTGTCTTACATATTAGGAAATGGAGGCTTGGGAATGTCAAATGATGTGCCCAAAATGTAGCTCTAAGGAGAAACACTGCCACCAGACCATAGGTAACATGGTTTTGAACACAGGGCTCTTTCTACAACCAAAGCCTTCCATTATATGAGAAAGAAAACTATACATGCCTTTTCTGAGGTATATGATATACTATGAGTTTTGGAATACATCAACTTGGGTAATAAGTAACTCTATCAATTTCTAATTTTTTTACAAACCATAACATGCTTGTTTATAAATGAGGCTCAAAATGGTCCTCCAGCCAGCCAGGTTCCTATGGATTCAGTGTCCCTAGAGAGAACAGAGCAACATGCCAAGTGCTCCATATCTAAGACAGAAAGTGGTGCTACAAGCCAGCCAGGGGAATGAGCTAAGAGCTTGGTGAGAAGGTGCTTGGGAGGGGTGGTAAGGGTTTCGACTTTGGCTCTATCAAGTATGAGATGTTTGACCCTACAAAAATTAAGACGTTCTCTAACTTTCAATGTCCTCATCTGTAAAATCCCTACATCATAGTGTTGTTGGGAGAATTGAGTGTGGTTCTGCGAGATGTCTGGCACATTGCAGATGCATGCAAACATCTTCCTGGACAGCACCACTACATTGCACTTGTCTGTTAAAGGGGCTCAGTAGTCCATGAGTTCAGAATTTCCTTTCTTATTCAGTAAACAGTTGTGGAGTTGTGGGAGAAGGAGGAGTAAAGGCCCAGGCCTTCTAAAAGTAAAATCCAGAAACTGGTCCACCACTTCTCCAGAAATTAAGCTGAATGAAAGCACAGAGTTCTGAGGAAATGATTCTCAGAGCTGGAGTAGCATTTGCTTCAAGAATTCTCTGAATTTGTGCATTTTCTCCTCCTCCCCCACCCCCCATGCTTCTCAGGGAAGCCTACTTCACTGCACTCCAGAACAATTGCTTGGAATTTTTTTTAACCACCCTGGAGTGGGCTTTCAGTTCAAGTCATTGCTTCAGTCACTAATTTCTTCCATTCTCATGCATTCATTATTTACCCATCTGTCTGTTCATCCTTGCAACCTTGCAGCACACAGTTCTTGTGTGTGTCCTTGTTAGGCCATGCTTAGTAGTGGTTTAACAATGAGCCAGAGATGATGATGCCAAACTCAAGCCTTTGGTGTTTGTGGAACATGAGATCTCTATAAATCCCAAGAACAAGGGAAGGTACAGGAGGGTCACTATAGAAAGGAATTTGCAGGGAAAGCTCTTCATTGAATTGGAGTAGAAAGGGAGTATTCCAAGGCTGCAGTCCATTCAAAAGACTGACAAGAGTTAGAAGGATGCTTCATCCAGGCACAGAATCAAAAGACAACCACCTGCTGCCTAGGCTCTGAATCTTGCTGTGAACCTTATTGGGTGTTAAGAGTCAGTGTAGAAGGTGCTACAAGAAGCCCAAAGACAAGGGGCATCTTGACTTAGGTGTACATCCCAGATCTACCTTGCATTAGTGGGATGGCTTTATGGGGATAAGATAGCCTTTCTCACAGGAAGGCTTTGAAAGCTTAAATGAGAAGTACATAAGACATAGAGTCATGACTATTGCCACGACAGATGACATGACAACATCCATGACAGATCCATCACAATGACACTGTGATGCTGGTGAAAGCCAAAAGAAAGGCGCCTCCAGATGTCCACACTTGGTAAGCAGCACTTGGTCACTGACACAAAAAGAGCAATGGGCTTGATGGAACATGAGCATTTGGGCAGTGGGTGACTTTGGGCAACAGCTAGAAACTAATGGATGTAACCTGATGCTGGTTGATAATTAGTTAAGGATTTCAGATATAGGAGAATGTTTCATTTACAGGATCTATTTTACTGTGTATTTACTAAAAGTCAAGTGCTTTGTTCCATAGACAACTCTCCTGCCAGATAGCATAGCAGGAATCACTGTTGAAGCCTGCCGTTTTGTAAATCTACATCATATGTGATGCTACAATCAATTAGACTACAAACAAGTTCATCCAGTCAGTCACAGCTTAGATGAACTGACCAGCAGCATACCAAGACTGGGAAGTTGATGTGGCACTAAATACACACAACACCAGCCACTCAAAGAAGTGAATTACCTATGGCTAATATGGAATACAAACAGAATGTTGCCATGTTTATTGTGGAAATGCCTTTGTGAAGTCAAGCAAATTATTTAGCTAGGCATAGTGGCTCAGGTTTACAACCCAAGCATTCAGGAGGCATCAGGCTGGATTACACAGCAAGGCCTTGTTCCCCAAAATGTCAGGGCATTACGGAGATGGTTTGGTCAGGGCAGTGCACAAGCATGAGGGAGTGATATTGCACATAGTATGCACATAGAAGTCAGGCACTGTAGCATACATCTATAACCCCAGTGCTATGGTTATGGAGACATACAGATTCCAAGAACTCATTGCCAGTCAATATAGCCAAATCAGTGAGCTTTTAATTTAGACAGACAGAACTTGTTGTAAAAAAGGAAGGTGAAAGGCAATTTAAAAGGACATCCTACATTCATTTGTGGTCTCTTCAGATATGTATACAAACATTCACATGTACTCACATAGGAAAAAACATTTGTACACGCACACACATACACACACATACGCATACACACACACACACACACACACACACACACACACACACACACACGGGGAGGCTTCTAGGACACTAATTTGGAGACTAAAAAGGCTGATCTTGCTAGTGTGTGACTTTTCTGTAGAGCCTATAGGCTCTGTCTACTTTTTAGGTTTGGTTTTGTTTTTTGAGGCAGGATATAATTATGTAGTCCAGGCTGGCCTGAAAATTGCTACATAGCCTGGGCTGGCCTCTCAGGGCTAAGATTTCTGGTCTGGGACACCACACCTGGCTCTTCTAGTTATAGTGATTTCCACTTACAAACATGAATTTTACTTTCTTCCTGTCACCTCTATCAGGTAAGTGGGCAGGACTGGGATGGGAGCAGTTGCTGTCCAGGATATGTGCTTCCCTTACCTTCTCCCAAAGTTTAATGGACAGGCACTCAAAGTATATCTTCCAAATTAGAAAGAATGATCTTCACGGGGGGCTCACCTCTCAGCTCTGATCTATGCCCAGAAGGCTCCTTGCTGAGTTTCTTAGTAACAGTAGCCTTCCTTCCAGAGTGAACTCCATTTTGGGGAGACAGGGACTGACTGAGCTTTTTCACACTGCAGGATCAATTAGTTACTTGACATTCTGCTGCTGTGGGGGATCTCGTTGTTCACCTGTCTATGTCAGAAAACAAACAAATAAATGTTAGCTCCAATCATGGCTCAGGAGTCTGAGCCTCCCTGAGATAGATGGAGGGCTCTAAGTGAGACGGGAAGAGAGTGGATATCTTAATTGAGTTTCTATTGCTGTGATGAAACACCATGACAAAAAAGCAAGTTGGGGAGGAAAGGGTTTATTTTTATACTTCTGAATCACTGTTCATCACTGAAGGAAGTCAAGGGAGGAACTCAAACAGGACAGGAATCTGGAGGCAGGAATTGATGTAGAGACCACGAAGGGGTGCTGCTAATTGGCTTGTTCCTCATGACTCACTCAGCTTGCTTTTTTATGGCACTCAGGACCACCCAGGGGTGGCCCTGCCCACAATGGTGTGGTCCCTCCTATATCAATACGTAATTAAGAAAATGCTCTACAGGCTTGCCTGCAGCCCAATATTATTCCTCAGTCCAAGATGACTCAAGATTGTGTTGTTGACATAAAGTAGTCAACACTGTGGAGATATTGAAACACATGACACAGGGTCTTGAGCAATGGAGGTCCCCCATCCAAGTAAACAGTTCTACGTGTGGCTGAGCACATGCCTTTGAAGTTCAAGAGATAGGTCTGGAGATATTTGAGAGTATGACAAAGACTGAAGAGAAGCCACATGAATAAGTGCCATGCCCCAAGCCACTGTGTGAGGAGAGCAGAGAATGGAGGGCAGATCCCCTTAGAACCCTGACATGTAGAGAATGAGCCCAAAGAGAAGAGCAGAGAAAGTTGCTTGCAAAGGTGAATGTAGATGGGAGAGAGGGACTCAAGATAAGGACTAGCTTAAAGGACTAAGTTCTAAGAAGGAGGTGTCCAACCTTGCCAAATGCCTCAGGTAAGTCAGTGAAGGTTAAGACTTAGAATGGTATTGGATCTGACAAAGAGGAGGTAACTTCAGAGATGGGGTAAGAGAACAAAAGGAGGGTTGCTGAGTGTGCACTGTTTAGAGTCGATGTTAGTGTACAGAGTAGAGAGGGAGTGAGCAGACCTGTCAGGGCTGCCACTGGGTCTGGGGAGAACTTCCCATGGGGACCTTCCCATGAGTAGTGGCAGAAGAAACAAAGCATGGGACCTGGGGAAAATTAGTGGAGGAGAGGAATAGGAGAATGAAAGACTATTACAGTCAGGTTTACAATGCTGTAAGGTTAGGATACTAGAAGTGCATCTTGCAGATACAAGATGTGGTTGTAAGTAAGAGCTTCTGGAATGGAAGAGAAGGCCAATGACCCAGATAGAGCAGGGCCTCGATGGGGTGTGGTGCTCCCTTGTAATCCAGCACTGGAGAGTCAGAAGCAGGAACATCAGTTCAAGGCCAGCCTCGGCTACACAGTGTTTGAAACAAGCTTAGCCTACATGGGATTTTGTCTTAAAAGAAAAACAGTTTTCTAGAGGATGATTTGCTGGAACAATCATTTCTCAACAGATCTTGATGGCAGGAGCAGTGAGGCAGACAGTAAGACTATAAACAAATGTCAACATTCAGCCAAAAGTGAGTAAGTGCTTTATGATAGACAAGAGTTATTACTATCTCCAGTAAACCCCATGAATGGAGTAGATTGGTAAATGGGAATCCTGGAGGAGACAATGGTATAAACCAATATTGACACATGGTGGCAGGAAGGACCTTGGAGCACTTGAGAATAGGCCTTCCTAGTAACAGCGGTGGGGGTGTGTGAAGATATCCCTAAGCCCTGAGCTGAGTGTTTTCAGGGTATGGTGATGAGTGTGGAGGGCAGATGAGCTACCCCCTCTAGAGAAGGCTGGAGAGAAGTAGAATCATTAGGGACACACCACGTGCCTGGCCATGTGTTAATCACTTGAGTAATGACAGCATTTGGCCCTGCTCTGAGGGTCCCTGGAACCTTTCTGAGCACCCATCTGTGCCGCCAGACCTTGAAGGGTTTACTGTTTCTCTCTGCTCTGTTGGCTAAGCCATGCTCACACAGGGATAATGAAGGTCTCATTTGCCTCCGACAATATGGTGCCTTTCTGCATAATTTACATGTTTTCTTCAAGGCTCAGACACTAAGTAATGAGGAAACAAATTCTGGTGCAGGTCTTGTGCCTGAGACATGGGGACCTACACTCTGTGCCTTTCTGCCTTGATGGCATCTTCCTGGGTGACACTGCAGACTGGAAAGGTGTCTCTCTATCTTGGTCTTGGCAGAAACCTTATAAAGGGAGGATTTGGACTCCTCATGGCAACTGGAGGCATCTACTTGCAAGCTATGTGCCACTGTCACCTCCTGACATTCAGCTGCAGTCAGTAGATTTATAAATACTGTCCTAAGAATAGATTTGGTTTCCAATTGGTAAGAACATTAACTATGGCTTATTGAGCTCTCAGATGTGACAGCCATTATTGCTACAGATTCATGGGAACTGTTTTGTTTTTAATTCTACACACCAACCAATGAACTAGGTTCTCTTTCAACTGAATATTTGGGAAAACCAGTTCTCCATGCATTCAACTCCCAAGGGAGCTGGTATTGCCACCCAGGTTTCTAGACTCTAGAACCTGCCATCTTGGCCACAGCCTAGTCTCTTAGCTTTCTTTCCCTCTGCCATATGGACTCATTGTACATTTGTTTATTAAAAATCTTTCACTGAATGCCAACTCTGTGCTGGACCTTGCAGAAGAGAATGTGGAGAAGCTAAGGATCATTAGAAAACAAAATATGTAGATGTCTCTGAGCCTGAAATGAGACAGACACTGGCTTTAGTAGTTTGAACATCTTTCTGCATGTGATGGGGGTGGGGGTGGATATCTGAGGATTTTAAAACATAGAACAGACAAACCTTTACACCTACCACCCATGTTTCAGGAATTCAGAGGGTAATGATACAAGGGACAGGGTGAGAGGGCCAGGAGTCGGTGGGATTTAGGGACTGTCAGAGGATGACAAACTCTTGCCCTCTGTGTCTGGGTTGCTTCTCGTGCCCAGGAATTTGAGAACTCTTGGTTCAAAGAACAAAAGCAAGTTGGATCTCTCTCCATAACACATGATCAATTATGGAGAGCTGCAAAGGTAGGTATACAATTAACCAGGAGCTGGGTGAAAGCATGGCTTCAGGAGCATTAGTTAGAGATGTTCTGATGAAGATGAGAGCAGAGCTTTGTCCATCCTACCACCCATCCTCTCCTCAGACTCAGAACCAGACATTCTAATAGCATCTTACAGGTGTTGTGAAATGTGTCTTGGGATTTTAGTCTCTCTCCTCGCCTACTGCTGTTGAACTAGCCTTGAGACCAGCAGTCCTGGAGTACAAGTATGTCCTGACATCTCATGCTGTGTACTTTGATTTTGGTCCCTGAGACTTATGTGATTCAAAGTCAGATAGAAACTTTACCACATGGGATAGGAGGCCAGAAGAGCTGCCTTTGTTTTCTAGGCTTTAGAATCCAAGATCTGGTATCCTTTCAAATCTCCTCAGTCTCTGGTTTTGACTCTGTCAGCTCTCAAACTGGTCCATTGCTCTTTATGAATTGTAATCAACTTTGCCCTAAATAAAGAACAGCTGTCACTCCAGGTCATTTCTGCCTACATGTTTTCAACCTCAATAATTCCTGATAGTTTAGCCCCGGGTTATTAATATGGGGTGGGGATTAGGTGGCTAAAGAGCAAAATTGCAGTGAGGTGTCAGGTTGCTGGAGGGAAGGGGGGGGGGACATTGCTGGCACAGCCCAGGGAGTAGCTGCGGAGTAAACTGTGACACATAATCTGTGTAGACCCTGCTGTGGCAAGGTCAAGGCTGAGCCATGAAGAAAGTTCTATCATTGTCAGTTTTGAAAAGAGTCAACTGCCAACTCAGCAGGGACACTGTGGGTATGCTTACTTACCTGAGAACATCAAAGTAGACTGGGATTCTCTGAGGAAAACATGTCTGTGACCCATAGTTAGTTATTTATTTATTTAGAGACATGTTTTCCTCAGATAGTGCACATGATGCAGGTTTTGCTGACCTGGAATTCACTATATAGACCAGGCTAGCCTTGACTAATAAGCAGTAATCCTCCTGCTCTCTGCTCCTGGAATGCTGGAATTATGAACTTAGGCCATCACACTTGGCTAATGAACAGTTTTGGTTGTTGACCACAAGATAGCATGTTCAGAGGAGGAGACGTCAGAGTCTTGTTAGAGGCTTGGTTCAAGTGTCTATCTGCTACTGACCCAAACAAACAGCTTGACTTCTGTGGTTCCTAATTTTTTTTTCCTCCCCATTTCAAAACATCCAGATGACCACTCTTATTGCAGCTACTTCCCAGATTCCCCACCCTATGGATGCCCAAGAAAGCGAAGACACAATTTCATCAAGTTCCCACCTTACATAGGATAACGTAGGGGGCTTTGTTCCTTTAGGAGCAGCTGGTAGGCTGATAACTGTTTCCTTATTTAGCCAGATAAAAGGGGAAAAGAAAATAATAATAAAAATATCCACTCCCCCTTCACTGCTCAAACCTTGTGACCTTTTCAAAACAGGGTCTCATGAAGCCTTGAACTCACTGTATAGTTAAGGATAACTTCAATCTCTGATCCTCCAGCCTCCACCTCCCAAATGCTGGGATTACAGATGTGTGTTACCACACCCAGTTTTATGTGGCTCTGGTGGAGTAGAAATCAGTGTCTTGTGTGCAAGCACTTGTCAACTGAGCTATGTTCCCAGCCCCAGTATGTGCCTTTTCACTGAGCCTTCAGCATCTGGTACATTACCCTCCTTAATCCTATTGGTCCTGTTGAGAAAATCTGCTTTTCTCTCTCTCTCTCTTTCTTTTCTTTTCTTTCTTTCTTTTTTCTTTTTCTTTTCTTTTCTTTTTTTTTGTTTTTGTTTTTTGGTTTTCTTCTTCTTTTTTTTTATGCTTTCAACTGCTGCTTTCAGTCTTCAGGCCTAAAGGGCTTCACTGAAGCCAACCAAACATGCAACACTTCAAAGAAATGGAGGGCATTGAACATTCATAATCCCCTCTTTGGGCACAGCATCTGTCTCTGCACACTGCTCTGAGATTTTGCAGTGAGGAACAGCAGAAAGATCAGGGACTTTGGAGCAGACAGTGCTGGGGGACCCTGGGCAAGGAGCCCATCTCCTGGTGTTACTGTCTTTGTATTTGTAAAGAGAAAGCAGCAGTGTGGGACTGGGGACTGAAGAGCATCTAACAGCACAGGAGAGCATGATCAGCATGTGTGGGCCCCTCCTTTTCCCCTTGCAGCAGCACATAGTAGAGTATCACCAGCTCCCCTACCCCGGCTGATGTCAATCATGGGAACCTCTTCCTTCTGCTGTGCTTGGTAGTGAGGTGACCTAATTCTGGCTAATGAGACATGAGAGGGAATCTGGAGGTTTTGAAAAATGTTTCCTCCTTCTCAGTATCATCTGGATCCTGCACTTTCTGGGATAGTCCCTGTAGTTATTTTGCTACTGGCCTGGGGATTAAAAGAACCAGAGCTCTCCCAGCCCTTGCCTGCTGTGTCTTACCTGTAGACTTCTTGTCATGTAGGTGGACACATACACTTTATTATTACTTAAGCTGATTTTCTTTGGAATTTTCTGACCTCTGCAACTGAATGCATCCTCCTATCCCTTCCCCCCAACCCCCCCATCAGACTAGACATTTGTTTTTCATCATCCATCTTTCCTGCTCTTATGGTTCATCCCAACTTCCTTCTGGGTTTAGAGCCCTATCGTCAGCCATCCCAACCATAAACACTAATCCTTAAGCAGCTGACATTTGGCCATTTCTACCTTAACAAGTCCCACCATTGTTCCTTTGCCTCCAGCTCCCAGGGGTGCAGAGTATTATAGGAGAAGTATAAAACGATACCCAGTGGCCATATTCTAAGTCTCTATTTCCTTCCCTTACTGGGGCCTTAGCAGCTGCTGCAGTCAATCTGGATTACACACTATTTCCTTCTTCATGCAGTTATTTGTGCTGTTGCTGCCAGGGTAGATGCCCTCTCAACTCTCTCTCCTGGTGCTATCTTTCCAGGTCAATCCCAAGCACCCCACACACACATGGTGAGGGGCAAATGTCATCTTCTTTGAGCCTTTGAAGTGTCACATCTCTTTTCAAGTCTGACCTCCTGATAATGTTTTTTTCATGTGTTCAGGTAGAGCCTGTTTTACATACATCTGCTTGCTTAGATACAAGAGCCACACAAGCATACACTAGGAAAGAAACACGGGAGAAAACCAGGATGCTAAACTTAAATTAGTCAGACTCAAGTTTGAAGATGGGCTCCATTCAGTAGCTCAGGGGAACAGGAAAAATTATTCAATTTTGTGCAACAATTTTTTTTATGAAGATAGAACTAGTAATCGCTACTCACGATAGTTGGATTAGACATATGATTACTTAAAGACATAGATTATTTAGCACATAATGAGTCTTAATATTACTTTCTTTACACCATATATCTTTCTGCTGTCCGAATCTATCCCACTGTGTGTGTATGTGTATTGTGTGTGTGTGTGGGGGGGTGTCTTAGTTAGGATTTCTGTTGCTGTGAAGAGATACCATGACCACAGCAACTCATGTAAAGGAAAAAAACATTTAATTGTTGAGGCTCATTTGCAGTTCAGAGGTTTAGCCCATTATTGTCATGATGGGAAGCAAGGCAGCATTCAGGCAGATGTGGTACTAGAGAGGGAGTTGAGAATTCTACATCCTGACTCACAGGCAACAGGAAGTGGTCTATCTCACTGGATGTGGCTTGAGCATATATGAGACCTTAATGCCCACCTCCATGGTGACATACTTCCCTCAACAAGATTGCACCTACTCCAACAAGGCCACACCTGCTAATAGCGACACTCTCTTTGGGGGCCATTTTTTTCAAACCACCACAGGGGTATGATGTATATATTTATAAGTGTGTGCTTGTGTATGTACATGTGCACTTGCTGAGCATGTCAAATATCTTTCCTTTGCTCCCCACCTTTCCTTTTGACACAGGTCTCTCTCACTGGACTTGACGCTTGTTGAATGAACTAAGCTGGCTGGCTAGTGAGCTTTAGAGGTTCACATGTCCCTACCTCCAGTACTGGGGTTACAAGCATGAACTGTCACTCCCTGCTTTTTTTCTTAGGTTCTGTGGATCTGAACTCAGATCCTTATGCTTGCACAGCAGGCAGTTTAGGACTGAGCCATCTACCCAGCTCTCCACAAACCTTTTCTCCATTGTGTTGTGTAGCTATTCCCTCCTGTTTGGAACATTCTCTACTAGAGGGAGTATAGAAGCTGGCAAAACTGAGACTCAGGAAGCGCATGAAGTTATGACATTCACACAGAACTCTTATGAAGTTATACAAACAGCAGAAGCCTGCTGGGGAGGGTGGACCCTATGGGGCAGCTGCCTGCAGCCATCTAAGGGACTCTGGTACTGCAGCTTTCGTGAGACATCACCTATTCTGGGATGGGCTGTTGACAGTGCAGCTGCCCTAGCTGTTAAGTCATCCATGTTTCATCCTTCATCCATGATCCTGTAAATAATTACAGCAAACCCTTGCTTCTCCAGGCTGGTCTTGGATGCAATTGTTTCTTTGCTCCATCATTGCCCTTTCTAGCTGGGGTGAATAGATCCTTCTGTGCATCTTCTCAAAAAAAAAAAAAAAAAAAAAAAAAGAATAGCATAGTACATGGTTATGAAGGAATCTGTAATATTATACAGCTTAAGTCCTTCCGGAAACATTCAAGTGAAAACCAAGTTTTACCTCCTGTGAAATATAGACACGACCTGAGAATTTGGTGCACATTCCTTGCTGAACAGTGCTATACACTGGGAAATGATGAATACACAGCCTGACTAAGAAATAGGCCTTTTCTCTTGAAATCATGGAGTACTGAACAGGTAGCAAGTGCTCTCATATGGCAGGTTGCTTTACTCGGGTGCTTATGCACTCCTCCCCATAGACAAAATTCCTTCTTGCTGTACCACTTAAGTGACCCTCAAACTTCCTTAGGCATAATGACAGACAGGCAAATCCTGAGCCTCACCCTTAGAGATTCTGCATGGCTGCCTGTGCTGGGTAGTTTTTGTTGACTTGACTCCAACTAGAGTCATCTTGGAAGAGGGAATTTCAGTTAAGGGATTGCTTCCATCAGATTGGCTCATAGCCAAGTCTGTGTGGCATGTTCTTGATGAATTATTCATATGGAGGGCCCAGCCTACTCTGGATGGTATCACACCTGGCTAGTGATTCTAGATGGTATAAGAAGGTAAGCTGGCAAATGATTCTAGATTGTATAAGCTGAGAAAGCCATGGAGAGCATGCAGTAAGCAATGTTTCTCCATGGTCTGTGCCTTTAGGTCCTGCACAGAATTTTCTCAATGATAAACTTGTGATTGTGGAAGTGTACACTTTTGGTCAGTGTCTTTATCACAGGAACAAAGAAGCTGGCTAATACACTGTACATGGTTATGGCTTAGGGCTCTGCACCTCTAATCAGAATCCAGTGGAGTCATGTCACTGAGAACTGGGTTATACATGGTGGCTAGGAAAGCAGGACCTTGCAAGGTATGCGTGCTGTGCCAGAGAAGGTAGGCACGGCTAAAACCAAGGGCACACTATGTAGCCATTTCCTATGAGCAGAAACGGGCTTTTAAAATTTGAGATGCTCAGAGACTTGCAAGGATCACAAGGCCCCTCCCCAAGGATATAAAAACAGCAGACAATCCCAGAAGAGGAGACTCTCCAGTAGAGCTGAGTGCAAATTGTGCACCAAGCTCCAGGGATCCAGTTTTCATGAGTCGTCACTCCTGTGGGCCTGCAGTTTTCAATGATGCAGCTGCCTTTAAGTCACCCATGTGCCTTCCAAGGAATGTGCCTGTTAGAAAGCCCAATAAACTCACTAATTTGCCCACTTAGACTTGAGTGGAATCATTTCTTCTGTTACAGTGCCCTATCTGGGGTGAACAAAATTTTATACATGGACCCAACAATATTCATTGGCTCTCAACAGATGTCTTATGACTAAAACTAAAATGGGGACAGGGATCCTATGCACATTAACACGATAAGGCTAATTCCGAGAGGAAAATAGTTGAACAGTAACGAGGAAGAACTTTGCCATTGGTCTACAGGATGGATACACATAGACCTCTAGATCTCTTCTGGAGACCTGGATGGTTGGTCAGGAAATGGAGTTCAGTTGATAGACTGTTCGCCTGCAAAGCTAAAGTCCCTTGGCGCAATCCTCAACACCACACAAACTGTGTGGTGTTGCAGCCCTGTAATCTTAGAACTTGAGAAGTGGAGGCAAGGGAAAAAGTAGTTCAAGGGCATCCTTGGCTAGTATGGACCCTATAGGAAAGAAATACATAAATAAATAAAAATGGGCAGGTGCATTTGATGGTGAAGACAGTGATGAATCTCAAAGAGATAGAACCACCAGGAGTTTCAGCTATGGCAATGGCAACAGCAGAATTTTCTTTGTCAAAGTGTTTTTTTTTTCCATTGGCTTCTCATTATTTTATGGCTTTGTTGTCATTGTTGCTCTGCTTATTTGTTCATTCTTGGATTTTCAAGACAGTGCTTCACTGTGTAGCCCTCTTGGCATTGCTGACCTTGATCAAGTGGAAGGCTTCTTGCTTCTACTTCCCAAGAGTTCCCTATTGTTTTGCTGATGAAAATGAAAATAACCCAGAAATATTTCCCCTTTGGAGAAAATAGCCCTGGGAAAGGTTACTTGAGGGAAGTGAGGATTGCATAATGACCACCACTCATTTTATTGAAAGCTTTTTGGGCCAGGCACTTCATGCATAGTATCTAATTTCCCAAGCCTACCCGGAAGGCAGGTGTTGATTGTTTTCAGAGGAGAAGTCTAGGCTTCAAAAGGGATGAGAAGCTTGCCTAGGCTCAGATAGCAAAGGTGAAAACAATTGCAGGGTGAGCTCTTAGTAGCAGCTCTCTTGGCATCTGCTTGTGCATACATGTGGAAGCTTTATCAGTGTCAGGAAAAGACTTTCCAAGACCCACCAATCCAGCCTTGCCAGATACCTAGCAGAGAAAGAGTTTTCTGAAACAGGAGGAAACCCAAGAAGATTGCTCAGTTCCGGGGCATGCTGCCTCCCAGCTGGGGATGAGAGTTAATCTTGAAAATCAATTCAGCACTTGCTCTTGCCACAGACACTCCCTAGGGCAGGCCATGGCTCCTCTCTTGCTGCTAAATGGCACAATAAGTGGAGAATTGAGCAAGACAAGGCATGGTGTGTGGAGGTCGGGGGGCTGTCGTGTGCTGGGCCTAGAGCCGCCAATAGAGAACTGGCTGAGGGGTTTGTCTGTGGCACATGCAGCTTCGGGAGCAGACAGGGCATGGGTGGACAGGGGTAATTGTGGCCCTTCACCTGAGAGCAGGCACAATCAGTTCCCTCTGGCAGCCTGGCTCTCTCCCTGACAGCTTAGGCATCTGCTCCTTAGCTCTGTGGTGACATTGTCCTCTGTGGGCTGATTTCTGGACTGTGGCTTTGTCCTTCTGAGATCTCTCCCAGAGAAGGCAAGGCCTACACTGAGTGATGACTCAGTGGGGAGCCCAGGCCTCTTATGTGTAGCTCTGAGTCTTCTTACACCCCCTCCCCCTCCCTGATTCATGTTTCTTAAGGCTGCAACTAGACCATACTGCACTAAGATTAGTGGACAATTCTAGATGGTGCTAGAATCTTCTCCCAGATTCTGGAAAGCAGGCAGAGAGGTGCTTTCTGAGAAAACCAGCTCTTCTTCAAAAAAGGGTTAGGCAAAATCCAATGACCTCTACCAGTGAGACAAATTACAATGCCACCTTCCAGAACAATGTTATCTTACAGCAGGTCACTGGGAAGGCAGGCAGAGCAGGGACAACCACTCTCACTTTATGGATGAGGTAAGTAAAGGATGGAGATTTTTAACAGGGGTTGAAATATTAGAAGGCAAATTGAAATATGACATTACCCATTAATACATGATATTGTATCTCTGAGCCTACGTTCCTTGCAGTTTTTTGGCTATCACCTGCCTAATTGCCTTTGTGAGAGTAACCATGGTAACAGGACTGTGGCTATCAGACATCATAAAGATAATGGATGAGCAGGTATAGTGGTCACAACAACTCAGGGTAGGGTATTAATATTTTTTCCAATCCCTGCCACTGTAAATGTTTTCTGAGCTCCAGAAGTGAGGCTGGTACTGGTTCTTCTGCCTCCTGACTTTTCTGCTTTATTATCTGACAAATGATACACAGGAGCAGTGTAGTATGGCTTACTGTAGCCATTTTACAGGTAAGTAAGTTGAGGCAGAGCGGGGTGTCTGCTCTTCCTAAAGGGGCCCATATAGACTCAGGGCAGCAGTTCATTGTCTGGGGCCCTCTCTCACTCCACTTGTGTGCGACCCCAGGCTCTCAGAACACATGCTGTAGAATACTGTATATGCATCAAATTAATTACAGTCAAGACACATGTGCACACATCAGCATCTTCTCAGCTGTTCCTCCAAAGAGGGAGTGCAGTCTTCTTCCCAGCTGAGTCCCAGGAACAGGGCTGTGTGAGTGCCTCTGCTGTGGGCACAGCTGGAGCTGTCAGAGTGTCTTCCCACTTGGGTAAGAAGGCAGGTATGGCCATTCAGACCTTGGTGCCATGACACCTCAAGTTAATAGGAGCAGGGTTGCTTTCTCAAAGCCTGTTTCATCTGGGGGACCTGAGCTGTGATAGAAGGAAGCTACCTAGGCCTGCCCCTTTTTAAAAATCATGAATTTGAGCTAGGTGTGGTGGCGCACGTCTTTAATCCCAGCACTCTGGAGGCAGAGGCAAGCAGATTTCTGAGTTCAAGTCCAGCCTAGTCTACAGAGCGACAACCAGTGTTACACAGAGAAATCTTGTCTTGAAAAACAAACAAACAAACAAACAGAATGATAACTGTTAGAGAGGCCTGGGCACTGAGTGCTCCAGAAGTAGGAAATAGGGATTTTAAGGATGAACAAAGTTTCTGGACACAGTTCTGCAGTTTCTAAAACGTGAGGGCCCAGACAACGCTAAGCTTTGGTTATCATATCTAAAAAAATAAGTGTTCATCATTAACTCAAGCAGCGTGTAATGCTCTGGGTATTCAGTGTATAGAAAACATGGGGTAAATGTGACAGATGGAGTCTCAGCGGCTGACAGTAACTCAGGGAGGGGGCAATGTGCTAATGGGGCAAGCAGGCATTAATGATGGTGTAGGAGAATGTGGTGGTTTGAACAGGAGTATCCCCCATACACACGTGTTCGCATACTTGGTCCACAGAGAATGGTACTACAAGGAGGTGTGGCCTTGTTGGAGGAAGTGTGTCATTAGGGAATGGATTTTAAGGTTTCAGAGGCTTAAGTTACCTGCTGCCTGTGGATCCAGATGAAGAACTCTCAGCTACCTCTCCAGCTTCACCACGATGATAATGAAGTAAACCTCTGAACTTTAAGCCAGCCCCTATTAAATGTTTTCTTTGTAAGAGTTGCCGAGGTCATGGTGTGTCTTCACAATAATAAAACCCTTACTAAGAGAGAAGATAGGAAGAGTGATTTAAAAAAGAAATCTATGCAGAAAAGAGGGCACACTGCATGACTAGGGGGGTGTCTAAGGGGTGGATTGGGGTGGCCTCTCTGAAGAAGAGGCAGTAGAACAAGATCAGAATGACGAGGCCTAGCCAGCCCTGCCAGGATCTGGATCTGAGTTATGATCAAGGAGGGAGAACGTTCCAGACAATGACAAGTGCTTGGCACAGAAGAGCAGAACTTGCCTGATCCAATGCTGGAACTTTTGAAGACAGAGGGTAGCTCGGGCAAAGCCTCAGCAGCAGGAACAAGTCAGAGGACCTCAGGGAACAAAGGCAAAGGTGGCCAGCATACAAAGATGATGCGAGGAGTGAGGGAAGTGGGGAGTGAGGCACTGGCCAGAGCGGGTGGTCCCAGTTTATTACAGAGTGATGGAAAGGCTGGGAGGGCTGTAGACTCAGCAATGACCATCTGACCTGCATTTTGTTGTTTTCTTCTCTTTTGCTTTCTTTTTGTTATGATTTTTGAGGGTTTTTTGTTTGTTTGCTTGTTTTTGGTTTGGGGACACAGTCTTACACTTGCAGCACAGACTGACCTAAAAACTCACCATGTAGCCCCAGGTTGTTAAATTTACAACAATTCCCTTGCCTCAGTTCCCAAAAGACGAGATTACAGGCTCTGATTTATATTTTCAAAACATCTGTGAGGCTGTGGGATGTCTTGGTAAGTAAGGCACCTGCTTTACAAGAATGAGGACCTGAGTTCAAATCCCAAGACTTCCCACAAAAGCCAGGTGTGAGATAGAATGTGTCCAAATCACTGCTCCTACGACAAATTGGAAGGCAGAGACAAATGATCTCCAGAAGCTAGTCTGGCTTATGCAGTGATAAAAAACAAAACAAAACAAAACAAAACAAAACAAAACAAAAAAATCAAAACAAACAAACAAAAAATAGACAGACACCCAAGATTTTCTATGATCTCTAAAGGTATGTCACTGTGTGTGAGCCCACACACACACGTACAGGGATCATACACATACACAAAGATAAAATTTTAAAATAAATAAATAAACTATCTCTCTGGTCATTGGTGGGGGCAAATTCTGAGGGGCTGTTGTGTATAGTTTGCATAGGATATGTGTCTCTTGTTCTTTGAACATTTGGCCTTCAGGTGCTGGCATTGTTTGGAGGAGGTTATGGATCCTTTGGGAGGTGGGACCCAGCTAGAAGAAGGGAGTTCTCAATGCATACCTTGAGGTTTATAGCCTGACCCTGTTTCTGGTCTGCTGAGACATCAGCCAGATGCCATGTGCTCTTGCTGCCACAGCCCCGAGCTACCCATATCATCACTATGACTCTCCTGCCATGATGGACTTATCTCCTCAGACCATGAGCCCAAATCAGTCTTTCTTCCTTTGAGTTGCTTTTGCCAGGTATTCTGCCATGGCTATGAGAAAGGCAGCTAGCACAGAGGCCAAGGGTGGAAGGCATTAGGTCACTGTGTGGTTGGTTGCCCAGGTAACCAATCACAGTATTATAGAGGTCAGAAATAGGATGGATTTTTGTGGGTGGAGCTGGCAGACTGTGAAGAGGGTGTAGAGAAGCAAGAACTTCAAGATGGATCCTGGCTTTGGAAATGACTTCCTAGTCACCTGATGAGGACCGATCTAGATAACGGATGAACGGTGTTTAGCTCGGTGCCAGCAACTGCATGAAGGATCGGTGCATTCTTTCTATTTTACTCCTGGACCTGGCTCTCTGCAAGGCACTCATTTGAACTGTAGGCGAAAGTTTTCTGGTCCTAAGTTTTTAGATGCATGCAACACAGCAAGCCAGAGACTCTTCCAACCATTTAATAACTATTGATTAGACATTTACAGTGAGCTAGGCTCCGAGCCAGGCTCTGAATACATACCAGAGTTGTAGAGTAAAGCAGTATCTGCCCTCATAGAACTTAGAGTAGAGGGTGAATGCTCGTGAAAAGAAAGTCTTGGGGAGGTACAGGACTGTCATAGACCTTGTGCAAGTATGTGTCTAGGACAAGAAGGCTTCCTACACGAGTGATCTTTAAGCGGAAGTCACAAGATGAAAGGGAACTTGGAAAAGGAAGGATGAAGGTGCCTGTGGTGGAGTGAATGGGGGAGTGGTGGAGTCCATGGAGATAAGGGAATGACTGCACTGCCTGATGCATGAAAATGTGTAAGTTTTCCATTGTCAAAATTCCCAAGGGCAGACTTGCCAGATCATCTTATCTCATGCTTGGGAGACCATGAAAAGAGAGGGTGCCAGGTGGATGTGTTCTATGGAACTGAGTGAGGCTTGTTTGTATTCTTTAGAAGGTTAGCAACCAAGAATACATGTTTTGTGGTCCTTGGAGGGGGAATTTGTCTCTAGCTATGTGCTAACTCATCTGCTGAAATGGAAATTCGGGTAAGAATAGTTAGTGGTGGAGTATTTGTTTTACTGTTCTGAGGATCAAACCCAGTGAGCCCCATCCCTTAGCCCTTGGGAAGGTTTCTGTTTTGTTTTGTTTTCGATAATGTCTCATGTACATGAGGCTGGCTTTAAAGTCCATATATAGCTGAAGATGGTGAATTTTTGACCCTCCTGCCTCCACCTCCCAAAAGCCGGGATTACAGGCTGAACTGTGACATCTAGTCAGCCTCCCCAATCCCTTATTGCTTTTGAGACTGCATCTTGTTGTACAGCCCAGGCAGGCCTCAATTTGAAACCCTCCAATTTCGGCCTTCTGAGTGCAGGGATTCCAGGTCCATACCCATCCTCCTGGGCTCCCCTGGCTCTCAAAACTCAGGCTGCACATAGCTGCACTGAGAGCAACTTGAAAGAACATGCACTTCCAGGACCCTCTCTAGCTCTGGTTTACAATTCTCTTTCTACTCCTGGTAGACAGTCAGAATCAGATGCTGTGAAGGTGGCAACTTGGCTGCAGCGATCCTGCAGCCTGCTCTGAGCTCTGTGCCAGGTCGATAAAAAGCAAGGAGACTCCATCACTGTGTCCTCCTACTGGCAAAAGATTCTGAATTGAAGATCTGGGTCCTTGTGGAGAACAGTCCAGGGGGAATCTTGATTCTAAGCATACTCTTTACCACAGAGCTCTGCCCCCCAGCCCTAAGAAACAGTTACCGTACCACCATTGCTATATTTGTGCAGAATTACTTTAGGAGCTATAGTGCAGACCTCGCTATCAGTTTGCTCTAGAATTTGTGCAGGGATGGGTATGTTCTTCCAGATAGTAAGAAGTAAATAGTTTCACACACTTACCATTCTACCTTGGCTGCCAGGACATTCAGAGTTGAATGTGAAATCATTCAGTAATTGTATCACATTGCACACACAGATTAAATCTCTCCTTTTCCCTTAATTTGGATTTTTCTGCCCTAATGTGTTTAATAAATGTATATGCAGAACCCACGATAAAGGACCATAGCCAGCCTGCTGTTACTGTGCTGGTGGCAAACACTCAGTGAGCAAACCACCGAGCACATCACACAACTGAGCCAAAGGTAAGTATAGCTGTTTCAGCTTCCAGCTCTGAAGGGACAGTCGCTATTCCTCACCAGAGTCAAAGAAGCTCTCTCAATAGGATAGTCATCCAGGGAAGGTAGGACATCCTCTCTCTTCTGATTATCACCGCAGATGTCCTGCTCCAGAGAGGGAAACTGAAGCTGGGAAGGTGTCAGCAAATGGCCAAGCGCTGCAGACCCAAGTGGTAGAGGCCGGCATGCCTGTCTTTTGGTGTCAGCCCCCACATTCTTTCTGGATGTTCCTGTTCTACATAAGTGAGTATAGTGCTAGCCTGTACTGTGACCTTGTAAAAAGTGGTTTTCTCCCTATCCTTGTGGATTCCCCCAGATGCCCTTCTGCTGGCCCCTCTGTCCTTAGCTATTAGTCCTACATTTGAATAGTCTATGATGCTACAGTCGAATTTAGGCTGCAGGATTGCATCTGCTGCCTTTACCCTGGCCTACCTTTCACTGACTTCCCATTCTAATCTATTCTGAGCTTCACAACAAATCCCTGTCTCCCACCATCCTGGATGGGGAAGGTGGGTGAGATGCTTGCTGCTGCCCTGGGTGGGACCCAGCTTCATTCTGGAAGCTCTCACCTGCTGGGCTCTCAATGTGTGTTTGTGGTTTTCCTTTGCATTCTCCCAAGCAAGGGAGCTCATGCTTAGAGACATTTCCATGAAGCACAAACTGCTATTTCGCCCTTAGAAGAAAATGTTTTTGGCATCAATTCAGGGAAGTGGAGACCCACTTCAGTGGAGGGAAATTCCCAGACATGCCCCACCCCAAGTCCAGAGTGTTCCTTCTTCCTAGGTGCACCACCCTTTCTGTTCCAAAATGCCATCCACGTCTCCATTTTCGAAATTACGCTCCCATTATGGGCTACTTATATAGGATATACTAAAAGAGTCCATAATGCTCGCCCATAAGGCAAGTACCCTCTAGTTTCCGACTGCTCTCCGATCTCTAAAGCTGCCACCTGTTTCTTGGATGTGAGCCAATTTGCCAGCCACTTTTAACAGATGATGCTTCCTTTGTGCTTTTAGACTCACTTCCTCGGATGGTGCCAATCCATCTTCAGGAAGGCCACAGCTTCTCATCTGCTCTAATACACCAAGATACCATGACAGACTGACTTATTCTCCCCTTTCTCCCCATCTGTGGATGTGGGTGATCCTGTGTGCAAGTGTATGTGCGCACATTGGGGAGGTCAGAGGACAACCTCAGTTGTCATTCCTCCTCAAGTGCCATGTACCTTGCTGCTGCTGCTGCTGCTTGCTTCTTCTTCTTCTTCTTCTTCTTCTTCTTCTTCTTCTTCTTCTTCTTCTTCTTCTTCTTCTTCTTCTTCTTCTTCTTCTTCTTCTTTTTGTCATTGTTTGTTTTTGTTGTTGTTTTGTTTTGTTTGAGACAGGGTCTCTAACTAGGACACAGGGCTAGCTAATTAGGTCAGGCTGGCTGGCTAGCAAGCCCCAGCAATCTCTGCCTCCCAGCCCTAGGATTACAAGTGTATACTACCATGCCTGACTTTTTATCTGACCTGAGTATTAAAGTATTAAAGATCAAACTCAGGTCTTTAGACTCATGGTGAGTTCTTACTGACTGAGCAATCTCCTCAGACACACACAATCACTCTCTCTCTCCCTCCCCCTCTCTCTCTCTCTCTCTCTCTCTCTCTCTCTCTCTCTCTCTCACACACACACACACACACACTCATAACACTCACACACATACTCTCTCTCACACACTCTCACACATACACACATATACACACTCACACACATATACACACAGCCACACTCCTCACACAACCTCTCTATCACACACATACACACATTCTCCCACACACACTCACTCATACACACTTACACAGTCACAATACACTCACAAACTAACTCTTATACACACACTCTCATACACATACTCTCTCTCTTCCTCTCTCTCTCTCTCTCTCTCTCTCTCTCTCACACACACACACACACACAACACACTCATAACACTCACACACATTCTCTCACACACTCTCACACATACACACATATACACACTCACACACATATACACACAGCCACACTCCTCACACAACCTCTCTATCACACACATACACACATTCTCCCACACACACTCACTCATACACACTTACACAGTCACACATACACTCACAAACTAACTCTTATACACACACTCTCATACACATACACATACTCTCTCTCTTCCTCTCTCTCTCTCTCTCTCTCTCTCTCTCTCTCACACACACACACACACACACACACACACACACACACACACAAACTCATCTGAGAGAACCTCAGTACTCTCTAATTTGGTTAGTTCCCATATGCTCTTCTCACTTAAATAGGTGAGTAAGAATGTAGTCTCTGATTTCCTGGGTCTGTGCTGGCTTTCTTTTTGAAAGAAAAAACCTGTAATGTCCTCAGGCAGGGTGGTGCACACCTGCAATCCCAGCATTTAGAAGCTTGCGGCAGGAGGATCTCCTCAATTCAAGGGCAGCCAGGGTTACCTGTTGAGACCTGTCTCAAAACAAATAAACAAAACCCAACAAACGAGATGAGATTTGAATGTCCTTGAACAATCTTGCTTCTGCTACCTGAGTCCTTTCTCTGAACCTTTCTACTGGGTTGCCTGTCTTCCCTTTGTCCTGGGCCTTGTAATGGAACTGAGAGCCGCCTCAGCCCTCAACCATCTTACCATTATATTTTGTAGAGATTCTTTTTCAAGATATGCCTTCATTATCCCTTGGGACATTTTTCATTCATCTCCTCCCGTGACAGCCAATGAGTAGTGTGAGCCAAGGTGAGGATCTGAGACAGGCACTTGGGGTCAGGTTTTTTTCTATCCTGGAATTGTTAATCAAGGCAAAGTTCTAGAAAAGCTGTCCATTCTTCAGAGAGAAGAGAAGTAAAAAGGGCAACAGGCAACCCATGGACAGAAGCTCAGAGGCTGCAGTGTGCAATTGCTGAACTGTATTTGAGTTCTCCGGTTTTCTTTTTGAGAAATACAGCTTTAATTTCTATATATTTTGGAAACAATATCTAGTTGGAAGAAATAATGCATACAGAGACTTTCATTTCTTCCACTGGTAAAATATTGAAAAGTCATAGCATATCAACACCATGCTCTTTAGGATGTTGAGGCAAGACAGGGCATATTCACAAGAATCTTTCATTTTGCTCTGTGGCATGAACATGCACACACACACACACACACACACACACACACACACACCCACCACCACCACATACTACCCCCCCCACACACACACACACTCTTCTTCCTCCACTCACTCCTAGCGGTCACCCACCTGACCTCCATTTCTATGTATCATTTCAAAACTTATATAAATAGAATCAAAGAATAGGTAACTTTCAAGTTGGCTTTTTTCACTCAATATAATTCTTTGCAGATTCATCATGTTGCAGCCAGTGCCAGTAGATTCTTCCTTTCATGTCTCAGTTATATTCCAAAATATGAATATGCCACAGCTTTTTAACCATTCACCCATTCAAGAATGTGAAAGTTGTTTCTAATGCTTGGTTATTGTGACTGGACTGTCTTTGTTAGGATTTCTATTACTGTGATAAAACACTATGACCAAAAGCATCTTGAGTGGAGAAAGGTTCATTGCAGCTTATTTGTCTGAATAACAGGCTATCACGAAGGGAAGTCAAAACAGAAACTAAAGGCTTGCTTATTGGCTTGCTCTCTTCCCCCAGCTTGCTCAGTCTGCTTGCTCATAAAACTAAGCACCAGTCCAGGGGTGGCACCACTCACGGTGAGCTAGACCCTCCCACCTCAATCATGAAAATGCCCCACAGACTTGTCCATAGGCCAATCTGGTGAGGATGTTTTCTCAATGGAGGTCTCCTCTTCTCTCAAAGGACTCTAGCTTTGTGTCAAGTTGACAGAAATCTGACCAGAACATGCATGCATAGACAGATCTCTGAATCAGCGCAAGTCTTCATTTCTCGGGGCTAAGTACCTAGGAGTACAATTGCTGGGTCATATGGATTTTTTATGTTTCCATTTTTTTTAAGTGCCAAAGTTACTGAGAGTGGTTTTCCAGCTTACATTTCCACCAACAATATGTACTTCTCGCCTCCTTGCTAGCATTTGGTCTTGTCTGCTTTTCACTGTGGCTGTCCGATAGGTGTGTGGTGGTTCCTTGATGCAGCTTTAATTTGTATTTCTCTAACAGCTAATGATGTTGAGCACCCGTCATGTGCATATTTTCCATCTGTGAGCCCACAGCGTTGAAATGTCTTTCCATGTTTCTTGCCAATTTTATAATTGGATCGGTTGTTTTTTGGGATTTTTTTTTTTTTTTTTTTTTTTGTCTTTACTGTTGAGTTTTGAACATCCTAGGTAGTCGACCATTCTTTGTCAGGCATGTGATTTCACACAACTTCTTTCTTCCTTTCACTGTGTCTTGGTTTTCTGTCCTCAGGGTCTTTTACACAGTCAAAGTTCTCAAGCCTTTACGTAAAGTTCAGCTCAGCCATCATTCCCATCATTCCTTCTGTAGAGGGCACTTGGAGTTTCACACCCCCAAGTGTGCTGCTTAACCCCAGATGTCAAAGACTCTCTCATTTTTTTCTCCTTGAAGGTTTTGTGGTTTTACATTTTACGTTTAAAGTTGTGGTGATTTTCTTTCAATTGCAGTATAATGTATGAATCTTACATTTTATTTTATTTTTGTCCATGGATATCAAATGGCTTTAGCAACATTTATTGAAGAAACTACCTGGGCATGGTGGTGTACCTAATGCTTTAACCTGAACACTTGGGAGACAGACAGGTGGATCTCTGTTTGAGGCCAGTCTACATGTATGTTTTAGGTAAATCAGGTCTACCTAGCGAGACCCTGTCTCTTTACCAAGAGAGAGAGAGACAGAGACACAGAAAGAGAGAGAGTGAGGGGGGAGGGAGGGAGGAAGGAAGGAAGGAAGAGGAAGGAAGGAAGAGGAAGGAAGGAAGAAAGAAAGAATTAAAGAAAGAAAGGAAGAAAGAAAGAACGAAAAGTTTGCTTTGCTTTTTTCCAAAAGTCAGTTGGATGTATATATTTTTGTATGACTATGTTTAGGTTCTTTACCCTGACTCACTTGTCCTGGTATCACCCTTGCACTCAAATACCAAGTACCAGTTTGACTGCCACAGTAGCCTGATGAGTTTGATTAGGTATTGGGATTCTTTCCATAGACCTCTAATTTTAGAGACATTTTGGCCCTTCTAGTTCCTTTGATTTTTTTTTTTTAATATGTACATCAGAGAGTTTTCAATGTTCACAAAAAAAATCTTACTGAAGTTTTAATAGGATTGTGTTAAGCAAGTGTACTTGTTTGGTGAGCTAACTTCTTAAATATGCTGAGCCCTCAAAGGCATGAGCCTGGTGTGTCTCCTCATTTATTTATATCCTTTCTGATGTTTGTCACGAGTCCTGCACATGTTCTGTTAGATTTACAACTAAATATTTTTAAGCAACTTTAAAGTTACTTCAAGATGCTACATCTTAAAGTTTAATGTTCATGTATTCAAAATTAATGTCTGGAAATGCAAGTGGCTCAGTGGGTAAATGTGCTTTCCCCAAAGCCTCATCACCTGAGTTTGATCTCCAGGCTCAGCTGGTAGAAGAAGAGAATCAACTTACAAATAACATAAAGCAGTAATCTGAATGTCTCATCCACTTTTTAAGATAAGTAAGGCAGAACACATTTTAAAAAAAAGAGAGAGAGAGAGTTTGAAGACAGCCTGGGTTATATGAAATTCTGCTTTTTTTTCACTTTTTTAAAAATTAATTTTTTACATTCTAATCCCTGTTCCCCCTCCCTCCTTCTTCCCTACTTTTCCCCCACCCCACCTCCTATCTGCTCCTTGGAGAGAGTAAGGCCTCCCCCAGGAAGTCTACTAAGTCTGTCCCATATCTCATTGAGGCAGGACCAAAGCATCTCTCCATCCCCCCCCCCCCCACACACACACCTGTGTCTAGGCTGGGCTGGGTATCTCTCCATACAGAATGGGCTCCACTAAGTCAGTTTGTGCATTAGAGTTAGGTCTTGGAACAACTGCCAGTGGCCTCATATGTTGTCCCAGTCACACCGATGTCAACTATATTAAGGGAGTCTAGTTTGGTCTTATGCAGGTTACCCATTGGTCAGCTGATTCTGTGTGTTTCCCCATCATGGTCTTGACTCCTTTGTTCATATTATCGCTCCTTCACTTTGTACTCCAGGGGTGTGACCTATTGGTTAGTTGTGGATTTCTGCATCTGGTCCCATCTGTTTCTAGAAGAAGGTGTTAGAACACATCTTTAATCCCAGCACTCAGGAGGCAGAAGCAGTTGGGCCTCTGAGTTCAAAGCCCGTCTGTCTGATCTACAGCCAGAGCTTGTGAAATTCTGTCAACTACACACACACACACACACACACACACACACACACACACACACACACACACACTTTTTAAAAGAGGCCTGGAGAAATGACTCAGTGGTTAGGAGCACTAAGTACTCTTGCAGAGGACCTGGGTTCAGCTCCAGCAACCACATGGTGGCTCACAGCCACTTATTACTCCAGTTCTGAGGATCTACCACCATCTTCTGGCCGCCTCAGGTACCAGGCACACCTGTGATGCATATAAGTACACACAGGAAAACACTCACAAAATAAAAATAAATTAATCTTTAAAACAAATACACAAATGTTGGCAGTTTTTACACGTGTTATCCCTGGGATTCAGGAGGATCGGTTTATTGAGTTTTTCTACATGAACAATTCTCTTATCTACAAATATGGACAATATTACTTTTCCTTCCAGCTGCCGTAAGTTTTATTTCTGTTTCTTCCTTGTTATATCCATCCTTATTGCATTATATTGAGTAGGAAATCCATGACTTGCTTCTAGTCATGGTGTGAAATCATTCATTCGTCAACATTCAGTATAATGTTAACTAGTTTTTGTAGACTGTTTACCAATTTGAAGAAATCCCTTTCATTCCTAGCTTGCCGAGTGGTGTTTCTTTTTGTTGCTGTGTTGTTTGTTTGTATTTGTTTTGGATTTGTTAAAACAAGACATTTATTTTCTCATCATGCTGGAGACAAGAAGTCTGATATTAGTCTTTTTAAGTTAACATTTATTGTGCATATAAAAAAGTGGGCTTTGTTCTGACATTTTCACACATATATACCACATACCTCCCCTACTCCCCTCTCCAAAGTAGGCCCCTTACACTTCCATATCTCTTGAAATTTTAAAAATGTCTAGATTGTATATATGAGTAACAACATCTGATTGTTGTGGAATATGATTCTAACTATGTAAAGATGTGTTACATTTGTTTATGCTGTGGAATATTACTTTAACCATGTAAAGGTGTGTTACATTTGTTTGTGCTGCTGTTGTTTAACTATGTAAAGATGTGTTGCATTTGTTTCACCTTGCCTGCCTAAGGCACCTGATTGGTCTAATAAAGAGGTGAACAGCAATTGCTGGACAGGAGAGGGATAGGCAGGGCTGGCAGGCAGAGAGAATAAATAGGAGGTGAAGTCTAGGTAAAAGGAAGAGAAGGAAGAGGGAGAAGAGAATGAGGGAGAAAGAGAGGGACACACCTGGGGTCAACCAGGGAGACACCAGCTAGCTAGATGGAGAGGACATACAGAAGGTAAGAAAGGTAAAAAGCTGCAGGCAAAACATAGATGAAGAGAAACAGGTTAAGTTATAAGAGCTAGCTAGAAAACAATATAAAATAAGGCTGAGTATTCATAACGAGTAAGAAGTCCTCATATTATGATACAGGAGCTGGTTGGTAATCGAAAAGAAAAAACCTGGTACATGTGATATGTGTCTCTCAAAGTCTGGCTGATATCACTTAGTATGATGATCTCCAGTTCCAATTATCAATTTATTGTAAATTATGTAATTGTACATTTTCAGCTGATTAATATTCTATTGTGTTTCTGTCACATTTCACCTTTTTTTTTAGTTAGGAACATTTCATTTAAATGTGCCAAATAAAAACCCACATTTTCAGACCATAAGACATTAATACAGTCAACAAGAACAGTATTTACTGCTCTGAATTGCATGAAGTAATAGTCCAGATTCAATTTGCTTAGATGGTTGAAGATCCTTCCTAGGTTACATTGTACAGACATAACAAATCCTTTACACTAATTTAAACAAAACAACTTTTCCCTAAAGGGTGAACTTGAGAACTTCAGTATGTTCTTTCAGGTCTTCCTGATGGGGAATGGCTTTGAGGTGACAGAGATCTGAATTTTGATCAGCTACTTTCTTGTGGTAAAACAGACCTGGATCTTGATCTAGACCTTGAGTGGGGACTTAGTCCTTTTCAAATTCTCTGAGAGAAGCTGACCTTGATCTACACAGAGACACAGACCTTTAAAGTTGAGGAGATAGTAATATTGATCCCTACCCCGGCTCCTGCTGTGTGAGTGTTGGGACCTCTGGATGGAGGATGCAAGCTACATCGTGCCCTGCTTTTTCTTCGAGAACTATAGCGATAACAGTCATAATCAAGATGCCCCCTTTTTACCACACTACAGCATTTATCATTAGGATCAAAGGATGTTGGGCAGGTGCCTATGAAAATGAGATCTCAGAGGCATGCCTGTTGATAGTTCAATACTTACTGGACAACCACAAATCATCTACCCATCCAATCTTCTGCATCTCTGGGATCTTCAGCTTCTACAAAGGCAAATCCCAGAGGATTTTTGGCAATCCATGCAGTTCTTAAGGGCCCATGGTACCTGAAAGCCCTTTGTAACTCTACTTTCCCAGCACCAGTTCCCAGGTTACAAAGGTGTATCAAAATACACCTTGATCAGCTCCAGTTAGCAGCGGCCACAGCCCAAGTAGCATGGAAGTTGGTACACACCCTCGCTCACCAACCTTCCTGGTAACACTACTCAATTTACTTTTTAAGACATGAATCAGTGTTGGATTTTGTAAAAACGCTTTCCTGTTCCATGAATTTTCTTTAACCTTTTCAAGTGATCCACTGTACTGAATGAGCAAATACTGAGCAAATCTTATATTTCCTGGAATAAATCTACTTGCTCTTTGCACACAATTCTTTTAATATACGTAATTCTATATATTTATATATAGTCTATGTGTTCATATACAAAGTCTATTTGCCAATATTTTGTTGAGGACTTTGTCAGCTGTATTCAGAAGAACTTTCTTTTACATGCCTTGTCTGGTGTGGGTATCAGGGCAGAACTTTATACCTGGATTGGAGGACTTTTTTGTTTTGTTTTGTTTTGTTTTGTTTTGTTTTGTTTTGTTTTATACACTTGTTAAGGTGTTCCGAAAACTATCTGAGTCGGAAAATTTCCTTTTTGATGAAGGTTTAATGCCATGGCTTCAATGTTTCTAATAGTTATAAGAGAGTCCAAAGTATTTCGCAGTGGTCAGTCTGGAGAGGCACAGGACTTTCACACATTCAGTGTATTTACAAGGTCAAATCATGGTATATTTGTAACACCCCTACATTGTGCTTTCAGTTATTGTAATGTTTAGTCCTGGTATTGACAATTTCTCTTTTATTTTTAGTGTTGTCAGAGGTTTGTCAGTTGTGTTGTTTTTTTTTCATGGGAGCATCTATGGTACATTGTTTCTTCGTTACTTTTCTGTTTTTAATTGCTTGGTTCCTATTTTCTCAATTTCCTTTCTTCTGCTTTTTAAAGGGGATTTAGTTTATTATTTTAATTGTGTGTATGGGAGATGTTGTGCACATGAGTTCTAGTGCCACAGGAACTGGAGTTACAGGCGGCTGTGATCTGCCTGTCATGGGTGCTGGGAGAGGAACTCAGGTCTAGGGAGAGCACTACGCACTCTGAGTTGAACCATCTCTCCAGCTCCTGTTTGGTTTGCTTTTGCTTCCCCCCCCCCCTTGAGGGGAAAGCATAGATGTGGGAGCCACCTTGCCATCCATCCTCTTTCCTTGAACAGGTGATGGTATAAAGCTCCCTCCTACAGTGTCTGTTGTTGGGTCAAAGATTTTGGAGCATTGTATTTTTATTCTTACTCATTTCTTTGAATTTAAATGTTTTCTTCTTAGACTTTTTTATTCAGACTGTGAATAATGTAGAAATATTTGGTTTTATGTGTTTGAAGATTTTTTTTACCATTGTCTTTCAGTTATTTATTTGTAGTTTGATTCTGTTGTGGTCACAGTTCCTATCATTTCAATCATTCTGAATTTGTTTAGGTTATTTTGTAGCCCAGGATATGGTCTATTTTGAAGTACATTTCATGGACCTTTGAAATTTTATACAGTCTTTTGGTAGATTCTGTTGGTTAATGCTGTGTGTGTGTGTTTGTGTGTGTTGATTATGAGGTAGGTTTATTATTTATTTATTTGGTTGTTATTTTTTTTTTTTGGTGGTGAAGGGGTTGAGACAGGGTTTTTCTATGTAACCCTGGTTGTCCTGGAACTCACTCTGCAGACCAGGCTTGCCTTGAACTCAAAAAGATCTGCCTCCTGCACACTGGGATGAAAGGCATGCATCACCACCTTTTGACTTTAATCACATATTTTAAAGTTTGAGTTCTCTCCCTTTTCCTCTCCCCTTTAGTCATTATTTTACTTATTTTTCTTTTGTTTTTATTTACAAATTTAGTGTTGTACTCTAATTGGCAAATTGACTGTCTTACCATAAAATAGTGTCCCATTCTGTCTCTGAAAGTTTCCTTTGCCCCTTTAATGCTGATGTGTTAATATTAAAGTAGATTTCGATCTACTTTAATATTAACACATCAGCTCCTGTTTTTCTTGGATTAATATTTCTCTCATTTTGCTTTCTACTTGCTTGTTATACTTGAGGTGAGTTTCTCTGAAGCAGCATGTAATTGGGTCATGTTATTTAATCAAGCCTAACCATTCCTTCATTTTAATTGCTAAACTCAGATCATTTATCATTGGTAAAACTATTGATATGGTAAGGGTGTCTGTGGATTTTATTTTCTGGTTTTACAGAGACTGTGAGAGCAGGCACAAGACCTTCCCAGGTTCAGACCCTTACCGTTCAAAATCCCCACACCGAGAAGGGGAAAGACACAAAATCCTACCAGTAACCAATAAGCTATTTGCAATTGATACCTGATGGGAAAGGAAAAACCAAATTTCTTCAGTGGTGTGTTCCTGGGTGTATCAACCACATCCAGGACAGTCAGCTGGCTAACACAGAGTGGCCCTTGTGATTTTTGCATGCATTTCTTGTTTTGTTTGTCTTATTAGTTTGGCTTTTTTTTTTTTTTTTTTTTTTTTTAGTTTGTTTTGTTTTCTGTTTAGGGGGGTATTTATTTATTTATTTATTTATTTATTTATTTATTTATTTATTTATTCAGAGCAAGACTGTGAGAGAACATGAAGTTGGGCGGTTACAGAAGTGGAAAGAATGTGGGAGGAGCTGGGAGAGAGGAAAGGATGTGATCAAAATATATTTTGTGAAATCGTTTAAATAAAAATAATTCTTAAAAAGCTTTCCTTTGTTTTTCTGTACTCTTCTTGTTGCTTTTCTTTAAGCTATTTGAACTGCTATTTGATTTAAATTTGAAAACTATGATACTTGGAGTTGAAGTCTATGTCCTTGCTAGTGTGTGAGCTGGAGGAGATGTGTGGGGCTGGAGGTGGTGTGTGGGGCTGGAGGCGGTGTGTGGGTTCTCTATGGGTGTGCCTGGAGCACAGTGCTTATTGTCTGTGAGTTCTTGTAGGCCTCCTCTTTCCTGGTTCTTTGTCTAGATGTCTGGCTTTGGCTGCTTCTTCAGTGCACGCCTGGGTTGACAGTTTCTTCAGCTCCAAATCTGG
This sequence comes from Cricetiscus sungorus, assembly GCA_030556225.1. Lineage (NCBI taxonomy): Eukaryota > Metazoa > Chordata > Mammalia > Rodentia > Cricetidae > Cricetiscus > Cricetiscus sungorus. The sequence continues at coordinate 62,197,479 of JANBXA010000734.1, read as the reverse complement.
GATATTTGAAGCAAAAAGGAAACCCCAGGAACACACCACATGCTATTCCTGGCAGTCCAGGAATTCTTAACTATACTGTTTTCATCTCTTTCAGAATGTTCTTACATTTGTCTTACATAAAAATTCTAAAGTTTTCTAGTTCTAAGTATTAGGAAGAGTTTGGGATCCTCAGTCTACTCTCTTTCTAAATGCAAATGTACCCACTAAGCAGTTTTTTAAAGTGGTGTTAGTATTTTGTTGTTGTTGTTGTTGTTCTTGAATATCTTGTATTAAAAATCTAGAGCTAAAAATATAAAGGACTGCTCTAGTGACATCTAGGGAAATTAACATGGAGGTCTCTTCTCCTTTTTTGCCTACTCCTTGATTCCAGGGGCTCCTACAGAGTTTTAAAATCGTCCCAGACTTTTCAGTGTACACACTGAGAAGCATGCCTTAGAACCTCTCTATAGATCACCAAAAAGAGAGGCAGGCAGGGAACAAAGGTACTCTGACTGGCTTGGATTCTTCTCTCTCTACTCGAGGAACAAGCTCTCCAAAGATGAGGTCTTGTTCTCCCACACCCCAATCCCTTATTCTGTGCCCAATGTAGTGGGGGTGGGGGGTGGGGGGATGTCATTGTGTGGGCCAAATGAATACATGAACTTGAAGGCTTTTTCAGGCTCTGTGAGATTCTGTTTATGTCTAAAATAAATCCATGTGTGCTGTCTTGGCTTGGGTTAGTAAAATCTACATGCTCGGGCCATTCTGTTTAATGAACTAATACTGAAACCATTTCACCAAGAGTGTGTTGATTACTAATTCTTTGGCGATGAGTAAATATCCAGGCAACTCTATGAAGTGTGAGTTTGGGAATGGTTCTCCTATAGTTTTGACCTTCACATGGTGCTCAGTGTCCACTATAGTGGTGGATCACCCAGAGAGGTGCTGTTCAAGGGACCATTAAGAGCAAGTTTGGAAGAGTTGGCTGAAATCACGGAGGTGTGTGCTTGAAGGGCTTTGGACTCCTACCCCATTTCTGTCTTTTGTTGGTCAGCTGTCAGGAAACCTGCTTGGCTCAACCACACCCTTCCAGCCATCATCATCAGTCATCCTCACCAGAGGCTCCAAAAGAACAGGAGTAGTTCATTGTAGACTGGAACCTCCAAACCTGTATCATTTCTCTTCGTGCATTGATTACTCCAGGCATTTCATTTCAGTGATGGAAAGCTAGCTAGAAGAGCCTCTCCAACATTTTATCTGTGCTTACATGAAGATACAGGGAGGCTTTTCTCATTTGCAAGGGTCACACACCTAGTGTTGAGTTATAAATTGAATACTAGGTGGTTCTTAGTGCTAAGTGTTTCTTTAAAAAAAAAAGAAAGAAAAGATGGAAGGGAGGGAGGGAGGGAGGGGAAAGAAAGAAAAGAAGGAAGGAAGGAAGAAAGAAAGAAAGAAAGAAAGAAAGAAAGAAAGAAAGAAAGAAGGAAGAAAGAAAGAAAGAAAAAAACCCATTTTTCTCAGGACTCAGGCATTAAAATTTTGGCTAAGAAAATGAGACCCTCGGTCTAGCTGCTGGCTGAAGAGAAAATCTCTGATGGAAAATTTTGCATTTGGGTCTCAGTAGTTGAGCACTGGCTGCTCTTCTGGAAAGAGGTTCTGAGTTCATTCCCAGCACCTCCATGGCAGCTCACAACCATCTGTAGCTGTAGTTCCATGAAATCTGATGCCCTTTTCTGGTATGGAGATTAAACACCCATACACGTAAAATGAATGAATAATGAAAATAAATAAATAACCCTTTTTTAAAAAAGAAAAATTTAGATTCAAAAATAGGTTGAAAAAACTGTATTATTATACAAATTTTAAGGTGTTTTTATTCAAAACAAAACGAAAACAAACAAAAACCATTCTCTCCCTTAGGTTAAAAGAAGCCCTCCTGGCAACACAGGAACACATCCGAGAATTTCCATTTACCTCAGATTTAGTAAGAGCCGGTTAGCCTGGCATTGGTGGTGCACGCCTTTAATCCCAGCACTCGGGAGGCAGAGGCAGGTGGATCTCTGTATGAGGCCAGCTTGGTCTACAGAGCTAGTTTGGAGCTTCAGGCTCCAAAGCAATACAGAGAAATAACAACAACCAAAAGAGCCAGAGCCAGTTAATGATTTAGTTCTTGACAAATCATTGTTGTGAGGCTTTACTGTTGTATTTAAAACGAGAATGCCAAGAGAGTAAGCATATCAGAAAGTAAGTGTGGTGTAGAGGAGGTTCCCGGAATACATGCATACACTCAAATAAGGGTAAGAAAGGACTATCAACTATGAATGTGAGCCCTTGTTTCTTCCTCAAAGTGAGCATGTGTGTAAAGGTACTGGTTCCAAAGCTGGCTGCAAAAACACCTCCCACTTCCTGCCTGGCACTTCTTATACGGGGGTCTTCAGTTCTTCTTGAATATGTGTGGGCTTGCAAACGTAGAAGTTAGCTTGGTGATGTTCATGAGTAGGTTACAGAAGGCAATATGACTTCCCTATGGCTTTCTTCAGATGTATATACTTAGATCTCAGTCACCATGCTGTCAGGACTTTCAATAAGCCAGGTGGAGAATTCTTTGTAGGTGTCATAGCTACGATGAGAGCTGGCCTATCAGACTTACCTGAACAAAGACCTTCAAGTATTCCAGCTCTTGGTGGTAGAGTTACCCATAACTTTTGTCATCTTGTTAAGGCTGTAGACATTACAGGTGCACAATTCAATGTTAGTGTGCTCTTTTAAATACACAGAACTCATGAACAGAAAGCAATGGCTATATTTTCATGCTACAAGACTTGAATGGGTTCTTAGAAGTAATAATACTGAAATATCTTCTAAAGTAGATTTTCTTTATATACATCAGTTAGGATGGGTTTTCCGAATTACTTCTAGTCAATCATGTAACCAGAGTGATCTAAACAACAGCATTAATTTTTCTCAAATCGCAAGCAGTCTGCAGGCAGGAAGTTCCAGGGTGACATAGCAGCTCAACGGTGTTACACTTACACCCATCTGCTTTTGGGTTCTCTTCTCAAGCTGGGTTCCATGACTCATATGTTCTCAGGAACCATCCAGAAGCCTGAAAGACTGTTAGTAGTGCTGGTGCTTTGAGACAGTGACCCTCAGTCCAGGCTTGCCTTGGACTGAGGAAGAATTAGAAACTAGTCTTGACTCTCTGGTACCCCATCCTCTACTTCCCAAGTACCTGCATTCTAGCTCAGTACCTCCTAGGCAGTTTTCTTAGATCCAGTGCTGCATAGAACCTGTTTGCCAGCAGACACCGCTGTCTTTGAACAAAGTTGTCCCACCCTTGGTGTCCAGCTTGCTTTGACATTTAAAGGGATGATGGGTCCAAGTCTGAGCTGATGGCAGAAAGGGCCCCATGTATGCACTGGGATTTATGCTTGCACACACCCCGCTTGTGATCTTTCGTGGAAAATCCTGCAAAGCTCTCAGATCTTATAGACACACAGTGCCCACACTTTACTTTAGCTGCAGAGCTTAAAAACTTGAACATCTTCTCCATTTAGTGTCTACCACAGGAGGATGGCTTTGTTTGTAAGGCAAGAAAAGACAAAGGAAATGGCTATTGGGTAGGCCATCTCCTTTTTTTTTTTAATAAGGTAAAAAAAAAAAAAAAAACCACATAGATTAAGTTGTATGAAGGTGGCCTGGCCAGTAAAAGACAGATCTCAGCACTGTCAGTGGGAAGAAATCTTTTCTTGCATGGTCACAGCATTACTATAAGTTAACTGACTAGAGACTTGGCCATTTCTTTCCTATACTTCACTTCTTCCCTTGTTTAGAAACGTAAAAAACGTCACAAACTGTTCGGGAAGGAAGTATTCAAGAGTCTCATTCTTAGGTGACTCAGGTTCCTAAGGTCATGCGGCAATGACTGTGACACCTGTGTCACTACTTTTCCTTTTGTACCTGTCAGACATTCCTAGTTGAAAATGGTGCTCTCCCCCCATTGAGACTGACCATAATTCCCTCACAGCATTTCGGTGATGGGGGGGTTCACAAATGGCCTTCAGAAGATGTGAAATAAATAAAAGCAGTTTCCCATAGCTACTGGGGCTCTGATAAGATCACATGAAGTAGCCAGTGACTTACAAAGTAATTTCTGAGGTTCTCTGGTGCCAGACCCTGGCTTCCCTGAGACCCATCGGCCCACAGAGAGCAGACTCACCTCTTGTTTGACCCATCACTGGCACAGGTGTTAAGGCTGATGAAATCAGGAAACCTTGGCACTGTTACTGCACCAGCCTTCATGACCAGGGAAATAAACAGTGCTCAGCCACAAAAGCCATGAACTCGAGGACACACATGTGACAGAGGCACATCTGTGTTTATAGACTGGTATTTGCTAGAATTATATAAGCCCTGCCTGTTATCCCTGGAAATGACAGTAACAGGGGTCCCAGTGTTGGCTTTCAACTACAAAATAGCCTCTGCATAGTAACTGTTAATAAAGAAGTTGCTAGAGTTGGGACTCCATTTTTTCTAGCAAATCCCTCAGTGGTATATATGCACTGAACAGAATCTGCTCTCCCAGGCCTGGCATTCGAGGCCCTTGATGATCTTATAGATTGTAGAAGATTGTAGATGGTTCATAGTCAGAAGTCCACAGCTAACCTACAGGCTTTTTAGGCTCACTGCCCAAAATTTCTACTTCGCCAACATTCCCTAGAAAGTCCAGTGTAAGGAATTTCAGACAACTGGTGGTCTTCATACAGCCTTTCATACAGCCTTCAACTGGTGATATTTTTTTTAATTTTTCTTGCATTACTGGGATTTGAACCCAAGGCTTCGTGTATGCAAGGCAAATGCTCTACCACAGAGCTACTACCCCACCCCCAGCCAATTGTTTTTGAGATCCTCTGTAAATCCCTAGGATTGCAAAAACATTTACAATTTACCTTGACATTTTTCCAGAAACAGGGTAATGTGAAATACTTGGCAAGACTGGAAGCTCAGAAAACCAAGGGTTGTCACTGTGCTGAAACTGTGTGGAAGGTCATGGAGAATCTCAGTGACACTGCTTCCCTTATGGATCTGTACCTGTGGGTCTTCCGGACCCAGTGTTCGACAATGACTATTTGTCCTTCTCACAAATTTGATTCATTGGAAGCTCATAGTACTTATAGTCTTTGGAATTTTTAGCCGTGACTTGGGGTTGGCTGAATCTGTCTGCGTTCCCTTGCTTTCATTTTTTGAGACTCATACAGCAAAGTCAGCCCCATTTTAGTAGCCATCTTGGAAGCTAGGTAGCACCTAATTATTACCATTAATAATTTGGACCAAGTGCTAGGAAAGAGGGGATCATGCCATTAAACATGGTCACCTAGAGAAGCAGGTGTCATCTGAGGGGCTTAGGGGTCTGACTGTTCCTGTGAATCATTTCTGTGGCATACTTAGAACATGATATTCCTAAGGACAGAGGTAGCGTAGGATAGCCCCAATAGTCGTGGGCAGAGTCTAGTGGACATGGATTAAGGGAAACAGTCATTTTGTGTGACTTATACAAATTAGGTATTTTTAATCAAAAGGTATAAAGGGGCCCAGCATAAAATTATTAGAATTGACTATAGAATTGTTTACTAGAATATAGTGTAGAATCTAAATATTAGTTGAGGCAAAAATTTCTAGTTGTGGAAAGTGGAGATAATTTGAAGGCATGGAGATGGCTATAAAAATGGCATGCAGTGTCACATAAAGGACAGAGGTATCTTCACGAAAGAAGAGGCAGGAAGAACATAAGAGCCAGAGGATGGGGAAGACTGCTATGGAATTCTGCTTCTGGACGTGATGTAGCTGCTGGAGTTGTGAACCCACAGCAGCTGCAGATGCCTTCACAAAACCTATACAAGATCAAGCCAACCAGAGCTCTGTCCTAGGTAGGGTAGATGATGACCAAACCTCACCTTTACTGAGCAGCTTCTGGCAACTGGTGGTTGTTGGGGGGGGGAAGAATTATTCTTTTGTGGAGGGCTGTGGTCACCTGTGGAGTTTCCATGTTCCACTGAGTGACCCCTACAACTGTGCACATAGGAGCATCACTAACTGGACTTGGTGGTTCATTGCAAAAAAAAACAGACATGTTTTGGGGAGGGGGCGACCTGTTGGGGATAGGATATTGGAGCTGGGAAATGGAAGTAGATATGCTCATGTTTAATTGTATACCTTAAGAATAATGATATTTTTTTAAAAAAATAAAAGATCAAGGTGAGTTTTCATTTCCTTTTCTGGGGAGAAGTAATTTGTATTTCAGTGAAAATCATAGATCATTGTTCAAAATTTTAAACATAATTGGTAAATCAGAGTAAGTGTGGAACCTGGAATGCAATGGGTACTAAGAAAAAGTTTGTGAAGTGGGTGAGCAAGAGAAGAGTCTCCGAATTCTGGTGTCACCTGCCCCTGTGACAACATGGGAAACAGCAAGGCTGAGAGAGGAGACACAAGACAGATGTGTTTATCACTGGTACAGCAAGACCACAAACACAAGATTTTTTCAAGTGCCAAAGTTACTCTGAAGCCTGAGTGTTTGGAATGCTAAGGAGATGGCTCCGTGGGTAAAATGTCATCCTTGTGAGCATGAGGACCTGAGTCAGATCCCCAGGCTCTATGCAAAACAACAACAGAATGCTGGGTGTGGTGATGTGCACTTGTGATCCCCAAGATGGGGAGATGGAGACAGGCAGACCTCTGGGTTTCACCGGCCAGTCACTCTAGACTACCCAGTGCATTCAAGACTGTAAGAGATCCTATCTCAAAGAAAAAGTAGATGGCTTCTGAGAATGACACTGGAGGCTGTCCTCTCATTTTCACACACATGTGTCACATGTGTGTCCCCTCCCTCACTCCCTACCCCCCCACAGGACTTTTATGAGTAGGTAATTACAATTATGAACACAAGTAATTTTTATTTTTACTAGAATGCAGTCAAACTAGTTTCTGGCTAATAGTCACTGAAAACTATCTGCATTAATGTAGATTTTAATGTCTACATTTAAGTCAAATAATCTCTATCTTACCTGCTATGGTTCATAGGGCATTTGTCATATTTATTCAACTCCACTATTTTAATACCCACTGAGACACAGACAACCCGTGAGTGAATAAGCACATCTGGGCTCTGATAAAAACTTTAATATTTGTGGATGCTGAGATCTGAATTTTATGTAATTCACATGTATCACAATTCTTCTGGGTTTTTTTGGTTTTGTATTGTATTTTAGTTGTTACTGTTTTTCAAGACAGGGTTTAGCCCTATCTGTCTTGGAACTTACTCTGTAGACCAGACTGGCCTCAAACTCAGAAATCTGCTTGCCTCTGCCTCCTGAGTCCTGGGATTAAAGGTGTGCACCATCACCAGGCTTCTTCTGAGGTTTTTTTTTTTTTTTTAAATCTTTTAAATATGTGCAAGTGGGGCCTAGAGATATGGCTTAGTTGTTAAATCACTGGTTGCTCTACCAGAGGACCCAGGTTCAATTCCTAGTACCCCATGGCAACTCAACTGTCTGTAACTTCATTTCCAGGGGGTCTGTTACCCTCACACAGACATAAATGCAGGCAAAATACCAATGCACAGGAGAATAAATGTGAAAGTAGAGGTTGGAGAGATGGCTTGGCTCTTAAGAGCACTAGTTGCTCTTCCTGAGGACCCAGGTTTGATTCCTAGCACCCACATGGTAGCTCACAAACTGCATAAGATCGGGTCTTGGGGATCTGATGCACTCTTCTGGCCTTTGCAGGTGCCAAGCATACATATAGGACACATACTACATACAGTACATACAGACAAAACACGTTTTTTAAAATGTGAATGTGACTGGGTGTGCTCTTACACACCTTGAATCCCAGTATGTGTAAGGCAGAGACAGGCGGATGTCTGAAGTCTCTGGAAAGCCTGATCTACACAGCAAGTTCAGGCTAGTCAGGGCTACTTAGTTATCAAGAACCCATTCCCTAAAATTTAAAACAAAACACAAGGAAAGCAGGAGCTGGAGAGTTGGTTTTGAGATAAGAGCGCATACTGCTCTTTCAAACAACCTGAATTTGTTTCCCTGCACACAGGTTCCCTGCACGCAGGTTGGATGGTTCACAACTGCTTTAACTTCAGCTCTGGAGGACCCAGTGCCCTCATCTGGTCAACATGGGTACCTACACTCACCCATGCACATACCCACTTAGATATATACATATAAACTTAATTTAAAATTAAATAAAATAAAAATGCAAAAGCTTCTCTGACTCCCAGACCAGGCAGAGCAGAGGTGGCCGGATTTGGGCAACCCTTGGTCAATGGCATTAAAGAAGGGAAAGAGAACACCCAATCCAGTGGGTCATTTTGAAGAATTGTTGGCAGCTATAAAATTTCCCTTAGACTCTTCTCACTGAATCAGACTAGTGTGGTGATACATTATTTATGATTTATTAAATAGCTTGCCTGAGAGTAAGAATATCTTCCTGTCCCCACAGATCCTACAAGTTTATTGTATGAACATCCCTGGGAAGTGAATATAGCATTTAGTATTAGAATATAAGGAGGCACAGCTCATAAGGAGCATGGATATAAGGAGTGTATGTATGTTGTGTGTGTGTGTGTGTGTGTGTGTGTGTGTGTGTGTGTGTGTGTGTGTGTGTATGTTTCACTCTGAGTGCTCTTTTAAATTCTAAATTCAATTCTGCTTTGAATAACAAGAACTAAATGTCACGGTGCCCCTAAACTGTATGCCTTGGGGTGAAACTATAGACTAGATAAGTGAGTCAGTCCTTCCTTGCTTTTCTCATTTGGGTCCATGTGGCCTGAAGGAGCAACTGCAAGTCAGAGGAGGGAAAGCTGCCTGTGAACAGCAGGGTGGCCTCAAGCGAGAGGCAGGAGTTGAAAGTCTGTTTGAGCTGTAGCCTGCAGCCTTCATCACTCAAAGCTTGTATTATTTAATAGCCTAGGAGGAATGTGTTGTGTGTCTCCTGGTAGTTTCTTTTTGCCAATGTCTGAGGGTCTTTATCACCACAGCACAAGGCCTCTGAATGAGGAACCAGACTGTGCCACAGCCTTGCTGCATAATCCATTGTTGTTTCTTTCTCTTCCATTCTTATATGCAGCAAATAAAGCAAATAATCCTTGCTGGTTCCCTGTACCAGGCAGTAGGAATTATGGAAGAAACAAAATGCACACTGTACTGGCATTCTTATACAGCCCCATATGTCATGTGACCCAGCGCTGTAAGTACTGATAATCCTTCCTGTAGCTGATTTGTGTTGCTTCTCTGCCTTGTCTCACTGACAAAGAGAAAAAAAATGTGTGGATGTTAGTGGAGAAAGAGAGAAGGAGGTGGGAGGAAAAGGGAAGAGTAGAGAAAGAAAAAAGACATAGAAGAGGGAGGACATGGGAAGGAGAGAGATGATTGTGGCTGGAAGATAGCTAACTTCTGGGCATGCTTGAAGACTATGCTGGTAGAGAATCTCAGTGGAAATGTCTAGTTAGCAATTGAATAAGTGAGCTTAAGGCTAAAAGTTAAAGCTTGTGTTGGGAATTCAAAATGAGGAAAAAGAGGGTTGCAGAGATGGCTCAGAGGTAGGTGAGTTTGTTGTCAGACCTCATTGTCCACACACACACACACACACACACACACACACACACACACACAGGCACATGAACAGACACCCACAAATAATTACATGAATAATTAGGTTGAGTATTTATTTTTTAACATAAAATTTGGAATAAGTACTGAAGCTATAGCTCAGTAGGTGGAGTCCTTTGTCTAGAACACACAGCACCTTGGGTCCAGTTCTAGGCACTACATAAACTAGGTATGGTGGCAAATGTTTGAAATCTCAGCACTTGGAAGCAGAGGCAAGAGGACTGTAAGTTCAAGATTCTTCAGCTACATAGCAAGATCTAAGCCAGCTTGGGCTAATTAGACCCAATCTTAAAACAGCAAAAAGATGTGCTCTCAAAGACGTTCTAGTATCAGATATCTATGTCTAAGATAGACTTGAGAGCTCAAGCCAAGACATATTTCAGTGTGCAGAGCAGTGAGAGCAGTGTCTGCCATAGGTAAGAGTTGTGGACAAATATTTGTAGCTCTACACTCATTTAAATGTACTTCCAAATGGGGCCAGTAATGCTTCCCTTGAGGGTTTGTCACAAACATCCCCAAGGAACCCCAGTCAAGTCACTTTTGCTTAGGCAATGCTTTCATCAGTCAAATGAGGGAATTGCATTGGGACAAGCAATGCAAAAGTCTTCTTAATTGCACCAGACCAGATTATGACACCAGTCTATTATGGAGACTCTATCACTAGGACCAATCAATGTTTTGACTTCTGTTTTGCAAAAGAAAAAGGGAAATGAAAGTGGTTTGTGGCCCCTGTGGAACTGTGTGATTGTGTTTAAGGCCAGTGAACCTGAACCTGGAAGTGGTTAAGCTGCTAAGTTTTATGTTAAATATATTTTACTACATCTACATATAATAATTTTTTTAACAACAAGTTACTTTTCTTAAGAAACTATCAGCTCTTTTTCAGGGGCTTTGAGGTTTCTATTGTCACTCTGTTAGAGAATGGAGGGAAGGTGTCAGCTGAGGCACTCATTGGCTGGACAGAGGGCTGCAGGGCTTCCCAGCATAGCTGGGAAGATATGTTGAAATACCATGCATCCTCACTGGTGAATGTGAGCTTATTCAACAGCAGTGTGTTTGCAGTCATAACTAGATAAAATCGGGTCACACTAGGTTAGGGTAGCCTTACAGTGTTACTGGTGTTCTTACAGAGAAAGGAGACAGGTGAAATGACACCATACCTAGCTTCATTTTCAGTTGTTGTGATAAAATATCCAGACAAAAAGCAATCTTAGGGGAGAAAGGATTTATTACAGTTCATTGTTCTGGGCTACAGATCATCATAGCATAGAAATCACAGCATCAAGAGTTTGAGAGAGCTGGTTACCTCACACCAATAATTAGGAAAGAAAGAGCAATGAATACAGGCATGACTGTACTCACTCCTTTTATCTACTCTTATATAGGATCCCCTGTCAAGGGAATGTTGCCACCCATGGTGGGTGGGTTTTCCCAACTCAGTAAATGTGATCAAGATACTCAAGATAGTCTAGATTAAGACTATCCCTTAATAAGACTCTTCCCAGGTTATTCTAGATTGTGTCAATTTGACAATTAAGACTAACTGTAACCTGAAAAATAAAAGACCCAGAGACTGATATTCGGGTTCAAGTTTCAAGCTGAAGATCAGAAAAGCAAAGCAGCCAGCCTCTAGCTCTACCTAAGACTGAAAGGCAATCCTGGCTCCACCAAACCTCAGACTGCAATCCCAGATCACTAAGCTCTCCTCAGTGTGGGTGGAGAATCCTGAGACTCAATGTCTTCCTGTCCTCAATGTGAATGGAAAATGAATGCCAGCTCTGAGACCCTGTTCCTGTCTTAACTACCTCTCACGAGTCCTGGGATTAAGGTGTGTGCCACGTCTGCCTGATCTCTATAGCTTGAGGCTGGCTTTGCTTTCTCAATCCTCAGGCAAAGCTTTAGTAAATCATAAATAATATATCACCACAACTAACCATCACATACACAAGTCAACAAATTTGAGAGGTTTCAGAAAACCACCAGAAACAACAAGAAGGTAAAGCATGCAGCCAAGGATGGGTATGAGGGCAGCCCAATACAAAATCATAAGCTCACTTAAAACAATGAGGTTTTGTTTTGTACCACAACCAAAATCTTTGTCTTTGTTGTCTTTGTAGACAACAATGACAGTGTCATGCCATAATGTCAAAAGGTTGAACTGCCTGCTTTTGAGGGAGCATATTACCATCTGAATTGAGCTCCTGAAATGTGAGTAGATGAATTTCTGTTGTTTCAGATCACCTAATTTGTGGTAGCCTGATAATGCTAGCCCAAGAAATTAACACTGGTGCCAACAAGGAGGGGGATGCCTTTCTATTGCTTCCTAAGACGCAAATGTGTTTGTTTAGTTAAGAGTATAGACATTCTAATCAAACAGTGTCCTCCTGAAGATGTATATATGCATTTCTGTATACACAGAGAGATATTGTCATTGTGGCTTACACTCATTTATATTGAGTTACAGGAGGTAGAATTAAAGGCGACCTATATGTCAATAAGCAGTGACAGCACCTGTCCCAGTTTCAAGTAGACATCCTACAGTGGAGTGGTTTGACTGTTCCTTTAATAGAAAGGCACTGTTTGCGACAGTGGGCTTGAATGTAGATGGATGAGACTTAGTTCCATGCTTTGGGGAGCTTAGAGTTTTGGAAAGGTTATGAGATACGAATAATTAAATCAATTAAAAGGTGTAACAAGTCTATGTCATCAAGGAGATAGAAAATAGCCCAAGAGTATTATGTGTGATTATAACTCTTCAAGAGGCTCTCTGGGAAAGGAGAGCTCTTCAGTGAATCCCTAGGAACAGAGGGGGCAGAAATGGTCATTCAGGGACAAGAGCAAAGTGAATCACGTGCAAGCAGGAAATGTGTATCAAGGCTCAGAAGAGTCAATGAAATCATTCTGAGGGCAGGAGGCACTGGGGTCATGCTAAAGCCTCAGGTTTATGACAGGACCCAGTAAGACAGCAATCTCCAAGCTAAGGACAGAGGCCTGAGAAGCAACCAATCTAGCAGAGACTGCAATCTTGGACTTCAAGCCCAGTACCAAGAGGAAATAAATTTCTGTTGTTTCTCCTCAGTGGCATTTTATTATGGCAACTCTAGTATATTAATATGATGTAATATAATTAATGTGATATGATATAGGGGGGAATCTCAAGTGTTGGACAGGCCTTAAAAGTATCTAAGCAGAAACAGCATCAGAGCTGGGCTCTGGGTAAAGATGACAGGGGCTGGGCTTAGTATGAATTGTGAGTGTTGAGAGCAACAGGAGGAGGACTAGGAAAATGGCTCTCTTTTCTAGGGTAGCAGCTTGCTGTGTGCCATTTTGTTCTTGGGAGATTTACCTTTTCATATGAGATTTGGAATCCATAGAGAAAGCTCACAGAGCAAATGTAGGCCTTAGAAATGTAACTGGAGTTGGATGTGTTGGTGTCCCTCTAATCCCAGTGCTTTGGAGATAGAAACAGAAGAAACCTCTGGAGTGTGTGCTCATCTTCAGTCTCACAGCAAGATGCCTGGGCTACTCAAGACCTCATCTCAATAACAACAACAAAAATGGAGTTGAAAACAAAAAGGAAATCCTTGCTAGCTGCTTTTTTTGCTTTTATTATCTTCAATAGTCATCAATAAGTGGCAGGGGTGGCTTGATGTAATTAATAAGATGTCAGAACAGCAGTTCCAAGGCATTTTGTCATCAGCCCCTGATTTCTAGCTACTGTACAGAATAGCTGTAAGTTAATTAAGATGCCCTGGGTATATACCACCTACAAAATCCACTGAAGACCACAGTCTCAAAGCTCCAAAGGGCTTAAATATTGGTTCCTCAGTAACGATAAATTTTTATTTGCACTAGACCCCATTGACCAGAAATGACATACAAAATTTCCATCAGAGAAAATGGAAAGAAAAATAACTCAGTGGATTCCCATGAGGAAATATATAATCTAATATTTTTTTGCCCGTGGCAATAAATATGAGTATTAATTTAAAAATTGTTTTCTGTGCATATTGTAGAAGTTGCAGCAAAGAAGCAGTGTTCTGACTTAATGTTGAAATTAGGTCAAAGATGCTCTGAATGATCAGAAATGACCACACAAAGAAAATCCTATGAGTGCATTTTTCTGGCCATGGACTGCTTGTTGATGGTCTGGATAAAGCCTTTTATCACCCACCTGGGAACATGACTTGCAGAAAGGTTGAGCTGATTTGTCTGCAGTCAATGTTGAGTGCTAACACAGCTCGTTCACTAGGAGACCGAATAGTGCTTTACTGCAGTTGGTTTGTTTGTGTTTTCTACTTGTACTCTATAGCAGATCTTGGCTCTGAACTACACGGGAAGGAATGGGGGCTCAGTTTAGAGGGATTCACCTACAAATGCTATACCACTCAAAAAAATTCAAGCCAGTAGACAGGAGTAGCTGTGATGCCCAGATTAGTTCCATCAGAATTTAACCAGCACATCAGTCCTCCCTTACCCTCTTCTCTGACTACCTCCCAGCCCCAGAGAATGAACTGATTACAACAGCATTTGTGAACAATGTGGTCTCCACTGAAGACAGTGTAAGAAACAGAGCAAAAGGATTGCCCTGTCATTCATTCTCAGCTTGAATGCCAAGTTCCTGCTTCATTCTCGGCCTCTGTCCACCAGGTATCCTCTTCTATCCTTTGCACTGACAGGAAGGTGACTCTTTCCTCTTCTCACAGTTCAGTCTCATCTAGCTGCTACTTCCAGAATATCTGCTTAAACTCAGTAAGCAAGAAGCTGGGACCAGCACCTTGGGAAGTGCATGAGCCCTTTGTACTTGACCATGTTGCCTTTTGGACACTTTGACAGCATTTCCCTACAAATTGCAGAAATGTTCGATGGTAAATAATCTTGTTCCCTGATCATTGTAGGGGTGATTTATGAGCAAAACAGATGCTGCCCAAGATCCGTGGTAGACAAAAGCATGTGAATGTGCACAAGAGGGAAGGGCAGTCAGCACAGTCTTTGGCTGGGCTTCTGTGTGTGTCTCCGTGTCACGGGTGGCTGTTTAATTAAGACCATCTGGCTCATTCAGCAGTAGCTAACACAAGGAAATGCTTAAAGGACTGGTTTTCTGATATTAAATATGACTTTTGAAACCCAAATAGTTCTTACTATTAAGCCTCAGATCAAAGGACATTAGTGTTTGGAACAGAACTGTAAATAGAAACGCATTCATCAATGAGTGTGTTATCCCTTCTTCAGATCAGCTTACACATCATGTATGTGTATATGATGATGGAAAAATACAGTGTACTTGTGTAGGTGGACAGAAATAATGGCACAACATTTTCTGGGGCTTTGCCTTATGTGAATGTAATATACAGTGTACATTTATGTGTGAACTTTTTTTTCATAACAGTACGTTACATTTCTCCAACTTTGTTACTGTTAATTATTTTGAATATTGTGGCATCAATCATTTTTTCTAAAAATGTTCTCACCAACAGGCATTCAGGAGAAAAGCAGTCCTCATGGATCTCTTGGTAAATTAATACGACTATACGACAACTTAAACCCTCTAATAATTCTTTGGATAATTCCTAAATTACTCAAAGAACTGTATCCTGGGCAATAAATCTGAAGAACAAAATGAACATGGTTTTGTGGGAGGAACTAGCTGAAGAAAACAGGCATCTAAAATGAGGTGGGAAAATGGCAAAAGCTTTTAGACAACCATTCACTATCCTCGTGGAGAAATAGATTAAAATGTCTGAAAGAAATAGAAATGTTAAATGCACTCATTTTGCATCAAGTATGTAATTTCTTTTTTTGTTGTTTTGTTTTATTTTACATTCAACTAGTCGGACCTGCAAAATAATACAGCGCAGATTTCTTTTTATTGGTCCTATAATACTTCCCCTGAACAATTATGTGTATGATTCAGGGGACTGTCACAGCCAAACTGATGTCTTTCCTTGGGATTAGAAGGAACAATTGCCCTTCCCCATGGGGTGGCTCTAAAAGCAGAGTCTAAAAGCGCAGCCCATTGATGAATGGCAGGAGCTCTATGGAGTGTGCCTCCTTTTGTGGCTGGGCCAGGGAAGCTGTGGATTTGGGCCAGAATACTTCCTTCCAAATGGCCAGCACAGACATGGGCCTGCTGCAAAGCTTTCTAACCAAAGAGGAGAAATGGTGTCACAGCTTTTTAAAAGCGCTTGTGTAAAATTCCCTAAGGGTTTTATTTTTAATGTGTTAATGGCTCCCAGTTTGTTTCAGTCCATCAGGTTCTCATGGGGTTAAATGAACAAAGCAAACCAAGCACAGAGTGTAGCTTCAGATCTACAGTGTGCGGGAAAGGAATATTTCACCGATTTGATTGTTCCCTAAACATCGACTTCTGATCACTCTTTCACCTCCAGATTTCCTCATGTCCATAGGTTTGAAAAGTTGTGGGAAATGAATCTACTTTGTAAGCATCAAGGGCCAAGTTTGAATCCCTTGGGGGAGTACCTGAAATGTGGACTAACTCTATGATTGGCATCTTCTTTGATGCCAGTTGAGCTCTTGGGGTACTTATGAGGACTGAATGACAGAAGATGAAATGCAGTCCTGGGAATGACATAAAGGTTAGAAATCTGAGGTTCATCAGCCTGTGTTCAACTGCCCACTCATGTACTACCTGCCATAAAGTTCCATATACCTTACTTTTTGTACAAAGTAAGGGGGATGAGAGAGACGGGTTAAATATGAACTTTCTTTGTAGCCAAGGGTGATGTTGAGCTCCTGATGCTTCTGCCTCTACTTCCTGAGTGCTGGGCATACAGGCACTTGCCACTATACCCAGTGTAACCAATGCTAGGAATCTCAGGGCTCTGTGTACTCCAGGCAAGTACTCTACACACGAGGCCGCATCCCTAGCCCTTTATGCCTAACTCCTCCAATATTCAGACTAAGTACATTGTATAGGCTCACTGCTGGGAGACTTAAATGACTTCATATGTGTACAGTGTTTGGATACTGTCTGTGCAGAGTTGACTCTTGACCACTAATTGCCAATGTTAAACAGAACTCCTAAATTTCTACCTCTTATGGGCATAGGATATCACTCCCTCAACCCCCTAAAGGGAATTCACCCAGTGCAAAAATTTAGTTTCTTTCCCATGCAGCTAGATTATGTGATGTCCTTTATGAGTTGATGTGTTTGGGGAGAGGGCTATCTGGAAGGTTCACCTAGGTACTGGCTAGATTTCTGTCTCACAAGGTCTAGAAGCCCAGGGTTGATGTGGATGACACTCACCCAGGAGAAGACAACATTGCAAAGCTGAGAAAAACCTCTCTCAAAGTGGGTTAGTTTGTCCTAGCCCTTCCATGAGTCTGCTATCAGGGCCTTGGTCTAGGAGAGCTTACAGTTGTGATTCTCACTCATGCTGTGATCCCGGGTTGTGACATAAGGGGCACTTTGAGGAGAAGTGGTGCTGTGCAGAGAGTGTGACCACACAATGAATACAATTAACAGGACAGATACTTGGACTCTTGTATGAAGGAATCCAGTGGCCCTGGAAGTCATGGTGGTTAAATGAAAGAGTTGATTGTCATGAGATCTGACTAGGAGAACAGCCTACCACAGATGAGTATGCCAAGCAGAAGCTGGGAGCTATTCTGCAAGAGGAACTACTGGACAGCTGTCTCCTCTAGGGAACCTGAGGGCCCATGGACAAGCACCGCTTGTGTTTTATGGGACTTTGGCATTCCCACTTGTTTATGACCTCAGCGAGCTACTTTCAGGGTTCACTGAAAGGAGGGTGCCACTGGGAAATGACATGCTAAAAACACCCTTATCCTATCATCTGGGTAACACGGAGTGGCACATCGGGTAGAGTGATTAGTTATGACCTGCTCAGTCAGTAGAAACTTGCCCTGCTTCAGCAAATAACCCCATGATCATGCACACAACCTTACAAACACTAAAGACATGGAAGGAGGAGGAGGGTTGGGGGAAAAGAAGGGGTTCAGAAGGAGTGAGGTGGTGATGAGAGAGAGGGGGGATAAAAAATGAAAAATAATTGGTAAGTACAAGGTTCTTGGTTGAAAATGCATTGAATCCATCCACTCTCCTAAACAACATCATAGCTTCATAATGTAGAACATTCAGAAAAGGCTCATTTGGGTTCACTGCCTAATCACATGTCTTAAGGAACTGATGCTCACCTGCCCCAGCCCAGCATAGAGGATTGTGTCATATAACCTTAGTGTCATATAATCCAAAGTGTGGCTTCTTCTGACTATATCATTTTTTTTTCACAACTGCACACTTGCATGATTTGGCCTGGAGAAATGGCTTAGTGTCTAAGGACACATGCTTGTCTTCCAGAGGACCTGGGTCCTGTTCCCAGCACCACATGGTGACTCATAACTCTAGTTCCAAGGGATCTGATGCCCTCTTCTGACTTCCTCAAGCACTAGGCACTTGTGTGGTACACATACATGCAGGCAGGCAAACACTCATACACATAAACTAAAAATAAATAAATGTTTTTTGTTTTTAATTGCAAAATTGTAAGTGAAGCAAAGGCTGTAGTGTGTAGGGTGTAGGGACTTAGTGTAGTCTTGGCAAGGCATACCTCTACCGGCCCACAGGCCTGCTTTACAAGATCTCCAGCTGAGGCAGCAGGAATGGAGAGACTGGGGTGACTGTCAGTCCTTGGAGCCACCTTTTAAACTGTACCTCACCTTAATCAGAGGACCTCAAAATTGATCACTAAGTGTTTACCCTTACCCTGTAAACACTTTGCAGATGTCATATTACACATCCTGCTGCCAGAACCCCTTATTTCTGAACACTAAACATGACAGTTAGCCATTAAGTTCTCTTAGAACATAAGAACTTCTACACTAGAGAATAGCAAGTTCTTTCTCTGCAGGTAGGCAGAATAGTGGGGGTGGAGGGCAATTTGCTGTATTTACAGCATCATGAACAGTGTACTCTATTGATATTCTCAACCACAATTCCCCAGTAAGGACACCCATCACAAATTTGACATTGAAGATTAGAATGTACCCTGGCTATCTGTTAGAATATTTCATCTGACACCCTTGGCTCTTGACAGGAATGAGGCAGATTATTCTGGGACAACTGTAGATAGTTCTGTTATGGGAGTACAAGAGTCAAAGCCTTTGCTCCGAGAGTTCCAACACACTTGGCTTTGGCCACAAGTCGAGTCTCAGTGCACCAACAAAAGAAGTGATCAAGAACTGCAAGCTGCAGCTTAATAATAGAGCATTTGGGTGACAATGCATGAAGTCTTGGGTTCAATATCTGGTACCACAAACCAAAGAAAACAAAGAGATGGTTATGGGTGAAAGAAGATTTAAGTGACATTGCCACCTTGGGAGGGGATTCAATGACTGCAAGTCCATCTCTCCTGCACTGACCTGAACTTTAGGCTTTGATAGTAGAATTGGGCTGGGGACAATGAGGGCATGTATAATTAAACAATCTTATCAAGGTGTGGCCGGATTCATGATTATCTCAGTTCTGGTTCTGCAAGGTGGCTCAAAGAGATCTTAAGTGCTAGAGGGGACAATGCAGTTTTCATCAAATTAGCTGGGCTCCAGGGTTCAGCCTTAACATCATAGATAATTTTCCTCATTTACTTGGTTTTTTTGGGGGGTTATCACTGTGGCTCCTGGATGGCTAGAACAATCATTAATCAGTCTTCCTCCTATTCCTGGAACCCAAGGTGATTGGATGAAGGTTTAGGACTATGGCTGAATGCTGAACTTTTGAGTGAGACAGAGCTATCACAATGAGCACTGGACATTTAAGTTATTTGGTGTCCTGTTGCAAAGTGGAAACAGACTGGATCTTCCCACAGCTCTAGAAACCATTTTCCCTTTAGACAGTTGTTTAAGAATGTAGAGCCAGCAGCAGTGGTGAACTGTGACTACCACCATCTGAGCCATCATTCAGAGGAAAGCTCAGTGGGCAGAAGGTGGGTGTGGCCTGGCAGAGGTTAGAGTTGAGCAAGTCATTCTTGAGAGGTCCCCACTGAGTCAAAACAAGCCTTCAAAGCCGATCCCAAAATGCTGTGCAGACATTTGGAAAATTCTGTTATTATTTTTATGATTTAGCTACTACTACTCTTCTATTCATTCCAGAAAGCCTTCTGACTCAGTTGCCTGTTTTATTCCCAGAAATTTCCATTTTAGTCTGAGCCAGTCTCTAGAGGAGGAAATATGTGGCCTGCTTTCAATGTTGGAGTGATCTCATCAACCTTTGCCCTCTCTCTGTGTTTTGATACCTGTAGAGTGCTGGGACACTGAGCTTGCCAAACTCACTTCCTCTTTCAGCCAGGTTTGGATTAGCTCCAGGGTGACTTGAGATCTGTTTTGGAAGTAAGTATGGAAGGTAGGCTGATATGGACTAAAAGATCAGATAAGCAAACATCGCCAGTGGGAGAGCCGGACAGAAGAGGATCTGCAGATCTACAGCAAACATTCTTCATGGCCTCTGCTCCACTGCCTCTGCAGGACCCTTCCATTGTCCCTGGAGGTGATAAGGAAAGTTGTCTGGGAGTGTCCTGCTAAATTCAAAGGTCCTGATTGCGCAGAAAGATGGATGAGATTGTAGAGTTCCTAGCTCTGTCTCTCCGGTAATTGTGTGATTGGGGAAGAGATAGGTTTGGAATGGATTTGAAATGCCACATGTTGGGGGTGGATGCTGGTAACTTCCAGGATGTTGTTTTGCTGGCTCAGATGAATCAACTGTCCATTCTGTATGATGGCTAATTGTGCCTTTATAAGAAATGAGTGTTGCTTCTGCCTCACCCTTTGGCGGCTCACCAGCTATTAAAGAACTGGATTTGGAGCTTCCGCTCATCAGTTTTGCTGTTCATGACCAGGCCACTCCTTCCTTCCCAGTGGGCCATGACTGTTCACCTTTTGTGGCAAAAATTGACAAACTACAGGCTACTACCCAGATTTGACCCTCCAAAAGCCACAGCTAAGAATGAATGGCTTTGATGACTATAGGTAGTTACATGCTAAATGATTAAACAAGGTACCAACATGGCTGTCTCTGATTTCACCTCTTGATTTGAACGCCTAAAATATTTTCTGTCTGGTCCTTTGTGGAGAAAATTTTTTGTCCTCTTTATGGTAACATGACACCCTTTGCTGTTTAGCTTTTGTATCCTAATTTTATCACCCACAGTTGCTTTGTACAAACTAACTGTCCCTGCTCCCTAAAACTCTTATGCTCTCTGAAGCGTCATGTTTCCCAGGTTGGTGTGGAACTCCCTGTGTAGCCAGAGATATTCTTGAATGTTTGGTCCTCCTTAGTTCTGAGATTCCAGGTATGTGATGTCATTCGCAGTTTATGTTTATGTGGATGTGGTTCTGGGGATGGAATCCAGGGCTCTGTATTTGCTAGACAAGCATTCTACCAAATGAGCCCACAGTCCCAGCCCCAAATTGCCTCTGTTCTTTAGTCACCCAGTTTTGCTGCACCAGGTGCCTGGGACAGGAATGGAGTGAGTCACTGTTTCCCTAAGAGCACACAGCTCAAAAGGAAAGACACAATTATACCAGTGAGTTAAGAAACATGGTTAGGGATCATTTGGGTTAAATAGAGGGTGCCCTGAGGTCATCGCTATCAGAATGAGATATCAGCAAGAGCTCTCTGGAAACAATGGGGTTGAGCTGAATTTTTGAGGAAAGAGTAGGAGTTTCTAAGGTCAAAGGGGGACTCAATTAAAGGTACCATTTAAAAAGAGAAATATGAGAAGCCAGGCTTGTCAAGAACTTTGTATCAAGAGAAAGCCATGGAAGTCACAGAAGGACTTTTAACAGAGATAGCTCCAGGCTCAGGTGCTGTGTTTAAGGGTGGTATGGATGCAATGTAAAGAGTGAGGTAAGACTTGTGTTAGGGAGACTGCATTAGAGGCCTTGACTTGCCCAGTTAAGAAGTCCCTCTGACACATAAAAACTCAGATTTGAGAGCATTTAGTGAACCCTTGGCATATTACAGATGAGGAACTGGTAGGTCTTGCTCTAGTCCCTTCGTATAGTTGCAAAGGTCTAGGCATTAGGTTGATAGACGATGGAGCCAGTGGCTAATGTAGGGGATGCCTCGGAAGACAGCTGATGTAGAGTAGGAAAACTACGGTTTGGGACTGCCTGTTATTCAAATGAGAATGTCTTTAGAGTCACTGCTAAGGCTATGTCCTGCCCTAAGTTACTCCATCTCAAGCCCAAGTGTGGTTCTTTCAAGTGTGCCTTGCCCCAAGAGACATTATTTATAACAAATGGCTTTTGAATTTATTTTGAAGATGGAGGATGACTGAACCGGATTGAACAGGTGAGCAACATCATCTGTCTGGAACCACAAAGACACAAGTTAACTTTGGATAATTCTTTCCTAAGTAGAACTGGTGCCACCCTGTAAATTTATCAGAGTAAATTTGGGCTTTGGCCACACACAGGTATATTAACATCTTATCAGCAAAACCAGGCATGGAAACTTACAGACACACCAGTCTGATGAGACTCCTAAAACAGTCACAGTAATGGCTCCAGTGACTTGCCCTCTGACCATGGGAGTGTGCATCAAGGGACCAACAGTTAGAGAACTCAAGACTGTCCCAGGGACCCCAGCTTCGCTCAGTTCCCATTGTTGACTCTGCTTTCTAGAATTGCTTCCCATTCGTCCACCCACTTATTTTTCTGGAGCTGCCACCCCTCAGTGCCGTATGAACCTGGTGGGGTCAGTTTCCTCTCCAGCCTCCACAGTGCCTCCCTTGTGCAGCTCAACTCCGACGCTGCAGCTCAATTCTACAGCAGCAGCTGTGTTTCCAGCAGACCCCTAGTCTAGTTTGTGACTTTGCTCTCACAGATGCTGCATCGTCACCAGCTTCTGCCTCTCAGCCCCCGTTGTAACTGCTCTGTAACCTACCTACATACAGAGATATGAAAATAAATATAGATCCAGATAGATATAGTCAAAGAGAGAGAAAGATTTACAACGTGTGATCTGAGAACTAATATTGGTAATTAAGGCAGGAATAAAAGAACATATATTTTACCTTGACCAGGGTTATCAAGGGGAGTTCTACTACCCAGATTTCTGCCAGTGACATCGTTGTACCTTGTGAATTTATTGTCACTCAGTGAAGTCTGATGTGGTGGGAAACTAGAATGTGTTTGCCTCTGCTATTAGCACAATAACGACAGCCATTTTCTCCAAGAGGCCCTCAGCCTGAGCTGGGATCTTTCTCAGCTGACTCATCCATTAGTCTGATCAGAACACTGGCCAAATAATCTGTTATTTTCTGTTTTCTCCTTCAGTTAAATAAGGCGAACTCATTGAAAGCTGATGTTATGTCTACCAAATGGCCACACTATCACAGTCTATCAGTGCCCAGTACTAAGGCAGGCACGGCTAAGCTGCCCAGAAATGAGGTGTGCTGAAGTTGGCTGAGTGTTAACCCTGTTCCCTAAAAGACCTATGTTCTAGTCTTGCTGCTAACTAGCAAAGTAAGCTTTGCCCATTCACTTCTCATGATGAGAATCTACCTTCCCTCATGTTGTTAAGGTCACACAGGAAGAAATGGCACCAGCTGACATGAATAAAGGGATAAACTGGAGCACTGGAAGCCAGAAGGCCCAGATCTTTGCAGGCTGTGTCACAGATGCCTAAACTTTGAATGGATTATTCCTATCATTTTGATGTTGACATCTCTTCTTTTGGTGGGGGAGTGGGGTGGGTGTTGAATTAGATCATGGTCCGTCCTATCTAGTTTTTGTTATGATTTATGAGGCAAGACAATAGATGTGGCATATTGTGCAAATGATAGATTCAGAAACAAATGTTATGGGGATTCATATTTCAGTGTCCAAGAGAGGTTTCAGCTGCAAGTGATATATGTATAAACTGCTCCCTGGTCAGGGTGTGACGCCTCCTGGATCCCCTTCATAACTGAGGGGCTTCTCCCCTCCCAAGTTGGGGTGTGTGTTGTCTGTTATCTGTCTGCAGAAATATCCTGAGCTGAAGAAACTGGCTGTCCCCAGCAGCCTGTCTTTGGGAATGGCCCTTATCCAGTCACTAGCTGTTGAGAGCCAAGTACTCTCGTATCCTTTCTGGAAATCTTTGAAGAACCACCCTAGCCAAGAGCTCCTTTGGAACCCACTGGAACTGCACCCCACTTCTTCCCCTTCACTTCTACCCAGCCCTCTCCTCTTCATTTCTCACTTTAAAAAAATTAATGTGTATAGTTGCCTTGCCTACATGTGTATCTGCCCATCATGTGTGTGTGTAGTGCCCACAGAAACTATAAGAGGGAGTTGGATTTCCTGGAAAAAAGAGTTATAGATGGTTGTTAGCAGGGAATAGATCCTGGGTCCTCTGGAAGAGCATCCAGTGCCCTCAACCACCAAGCCATCTTTCCAGCCCCTCTCTTCACTACTTGAGGTGTTTCTAAGCTCATCTTCACCCAAACCAGTGTTTCCCAGTGAACTTGATCTCGTATCCTATTAGCAATGCATGAAATTGATTGGGCACTGTATTAGTAGGGCAAGGTAGAAGTCAACCAAGCCCCCCACAGCTCCTCAATAATGACTAAAGTTCAAGCTGAGCTCTTCTACACTAGAGTGCAAAGGATGGCATCTCTATGTCTTAGACACAAAATCTGTCTACACACACACACACACACACACAACCACATGAAAACAAAAAGGGGATTTTCTATGGGCAAAAGGGCACCAGTGAGGCATGGTAACAGAGATAATAGAGGATAACAAGGATGGGGGATGTGAGAACAAGATAAACTGATACATCTGTATGAAAATATCTCCCAGCACTCAGGAGGCAGAAGCAGGCAGATCTCTGTGAGTTTGAGACCAACCTCAACTCAAACTACAGAGTCATTTACAGGATGGCCATGGCTGTTACACAGAGAGACCCTGTCTCAAAAACCAAAAACAAAAGAAAATATCATAATGAAAACCATTATTTTGTATGCTCAGTAAAAAGATTAATAAGAGATACTGTAGACCAAACCAACAAAGGCTGATTGCTGCTAGAACCATAACAATGATGGCTTCATCTGGGTATCCCACTGCCCTTCAAAACCCAAACATGGTTTCTTCTATTTTACTATCCTGAGCCAGAGGAGGTATAGTAAATGGAGACTGGCTTGGGCAGCCCCTTTCCAAACCACACAGGAAAACTCCCTTTGGAGTCCTGGGGAGATGGCTCAGTGGGTCAGGCACTTACTCACATGCATGGGGACTTGAATTCCAATTCCCAGTGTCCATGTAAAAAGCCATCGTGGATGCATTCACACCTGTACCCCAATGGTCCTGGGCAGACAGAGATCACTGGGGCTTGCTGGCTGCCAGCCTAGCTTTGGGTTCTGCAAGAGATCCTGTCTCAAAGGTTTAAGGCAGAGAATGATGGGAAAGGGCACCTGACATCCTCCTCATACTCAGTGAGCATACCCATACTTACATATGCACATACCCTACCAGCACCACCCCACACACAGGAAAAACCCCTCCAAATGACACCATGAAAAGCCTCTCCAATGGCACTATACAACTCTTCTCCAAATGATCCTGTAAAAATGACACACACGTACACACACACACACACACACACACACACACACACACACACACACACACACACACAAACCTAGAAAACATTGTTGTACTTAATAAGTCATAACTATATGTTCTGTACCCAGAAACTGGGGAACCTCAGCCTGACTGGCCGCAACTGGTTGCCTGGGTTTCACCGTCTGAAGACACTTCAGCCACAGGTCTATGCAGGATGAGAAGTTACAGCCTTGTTCGGTCGCCCAAGTTCAGTGTACCACAAAGAGAAAGATAGCAGAAAGCAGAGAGACAAATGATTAGTTATCACCCTGCGAATAGCTAGATAAATATTGACTAAGAGTGCCTGGGAAAAGAAGCAACCGGAGCTGCCTGCAAAAATTAACTTCCCTCCTCCCTCCTTCCCCCTACTGCTCAGCAGCTTTGCAGTGGGAATCTGGCTGCTTTATTTCTCTCGGTGGGAGCTGCCATTTTAATGACTCAGCGCAGTCCTTCTTCAGCGGGCGGTCCTGCCTCAGGTGGCAGATCAGGCCTGGGAGAATTGAGGTCTCATTTCAACTAAGTCAGAAATTTCCCGACTTGTTTTAGAGTGAAATAGATTTGTAAAAATAACAATAATAATTATTTGACAGTCCTATTATAGCTCCCAGATCGAAACTTAACCTTTAAAGTAGAATCCATCCTTCTATTTTTCTCAAGGAAATGGACTTTCTTGGCTCCCGTGTCAGGCATTTCCCGCGTGAGCTCAAAAGTTTCCTGGGCTCAAGTCTCCTGAAATGAGTGAACAGTCCCAGAGGAACTGAGGTCTTCACAGAGCCTTGTGCTGATGTTTGCTGTTGTTCACAATTAGCTATTTTCGGTTTCAAATGTAATTTTCTTCATACTTTTAGCCTTTAAAAGTGTGTTTAGGCATAAAATTGTGTATGTATATATAATATCAATGTAGAAGTGTCTACAAAACAAGGGGGGTTGGGGGAGGTGGGGGAGGGAACATAAACTTGTATGAAAATAAATGAAAAAATGGAACCAACCCCTCATCTTGGGGAAATGGTTATTTCTCCAAGCAACATGTCATTTTTCCAAATAGCTTTAATGGAATTTTCCTTCAACTTTTAAATAGTGGTCTGTAGCTTACAGACAACAGAATGTACCGAACATCACTCAGTTTACCAACTTCTTCAGTCCAAGGTACCTGGCTCTCTATCTGTCACAAGAGGACCAGCTGTGGTCCTCATGTGAGATGACAGGCTTCTGCTTCTGTGCTGGGGGTTAAGTGAGATGTTGGTTATGCTCACAGGTCTCCTGATTAGCGCCCCCCCCCAGCACACTGACATAAGGCCCTGTGCCCTCTACTCTCACTGCATCATCTTCCAACTCTAGTGTTTGTTGCCCCCTTCCATCTGTATGGGGAAACTGTGATCTTATCCTGAGTTGAGGCCAGTGTATTAGGACCTGAGGGTGGAACCCTTAGGAATGGGATTTGTGTCCTTAGAGGAGGAGGCCACACAGCCAAGCTCTACAACAGAACTCACAAACTGGATTTCCCAGCTGTGGTGACTATAAAACACAAATTTCTGTGGTTTGTTCCGTTGTTTGTACTTTAGGGTGCCCTGTTCCCGTACCCTATGGGACTGTGATATGCTCAACACAAACCTGTCCAACCTCTCCCACCTTCTACCTCAGGACCACACAGCGGGGCTGGGGCCCTCCTGCCCCTCTAGCCACCTGCTCAGAGTCTCCTCCAACTGTTCCTCTCTTCCTTCCCCCATTCTCTTCCAAACTCTAGCAATATCTCTAACCAACCTTATGGCACGTCCCTTCCATCTTAGAGGACATTTTTTGTGCCTCACTCACAGACGTTGCCTCCTACGTGTCTGTCAGCTTCCCCAAAGACTTGGTATCTGCAAGGATGAGCTCAGCAAGCAGTTCCCTTATTTATTCTTAAGCTCACCCCACCAGCTGGTCCCTCTGATTGCTATGTCTACCCAGGACATAGCATGTGGCATTTCCTAGTTGGCCTCCCAGCCCTCAGGCCTGTTTTATGTGCCAACTTGTGAGGTTCCCTCAAGCAGCCTCTCTGGAGGTAATATTACTTTTGACCATCCTCACCTTGCCTTCCATGAGTTTCCATGAGTGTAACAGAGATGTCAAGTGCTGCTGCTGCGTCTCTGATTTGCCGCTGTGTACTGTCATAGCTGGATCCTCACTCAATGTGTCTTAGCTCTGAGCTTCACGTCCATATTGTGGTGGCCTGATTAAATGCTCATCAAGCCCACAGATACCTGTTCTCCAACAGTGTGGTATTTCCTACACTAAGTGCCATCATATGAGTGGGTGTAGTGGTTTCTTTTTATTGCTGCGATAAGACACTATGACCAAGGCAACTTATAAAAGAACATGTTTAATCGGGCTTAGGGTTGCAGAAGGCTAGAGTCCATCATGGCGGAGGAAAAGTATGACAGCAGGACCAATTGGGAAATTAACTTTTAACCCAAATATTAGATGAAGAGAGAGATAATTCCAAATGGCGTGAGTCTTTTGAAATCTTAAAACCTTCTAGCAGTGACATACTTATTCCAGGAAGGTGACACCTCCTAATTTTCCCCACACAGTTATCAACTGGGGACCAAGTATTTAAGCATATGAGCCCATACCAGCCATCTTCATTCAAACCACCAGACTGGGGGTGAAGCTTGCTTCACAATGTCCCACCTCAAACCCCTCCTGCTCTGCACCTCTTGCCTGTCATCCATAATCATTGACTGGAACAGGAGTCCCTCTCCCCTTATCTACTCCCAGTTTCTGAAGAACACCCACATTGGGTATGGGTGAAAAATGACCTTTTTACAGTGCTCAGTCTCTGAAATCTCTGAGCTCCTTTAAAAAGTAAATCTTAAAATGTATTTCTTCACTCTGGAGAAGTTCATATAAGTATACAAGTGGATATGGTCATATCTACTTCCCGTTTTGATCCCTGAACTCTCTCTCTCTCTGTATCTATCATATTCCCCTCCCAATTCCATGTCTTTTAAAAGAATAACCCAGTAAGTTTAATTGGTGCTGCTCGCAAGCTCACAAGTGGACCCATCCACTGGAGCATGGGGAACTCACTAGTGGGAGCATCCTCACAAAATAATGATTCTCCTTCCCAAGCAGTAACAATAGGGGTGGGGCCTAGAGCGTGCCTCCCCATCTATGCTAGATTTTGGCTGCCTTGATTTTTTATAGGTAAGCACAAGTGCCGTGAGTTTATGAGTGTGATAGTCATGTCACATCCAGAGGACAGTGTTTTGTGGCATTTATTTCCATCCTTTGGCTCTTACATTCTTTCTGCCCTCTCTTATACAGTGTTCCCTGAGCCTTGGCAGGGAGGAGAGGATGTCTAGTTAGAGCTATCCAATGTGGTTCTTATTTTCAGCATTTTGACATATTCTGCATTTTATCATTGACTGCTGCCCACTATGAAAAGAAGTTTCTCAGAGCCTCTTTGTTATAGTAATTATTTTCATCCTAACAAATTTAAATGTATGAGGACAGAGAAGCCTACAGTGGATTTGTCTTAGCTGGGGTTTCTATTGCTGTGAAGAGACACCTTGACCATGACAACTCTTATAATAGAACAACATTTAATTGAGGGTGACTTACATTTTCAGAGATTTAGTCCACTATCATTGTTGTATGACATGATGGTGTGCAGGCAGACATTGTTCTGGAGAAGGAGCTGAGAGTCCTATATCTTGATTTGCAGGCAACAGGAAGTGGTCTGAGACACTAGGTGCAACTTGAGCATAGGAGACCTAAAAGCTAGACCCCACAGTGACACATTTCCTCCAACAAGGCCACATTTCCTAATAATGCCCTCTCTATGAGCTTATGGAGGCCAATTGCATTCAAACTACTACAGAAACATACTCAGAATCCACAGGGACAAAATGGGGGGAGGGTACTCATGCTGAAGTAGGGCACAATCATTAGATGGGACAGAGAACTACAGAACTATTTTGTTTTATGTATGAATAATTTTCTTTGTTCCTCTTGGCTTGTTTTTTTGAGACAGGGTATCCTCATATAGCACTCGCTGACCAGCAACTTGTAATAACCCTCTTGCCTCAGCCTCCTGTGTGCTGAGATTTATAGGTATTTTTCCCATGCTCAGCTCTGTGTGAATAATATTTAATGTTAACAATAATAATAATAACTAATCTGCTCATGGAACTTGGAACCTGACTCTATGTATGCCAGGTAGAAAGGAAGCAGTGATTCCAAGGGAAGGAAGAACCAAGCAGAGTACAAAAAATCCAGTCCACACCTACGCTGTCAGAAGACAGTGCATATGTTGTTTTCATGGGTGTATTCACAAGGAACCTGTAGCATCAGTAAGCAGCAGGCTGGGGATTTGAAATTTGAGCTCTTTCCCCCTCTATAATGGCTAGCAATCTGCATCAGGTTGGAAACTGGGGCATAAAATGGGTTAAAGAGAAAGGTTCAACATCAACACCAGAAGCAAGGTTCCAGAGTTCTGGCCTTCTATTTGAGGAAAGAGAGGCTCAGCATATGACTCGATGGGCAGGAGAGGTGTGGAGATGGGAAGTGGGAGTGGGGATGGAGGTGAAAGGGGTCCCATAGGCCTGAGCACCTGATATTTCCTACTGTCAAATGAGGATGTCTAAATGCTGATTGTGACAGGTTATCCTAGCTGTGACACTGATGTGGGGAATTATTTTAGAAGCAAGTCCTTCCCTGCCACCCATCTGCATTCTGCCCAGCACTCCAGCAGTCTGGTACCTCTGAATAGAAACAGCATGTCCCTAGATCCTGCAGAGACTCTGAGAAGGAGCAACTGCACATCGCCACAGAGAGAGCAACATGCTCTACAGATACTGTATTAAATCTCTAGCTCACAACCCGCCCCATTCTACCCAAACTCTGAATAATATTGCTGAGGGCATTTGGAAGAACTATAAATGGGACTTCATGCATTTAAAAAGCACCATCTTAGTGTGCACAGGAGAAATATGGCTAATTTGACACTCACCTGGGAGGCCAATGATGGATGGCTATTGGGCAGATTTCCAGGTGCCCTTTTTCCCTCATTGGACAAAGTTCTAGAATCTTCTGTCTTCCCATGGATGTTGTCCTTTCACACCTTTCTACTCCCACCACTGTCCCACCAGCACACCAGGCAGCTGGTTGTATTTACTGCTCTCTAAACTTCCCAGCTTGTCTCAGGCTTTGAAAGCTTTGAGTAAACTGCTCCTTTTGGCAGAAGGCTTCTCCTCCCCCCTCCCCCCTCCTCTACCTGGACTCTCCTGATGATCTTTAAGAAGAAGTGCAAATCTCATGCCTTCTATCAAATCTGTGCCATCTACAGGATGGATTCATTGCTTTTTTTTCTCTTACCCTTCACAACCTCAAATAGAAGGTGACTCTTTACACCAGGCTCTAACCACACGGGGTTCAGCTGTAATGTAATCCACATAAAACCTCTATGAAGTTAGTGATCTCATTATGACTAATTTTACTGCTAATGAAAAATTAAAGCTTGAAGAAGCTAACTTTCCCAGTGTTTTATTGGTAATTAAGTGACAGAACCATATTTCAAACTCAGATCATAGACCAAAGCCTGTAATCTGTTTTTTGTTTGTTTGATTTGGTTTGGGTTTTGGTTTTTTGAGCCAGGGTTTCTCTGTATAACTTTGGAGCCTGTACTCCTTGCTCTGTAGACCAGGCTGTCCTGGAACTCACAAAGATCCACCTGCCTCTACCTCCCAAGTGCCAAAATTAAAGGCTTGTGCTGCCACAGCCTGGCCTGTAGTCTCTTTGTTTGGCTTTTAAAAATCATTTATTGACCAGGATGTGGTAGCACATGCCTTGAATCCCAGCACTCAGAGACAGAGGCAGGCATATCTGTATGAGTTCAATGCCAGCCTGGTCTACACAGTGAGTTCTT
Organism: Cricetiscus sungorus; assembly: GCA_030556225.1. Lineage (NCBI taxonomy): Eukaryota > Metazoa > Chordata > Mammalia > Rodentia > Cricetidae > Cricetiscus > Cricetiscus sungorus. The sequence continues at coordinate 62,166,288 of JANBXA010000734.1, read as the reverse complement.
CCAGGATAGCCAAAGCTATATAGGGAGACCATGTCTCCAAGAAAAGTCAAGCTAAATAAACAGTCATTTATTTCTGCCTTTACTAGCTTGAGTTTCTTAAAGAAATTATGCCCCTCCATGTCTCTGTCAAAGAACCTAGCACTGTGTCTATTATATAATAGACATCCTATAAATGTTCGTAGAATGAAAAATTCAGAGAAAAAATGTATATAGCAGGTTGAAGCTTTCAACACTTTTCTATTATTATATTTTAAGTTGGAGAGGCATGAAAGTTGATAGAGTTCCCTTCTGGTAATGAGGTTGGAAAGATGGAGCCTTATAAGAGAAAAGATTATTTTACCCAGAAGTCATGAAAATTAGAGTATACACCTGAATTCATGGCAGCCTGAAGAGTTCATCTTCAAATGGGCTTCTTCCCGGAGCAGTTAGCATATGCACATAATCTCTGAATTCTATTTGTCCACTTCACAAAGATTGGCATAACATACCCAACACATCAGATCAGGCTCTACTCTGGGGACACAATAGCTAACATACTCCTGGTCCACAAAGTCATGTATAATGTCTATCCATGGACCACCACTTCTGCTGACAGAAATACTCCTTTTGTCTTTGGAAAATACTTTTCACCCTTACACTGTGTGTTAGATGGGAAGGATTTCTACTTCTTGACTTTAAATGTGAGCACATAGCCAGGTGTGATCACCCTCTGTATTGTATCTTCTCTGTCCCTAGGGTTGGTCATGTGGCTGAAGGTAGACAGATGCATGTCAGTCATAGGCATTTTCCTGGAAATAGTGGGAAGAAATTGATATTTTATTCCCGAGGGAGCTTCCCATCAGAGAATGAAACCAATTCAAAGAAAGGCGGAGCTGAATTTGGAGAGAGCAAGAATATATGGATGGCACAATTTTAGGTCCAGAAACAGCCACAAGCAAAGACATCAGAAGGCCTGGATTTCCCAACCAGGCAAACCAATACATTCCCTTCTCTCTTCAGCTATTTGAAAGTAGACTTCTTTCATTTGCAATTAAGTCCTAAATAATAATAACTTTATCTTATGGGAATAGGGCTTTGTTCATAATATCCATAAATGTAGAGCAGGACAAAGCACAGGGGCTACAAGGAACATAGGATTCCTCCTCTTATTGGCTGGAAAGCCAGAGAACACTCAAGTCTAAGATGACGGATGTTGCATACAATATTTTCAGGCTCGAGCCATGTCCTGAAGAAGGAAGACAATAATGTTAGAGATGACTGTTTATTTCTTATGACCATTGGTAATGTGCTATGAGACTAAAGTGAGCTGCATGGGAATAAGACTTTTTCTCTTAAAAAAAAAAAAAAAAGTTTTGCTCAGAAAAGCCCATCCTGTATTAGCCAATAGTCCGGGATTATCAAGAAGAGACACATGACCTGCCAAAAGCCCAATTCTTTAAACCAAGTATACTTACCATAACTGAAGTTTAGAGAAAGCTAGAAACACAGGAGAAAAGTCTGGAACCTGGAAGCAGATTTCCCATCACCTTCCAAACCTTCTCAGGGTGCAAGGGAAAACTGAAAGTTTTTAATCTTACCTCTTCATCCTACTACATTGTGAAAATGAGAAACAGAACATAGAAGACCTGTTGCCAAGAGAAAGAAGTCTTCATTAAGACAACCGTGGAGATCCAAGATCCTGCCATTCTGACTTTGGGTTTGACTCAACATCTATTAACTAAGACCTCAGTAAAATCCAAGAAAACCATGACATGTGTCTTGGTTAGTTCTTACTGCCAACTTGATATACTGTAGGACCTCCTCAGAAGAGGGAACCTTGATTGAATTGTATTGATCAAGTTAGCCTATGGTCAAGTGTATGAGAAATTGTCTTGATTACTGACTGACTGGGGGCTGGGGGGATAACCCACTTTAGACAGCACCATCCCTAGGAAGGTTTGCCTGAGCTGCATAAGAAGATAACATAGAACATTCTGTAGAGGGAGCCAGTAAAAAGTGTTCTTCCAACCTAAGAGATTCATACAAGGTCCCCCACAGAAGGGGAAAGGAACAAGATCTCCTGAGCACTTTGGGAGTGTGCGGGGGGGGGGAGAAGTAAGTGGAGAGGGATCTAGGAGAAAGAGAAGAGGAGGAGAGGAGAACATGTGGGATTAGGAAGATTGAGTCATGGGAGGGATAAACAAGAGGGGAGAGACAGAGAGACAGACAGAGAGAGAGAGACAGAGACAGAGACAGAGACAGAGACAGAGACCATAAACGAGGGAGCCATTATAGGTTTGAAGAGAAAAATGACTCTAGAGAAATGTTCAGAGACCTACAAGGATGACCCCAACTAACAATCTGAGTAATAGTGGAAAGACTACCTTAAATGCCCTTCCCTGATAATGAGATCAACAACTAACTTATCATACCATCATAGAACCCTCATCTAGTAGCTGATGGAAACAGAAGCAGACACCCACAGCTAAACACTGAGCCAAACTGGAATCTAGATGCAGAGAGGGAGGAGTGATAAGAAAAAATGGGGACAAGACCAGGCTACAGAAACCCACAGAGACATCTGACCTGAACTGGGAGGAGACTGGGCCCCCAGACTGATAGCTGGGAAACCAGCATTGGACCAACTCATACCCCCTGAACATGGGGATCAGATAGAAGGCCTGGGCAGTCTAAGGGGCCTCTGACAGTGGAACCAGATGTATCTCTGGTGCAGGAAAGATTTTGGGAGCACATTTCCCATGGAGGGATACTCCCTTAGCCTAGAGGCAGGAGGGAGGGCTTAGTCCCTACTCCAAATGACTTGACAGATTTTGTTGACCCTTCCTGGAAGGCATCACCCTCCCTGTGGAGTAGGAGGGAATGGGATGGTAGGGTGTTGGTGAGGGCATGGGGGGGGATGGGAGAGTAGGGGGGTGGGAGGGAAAGGGAACTGGGATCAATATGTAAAATAAGAAAAAAAAACTATGGGGAGGGAAATGTGTGTGTGTGTGTGTGTGTGTGTGTGTGTGTGTGTGTGTGTGTGTATGTGTGTGTTGTATGTGTGTGTATATGTGTGTGTTCTTCCATGGTTTCTGCCCCAGGTTCCTGCCTTGATTTCCCTCAGTGACAGACTATGACCTGAAAGTGAAAAGAGAAATAAACTCTTTCTTCCCCAAATTGTTTTGGTATAATTGTTTTATCATAGCAACACAAAGCAAACTAGAACAATCTACAACATAGTTGTCAGCCACTGGGAGAGTCTCAGGCTGGGGAACTCATTAAGGCAAAGTGAGAAGGCCTGAGAAGGGAACATTTCTCCATTGACCATGGAGACCAGAAATGAGAGTTTGTGCTGACAGTCAGACCCAGGGAAGCCAGGCTGGCCACTGAGGACCTCAGAGCTGAGGTGTCCGTGTTGTCTCCATCGCCTGTGCTGAGTTCCTGGTGATGTATGCTCTACACTAGTGATTGAAATCTGTTGCTTTCCTGTCTTCTTTTTCCAAGAGGGAGCTTTAATTGCATGTATTTTTTTTTCTTTCTCTACCATTGTATAGCATATATATTAGGGAAGAAGTGAGAAAATGTTATTTAATCATGAGTTTCTAGTTGCAAGGACTGGAACTATCCATATCAGACCTGAAAAACCTATCCTTGGAGACAACAGAAGAAGAAACTGAGATGACACAGGAATTAAGAGCCTTGGCTGTGGAGTCATATTTCTGATTCTATACTTAGCACTTGAGTGACTTTGGGCAATTTATACCACATATATATATATATATATATATATAGTATATTTTTTGTGTGTGTGGTGGTGTGTGTGTGTGTGAGAGAGAGAGAGAGGGGGGGGGGATGAAGATAGCAATATTTAACTCATCACATTCTTACAGAATTGCATAAATTGATACAAGTAAAACAATTATGGAGGCAGGCATAAATTAAGTATCTAACAAAGGTCATTCATTTAATTATTCTCCCCTCTGGAGTTAGTTAGTATTAGATGTCTTTACTCTATTTGGTGAGAGTCTTGGGGAAACTTATATGTGTCTATGCTGTACCATGGAGAAGATTGACCTGTGTTCTTCTGGTAACAGAAGACTTCTTTATGGAATCACCATCACTTCTCATATATGTGGGTTGAATAGGGATGACCCTACTATCACCTTTGGGATCCTCTAACATGGAGCTGGTACACATATTGCACAGAATAGTAGTATTAAGTGTGACATTGTAGTAAGGCTCCAGACAATGCTGAACACATAACAATGAATCAAAACTCTCAAGGACTTCCCATTGCTGCTGCTTCTATAACTGGAACCTGGAGTTCATCAATGGTAAGAGCACCCAGAGTCAGGGGTCTATTGTCCCATCTCATACACTCCTTGGCCCCTACCTGATGTCCACCCCCCCCAGGACAGTCTGCCCTGGAAAATGTTTAAAGGAAAACTTTAAATTCTGGTGTAGGAAGCAGATAGAGACTGAGAGCTAAGTGGGTCACTTTGTAGCTAATACAATCTAATTGCCCACATTCTGGTCTTTTCATTATTTCTACCATGTTCTCCATCTTTCCTCTGTGCCTTTGCTCAATCTGTGCCTCCACCCACAAGATCCTCCCTCCTCTATTCAGAGCTTAATTAATTTGAAGCTGCAAAACCAGCTCTTCTTCCCCTCTCTTTGACCTCCTGCACCACACTTTATCACATCAAATGTACAAATTGTTCTTCCTTCAAATCTCTATCATCAGAATTAGCTGACTGTAACCCATTTGGGAAAATCCTGCCTTTCCTGCGTGCATTTGTAAACAAATAAAGTTTTATTGGAAAGCAGCCATGCCTGCACCCAGAGCAGCTGTGTTCAGGCTTTAGGAGCAGACTTGAGTAATCAGGGCAGAGATTTCCTGACCTACGTTGCCTAAATGTTTATCACCTGGTCCTGCACAGAGGGCATCTGCCAGTTCCTACTGAAGAATGTTGGCACTGCTTAGAAACTTGTTCAAAATATAGAAGCTTGGGTTACCTCAGGCCCTGGAATCAGGCTTAGCCATGGTTTAACAGTCTCAGGTGCTTCCTATGAATCTCTAAATTTTTGCTCAGAGCAAGCAAGGAACCCTAAGTCAGTGCCCAGTGCAGGGTGTAAGTAAGGAATTTCTCCAACGGGAGCTGATTGAAAGTGAGGAGGAAGAGGAAAGCCATTGCCTCCATTGTGCTTCTCAGAGTGTGGGCCCAAGAGCCCGCTGCATCTCAGAGGCCCACTTCAGACCCACCACCATCTTAGTTACTTTTGCAAAGCTGTTACCAAATACCTGACCCAAACTCCTTAGGGAAGGAGTTATTTATCTTGGCTCAGAGTTTCATAGGGTTCAGTCTGTAGTTACTCAGTCCCATGTGCTGGAACAGAACTCTATGGCAGCAAGAGCTTGAGGCAGAGGGCAGCTGTCCATATCACAAAACCAGGAATCAGAAGCAAGGAAGGAAGTAGTCAAGGAAAATGCACCTTAGGACCACCTTCCTCTAAGGAAGCCTCATTTCCAAGTTGTCATAATGGCTAGGGACCAAGTGTTCAAGCTGGGAGCACATTTCAGATTCAAAGCATAAAGCCAACTTGAGGAACTGGCATTTGCTCAGGCATTGGTGCTTTAATGAGCCCTTGAGGTGACTCAAACACAGGTGGAATACATCCCACATTCAAAGGTTCTGGTTACTTTGTTTTATGATGAGGGCCTAGTTGTCCGTGTGTACACATTTCAACCCTCCGTTTCCAGCCAGAGTTGAGTACCCCTGTTTAGATCCTCTAAATTCAATGAATGTTCGTTTAGTGCATGGTAGGTCTAGGTACTGAGCTAGGTCCGCTGCCACAGCAACATTTATATCTATTTTTACATGACTAAGGCAAGGTCTCTGTTTCTGAAGTGATTACCAGCTAATAGGGCAACAGTAGTGTGACTCAATGAGTTCCCTACAGACTAATATCTACTGTGATGGTAGTAACCTGGAGCCCAAAGGAAGGTGGTAGACTCATCGAGAAGACTAGATAGAGTGCCAGAAGGAAGACCTAGTTGAGCTAAGTCTTTATTTTTTGTGTGTAAGTGTTTATACGTGTGTGTGTGTGTGTGTGTGTGTGTGTGTGTGTGTTATACAAGTGTGAGCAGATGTATATATGTACATGCTGATGGAGACCAGAGATTGGTGCCAGGTATTTTCTTCAATCACTCTTTACAATGTTTTAACTTTTGCATATTTAAAGATTTTGTAAACGAGTGTTTTGCTTACATGAATGTCTATGTAGCACATGTGTACCTAGCACCTGAAGAGGTCAGAAGAGAGCATTATAGGATTGGCTCCTCTGGAACTGGAGTGATGGACAATTGTAACCACCAAGTGGGGGGATTCAAATTTGGGACAAAACAAGTGCTCTTAACTACTGAACCATTTCTCCAGCTCCCACCCTGCTTTTTTGAGGCCGAGTCTCTCACTGGCTTGGGGCTCACAGATTTGGCTAGTCTTCTTGGCCATCATGCTGTGCCTCCCTGACTGAGGCTATACTCACTACATCCAGCTGTTACATCAACCCTGGAGACTAAACTTGGGTCTTTATGCTTATATGAGCAAGCTCTTTATCAAGAGAAATTTCCTCGGTCTTTTTTTTTTTTTTTTTTTTTTTTAGATAAGATCTTCAGTTGAATCCCTGGCTGGCCTGGAACTCACTATGTATGTAGACCAGGCTGCATTTAAGGTTGTTGCAATCTTCCCAAGGGCTGGGATTACAGCTGTGTGCCACCTTGACCCAGTGAGCTAAGGCTTGAAGATGAAATGTCCTGTGAGACATTTTAGACAGAGAAATGAGCATGTACAAGGGCACTGGGTCAGAGGACAGACCTAAATGAAACTACTTCAGTGGGAAATCTCAAGCTGCTTTGTGTAGATGAAATATCAGAAACCGGACAGGTAACCCCAGGAGATTCCTAGCTCATGGGAAAGGCCTCAAAATGTGTTTGCACCGGATGCTTAGTGCACCAAGTCTTTGTGACGAGATTGCTCAGCATCTAGACATACCTTCAAACCTAGTGACCAGGTGTAAATACCACTCTGGCCAAAGGAAGAGAACTACATGGCAGAATTTCACAAATGCAGAGTCTCCAAGGTCTGTAAAGGGAAGACAGACTCCATTGACTTGAAACCACAGAAACTCCACACCCACAGTACACAGACAACTAGATGTCCCCCAGTCCCCTGAAAATAAGCAGTGCTACCCATTCCACCGTGCTGAGAGACTTCTGCCTCAGTGCACCGCACAGACAGATGACGCTGGCAGAGTTGCTCTGTCTTGCAGCCGGGAGCCGGCACACAGCTGCTAAGTTTCTCCCACCCCCTACGTTAAGCTGGAACATTCTGCACTTTTCTCTCCAATTCTTTCAAAGCAAGTCATTTTCCTCCTTTGGAAGGACGCCCATTGTTCCTGTGACATTAAAGATAGGTCTTCAGTGTTTTAAAGCAGCAATTGGTGGGGTTTAAAGCTGCATTATGGGGACTAGTCAGAAGGATCCGACATGATACAAAGAAATGATGTGAAACAAAAATTGTTCTCTTTAGCCTTCCCAACCTCTCCTGCATGCAGATTTCCAGCTAGTGTTCTGCTCTGGTGTGGCTGGGCTTGGGGAGGAATGGGAAGGGAGGGGTGGATATATGGGTCTCTTCTAAGCACCCTTTCAGCTGCTGGGGGAACTGGGTGGTTCTGGGAATTGGTGGTAGACACCGTGAGGAGGGAGGGGAGGGTTGGGTGGCAGGAGACTAGAGAGGAATGCCTTTCTTGCTTTGTTTTTCTTAGGAGTTTCTTAGGAAGAATTGCTTTACACTGGGAATTGTGGGATGACAAGTGGTTAAAAAGTTCAAGACCTTTCCTTTCCCATGGAGATTCATTTCCCTTTTTGCCTTTTCTGACAATAACATGGTTAAATGTTACTACTAAAATGATGCCCTATCTAAATTCTGTGCTTAGGAGATTGCTTACCAAATACATTGTTTCTTTTTTCATTCATTGATTCATTGTGGCTATCGCTTCTGATACCCATTCTTACTAAATGAGTGAGCTTGAGAAAATTATTTAAGTTACTTCATGCTTCCATTTCTTCTTCTGCAAGATGGGGATATGTGTTGGATGCAGGAATGTGTGGCCTTTTGATGTCTGACATGATGTTGTCCTCTACTAAGCCCATGTTTGAGAGTCACATAAATTACAAAATAATCTCCAAATGGCTCAGTGGTAAAGTGCTTGCCTGATGACCTGAATTCAACTCCCAGGACCTGTGTAAAAGTAGCAGAGAACTGACTGCTCAAAGTTGTTCTTTGATCTCTATGTGAAAGTTGTGGCATGTGCACACCCCGTCCTGCCATGCACATGCATACATACAGATACAATGATAACAAATAAAATGTTAAATTTCATAAATGTTAAATGTTTGTGTGCCTGTGTGTTGGTACATGCACATTAGTGCAGTATCAGCAGAGGTCAAAAGAAGGAATCTGATTACCTAGAGCCAGAGTTAGCAATCTTAACTGCTGAGCCATCTCTCTAGCCCCAAATCTTATAAACTTTTAAGTAAATTTACTGATTTGTGTTGGGCAGCATTCATAGCTCATTGGTATCTTATCACCGCTCACTACATGCTAAAGTAGAATTTTCTTATACGGTTGTTGTATTATTGAATAACACAATGTCCATAATCGTTATGGTTCTTGGCAATTTATAGAGAATATAAATGTTTGACGTGTGCTGTTGCTTTTGCCACTGGTAATCTATGGACATTTATTTACTAAACACCACAGGTACTCTCTGGCCTCTGAAGGGAAGACAAGGAATTAAAGAGGAAGCTCCAGGTGATCTGTGGAGGGGCAGAGCAGGCTGTGACAGACTAGGGTTGGGGATGAAAGTCAAGAAGAGATGAGCACTGGCTACAAAGCAGATGAAGGAGGAACACCCAGGCAAAGTGACTAGAGAAGAGGTAACTTGGTGGATGAACTCTGCACCGGAAGATGGTATTGAGGGCCCAAGTCAGCCAGGAGACTTCTTGCTAGAGGAAAGAGCCTGTGCCAAGATATCCCAAGTATGGGGCCAGGGACAGGGGTACAGGAAGGGATGCTCTGTGGGGAGATGCAGAGGGTAGGGCTGGAAAGTTCATGCTGGACCTGGGGCATGTTTTGGAGGTAGATGACAGGCTGTGCAAGGGCTAACCCTGAAAGTTAGCTTCCCAAGGGAGAGTTGATTTGTTGGTTTGTTTGTTTTGAGACAGGGTGTCATGTAGTCCAGGCTAGCCTCGAATTCACTGTTTTAACCAATGATGAGCTTGAAGTTCTGATGCTCTTGTCCCCTCTTAAGTACTGCAATGATTAGCATGCACACATACCTACCCCCAATGTCAAGTTTATGTATTTATGTAGTGCTGAGGACTGAACCCAGGGTTTTATTGGTTTGGTTTTCTGAGACAGGTTTTCTCTGTATAACTGCCCTGGCTGTCCTGGAACTCACTCTGTAGACCAGGCTGGCCTCAAACTCACAGATATCTGTTTGCCTCTGCCTCCCAAGTGCTGGGATTAAAGGCATTGACCCACAGTTTTTTATGTAGTACTGAGGACTGAACTCAGGGTTTTGTGCATGTTGGGTAAGCATGATACAAACTCAGCTGCATTTCCAGCCCTTGTTTTTGGTTGCTTGAAGCCTGGTCTCAGGCCTTGTTGCAGTCTTCCAGGCTGAAGTGATTTTGAATCTGGAGTGATCCGCCTGCCTCAGCTTCTTGGGTACTAGGTTTACAAGTGTGAGGTACCACACCTGCTTTTAAAGAGAGTCCTTAGACAGTTTCCGGACTCTAGGAGCTAACTCTATTAGAAACGCTTTGTGTCTTATAGGAAGACTGTGGTAAACAAATCAAGGAGTTGACTGATAGGCAAGATATCAGGCACCAATGTTGCAGGGTGCTTCTAAGTCCTTTAACTATGGCCTCAGCGGGTCTAAGTTGGCTAGCTCCTCTGTCCCCCAGCATCTTCATGAGACCCTGATCTTGTACTGCAGAACCCAGATGAAGACACTCAGCCCTGTTGCATGGGGAACAGATTATTCATGTCTCTGTTGCTTTCTGCACTCATTTCCCAGAAGGGGCTGTGAGTTGCCTTGTCTCCTGGGTGTTGTGTTTTCCTTGGGAGACCAGCTTTGGTTTCTGCAGTTTACAGAGATAGAAAACATGAAGGAGGTGGCAGGAAGAAAAGGAGGACGCTGTCCTCTGCTCTCCCCACTCACCTGGTGAGATTCTTGGCTGTATAGAGCAGATTCTACTCCCCCCCCCCCCCCAGCCAAAATGGACTTCTCGGGGCCAGGTTCCGCCAAGTGGGAGGAAAGCGGGCTTCACGCCCAGGCCTCCAGGCCTCTTCTTCGGTTTTGTTCAGTATCTTTGACCTCTTGGCTGAATGTGCAGATGGAAAAGAAGATCCTCAGGAGCAAAACTCTCTCCGGCACCATGTGGATTGTTCTGGAATTAGGCCACTGCTGTCAATTTCATTTGGTGATTCCAGTTGGGTCTCCAAATTACACCTGTAATTTGGTGCACTCCATGTATCTCAGGCTGTCAGAGAAATCCTGTAATTATTTTTCGAGGTGACAAAATTTTAAGGAATAGCTAAATAAATGGAGCTAAATTTAGAGTTCTGCCCCTGTACAATGGAATGTGGCAAGAGGCAGGGAAGGGATCTGTGGCTGGAAGAGGGAGAGTCTCACTTCTATCCAAAAGGTGGCAGCAGAAATTACCTCAATTAACTGAACAAGAAGCCAGGCCTCCTCTGCCAGCTCGCCAGGAGCCCTGGCACACACCTTTTCCCTTTTCTGCCAGGATTCCAGGCCTCTCTCACCAAGCCATCTCCAACTCCATCTGCTGCTCCCGTCTGAGACTGATCCCCAGGCCCCCATCACCTCCTGTCTCCTCCTCCAGCTCTGCGTTCCAGAAGGAGCAGGGTCAGGAGTTCACACAGCAAAGAAAGCCCAGCCCAGAGCCACTTAACAGGGAACTCAGAGAGATGAGGCCAGAGACCGCGACTGGACTGGGAAAAGCTTTCTGAAAACCCACCTGTCAGGTCTCTGGTGACCATAAGATCCAATGCTTATCAAGCTCTTCATCCAAGATTTTGTATTTTATTTCATTTGTTATTATAAGGCCTCACTATGTAGCCCAAGCTACCCTGAACTCACCAAGTACTCCAGAGTGACTTCATACTCACAGTCTTCCCGTGCTGAGACTAAGGGTAGATGCCACCACATCTGACTTTTTCTTAGCCTCTTTCCTTTCCTTCCTTTTCTTTCCTTTCTTTTCTTTCCTTCCTTTTCTTTCCTTTCCTTTCCTTCTTTCTTTCTTTTATGTATTTAATTGGTTTTGACTTTCCTTGAGCTGTTTTATTTTGGCTTTTCTCTGTTTGTTTGCTGGCTTGCTTTGAGACAGTGTCTCACTGTGTAACCCTGTCCAATACAGTCTGCCTATGTAGTCCAGGCTGACTTAAACTCGTGGCAGTCCTCCTGAGTGCTGGGATCATGGATATGCACCACCATGCTCAGCTTCATCCTTGCCTTTTTAATGCCAGAGTGCTCTGTGCTAGGTGCCTGTAAGTGATGGGGGTAACTTAGTATCCATGAGGGGCTATAACTGCCTAGGTTTTGGTTTTATGGTGGTGAGCAGATGACAAGTCCTTGGCTGCATTCTGCTAACCTCCTCATGGAGGTGAACATGATAAATGGCACACAGGGAGACATGGGGACGATTGGGCACAGTAAAGCACCTGAGTGACAGAAGAGGCTGTGCCAGCTTCCAGGAGGGCAGCCAGGGTCAGCTGGCCTGAGGAAAACAGAGGAGCCAGCACCTGAAGGAGCGGAGGCAACAGCCTGGCTTGTGGAGTAGGACTGGACTGAGGCAGCAGGTAAGTAAAAAGCCTGAGTAAGTGAGGTGGGAAATGCTAGGTGGGCCCTCACAGACACAGGGTGAATCCTGTAGGAGTGTCACAAGAAGGGAGACATGTTTCAAAAAATAATTACTGTTTTAATTTCACTGTGGTTGTTTAGACTGGGGATAAGCAAGCTCTATGTGTTTATATAGTCGTGAGCTAGGCTTAGATTTTATGTTTTTAAGTGGTTAGGGAGAAAAAAATCAAAAGAAATCTTATTTTGTGACACATGAGAACTAAATGAAATTCAAATTTCCAAAGCGCTAAATAAAGTTTTATTGGAGCAAAGCCATGCTCATTCATTTATATCACTTCTGTGGCTCCTTTTGTGCAATCATGGAGGAGCTGAATAGTTAGGATAGAGACCCTAAGGCTGTGAAGACTGAACTATTTACGTTTTGGCATTTGACAGAAAATACTTATTAATCCCTGGTTTATGCAATATAAGAAGGGTGGCTATGCCTTAACTTTGAGATCAGGAACTTCTTTGGATTAGTGGGCTGTCCCTCATTTCTAGGGGAGGGGCAGACATACATCCCCCTTCAGAGACTTAGGAGACTTAATGAAATAAAGACTTTGTGATCCGTAGCAAGTGTTTGGCATTTGTAGCTTCCATAATAATTACACCCAGTAAAGTATGGAGGTAGGTGGATGGACACAATAGGTTGGGGGATGTTTGTGTCCCCTGGAGATTCATACGCCATGATCATATTTGAGCCTTTAGGACATAATAAGTTGTAGAGAAGAGCATGAGGGTAGAGGTCTTAGAGTATATGATCCTAAAAAAAAAAAAAAAGACACTAAAGTATGCCCCCCTCCATCAATCAAGTAAGGACAATCAAGTTGACAGCCAGGCAATGATCTGCAAACCAGAAAGTTTGTCCTCACCAGAACCCCACTGGCATCTTCATCTTGGACTTTCATCTTCTAGTACTGTGAGAATTGAGTGATATTTAAACCCCTCCCTAATCACTGCTAATTTTGTTAATGCCCTCTTAGCTGACTGATACAAGCGAAAGGCAATTGTCTTTTCCTGGAAAGCCAGAAAAGTTGCTACTAGGCTAATTTTTGGAGGACAAATCAAGAGTTCCCAGGTGAAGAGAGAGGGAAAGACAAACTCAATGCTCCCACCCAGCACCGATGGAATGAGTGGGCTGCAGTGATTCAGAATGGAAGGGGGTGCTTGTCAGAGTAGTGAAGAAGGCTGATGAGGAAGGAAGCATTTGGTACAACTGAGACTGGAAATGTGTATTAGTAAAAAACCAGGCACCCCTTTTCAAAGCAACCTCATGTGTTGTGTTTTTCCCATTGATCTTTGAAGTGTTCCATTTTCTAGCTCCAAAGTCATCTCAGAACAGAGGGTGAAAATCCAGCCAACAAGGACACTTCTTGCTATTCTTTTTGCCACAGGCTAGCTAGCTAGTTCCCAAGTCCTTTCTCCATGGCAGGCAACTTGCTGATCATGGAGACAGTAGTGAATAGGAAAAATGTGGCCCCTGATATCAGCCTGTGAAGAATGCTATGCAAAAGAAGGAACTGTGTTCTTTTCAAAGAACACAAGGTACTGAGAAGACAGTACACTCTGACCTAATAAAGTCTCAGTGGCTTTATGCTGCAGACATTGGAAAGTTTTTGAAAGGTTCTAAATATGAAAGCAATGTTCTCAGACTTGCCTTTAAAAGGATGCCCCTGACTCCTGCAGTTTGGAGGGAGCTGGACCAGAAGAGGCCACCACTGTGGTTCATGGGGGACACAGTAGTAGCTTAGAGCAAAGAAATGACTGAGGAAATGAAGGATTGGATTGAGTAAGAAAACACAGTAGAAAGATGAGGGAAGGCACAGGATTCAGGAGTTAGATATGGGTATGGAGCTTGAAGATGGCAGAGATGACAGGCAGATTAATCTATGACACTGTATAGATTATGAAGCTGTTTATTGCCATGGTCAAGAAGATAGGCCACAGGTCAGAAAGACAGGACCAGTGGGTACAGAGCACAGGATGAAGGATGTTGAGCTGGGTATGGCTTTGAGGGATTCGACCAACCAGCCTAAAGTTCTAACTGGAGCTACAAATCAGGAAGTCACTAGTAAATGAGTGCTGGCACTGAGAAGCAGATCTTCTTGCCCATATTCTGGCCATGTTCATGGGATGAAAGTGTGTTCTGGTTAGGGTTTCTATTGTTGTGGTGAAACACCATGACCAAAAAGGAAGTTGGGAAGAAAAGGGATTATTGGATCTACACTTCCATACTGTAGTCTGTCACTGAAGGAAGCCAGGGCAGGAACTCAAACAGGGCAGGAAACCAGAGGCAAGAGCTGATGCAGAGTCCGTGGATGGGTGCTGTTTACTGGCTTGTTCCCCATGGGTTGCTCAGACTGCTTTCAAATAGAACCCAGAACAACCGGGCCAGGGATGGCACCACCCACAATAGGCTGTACCCTGCCCCACTGATTACTAATTAAGAAAATACCTTACAGTCAGATCTTTTTGGGGGTGGGCGTTCAAGACAGAATTTTTCTGTGTAACAGCCCTAGCTGTCCTAGAATTCATTTTGTAGTTCAGGCTGACCTTGAACTCACAGAGATCTACCTGCCTCTGCTTCCAGAGTGCTGGAATTAAAGATGCAATGCCCAGTTTATAGCATTTTCTCAATTAAATGGAAGCATTTTCTCAATTAAAGTTCCCTCCTTTCAGATAACTCTAGTCTGTGTGTCAAGTTGACATAAGACTAGAAAGCACAGTGTGCATAATATTCTGTCTTTCAAACACATGTTCATGCATGCACACACACGCACCACACACTACGCACACCACATACTACACTACACACATACACACACACACACACACACACACACACACACACACACACACACAGAAGAGTCTTTAACTCCCTATGACTGGCATGTGTCCTCCACTGATTGTGCAGTTTTATAGGAAGTTGCCAACACAACGAGCCATCTGAAGCCTCTAATGAAGCAATTATAGAATGTGGAAGAAACAATCAATCAACTGTAAACTCTGCAGTGAGTACTGCACAGAGATAGAGGGTAGATAACAGGCTTACTGCAGTTAAGTCAATGTAACTTGACTCCTTATTGGAAACTGCCTGCCCCCTCTACCAGCACACACAAAGAAAAAAAATTCCTCTTGCAGACTTCCACTGCCCATCCACCAGTCAACTCTGGTCTCAAAAGCATCATTCTGTAATCATGACGGAAATGTTCACATTGGAGAAGTTATTCATGAAGACCTTTTGACCTTATTGGGGTCTGCCCAGGTAATGGAATTCATCACTCCATTCGTTCATTTGGTGCTTGAGACTGAACAGCTCTGCTCAAGAGAGGTTCAATCTCTGGCAATGATAACAGCGTTAAGATTTCCATTTCTCTGTGGCAGCCCTATGCATGTCATACCTGTAACTCTCACAACAAGCTTACCAAGTAGGTATTGTTTAGGTTCAACATATAATAATGAAAGGGAGACCCCAAATCTAAGTCATCTGGTAGATATCATTGAACTCTGATATGGCAAGCTGCTTCAAGCCAAACCTGTCTGACATCACAGTGCATCCATCTGGTCTACCAACTTGCCACGTTTGTCTGAACTCCTTGAGCCCCTTTATATTCAGCCCGTTCTCTTGATCTTTGGACCATTGAAAGATCCTTACTGTTGCCACCACTCACTGCCCTAGGCTCACACTCTGGAACAACTTATATGAGACCTGGAAGAGAGTGACACCTGATGAGAGTGAGTGTAGCATCTTCCATATTCTTCCCTCTGCAGCACTCCTTCCTGTTTCTCTAGCCCATTTCAACCATTAACAACCATTCTATCTTCCCTTCCCTTGCAGCCTTTTCACTTACTTAAAAATCCCCAAGGACTCCAGTTCCCTAACCAATACTCATAGTGGGATTATTTGGAAACCACTCAGACCAGATTCCCAAACACCGGCATGATGCAACACAGAGAAGTCAGTACTAGATGCCTAATATTATTTTATTGCTATTGATGAAGATAGGAACTGCTTTTCCCTGATTTGATTCCCATCAGTGCAGTGTGAGGCATGAGGTTTTTATAGCCATTAGCATGCCAATGTTGATGCGTGCGCACAATGCTTACCTGTTCCCACATGAAGCCAGAAGACTGTACAGGCTACTCATGGAGCTTCCACTTGGCTTGCTGGGAAAACTATTTTCCAATCACTTTAAAACAGAAAATCTCATATTTAAGAAAAATAATTAGATATAATTATATTATAATATATAATAGAATACATATTATAAATTATAATAATAATTTAACCTTTTTTCTCAATACACAGTCACAGGAAGCAAGAAATACAGGGCTTTTTTTTTTTTAAGAGTACAATGATTTTTATTTGCTGATTAACCAAAGTCTCTAGGTTTCTTTCTCAAGCATACTCTATTAAAAGTGAAGGCTGACTAGCCCCTAAGACTCTGACCCATCTTCATATTGACTCACCTGGAAATAACCAAGTTCCTAAGTCTCCTTGTCAGATGCAACCACACAAAGCCAATCACAGAGATTCTTCTCCTTAAGGGATTTCATGGTAAGATATTTCACACGCCTTTTAGAGAAGTGTTTTCAGAAATGCCTGATTCCATTATTCAAGTGTTCAATATGAATGGCATTCCTGACTTTCAGTTTTTCCAGTAACTTAGCTTTCTCCAGTAGAAATGACTTAAACTTTCCAAAAATCAAAATTCCCTCTTCTATCAGAGAGTAAAGTCCAAATTAGGCCTCTAAGGCTGATCTCTTGGGCTTGCCTCTCTGCATCAGCATCTCGGTCCAGTGCCTGTGGAAATATCTCAGGGTAAGGTGGGAAGAAAAATGTTTTGTGCCCATTTCCCTTCTCCATGCTGGCACTCTCTCTTAGTTTGAACTTACAAAGGTCGCATGCATGCTGTCGATCTCTGTGAGTTCTATGCATGTGCATTGGCTCTGTTGTGTATGGAAAACACTGTCTCTCTGGAGTTGTCCACCGTGCCTAGCTCTTACACTCTTTCTGTCCCCTCTTCCATATAGATCACTAGTTGTGGGAAAGGTTTGGGGAAGGGAAAAAATAATACCAAAATGCATTGCATTTTTTTTTTTAAAGTAAATGTATAACCCAGAAATGGGCACAAAAGAAGGATGGGTCCCAGGGGTGAAGCGCTTTGGAATATCTGCTTTGATCAAGGAAGAAGCTGTTACTGCTTTGAAATATGAGAAGCTGGATATTCTTTGTTTGTTCATTTCTGACAGGGTTTCCTGTAGCTGCTCTCAAACAAAGCTGGTCTTGAACTCTTGGTCTTGATCCTTCTGTTTCCACCTCCCAAGTTCTAGGACTGGAGGCTTATGCCATCACCCCTAGCTGGAAGTGGCTCTTTCTTTTTCTTCTTCTTTATTTAAATTTGAAACAGGATTGTTTTACATGTCAATCCAAGATCCCTCACCCTTCCCTCTTCCCCTGTCCCCCTCCCAAACCCCATCGCATCCCCTTTCTGCTCTCCAGAAGGGTGAGGCCTTCCACTGGCGAATCTTCAAAGTCTGTCATATAATTTGGAACAGGGCCTTGGCCCTCCCCCATGTGTCTAGGCCCTCTATGTGGAATGGGCTCCCAAAGTCCATTCATATACTAGGAATAAATACTGTTCCACTACCAGAGGCCCCATAGACTACCCAGTCTCCCTAACTAACACCCATGCTCAGGGGGTTTGGGTTAGTTCTATGCTGGTTTCCCAGCTGACTAGGGTCCACAAGTTCCCCCTTGTTCAGGTCAGATGTTTCTGTGGGTTTCTCCAGCCTGGCTCGACTCCTTTGCTCATCAGTCTTCCCTCTCTGCAACTAGATTCCAGGAGTTTGGCTCAGTGTTTAGCTGTGGGTGTCTGCTTCTGCTTTCATCAGCTATTGGATGAAGGCTCTAGGACGGCATATAAGGTAGTCATCAATATCATTATCTAGGAAGGGCATTTAAGGTAGGTGGATATTTCTTAGAGCAGAGGTTCTCAGACCTGTGCATGTGTGTGAATGGCACAGACCAAGTGATAAAAGATGCGACTGTGTGATAAAGAGTGCCTTGTTCTTTGGTGAGATGATGAAGGATGCTGGTTCAAACCATGCTTTATCTGAACCATTGTGTGTGGCTCCCATTTTACCCAGGAGTAGTGTATGTTTGAAGCCAAAAACAAATGAGCAGAGATCAAAAGGGAGTTAAAAGAAATTTACTTGACTTTTATCATCCAGCTATATACCTGACAGGAGATTATATCTGTACTATATAAAGAACTCCAAAAATTAAACACCAACACCCCCTTATCCAAACTAATAAATTGGCAAATGCATTGAGCAGATAGTTTTCAAAAGAAGAAACACAAATTGCTACTGAATATGTGAAGAAACACTGTGGAAATAAAAATTAAAAGTACATTGAGATTCCTCTTCACCCCAGCCAGGACAGCTATCATCCAGAAAACAAGTGACAGCAATTGCTGGTTAGGATGTAGGGAAAGGGGAACACTTATCTACTGCTGATGTGAGTGTAAACTGGTGTAGCTACTATAAAAATTTGTGTGAAAGTTTCCTCACAAAACAAAATTAAAACTATCACGTGGCCCAGGTATAACTACTCCTGTGTGTATATCCCAAGGGATCTAAGTCAACATACCACAGAGATAACTGCACTCTTGTGTTTATTGTTGCAGTACTCACAGTAGCTGAGAAATGAAACCAGGGGCTGGAGAGATGGCTCAGGGGTTAAGAGGATCTGGGTTCGATTCCCAGCACCCTCATGGCAGCTCACAAACATCTGTAACTCCAATTTCAGAGAACCTGATACTTTTTTCTGGCCTCCTCAGGTATTGCACATATGTTGTGTACAGACATATACCTGCAGGCAAAATATGCATATACACAAAATAAAAGTAACAAATCTTTTGGGGTAAAAAAGAAATTGAAACAACCTAGATATCCACAAATAGATGAATGAATAAAAACTGCAGCACACGTGCACGTACATGGGCATGCGTGTGCACACACACAAAGTTTTATTCATCCATAGAAAAGAACAAATATATTTTCAGGAGAAGGGATAGAACTGCATATCACCATGTTAAACAAAATAAGCCAGATTCAGACAAAATTTCACATCTGATATCATATGTGGAATGTAGAAGTGTAGTGTGTGTGTATGTGTGTGTGTGTGTGTGTGTGTGTGTGTGTGTGTGTGTGTGTGAGAAGTGAGACTGTGAGGGAGGTGGAATGGAGAGGGTGAACAAGAAAGAGTAATTGGTAGAGAGAAATTTACATGCTTTCTCTCATATGCAGGATCTATCCATAAAACACTCCTGTGTACTTGTGTGTGCATGCATAAGTTTAAAATATGAAAGCAGAAGAGAGATGATCTGGATGGTCAGAAGGGAACCAGTGAAGAATGGGTAGAGAGGAGTGGCAGGATAGGATAGTGGGGTAGTGACTATGAGCAATGTATAATAATGCATTTGCATAAAATGAAACCTATTGCTTTGTGCTAAAATTAATTTTTTAAAAGAAAATACTTTAAAAGGTTTTATAATTGTCAAAGTGCTAAAAGTTCTAGAAATCATTTAGCTTATAATTCCATATGGGAATTCTCTCTCTCTCTCTCCTCCCTCCCTGCCATAAGCATAGATGTGTTCACACAATGTGCACATGCATTTCTATTTGCACACACATTTCTCGTGTACTAATTTTGCTGTCTCCCTCCTAGTTCCATTATTCCCTCTTCCGGGACACAGGAAACGTCTACTTCCCAAATCCTTTATGATGGGCCTCTGAGTTAGGGTCAGGGTCTTCTTCTTGGCTTCAGTGGGGATATCAGTCCTCTTTCTCTTAGCTAACCTAACACATGCTTTAACACATGCTTTCATGGATAGACCCTCTTGGATCTTTTCCCCCCCACACACACATGTCCTGTCTTTTGCATCTATCACCAAGGACAATAAGATGGCGTGACCCAATTGGTTAAGTTCTGACCATCAGACTTCTTTGGAGAACACTATGATGGGGTTGGGGATCCATCTTGACAATAGGACAAAGCACAGACTAGTCAACATTAAACGTCCCTGAAGTTTTTTATTTCTCCCACCCCTGCAGGCCCAGAATCTTCTAAGCCTCTATTTTGCTGTTTGCCACATTTTATTCTATTTTGTTTTCAGGTTTCACTTCTTGCTACTTCCCCACCCAAGACAATCAATTTCCAGATTTCAGAAATAATGTCACATCCCTCTTTGTGTACCTGGCATAGAAACCCATTCATTGTGGATAGAATAAACAAAAGGGAATATATGAAATAACCCAAGGCCAGAATGAAGTGCTTCATTTCTTCAAACATCAAATAGTAGCATGCACTGCCTTAAAACTTTCCAGGATAAGCCCGGAGATGTTTAACTCTCATCCTTTCCAGAATTCTCTCTAATGAATGTAACCAAACACATGAGAACGAGAGACCTGCCACAATTCCAGCCACTTTATTTCAAACTAGAAGCCCTAGGCAGGCTCTCTGGAATGCAATTAGTCAGATGGAGTGCAGACAAGTTAATACTAACAGCTTATCTTGATGCCTGCATTGCCCCTAGATTCAGACAAAGGTGTTCTTCCCTTTAATCCTCTGTGGCAGGACAGATGGTACTTACAACCCAACTCAGCATCTGGGAGATGTTTTTCATGACAAAAATTAAGATGCATGTCCTCCTACACTTGCAGCTGTAGGACTTGAACAGTTTTACCAGGAGCTTGTTCATCAGATGGCTCAGCCCCTGGTCCATCAAGGCTGTTGCTGCAGTGTGGCAAAAGTAAGAAGTAGAGTTGCAATTGAGCTGGAAACTTCCTGTTAATGGGACACCCCCCCCCCTCCCGTAGGTTTATTAAGGTTTTGGGTTTTTATTTGGAGACACAGCTATGCATACTATGCTGTCCTCAACTTGCAATGTAGCTTAGGTTGGCCTCAAACTCATGATTTCACCTCTCTTGAATCTTGAATGCTGGGGTCATAGGCATGCAGCACCATGTGAAGCCAATTCTTTTTCAATCTAGTTGGCAATTACTGTGAACCTACTATGTGCTGATAGATGCTAGAGGAGAAACAGATGGTCAGCTGCTGCCTTTGAGAAACTCAGTCTGGGAGTGAGGAAGCAATTCAAATTCATAATGGAAGTGCCCTAAATAGGGGGACACTGAGACCCTTGTGGATGCAGAGAAGAGATGGCTCACTAGTTTGGAGAGAGGCCAGAGTAAAATCTTAGCTTTAGAGAGAGAGAGAGAGAGAGAGAGAGAGAGAGAGAGAGAGAGAGAGAGAGAGAGAGAGAGAGAGAGAGGCCATAGGCCATGGTGTGACCCTCCAGATTTATAAGCATATATATATATGCATATATAGAGAGTATAGTTTTAATACGCCTACAGATTTGTCTCTTTTTATTCCTTCTAACTTTGGTGTAGAAATCATTCTTCCCTGTTCAAAGCTTAGAGAGTTATAAGGCTCAGATAAGCCAAAGGATTTGCTCAAGAATGATGAAGGGGGTGGTGCTGAGGGAGAGGGAGAGAGAGCACAAAACAGAGCAGGGCCTCAGAACTATGATGTTAGGTCTCAGGCCTTAGTTTGAGCTGATTATGGTTTGGGTGGGGCTTTTAGCTACAAGCCAAGGTTAGTAACAACAAAATGAAATGAAATGCCCTGGAACTCTAGGTTTAGGGTGACTGTAGCCAGAACTCAACCACTAGCATGAGTCCAGCCTTCATGCCAAGGGGATAAGATGTAGCCTTCCATGAGTGATCCTTAACATATGTCTTGTGCTGCCAGGTGGACTGCAGTCTTGAATACTTTGGAAAACTCAGCGGAGGTCTGAAGATGGAGCTTAATAGTTTGCAGAGTGATTGCCTACTGTGTACAGTGCTCTGGGTTTGATACACAGCACCACATCAAACTGGGTGTGGTGGCTGTAATCCCAGTACTGAGAGGTAGGGCAGGAGGATTAGAAGTTTAATACTCAACTGAGCAATGGGTTAAAGGCAAGTTTGAGCTATATAAGACCCTCTCTCAGAATAAACAAGGACTTCTTTTTAAAGTCAAATGGAGTTTCTCAGATCACTGGAAGGTAGATTTTAAAATTCTGACCCACTCTTGCCTCCTTATAACACCTGTTGGCATCTGGAGTTTGTGTAATGATGAACCAAATACCGATCAGATCCTTAAATGCTGGAAAAGCTTATCTGTAGTATCCTCAGTGTGTTTTTGTTTGTGGTCCTTGGGTCTAACTTCACAAATGTGGTGTCGCAGGAGTGAGAAGATGGAGAAGGCAGAAAACATTTACCCCCTTTTCCATTATGACTCAGGAGAGCTAATTTCCCTATCAACTCTCTTCATTCTCCTTGGCTCAGTTTCTCTTTCTTAGGACTCTCCTGATCCTAACACAAACACTCAAAACCGCTACTACCCACCCCTGCATAGTGCAGCCTGCTTTGTTCTCACTATCGCTTGAGAAACAACTCAGTTACTAACCAGACTCACTCATTGAGGTTTGTGGTTCAGCCTTCTGCCAGCCCAGCTCTAGAGATTGGTCACACTGATCCAGGGATTCTCAATACTGACCACCGGTTGGGAAAGGAGAGAGAGCCCTTACCCATCTATGTGGTGAACATTGGCTTCCTCCACTGATGCCAACGCAGATGCTGGCTATGCCTTGAAAGGGGGCTATGTAGGGAGAAACTTCCTGTATTGGTTCTGTAGTTATTTTAGGTCAGTGGTTGTCAAGGTGAGGCCCCCTGGATAGCAGCGGCAGCAGTACCTGGGGGCTATGTTCAGAGTGGAGTCCAGAACCCTGAACATACTGAATCATATATATCCTGGGATAAGCATACACCCAACTGCTTTAACAAGATTTCCATGGGATTCAGAGGCTGGTAAAAAAGCTTAGGAGTGAGGTCAGCCAAGCTGTGTTTGGTGTCACATTGTGCAAGCCATGCTCCTTAAGAATTGGCTACCCCCAATGTATTGTTAGTCTTCTCTACCAACGATGTTGGAACATTTTGCTGCCCACCCAGATAGATGACAAGGGACAGAAGTTAGCTGAACAGATGTTTCAGAAAAGTATACTGTTTTTTCTGCAATAGTTGAGTTTATATGCTAGTACATGTTTGAACAGTTTGGGTGGACTGTCTACACAGTTATGGCCAGATTTGCTTTCTCATGTTTGCTGACACCTCCTCCATGGCCCAGCTATCACTGACATCCCATGAAGTGGTTATCTCTTAAAAACTTAGGTACAGAAGATAAGAAATCAGGGGACAGAAAAATTGAGAGACATGCTAAAATAATTGATGGAAACATTTACAATTCAGCACCTGCTTTTGTTTCCTGTAAGGTGAGTTGAATTGCTTTCTTAACCAGAATGTGAGCTTAAAGCACCCATGTTCTTACTGCACAGCCGTGTAGAGTTCTAGTTGTCCTTGTTTCATTTCTAATCCAGTTGTATTTTGACTTATAACTGTTTTATACCATCTCTTCACAACCTTGCTATAGAGAACAGGAAATACAAGTATGCAATGTGTCTACCAGGTGTGCATAATGAATAAACAATAATTGGTAGCTCTTTTTTTCTCTTTGTAATATAGTTTTGCAGTAGATTCTCACTATGTAGACTAGGCTTTCTCCAAGCTCCAAATTCTCCTGCTTCAGCTTCCCAAACTGCTCGGATTATAGATTTATGCTACTGTACCTAGCTTGATCATTCAATTTGTAACTATCCAAGTTTCATGATCCATATGAGTCATTGAATTGTTTTAATGGTGGGCTTTGTTGGTGGTGATGGTTTTCATTTGTTCATTTGTTTGGTTTTTTGAGAAAAGGTTTTTCTGTACTGTCTTGCAACTTACTGTATAGACCAGGCTGGCTTTGAACTCACAGCGTTCTACTTGCCTTAGACTCCAGAGGAATACTGGGATTAAAGGCACGTCCCACTATGAGTTGACCAATTGGTTTTAATTAAAACTCATGGAGAGATTGAGGAGGGGGGAGGAAGGGAGGAGGAGGAGGAGGAGGAGGAAGGAGAAGAAGAAGAAGAAGAAGAAGAAGAAGAAGAAGAAGAAGAAGAAGAAGAAGAAGAAGAAGGTGGTAAAGGAAAGGAAAGGAAAGGAAAAGAGGAGAAAAAAGCTTAGAAAAAGGAGCCATTTCTGATAATGGCACCAAGCTTTTCATCCTTTGTGGATTCAGTCACCTTCCAATGTTCTTTACTGCTCATAGATAGGAGCTGGGGGGGGTTCATTTTAAACAATGAGCTACTAAATCCTTTTCACCAACTTTCTTTTTCAAAAAACTAGTCCCAAAGAAAGCTAAATTGGTTGGACACACCGACAATCTTTACATCACTTCATATTTATTTTCTTACTCTGCCCATACTCTACCCTGAAAGGAAAGTCATTTCCACAATAAGACAGACTTCAGAGAGTTAACTTGTTGTCTATCCCATGTAACTAGGGGCTGATGACTAAGCTCCAACAGGGCAATGGCATGGCTGTGTGTAATCTACCAAGAAATCTCCTATGACCTATCCATAATTATTATATCTCAAAGATTACATCTCATATAATATCTGTTTCAGTTAATCATATGTCTTTGCTGAGAAGGTGTCTTTTTTTTGCCCTGGTGATATTCTTAAGGCTTGTTCTTTCTTGAGTAGTCTTTTTATCAATAAATATAGCTTTATACAAATTTGTTATCCTTGATGTCTTTGTAATGAGCCAAGATGAATGTACAAGCCTGGTAGGCCATCCTAGGTGCAGAAGGTAGAAAGTATGAAAGTGTGCTCAAGAAGTTGCCAGACTGCTCTTGTCATCTTCAGACACAATTGAAGCCATTGACCTTCACCAGTTTTTACGAAATAAGTGGCTATTTTTCAGCTGTTGCTAAGCCTTCTCTTTACATTTATCTTATTGTATCTGATCCCACATACATTTTTCCCCTACTAAATCCCACCCCCCCTTTTTTTTTTTATCTATCTTCCTAACTTAGCTTGATAGCATAGCTGTTTTGTTTGGCTCCCTCAATCCCCAAGACCCTTCTCTTGCCCTGGGTAAATCTACTATTCTCTCTCCTTCTCTTCTACTGCTGAACCAGGTTACCCCAAAATCAAAGTGCAGAGCAATGTTATGGGCTAGTTTTATCTGAAATCTATGCCATCAGCAGTGCAGGGCCCCCGACCCTCCCTATCAAGATGTTCACACCACACTGATTCTATCCCTTGCTCCTCTCTTTGTTCCAAAACTTCACTACCCCTTCCCCCCAGGCCAACCACTTCTATCGGATCCTACTCTTCACATGTGCCCCTGTGTCCCTTGTCACACTTAAAAAGTGCTCACCAGTCAGACTTTGTCAGCTCTACCATCGCTGCCCTAAGTGCTTGTCCAGCTTTCCTTTCTTTCCCTCACAAAGCAAGAGAAGCTCTTTTTTTGTGCCATAGATAGTCTTTCTAGATCAACTTAAGACTTTCATTAAGTGTCCAAGATTTTGTCTCCTTCCTCTTTTTAATTTTTGCTCAATCCAACTTTTTCCTGTTTTATCAGTATCCTATGTATCCTTTTGCTTTCCTTCACCTTCACTAGAAACATGGTCAAGTTCCTCGTTTATAAACCTCAGTGGCTGAGTCCCTGCCTGGTTCTCTCCCCAGAAACACAGAAATAACAAGAAAACAAAACCTCTTCCTCTTTCATTGTCTGCTGTATGTCTAAGGAGTCACTCTTATATCCACTTTTCAAAGCTGCTGTTTTCCTTGACACCCTCTTCTAGGTGCTGTTCTTGATCTCACTTTTTCTGACAGAACTTCATCTCACCCAGCTGGTGATGTGGAGGGGAGGCTTTGCTACCAGAAAGCACAACAGAGGGTCCACTCAACAGAGACACTCTGAAATGGTCTTCACTGGCTTAAAAGAGCTGCTATTGTCTCCTATCTATTTCTTAAGTCTATATCCAAAAACCTCATTTAAACATAAAAAAGCAAATTTATCTCTCTCAATGTTAACTCACATGAACTGAGTTAAACATGATATTTTAAAAATTATAAGTGAATTTATTATTTGTAACATGTAGATATTAAAAAGCCATGTGTTTTGTCTTGGCTAAATCATTGGGAGTGGGATATCTGGGTCATTGGTTAAATTTGTGTTTAGCTTTGTAAAAAAAATGGTTCATAAAAAAAACTGTTCTATGAAAGCTTTTATTTAAAAACAATTATTAAACATTTTGCAATGTTGGAGTCATTGACTCCAATGATGGAGTCATTTATATATTCACCATCAGTGTATGAGAGTTCTGATTCCATGTCTGTCTTAGTAATCGTTACTATTGCTATGATGGAACACCATGATCTAAAGCAAAATGGCTTATAAAGGGTTCATTTTACCTTCACCTCCACAGCAATGTTCACTATCAAAGGAAGCCAGGACAGGAACTAAAGCAGGGCAGTAACCTGGAGGCAGGAGCTGATGCAGAGGCCATGGAAAAAAGCTACTGATCGGCTTGCTCCCCACAGCTTACTCAACTTGCTTTCTTATAGAACCCAGAATCACCATCCCAGGCATAGCATCACCCGCAATGGGCTTGGCCCTCCCCCACTTATCAATAATTTAAAAAATGCCATACATCCAGATCTTAGGGAGCATTTTCTCAGTTGAAATTTGAACCTTTCTGATAAATAGCTTGTGTCAAGTTGACATAAAACTAGCCAGGACAATTGACCCCTTGTCAATTTTACACACAAACACACCATTGTTAAGTCATACCTTTCCTTTATTGTTGATCCGCAATATCACACACTAACATCAACATGACAACATAAGACATTATACAAACTTTAAAGACCCCCAAAGTCCCTGCAAATCCAAACACTAAAATCCAGTCTCTATTAAAACCTAAAAATCTCTTTTAAAGTTCAGCCTCTTCATCCCTTCTCCTGTGACCAGGCAAGATTTCCACCGGAGGGATAGACTCCAACCCAATCTCATCTCTCTCCCGTAACCAGGCATGACTTCTGGTGGAGAGATGGTGACACCAAACCAGCCACGAAACCTTCAACCCACAAGATGTGCTGAGGTAAAGGCAGTGTAGAAATTAAGGGAGACTGGTCCAGCTTGAGACCCATACCTTAAGAGGGAGCTTATTCCTGACATTGCCTGGAGGGTTATGACCCAGAGGCAGGATAGCCCAGAGACCTAGTACAGAACCAAACACTACAGGCAAAAAAAAAAAAAAAAAAAGTCAATAAAACTATTCCTAATAGTATTCTGTTGTACTCATTGCCTAGCCAAACATAATTAGAGAGGCTTTACCCAGCAACTGATGGAAACAGAAGCAGAGACCCACAGCTAAACATTAGGTTCAGGGAATTCTGCAGAAGAAGAGAAGAAAGGATTGTAGGAGCCAGAGGGGTCAAAGACATCACAAGAAAACTCACAGAATCAACTAACATGGGCTCATAGGGGCTCACAGAAACTGAACTGACAACCAGGGAGCCTGCATGAGACTGATCTAGGCATTATGCATGCATGTTACAGTTGTGTAGCTTGGTCTTCTTGTGGGACTCCTAATGGTGGGAGCAGGGGCTGTCTCTATCTCTGTTGCTTGCTTTTGGGATCCACTCCTCCTACAAGGTTGCCCCTTCCAGCATTAATAGGAGAGGAGGTACCTAGTCCCACCACAACTTGATATAGCATGGCTGGTTGATATCCATCTGAAGCCTGCCCTTTTCTGAAGAGAAATGGAGGAGGAGTGGATGAGAGGAGGGGAGGTGGAGAATTGGGGTGGTGGGGAAGAGAGGCTGAGAGGAAAGAGGGAGAGGAAACTGGTCTCTGAATGTAAAAACAAACAAACCAACAAATAAAAATTCAGTCTCTTAATTGTGGGCTCTTTAAATTTTTTTAAAAAACATAAAGCACACCCTTACTTCAAGAGGGAAGAAGCAGAATGCAGTCACAGTCAAATCAAAGCAAAACTCAAACCCCCAAAATGTAAATAACTCAGTGTCAAAGGTCTTGGAATCACTCACCATCTTCTGGGCTACTCCACAGGCCTTGGGTTACTTCTCCAGCTTGGCCCCCTGCAGCACACACAGCTGTCTTTTAGGCTCCAGCTGGCTCCACTCCACTGTTACAGCTGTCCTTGGTGGTCATCTCATGGTACTGGCATCTTCAAAATGCTGGGGTCTTTTGCTACAACTGGGCTGCGCTTTCACCGATAGCCTCTTCTATGTTCTCTTAATGGTGCCAGTCCTCACATTGTCTGTATGACTCCTCCAATCCTAGCCTTTCAAGGCTACTAAGGCTGTACCTTCACTAGTGGCGTCCTGCCAAGGCTCAGCTGCTCCTCGTGACCCCTTCATGCCTTCAAAACCAGTACCACCTGGGTGATGCTTACACATTACCAAGTCCGTCTGCCAGTGTAAGGTACAACCTTGGCCACCTCTGGAACACAGCTTCTGTGTGCTGACTCTCAGGAAACACTTTCCAGATTTAACCTCAATGAGGATGGTCTCTTCTTAATCACTGTAATTTCTCAAGTCTAGCTGACTAGCATCCAGTATCTCAGCAAAGCCAACACACTTGCAGTTCTGGTATCTTGTTAGTCATAGCTGATTCTTCAGCACCAGCTAACAAGAACTAAAAATTCTTCACACAAAA
Organism: Cricetiscus sungorus; assembly: GCA_030556225.1. Taxonomy (NCBI): domain Eukaryota; kingdom Metazoa; phylum Chordata; class Mammalia; order Rodentia; family Cricetidae; genus Cricetiscus; species Cricetiscus sungorus. The sequence goes on along the minus strand of JANBXA010000734.1, from coordinate 62,137,632 downwards.
AAGCCCAATAGAGTCTTTGCCACCCTCTAAAACTTCACAGGTCAGACCTCCATTTTCTGTAGGGCTCTCAACATTGTTAGCTTCCAAGCTCCTACAAAAGAGCCCACTGAGTTCTCAAAACTCATGACTCTGCTAGCCCAATGTTTCAAAGTCCTTCCACAATCCTTCCCAAAATATGGTCAGGTCTATTACAGCAATACCGCACTCCTGGTACCAACTTGTCTTAGTTAGGGTTACTATAGCTATGACAACAGACTATAACCAAAAGCAACACGGGGAGAAAGTCAAGTTGACATAAAACTAGCCAGGACATCCATTGGGTCTTATCAGCTGAATTAATTTTAACTACTCTGTGAAATATTATGTTATTCGGAGTTTAATTTAAATTTCCATCATGACTAGAATTGAATATACCATTAATGTATTTGTTAACTATATTTGTCTATCCTCTTATAAGCCTTAAACTTAATATAACTGGAAAACTATACATCAGCCAAGGAATGATGTATCCATTCTATGGAACATCATTTATTCTCATAGTCAGCTATGAGAATAAATGATGATCAACTTATACAGCAGCAAATAAGTTCCACAGACAGTAGGGTGAGAGAATGAAGCCAGATGTAAAAGAGCATAGGCTGCATGTATTCATTTACATGGCAGTCAAAACAAATTCTCAGAGTAAGAAACTCAATAAACGTTTCTCAGAGGGTAACTAGATGGATAGGGAAGGGGCATAACAGAGCCTTCTCTGGACCTAGTGTGGCAGTTCAGTTGGTAAAGTGGTTGCCTTGCAAGTGTGGGAACTTGAGTTTGATTCCCCCAGAACCCACGTTTAAAACAACAAAAAGGCTTGGGATTATGTTGCAAAATTGTAATTCCAGTTGTAGGGCAGAGACAGGCAGAGTCCTAAGATTCATTAACTTCCCAGACTAACCTCCTTAGTGAGTTCCAGGCTAAGATGAGACACTGTCTTTAAAAGAAAGAGAAAAAGTAAGGAGAAAACAATTTTAAAAAATCAAAGTGTTTCTCATCTGACGAACAACATCTGAGGTATGTCCTCTGGCTTAACAGACAATATATGTCTCTAAACCTGTGTGTGTGTGTGTGCACACACGCGGGATCTTCTGGTTTATGAAGAGTTTGGATGCTTTTATTATAGGTGTAGGCTGCAAAAGCACAGGCCTGCTATTAGAATTAATCTAAATACAAGATCTGAGAATTTCCATGTAAGTTATACCTTTAAAATTACCACAGTAAAACTATTTTAGTCTTTTTCTTTCTTTCCTTTTTGTTTTTTAGCTAACATCTTCTGTCTCTCCAGTCAGAATTACATGGCAATGCAGGAACTGGGGGCTCACGGAGAGGTTGGGAGCTTGTTAGATGAGCTTGCAGACAGCACAGAGGGCAGAAGGTGAATTGCGTGTTTAATGGAGTATACTGAGCTATCTGAGCTGAATTCATCTCTTAATTGGGAGGGTCTTCCCCGAAGGCTGGAAGTCTGTAAGCGACAACCTCTTTTTGGTCATCTAAAGCATTGTAGACCATTTTTTAAAAATCTACTAGCTTAAAAGGGAAAACATTGCATTGTGTCTCACAAGTCTACAAAATTGGTGGTCTTGGCTGTCCAATTCTGTTACTGGTCTCGCTAGTCACTATCCATGAGGTCCATAGAATTGGCTTGTCAGTGAGGGCTGAGGGCCATGAGAATGCTGGCATGGCTGGGTCTCTTCCTTTCCTATATCAGGCTTCTCTTTGCACATGACTTTCCACAAAGACTCTCTGACAGTGCATCCCAATTCCTAGCATGGAGACCCAGGGCTCCTCAGAATACAGAATTAGAAGCCACTAAGTCTCAGTTGTATGCCTAGAATGACTTGTACAGTCTGATACTGACAGAATAGCTCAGGACCAGTCTGGACTGTTGCTGTGATACAATACCTTGATAGAAAGCAACTTGGTGAGAGAACAGGGGTTATTTCAGCTTATGGTTTGAGGTTATAGCTCACCATTATGGGAAAAAAGCAGAAAATTCAAACAACTGCTCACATCACATCCGTAGTCAGTAGCAGAGAGAAGTGAAAGCACCGGTGCTACTGACTCACTTGCTGTGCTCACTTCTGCAGAACACGTGCTACTGACTTGCTATGCTAATTCACTTCCTGGTGCTGAGCTCAGTCTCTACCCCTGTGTAGTCAAGACTCCAGGCCTGTTTCCAATAGAACTCTTCCCGTCTGTTTCTCAGACCTTTCTTCATATAGTCTAATTGTTTTATTTCTGTCTCCACTGTCTGGCTGAATAATGTTTTCATTGATGATACAACAAAACCCTGTCTCTACACTGCCCCCCCTCACCAATCCCCCCATACCCACTCCCAACCTAGCCCAAATACTTGTGATTAAACCTAAGCCATCACACTTGCTAAGCAAGTGGTTAACTCCTGAGTTACATCCCATTCCTGTTTTTACCTTTTGTTTCTGTGGGGTTTTTTGGAGAAGGGGGGGCTCACTAAGTTTCTGGTGTCCACCTCACTCTGTAGTCCAGGCAGACCTGGAAATCCTCCTGCCTCAGCTCTCAGACTGGTGGGATTTACAGGCTGATTTCCTTCTCAGAGTGCTAATCTCTCTCTCATTCAGATGAATTTGCATTTTTCTCTCTCAGGAGAATATTCATTTCCAAGTTCTTGAAGAACATCTTGTAGCTTCCAGGTGCTGGCAATTAAGGTTTTAAAGGTCCCAGCTTTGCTATATCTTTGCTTTCCACTATGGGTTTCACAACCAGAAGAGATGTAAATTCCAGTTGTTTTCATTGGTGCTTTGACAATTACGAATATTTGAAAAAAAAAAAAAAGATAGCATAAGACTGACTTAAAGAGCCAGAGTCAGGGATGGAGTCCACAGGTAGGACATTTGCCTAGCACCTGCAGAGCCCAGTGCAGCTCAGGGCCATATAAATAGAGAGCACGGTAGCAAATGCTTCCAATTCCAGCACTACTAGGGCGGAGTCAGAAGTTATGGAGTTCAAGGTCAATCTCCACTATAGCAAGTTTGAGGCCAGTCGGGGCTGCATGAGATCATGCTTTTAAAGAAAAAAAGACTTTGAGATAATAGAAGCATTTTCTTCGTTGCTCTCACACAGACCTCCGCCCTCATGCACCACAAGAACCCTCCACTTATTTCAGGCAGCACTCAGAGCATTTCATTGCCTCATGAAGGAAGGCCATAGACAAACACAGGAGAACAAAGGCATCCATTCTCAACCTTGAGTCTCAAAGTCACCCTTTCAAAGGCCAGGCGAAGGAATACAGGTCGGTATAAAAAGTCTCTTTCAAAAGCTTTGCTTTTGTGTGTGTGTCCAAAGATTAGGAAGACGCTGAGTGATGCTATAGGAAAGCCAATGTTCACTGTGGTTTCCAAGGACTGGGCTGGGGTAGGGCTAAGGAAAAGCAAGAACATTGTAGTATTTCTGAGTAGGGGCCCAGGACACTTCAGATTTTCAGATATTGCAGGCTGGGGTCTCTAATGACTTTGGAGTGTAAAATGATGACTAGCAGTTAATGCCTTAGACAGGAAGTAGAAGGAAGCAGGACCAGGCAGTGGGAGAGGCCAAACTCTGATTGGAACCTGACTAAGCCTCCGGAGAAGGCACTCTGGAGTAAGTATGACTCATCAGAATTGTTCGGTCTTAGGCAGAAAGGCTAGAGTCCCATACCCCCACTTCACACAGTCCCTGGACATGAGCTGCCCTACAGGGGGTGTGGCCTTGGGAACTGTCACTTTCTGCATCTGGAAAGACTGACCGCTGAAGATCATCTGCTGTCTGTCCTCTTCCCTGCAGCTGGACAACATCTGCCTACATAAGGAGGAAGTTGGGCAGTGTGTCTCCAACTCTGACTTCCTACTCCACCCCTCACTGTGCCAATCCTCAATCTAGAAGACAATAAAACACTTAACTAGATACAGGAAGCCTGAAGAAAGGGCCTGTGTTGAACTTCTCAGGAATAGTGAGGAGGGAGCACCCAGTGTTGAAGTAGAGAGGCTTAGAGGCAAGGTACATAAAGGACCCAAAGCAGCAGACCGTCATGAGAGAGTCTGGGAGTTTCCTGTGATGTAAAGATAGTCCAGGAAAAGTATCCGGAGAATAGAACAAGGGCTATGTCTTAGTAGTTAGGGTTTCTACTGCTATGAAGAAACATCATGACCTTGGCAACTCTCACAAGGGAAACATTTAATAGGGGTGTCTTACAGTGTCAGAGATTCAGTCCCATTATCATCATGGTGAGAAGCACGGTGTTGTTCAGGCCGACATCGTGCTGGAGAAGTAGCTGAGAATCCTACATCTTGTAGGCAACAGGCAATCAATTTAGACATCGGCCATAGGAAACCTAAAAGCCCACCCCCACAGTGACACACTTTCTCCAACAAGGCCATACTCACTCCAACAAAGCCACACCTCTTAATAGTGCCACTCCTTATGAGATTATGGGGGCCAATTACATTCAAACCACCACAGTCTGGGTTTGATGTTAGTGCAGAGGCCATGTAAACTTATAAAAGTGGGACTAATCAAAGACTTCCTGGAGTCAAGTTCTTGGATTCCAGCTAGAACAGATGATGATGTAGAAACCGGTCTACTTTCTCTGTCCACAGCCAAGTTCACGAAGTTATTCTGAGGCCCACTGTCTCTCTCAATCTAAACAAGTCTTCCTGAGCAAAAGAAAGTGGCTAGAAAACCCAAACTGACTGAGTTTAAACTTAAAATGAGAGAGGTAACTCCAAGTAACTCATTTATCAAGACTTTCATAGATTTGGGCAAGTAATAATACTTGCTGTGCGAGCCTCAGGGGCTAAGTTTGGTCTATGGATCTCACAATGAAAGGAGAAACCAATATATAAAAGATGTCTTCAGACTTTCACATATGTACAGTGGTACATGTGCCCATACATGCAGACACATGTGTGTGCACATTTTTACACACAACACACACACACACACACACACACACACACACACACACACACACACCATTAAAAGTAAGAGGAGTTCTAGTATTGTGAATATTTGAGTTTTCAATCATTAAGCAACATAGAGACTTTGGATGAATACTAAGTCATGAGAAAAATATTTTGAAAGTGTTATTTTTATTCATTTGCACCATAGATTGAAAATTCTTGCTAGAATATAAATATGAAATGATCAAAAACATAATTATGACTTCAGTCAGTAAGAGATAATACTGTGAACCAACCAAAAGGCCCAAGCTTGCTCGAGGCCATGCATGCAGCTTCTGAGAATGCTGTCTTAAATTTCTTACTCCAAATTCGACTGGGGCAACAAATGAATACAGGTCAAATGCATCGTCAAGAACCCTGGGTTAGTTATTTACATTCTTTTTACAATCGTACGTTTACGTGTCTGGCCTAAACACAATAACAAGATGCTACTCTGACTGAAAAGAGTAGAGAGAGTGAAAAACGGAACAGAAGTGGTCTTTAAAAATCTCAGGCAAGAAATACTGGCCTTTTGCACTTCAGGAGATGGCAATGGAAGTTTCACACCTTCCGGGAGAACCTTAGAGCCTGTAAATGTCACAACCCTCCAGATCCACCTGGAATGATTCGGGGAAGGCTAGCTAAGACTTGCTGCTGGATAAATGTGTATGAGGGATATGGGTGAGGCCTCTAATTTGGGTTTGAAGCAGAAGGGTGGATGATGGTGGCATTTATTCATATGGGAAAGCTTACTGAGGGATAGAGGACAGTTTTGTGAGGAGAGAAAGAGAAAGCAAGGTGTGTGTGTGTGTGTGTGTGTGTGTGCGTGTACGTGTGTGTACATACTGAAATTTTGATAGTATTAAACATCTATGCCCTCTGGCTTTGTGTCTTTGACCACCAGGCAGGAGTGAAATATTCACTTGAGAACCAGAGCATAAACTTCCCATTCAGAGCCAAGCACTAGGTAAGATTGGTTGTAGAGTCCAGTGGAGGACAGACTAGGTCTGTAAGGTTATTGCCGATGGTTATTGCCGATGGTCCTTTCTTTACTGCCTATATTTTCCAAGGTGTTCATGGTATGGGTATATTACTTTCATAATCAGAAAACAGATAAAACCTTAATAAATCTGCTGCAAGTACTCAGAAACGCATCTTTGCAACTTCCCTGCTCCTTTTCTCAGGAAAAAAAAAAAAAAAGGCATTTCACCTGGAATGAGCCTTAAAAATATTAATGCACTTATTTAGTTGAGCATCTTTGAGGCCCACTTTGCATGCACAACAGCAAAGTCATCCCTTCCGCAGGGCAAATGAGCCACTCACAGCCTAACCGGAGTCTGGCTGCTGATTGAACCTGTGCCTAATTAGGTGCTGCTGCTTGAGTTCTGGAGTGTGTAATAGTGCTGTTTATTTGTCAGGATTGACAGCAATGACTAGGTCCTCCCTCTCCCCCTCTTAAGTGAAGAAGGAGAGGAAGTGGCTCTGCCTGCCATGCCACTAGCCCAGGGGGCAGGTGACATGATTGTCTCTATTTAGTAAAAAGTTTGACAGGAGCCCACACATCTCAGGGGTATTTTATCAGAAGCCTTAGGGATAGAGTTTCCATACTTTATCTGGGATGACTCGAATGCAGTGCTAAACGGGCTTGTTGGCCTGGACAGGTATTCATCCAACTAAAATTCACTAGGTTTCTTCAGCGTTCCTGAGCTTACACAGAGCAGAGATACAGGTTAATATGACCTTGTATACATTCTCAAGGAATGAGCATTCTAGCAAATCATTTAGGAATCAGTCTGTTAAGGAGTGGTATAAGGAAAATGGAGGTGGAGGACATTATACAAACACAGAACCATGGAGAGGAATGTGGTTCAAGATCAAGGCTCCCTGGAACAGACAGTTATGACTACAGTGTGTCTAACGAACTTCTAGACGAAGATCTTTGTGTGGATTAACTTACTTCTTCCAACAACTTATGGGGTAGACACTATTGGTTTATGGGAGGAAAAGCCAGGCTCAGAGCTGTTAACTGTGAGCTATTTAAAGGCAAAGAACGGCTTAGGCTGTAGTCCAGCTGGTAGAATGCTCTCTTAGCAAGTATACCCAGCACCCCATAAACTATGGATAGTGTTAAACAGCTACAATCCCAGCTCTTGGAGGTGGAGACAGGAGGGTCAGAGGTTCGAGGCCACCCTCAACTACACAGGGAGTTTGAAGCCAGCCTGGGTCAGAAGCCTTGTCTCAAGAAGAAGAAAAAAGCAAAGAAGAATTAGCTAGGTTTGGGGTGGAGAAGTGTTTTAAGCAATCAGGTCAAGATGTGGAATACAAAGAAAATGGATAGAGGTGAAGAGTAGCTGGGGGAACACAGGCAACAGCTGTTGGCTCTGAGTGGCCATTGGATTAAGTAGGGACCTGAAGCAAGGACCTAGGAATTGATGTTGCTAAGGGTCTTGAGATGTGGTAATTCAGAGGATAGTGGAATCAGGTTCGCTGCCTGCTAGGCTGCCATGTGTGGTCTGATTAGACTGGAGGAGACAGAGAGGCAGGGATTAGAGTGGCCTTGGTACACAGAATAAAACCACAGCACAGGAATGAGTATGGATACAGGCTGATAGGCAGGTGGCCCTATTAGACAGACGTGAGACACTAGTGTGAGGGAGGAATGGCCAAGGCTGAGATCTCTCCTAGGCAACTGGATTAATGGTGGTGTTTCTCTGGGACTTTTAGTCCCAGGGGAGGAGTCAGCCTGGTATGGGCAGATGGTACATGGGGTTTGTTTTTTTCAGTGTCTTGAGACTGAGTCTCTAGGGAACAAGGGAAAACAATGGCCAAGCAAACCAACAGAAAGAACAGAATATCTTGAAAACAGGAACCAACCAAGCAGTCAACCAAACAGCTAACACCTCTTATTCTGCCCCTCCCCCATCTACAGTCTGGATTTTTCAGCACGTCTTATTGAAAACTTAGGAGGACCTTGAAGATGTTCTTATAAACACAAGATGGGTAAATAGAAACTAATCGTATAGCACCAGCCCACTACGTAGCAGATAAATGGCATTTTGTGTCTCTCTTTATCTTAGGAGAAAAACAGAGTGAAGAGATTGTGTCAGGGGTCCTTGCTGTTCTTACAAAGAAGCAGGGTTTGATTTCCAGCATCCATTTCAGAGAGATCACAAACACATATAACTCCAGGTCCAGAGAATCCACCACCCTTTTCTAGCTTCTGTGGCTACCTACCTACTCACACACTCATGTACTTTTGCAGGTGTGCACGCGCGCGCGCCCACACACACACACACACACACACACACACACACACAAAATAAATCTATAAAAAGTAAACAAAAACCCTAAAACCATGCATTCCTTAGCTCTTTCACACATTTATTGCTGATGTAGCCTCATCTTTCCATTTGCTCTCTGGAAACACTTGTATTAGTTACAACTCTCATTGGTGTGACAAAATACCCACCAACAGCAACTTAAGAATGGAAGTATTTAACTTGGTTCCATCATGGTGTGGCAGGCATAGTGGCAGCAGAATGAGGCAGATGGTCACATCACACCTGGTCAAACGTCTACTGTCACTCAGATTACCTTCTGTTTATTCAGTCTGAGATCTCAGCCCACGTAGTGATGATGCCATCTACATTTAGGGTGGGTCTTCCTACCTCCATTCATCTAATCTTGAAACTCTGCAATCATGCAAGGTTTGTGTCCTAGGGATTCTAGAGCCTTTCAAGTTGACAGTTACTATTAACCATAACAGGCCTTAATTCTTCCAACACATATCCTGCCTTTTGAAGTACCATGGGGAGGTTTCAGAAGCCCATTCCTTAAGGAAGGATAGGCAGCGCTTTACCGATGACCACCCTGTTTTATAAGCCAGGAAAGAAGAGCGGCAGCATTAGATGTCTTCATGGCCCCACTTCAAGTCAATAGTGAAGCTGGGGTTCAAAAAGACTCAGAAAAATCCCAAGTCGTCCCCCCCCTGACTTTTACCTGTTCTGATCACAACCCTGAGAAGCAGGGTGGATGCAGGTTAGGGACTTCTACAAAGGTGGGAAACACAAACTCTGAGCCCTTAACATGATAGTTCTTGAACATGCTTTTTACTGTCCCACCCTTGTGTTCTTTCAATGACTTTATCAAAAGAAAGAATAAAAATAGATTAGGTCATAAGGGCAGAATATTTACACATGGTAGTGTGACCTTGCAGGCTGGAAATGGCCACACGAATGAGCTCTCACTGGAGATCACTCACCTTGCACGCGAAGCACAGCAGCAAACCTACTGCAGTGGGATACTCCTGTGAGGAGAACAGCAAGAAGAGTAGTTCAGGGCCAGCCTCAGCTGCAGAGCAAGTTCAAGGTCAACCAGGGCTATGTGAGACACTGTCTCAACAAGCAGCAGCAACCACAGCTAAGTCCAAATCTTCTTCCAAGTGACATCCTTAGTAAGCCTCCAGGATTAGCTCAGGTATCAGACAGACTGATTTAAAAACCCAAAACTTTTGGGATCACACAGCAGGCCAATATATTAGCAGTTTTTCATGTCTTGGCTAAAGATAAGACCTCGGCTATGTGGTTTTGACAACAGTTGCCTAGGTTACTTAGCAGAAACTTGAAGGCTGCTTCTGTTGAGAACGTCAGCTCTTCATCAGGACCTGTGGGTCAGCGATGGCTGCCTGGAGTGAGATGAAAAGGCTTGTGGTCTCTGTCTTCACATTCTGTTTGTCTCCTTTGCTGCCTTAACCTTTGGGTCAGATTCTACTCAGTTCTTCATGGAGGCATGTTGATTATTTTTTAATGTGTTGTCCAGACTACAGAGATGGCTCTGTGGGTAAAGATGCTTGCTACCAAACCTGCTGGCCTGATTGATATCTGGAATACATATGGAAGAAAAAGAGATATGACTCCTACATGTTGTCCTCTGGGGAAGGTAGGGTTCATCTTGTTTGGTTTTATTCTTATTTTTGTTTTGAGACAGGGTTTCACTATGTAGATCAGGCTAGCTTGTTTCTGCCTACTGAATGCTGGATTAAAGACATGTGCCACTACTGCCTGGCTTTCACATTGTCATTTGACCTCCCTGCTAATACCATACTGTGTGGGCACACACACACACACACACATACACACACACACACTAAATACAATACAAATTTTGCCCAAGACTATGGGATTAACTTGGTCTGTGGCCTGAGGAGCTGATGCCTTTTCTTTACTGACCTTGTGCTTCTTCAACAGCTATAACATCAGAAGCCTCTCAGCTTTATCATAATGTCCAAAGCAAGTCAGAGAACAGAGACATCTGAGTACAGTGCAGAGACTTCTCTGTAAGATGCAGAGACGTCTGTGTAAGACAAAGAGACATCTGTGTTAGATTCAGAGACATCTGTGTAAGACAAAGAGACATCTGTGTAAGATACAGAGACATCTGTGTTAGATTCAAAGATATCAGTGTAAGATGCACAGACATCTGTGTAAGATTCAGAAACATCTGTGTCAAATGGAGACATCTGTGCAAGACACAGAGACATCTGTGTAAGATGACAGCATCAGGAGCAGTAGGACTCAGCAATGTTTAGGACTGCTCTGTGTGTCTACACCTTACACAAGGAAGAAAAACATCTTCCTAATCCATGGCCAACAGAAATGTACCAAACTTCAGTTTGCCCTGAAAGTAACAAGTACTTCCACTCCCTTTGAAGAGTAGCTTATGGTCCTTCTCTAGATCAACTTGGGGTGAAGCCCCCATACAAGCCTATTTCTGTATGTTCTTTATTTGACTCGGTCTCATTTCTATTATCTCCACGCCATACTCTCCATGTGAAAGAGTAGGGATTGGACATACCTTGGAAAAAGAACTGAGATTTCCTTGATTGTTTCTACACAGTTATTTCTGATTCTTAAAAAACAATAAAGTGTTAGGGCTTCGTTTAGTTCATAAGGCAAAAGCTTCAGACTTAATAAGCATCTCCTTATATAGCCAGGAAATGTTCTAGAAGAAATCCAGTGTTCCCAACAAAAACTCTAGAAATGTTTTTCACTTGGCAGGACAGGTTTGACTCTGAGCAAAGGTGACTGAAAGAAGGTAAAGACTGAAAATGGTCTTATTCTCCTGAAATAGATAACAGGTGTGGTAGTTTGGAAGAAAACGGCCTCCATAAAGAGTGCTACTATTAGGAGGTGTGGCCTTGTTGAAATAGGTGTGGCCTTGTTGGAGGAAGTCTGTCACTGTGGGGGCAGGATTTGAGGTTTCTTTTTGCTCAAGCTACACTCAGTGTGACATACAGTCTACTTCTGGTTGCCTGCAAGATGTAGGACTCTCAGCTACTTCTCTAGAACCATGTCCTACCATGATGATAACTGACTGAACCTCCAAACTGTAAGCTGCTACCCCAATTAAGTATTTTTTCCTTTATAAGAGAGTTTCTGTGGTCATGGTGTCTCTTCACAAAAATAGAAACCCTAAAACAACAGGTAATTGAAGTGGAGGACATCCTAATGCATGGGAAGCCACTCTAAATTGCTGCTACTTATCCAATGTACTTCCAATATCACAAGAATTCCCAGAAGCATCAAGTCATGCTCTCAGTTTATAATATTCCTTCACCAAATGATTGTTAAGCACCTATGTAAGGGCACCATTCATTGCCTAATTAACAGCTGGTGTTGCCTTTTTTTCTTAATTTTCTTACTATGTTATTTATTATTCATTTTGTGTATGCACACGTGTGTATGTGTATGATTTTGAGTGTGCCACCGACAAAGGACAATTTGTAGCAGTTGGCTCACACCTCCTTCTACCAGGTGAGCCCAAGGGGTCAAACTCATATTACCAGTTTGGTGACAAAAGTGCTTTTACTCACTGAGCTGTGTGTCTTACTGACCTGTTCTTTCTTAATTGAACCTAATTCCTTCCCCCAATCCCATCCCATTCTTATTCCAGATAGAAATCCCAGCTCATAGGAGACAAGCAGATGATGGCCAGCACTGCTAGGCACTGTACTCATTAACTGACCTAAACTTACCGAAGTTGGTGCAATAGACTCTTCTTGGGAGATAGGCATTTTCTCTCTTTTAATGTGAACAACAAAGCAACTGGGATCCTGACATGATCTCAAGGATGCAGATGACATTACTAGTGACCAGAGAAAACAATCAGCATGATCCAAGCCATGGATGACCTCATAAATAATTGACCTTTGTGCATGATGTATGTAGACTCTGTTATTTGTGGTGGCACATAGCATGGTGTGCTTGTGACAGTCAAAGAACAATCTGTTCTCTTTTTTTGCTATGTGTATCCAGGGGACATGAGGCTTGGACACAGTCCCCATTTGTTATGGATGGTTCTTCCTGCCAGCCTGGTCCCACAGCCATGTCAGCCCCAAATGAATACACAAAGACATATTAATTATAATACTGTTGGCTAATGAGTAGGGCTTCTTATTGGCTAGCTCTATCTTAATTATTAACCCATAACTACTAATTTATGTATTTCTACATGGTCTTATTTTACCAGAGAATACCTGACAGGCGACATCCTCTCTTCCTGGGGTCACATGATGACTCTTTCTGCCTACACTTCCCAGAATCCTCCTCATCTCCTAAACTCATTTATCTTGCTGCCCTATTGGCCAACAGTGTTTTATTCGTCAACCAATAAGATAAACATATACAGAAGGACAACCCCAACACCCATTCTTTTAAATTATGCATTGCCTCATCCTTTAAGCCACACTGACTGGGAATCTCTATCATTGTGTTTGCAGGGCATGGCATCTTATACACACTGGTGAGTCCCTCTTCCAGGCACAGTGTCAGGCTCAGGACGTAGTCAGTGAGGCACAGACTAGGGGAGGCGTACTGGTTAGCAGCACATTTTGTTTTAAGAAATCAGGTCAAGGATTTCAGTAAGCTCTGAAGGTTGTAGGAACACTAGGGAGGGAGGGGCACTTCCTGGAGGAGGTGGTTCATAAACTGAACTCTGGATGATCAATGGGGATTTGCTGGAGAAGAATTTGTTTGAGCCTGAGAGAGATAGGCTCATATTTAAATTTCAGAATGATCCCTCTCATAGACTGTGAAGTAGAATGTCTTCCTCTCAAATGCTCAATCATATCTGTACTCTGAGGATTTAGGGTTGGATACCTACAGTCAATCCCAGCACTTGAGAGGCTCAGGCAGGAGGGTTGTATGTTCAAGGTTGGCCTGACCCATAGTGAATGTCTAGACAACTTGAGTTATACAGGAAGATTCTGTCTCAAAGACAATAACAATGGGGGGGGCAGAGGTGGAGGCAGAGTCAGAAAGATAGAGACAGAGAGACAACGTTCTTCACAGATAAAGAAACAAGTGTTCTAAGTCATCAAGGGACTAACCACATGGCCATAGGATGGAAGATCAGTTGAATAACCAGGCATACTTTGGAAAAGATGTAATGGCAAAGGTACTATGTTACGGCAGGTTGTTCCTTCCCGCCAGCTCCATCCCGCCTGCCGCCAGTCTGGGCCCACAGCCGCACCTGCCCCAAATAACACTCAGAGACTCCGTATTTGATACAATCCTGTTGGCCAGTTACCCTTATTGTTTATGGGCTAGCTCTGCCTTAATTATTAACCCATTTCTACTTATCTAAGTATTTCCACGTGGTCTCTTAGCGGGGAGCCTCGGCAGGTGTCCTGTTTCTTCCCTGAGCTACATCTTGACTCCTCCCTACTACTTCCTCTTTCCTCCTCCTGGTCTCCTAGCCCCACCTATCTTGTTTCCTATTGGCCACAGAGCTTTATTAACCAGTATGAGAAACATATATACAGAATAACATCTCCCATCAGTACTATGAGAATGGTACTATGCTAAATGCCTCCACTTAATTTTAGCCATATAACATGTACCACTTGTCCCTCAGCATCTGTTGGGGATGGATCCTAGGACATCCCATGAATGCTCCAGTGATGCATACAAACTGTTAGTGTTTATTTACAACCCACAAACACATCTCTGTCCATTTTAAGTGATCTCTCAGTGGCTTGTAATTCCCAATGCAGTGAAAGTTCCAAGTACCTAGCCCTACTGTGTCATTAAGGACCTAATGCCAAGAGAAAAATGTCTGTGCATGTCCAGCACAGATGCAAGTTTCTGTTAAGCAAATATTTTTCCTTCCTGTGGTTGGTTGTCTGTCTAGCTGCAGAAGCTACATATGCAGAAAGCTGACTGTATATGAGTGCATACTGTTGTGCCAATAATACAGATGGAGCAACTGGGACAAGCAGAAGATCAAATTAATTGCCCCAAAGCATACAGCAAGTGGAACAGTAAAGTTTTGCCTATTAGTCACAGTTCATAGTCTTGACATGGTTTCAAAATCCAGCCACCAGCCGGGAGGTGGTGGCACACACCTTTAATTCCAGCACTCGGGAGGCAGAGGCAGGTTGATCTCTGTGAGTTTGAGGTCATGCTGGTCTACAAGAGCTAGTTCCAGAACAGCTTCCAAAGCCACAGAGAAACCCTGTCTGGAAAAACAAACAAACAAACAAAAACAAAAAAAAACAAAAAACAAAACAAAAAAACCCAAAAAAACAAAACAAAAAAAAACAAAAAAACAAAACAAAAAAAACCAAAAAAAACAAAACAAAAACAAAACAAAAAGAAGAAGAAGAAGAAGAAGAAGAAGAAGAAGAAAGAAGGAAAAGAAGAAAGAAAGAAAGAAAGAAAGAAAGAAAGAAAGAAAAGAAAAAAAGAAATCCAATCCAGCCTCCTTAAGTTTCTGGTTGCATGCCCTTCCTCTTATCCCAAACACCTGGATTGTCATCCAAAGGCCCTCTGGAGGCAGGAGAACTGACTTAGTGATTAAGAACTGTTTTGAAAGAGAACCTGAGTTAATTCCCAGCCCTGACTTCCAGTGGCTCACAATTGCCTCCAGCTCCAGGGCATCTGTTACCCTCTTCTGGCCTCCCCTGGAACTATACCCACAAAACCCACACAGACACATACATGTTATTAAAAGAAAACAAAGCAAAACTCTAAAAGGCTCCTCAGAGTAGAGCTCTTTCCCTGGGCCAGTGGTTGCCGCCCAGAACCTATCCACCACTCTAAGGGAAGGTTTTCTTTTTTCTGACACTTGAATCTTGATTGCCTCTGACTAACATTTTCTCATTGCTGTGGCAAAATACCTGACTGTTTTTTAAGCACATAGAACAGTGCTGCCCACATTTCAAGGCGAGTCTTCTCACCTCAAGTAACCGAATCAGGAAAATCCCTTACAGACACACCTGGAACTAGGTCTACCTGATTCTAGTTCTTGTTGAGTTGGCAATCTATTAACTATCCTAATCCCTGTCCTTCTTTGGTCCCAAGAAGTACTTCCCTATCTGAATCTCCCAGCAGCCTCTAGGCTGATGCTAAACCTGAAAAGGAATGGGAGCCATGCTTGAGCTTGGGTCTGTAGCTGTGGTCTTTTCACACAGCCTCCTGGAGTGGGTCCTTTCAGCTCTGGGGAAAGGTCAGAATTTCAATCTGATGTTTTCACACATATTAAATGGATTTCAGAAGTACTGTTGCTGCCTGGCTCCTGTCTTTAAACAATGTGGTTAAGCTGCTGTTGCTGTGATCGGCTGCATTCCTCCCACATTGTGATGTGGTTTTTGGAAGTCATGCATGCAGTCAGCTAAACCAAACTTAGCTGTTTTGTTAATGAGAGCAAGCTCAAGAGAGAAATGATGAATAGAGAAAGAGTGTCTGCTTTCCAAGTCCAATTCAAAAAGCCAAATAATTAACTTGGAGGGGAAAGGACGTGTCCCTTCAGACTCCTAGGATGACCCTGTCCTTTCTTCATTCCGTGTGTGTGTGTGTGTTGGGGGGGGGGTTGTGGTAGTGGTGGTGTGTAGAAGGATAGGGTGTAAAGGAAGTTCCCATATCTCGTCCCACTAACAAAAATACCTTCTACATGCTGTTCATCTTCACACCGAGCTTGCTGACACAGTCCAGTCATGTGTCTCCAGCCCCATCACAGTTCATTCTGGCTTTTGCTGCCCCTTTCACTTCCAGGCAGTCATCACTCAAGTCATTATTCTGTTCATCTCTGAGGAGAAAAGGATGGGTTAAGGTGCCCTTAAGCAAGAGTGCTGGAGTTCAATGTTCTAGTGTTTTCTTAGGGAGAGCCTGGAATTGCAGACAAAGACATTTTTCATCTACCAAGCTGCATATTTTTACTTAGATATTTAAAAAAGCAATATCGAGCTCGGAGAGTAAATGTAACATTGATGCCAAATCAGATGAGAACTAACACTTGGTATCAACAGGAATATATTTGAATTTAAAGAGGCTAGCTGCATCTGATGGCAATGTGTCTCTGCTTCTGAGAGTCTGGGTTGAGTGGGGGAAGGGGAGAGCAGAGCATTTCACCATCCCTCTGTCCGTCCATCCATCCATCCATCCATCCATCCATCCATCCATCCATCCATCCATCCATGTATCCTTTTCTTCCCGGGTGTTATTGAGTTCTCATACAGGGCCAGGTTCTGTGTATGACAGCTGAGAGACAGAAACAAATGAGACAAAGAGACGTGGTGGAACAGCTGTGGCGAGAAGTACTCGGGCTGCTTGTGAGCCCCGTCTGAGCTGTGAACATTCGGCAATTATTGGACTCTTCACTGAGGACTCTAATCTACAAAACATGCACAATAGCAATCACCTCAGAGGCTGGTTAAGTTCAGGGTCGACTGGAGAGTGATCTGCCCATTCTAAAGATATGTTCACCTGAGGTCCGCAGGATTCATTTGGAAAAGGAGTGCTTTAGGGATGTTATCAGGGATCTTGAGATGATGTCATTCTTGATTGGGATGGGTCCTAAATCCAGTAACTTGTGTCTTTAGAAGAGAAAAAAGAAGCTCTGGCAGCATAACACTCACTGCTCTGGGTTCCCATCCCTAAAACCATAAAAGCAAAGAGAGAGAGAAAGAGAGAGAGAGAGAGAGAGAGAGAGAGAGAGAGAGAGAGAGAGAGAGAGAGAGAGAGAGAAAGGAGGGGGAGGGAAGGAGGGGGGAGGGAAGGAGGGGGGAGGGAGGGAGGGAGAAAAGGAGGGAGGGAGGGAGAAGCATAGGAATAAGTAATATGAAGAAAGAAGCAGAGACTAGAGTCATATAGCTATAAATTACAAAACACATCTCTGCCACCAGAAGCTAAAAGAGCCTCTGAGCAGGTTTTTCAAAAAAAAAAACCTACAAAAGAACACCAGGACTTCTGATTTCTGGCCTTCAGAACAATGAATGTATACATTGTTGTTTTCATCCACCAAGCTTGTGGTTATCCGTGACAGTATCGCTGAGAAAAATGAATACAAGTGATAAATGAATGCTGGTATTCCTGAAGTGTGGAGATCCTGGAACATGACCAGGCTTTGGGGGAGTATTTATTAAAACAGGGAGGAGGAGAGAGTGAGGATGAGACTCTGCCCTGGGGAGTGTAAGGAGATCGGGAAGGTTTCCCATCTGAAGTGACATTTAGACTAAGCATTAGAGAGCAGGTGATTCCAGGAGGAGAACGGAGTTGGCACCAAAGCCACATGCATTGTGAGCTGCCTGACATTTTCAGAGAATGATACCTACAGTCCTTGGAGGTCCCACATGAACTCTAATCCAGTGATGCTCTCTACATACTTCTGGGCACATGAGACCATGGAAACCTTTGATATACATATCTATTTCCTGTCTTTTCTGCACCTGAGACCAGTACAGAAGGGGTGGGGTGGCAAAGAGTTTCCTTTTCTTTCCCCTGCAAGTGGGCCTGTGGTGAATTCTGGCTGTAGTGACACTAGAGTTGAAGCCTCTCTTTCAAAGGGCTGCAAGAAACCACTAACTCTGGCTCAGCCAACACAGAGAATGGAGTCTTCCATTTTAACTCAGCTTTGGAATCCTTTTACTCATAGGGCTCAGTTAACTAAATGGCAGTGAACTTGCCTTGACTTCAACTAGCTATCGCTTTGCAGCTGTTAGTACTGCTTCTGTCTGGGAATATCAAACCATTCTAAGTGCCAATAGCTTAAACACTCATCCTTTGATCTCCTAGGACCACCTCCAGCATATCCACAATGCATTTGTGGACCAGCCTCCTTCCATTTACTGACCCATTGAGCACCATTGTGTGGAAACAAATCACTCTTACCCTGTGGTCTCATAATTGCTGCTGCCGTCTATCCCAGGAGGTATTCCAGAAAGAAGGAAGAAAGTAAATAAACAAAAAGTGGAGAAAGAGGTAGAGCCTATAGCCAGAGAGGAAAATTTTCTTAGAAAAGAGTCCCTTCTTTTACATTGTAATTGGTCAGAATTGTGATGCATGCTATATATTCTTTCGAAAGAAGCTGAAAAAGCCTGGAGTGGGGACACACACCTTTCTTTAATTCCAGCTCTTGAGATGCAGAGGCAATGAGAGCTCTGTGAATTCAAGGCCAGCCTGGTCTACAAAAGCAAATTTCAGACCAGCCAGGGCTATGTAGTGAGATAGTCTCAAACAAAACAAAACAAAACAAAGTCAGACAGAAAAGGAAGAGCTGAAAAAAAAAAAATATGTTTTCAAAAGTTGGTCACATCAGGCATGGTTGCTAACCACTTTTAATTCCAGCTCTTAGGAGTCAGACAGACTATATGAGGTCAAGGCTAGCCTAGTCTACATAGTGAGTTCCAGGCCAGTGGAGGCAACATATTAAACCTGTCTCAAACAAACAAATAAAAACAGCTGAACACTTAGCACTCCAGCTAAAATTAGGCTTCAATCCTGAATGAAAAATGATGGGGATTAGACACTTCAGATTAATTTGACAAACACAGGCTTTCTACCCCTCTTCTTTTTTATTTAAATTTGAAACGATCTTGTTTTACATGTCAATCCCAGTTCCCTCTACCTCTCCTTCTCCCCTGTGCCACCCAACCCATCCCTTTTCTGCTCCCCAATGAGGGTGAGAACTTCCATGGGGGAATCTTCAAAGTTTGTTAAATCATTTGGAGCAGGGCCTAGGCCCTCCCCTGAAACACACTCTTTCTTAAACCTGTCAGTACCTTGGTTAAACTTCCTTACTGGGTTTACAGTTCCAATTGTCATCTCTACTTCTTTATAGTAAAAATCCCCAGCATGATATCCATTGGTTTAATGAGTTAATTCTGTGGTCATGTGGCTCTGGGACTCCTTGAGTGGGTCACCCAACACTACTTGTCACTCAGAATACCAGACATTTTGCCTTTTTGTCTGCCTTCAATGGTCCCTTTCGATCCCTCTTTCTTTCTGGTATATATCCTACCCATCATTTAGATGCCTTTTCACAAATGCAGCCTCTTTCCTACATTCCTGATCCCTGAGGTTTTCCTCTGTACTTATCTTCTAGAATATTTTCATTTATCTTTTTATTATTGTGGGAGTACATGTTGGGTGCTAGAGGACAATTTGTGGTATGAGTTCTATCCTTCTGTCTTTACATGAGTTCCAGGCTCAAACTTGGGCCATCTGCTTGTTTAACAAGTGTGTACCTACTGAGCAGTCACATTGGTTCCCTTCCTCCATGTTTCTAAATAATTTTGTTATGTGTTGCTTTGCAGGCTTTGGTAACAGGGTTTACAATCTGCTCGTGGACACTGTAGAACGGGCAAGAATTCTTCCTTTTGTGTTGAAGCAGACTTGTGTTGAAGACTCAACAGCTGAATTTGAAAGTCTAGCCTCTTTGTTATGAATAAGTAAATTTGCTGGGCAGAAATATGTGGAAAAATTTAAAAAGCAATAACATAAAAGCAAGCAAGATACATGTTAAATTCTGCATGTTCATTTAAAAAATAAAGCAGAGGAAGACATATCTCAGTGAGTTCAAGGCCAACCTGGTCTACAAGGCAAGTTTCAGGATGGCCAGGACTGTTACATAGAAAAACCCTGACTTAAAAAGCAAAAACAAAACAACAAAAGTGATAATAAATACAGCAAGACACATGGTTTAAGTAACCTGCCCAAGAGATATACAATAAATGGCTCAACTAGAGCTTGAGTGTGGGTGACCTGATTTAAATCTAGTACTGACCAGCATCCTGTTTTATGTATCCATGTCCTCTCCTTCAGTTCCTGCTCTGGCTTCCTCCAGGATGGACTGTGGTGTGGAAGTATAAGTAAGATCAGTCCTTTCTTCCCCAAGTTGCTCATGGTCATTATGTTTTGTCACAGCAATGGAAGCTCTAAGACAGTGCCCTCTCAAACTTAACACAACTTAGTGAAACTTGGGCAGGTGAGGAAGCTGGTGACAAAATGTTAACAGCATCATTGTGTGAAATATAAAAAAACATTAAGTTTGAATGTTCAAGTATTACGGACTGCAAATTATACTTACCCGTTTCTATCATCCAATATGCTATGCAGTCTGAAACATTTCTAATTTCGAAGACTATACAGTAACATGAAAATTATTTACACCATGAAGTGGAAAGAATTTTATAAAACTCTTCATCATATTTGCTTGTTTTTTAAAGACAGGGTTTCTCTGTGCACCCCTGGCTGTCTTGGAACACTCTGTCTTGGAACTCAAGAGATTTTCCTGCCTCTGCTTGCCAAGTGATGGGGTTAAACTTGTATGCCACCACCACCCTCCTATTCATCCTATTTGAACCATGGAAGGAGAAACCAACAGCAAAAGGGCTAGAAAACACTCCAGGATATGAATGTGGGAGGGACTAAAGTGACTTTAATTCCTTTCTCCCAGCTGATACTTTTTAAAGAACTATAAAAATGCATTTATTTATTTATTTAGAGACAAGGTATCATCCCATATCTCTGACTTGCCTGAATTTGCTGACCTGGAACTCAAGAGATCTGTCTCTGCCTTCTGAGTGCTGGGCACAAACATCTACATCACCACACCTAGCTGAAAAGAAAGTCTTAAAGTTTCCAGTTTGCTTGCTTGTACAAGGCATGAGGTACTTGATTTTCTTAAGTTCATTCCAAAGAGTGATGTCCCGACAGTGGGCAAAATGAAAAAAAGGAGGGACAAGGGGATGAGATGTATCCTTTGCTTAAGCGTAGCACTGAAGTCTCACTCACTAGATAGGCCATGTGCCTTCCTAACCCAGAGGCATTCCTCTAGGTGGCCGGAAGAAAACATATTCACTCTCAAGAGCAGTATGTAGAGGGTCAGCTGCATAAACAGAGGCCCAAAGATTCCTAAGAACAAATGAAAGGTCCACTAGAACCCAACACCTTTGATGGAAGTTCCCTTTTCATATCTCATTTCCAACCTCATTTGTCAGCTCCAAAAATGGAGCTGTGTCTGTCATCAAGTTGCTAGCACCAACTACCTGCTAAGTAATGTTGTATAAGCACTTGGCTTATTTTTGAATAGAGTTTCCATGTATCCTGTTGGTGTTTTCCATTGAGGCGGAAGCTCATAGCTCACATTCTTCCTGAACTCATTGGTAGCCTAAACTAGACACTTTTCAGTCCCTATGTGGATAGTTGGGGCTGTGACTAGGTGTAGTCTATAACATATGTGTGCTACTACCTTGGCAGAGTGCTGCTATGCTATGCTCCCACAGTGACCCTGCTATTTCTATGCTGTGATGGAACATTGTCATATCATCAGTTGAAAAAGCTAGCATAACAAGAGGAAGACCACTACACAGAATTGAATCAGACCTCTACTGTGGGAAGCCAGAGGCACCAGACTGTTTTGTGGCCCCTACCAGGCCAAGGCATCTACAAATTCCATTTCCTCTACATAAAACAGAGCAGAAGCATGGGTCACACATAGACTCAGTTAAAGACACTATTCATAACTGTAGATGGAGGTCATTAGAGAACAGCAGCTTTGTATGGAGGAAGCCCATTGAAGAACTTAAAATATAAATATATATATATATTGATTGATTGGTCCTTGTTTTGTATTGCCTACTGAGGAAGCTCAGACCCAGGCACCTGTTGGGAGTCTATATAGTTTCACAAATTATATTTTTGTTGGCCCAGAGCTACTATCACTTGGCATCCTTACTTTTGTTTTCCATCACATACAGCCTTGTGACTTCTGATCATCTCATTTCCTAACTCCAAATTAGCTAAGGGCATACAAAGCATTAAGGAAGAGAGAAGCAACCAGGATATTAGTGTGACTATTTCCTCCTTTGGCTTATAACAGGCTGGCTTAAAAAACACTAAAGGAACTGTAATGACCTGTGCCTAATACACAGTAAGATAGCATGCAGCACAGGGGTTGAGGAGGCGAAGGTGACAATCAGGATCCTCCAGGGGCTGTGACTATCATGGGCTCAGTTCCTGGATAATTTCCAATACTAGCATTTGCTCCTGAAGCTCCATTTTGATTCCCAATTTTGGGGGTTACACATGGGGGTGAGGGAATTGTGGTCATCCTTCTGCACCGGCTTCCCAAATACTGAGATTTTAGGTGTGAGCTACCACAACCAAATTATTCTATTTTTGGTAAAAAAAACATTCCCTCCATAAAATTTTCATTGGTGTTGCATATTCTGACGCAGGAATGTTGACATTTTAAACTCCAGCTCACACCCCACCCTGATCCCCATCAATTTAGATTCAGTATGTAGATTGAGGATGGTTTTGTTACTCATGCCATCCTTCCTGTCTGTAATCACACCCACCAATGACTTACAACAGATGCACATAGACACATGTGAAAAAAATTCTTTATTAATTTCTCACATTTCATTACAAAATGTATGTTGCAAACAACTTGAATAGCCTACTTGTGGTTTTTATTTATTTTTTTGTGTCAGGATCCCTCTGTCTTTCATGAAGTTTCAGGAAACACTGATTATTGAAGTCAATAGGTTATCATTTTGTTATTTATTTTCTTCTCTCAAGCTCTGAAAAAAAAATGTCCTCTGTATAAATTAAACAACAACAACAAAAAAAAAAAGTTGTAAATTATATGTCATTACAGTCAACAGAAACAATGCATCCAAAATGTGCGGCCACAAAATATCAGGTATATGTTTGAAAAAGGAAAAAAAAAATGACATTCTAGCCTTGTTAAAAGGATAATGGTCCCATATTTTTATTAACAGGTTAGCAAAACAAAATCCAATGGATTACAATATTTACATGTTATTTGAAAAATAAAGTAGATAAAAGCATGTCACAATATTTTTTTCTTCGTTGTTTTGTCTGTTGTTTTGGTAACCATCACAAACATCCAATCCAGGTTTGAAACTGTTTAGTACATTTGAAATGAGGCCAATCAAATAAGGACACAAAAGAATCTGTCTAGATATTTCACTTTCCCCTTTTGCTTTCCATATAATGGCTCCCCGTCCCTAAAAAAAATATTAAATTAACATCCTACAAATAAAAATTCTAACAGAAAAACAAAACAAAAACAAAAAACAAGAACATGCTTTTCAAGTAAGTACTTAACTTCACAAATTGAACATCTTTCCATGGATTTTATTTGAAGCTATGTGGGACACTGTCACCTCAGTCATCCCTCATCCCTCCTGGCCCGCCCCCCAACCCATCAACCCTTCCAAGTTAAAAAAAAAAACAAAAAACCAAACCAACCAAAAAGCAAAACATGATAACCAAAGGACTTACACTGGCCCACACACATTCATCGCACACACACACACACACACACACACACACACACACACACACACACACACCACACCCCTTCTGAAACCCAAGCTTCAAAAAAACATTTTTCTACTTTTTGGAACGAAACCCCTGTTCACAATCAGAACATACTATAAATGTGTAGATCTAAGCTGCTATCTCAAAAAAAAAAAAAAAAAAAAAAGGAAAGGAGAGAAAAAAAAAAGCTAATGTGGGGGAAACAAACAGAACAGCTAGATGTAAAGAAAAAAGCACTTTCCAGGCTCCCTGTAGGATATGCCATCTCTTGCCCATGCTCATGAAAGGGATGGCTCCCAAAAGAAACGAGAAAGCCTCACAATACACAAAGCAAACAAAACACTGAGTTCAAATCACACACGAAAGCTAGCCCAATCGAACAGAAATTGTTGGTGTGAGACGACAACGTGTTTGTATGAGAAGAAACGAAAGGGTGAGAGGGCCTCTTTGTCTGACCCACACGCTGCATAGCTGGGCTGGGGTTTGGTTCTTTAGTTAAATTAAAAGCAAAACAAAAAGGGAAGTTAACCTCTTTGTTATTTCCATGTTCAAAATTATAAAAATTCCTATGCACACACACACAAATCCTGTAACTCTCCCTTGACCTCAAATTAAAACAACAAATGCACAAAGAACAATTCATATGTGAAAAAAAACTGAATTTGTGCTGTGTTTGTAACACTCAAATTGAGAGAAAATAAACATGTGGCCAACAAAACCCCACAATCACCTTAAAATTAGTTCACATGAACCTACCAAATTCTAAATTATAGCTGAACACTAATAAACAGCTTACCTGGAATACAGGGTGACAATTCACACACAGTTATCTAGTAATTAAAGTCTGTTTTTTTTTTTTGTTTTGTTTTTTACTAAAATAATTAAAAAAATCACAGTATTTTAAGAAATAAAACCCACGTGGGGATTTTAAGCACAATTTGTGTTCCTTTCTTTAAAACTCTTTTTCTCCATTCACCATCCTGTCCAGCAGCTCTCTCTACATTTAACCACAAGGGTGACAGGTAGTACAGACAAATGCAGAGATTTCCCTTGGTTAAGTCTGAGGTACTAGGAAACAGGTGACTGTTTTATGCAAAGCAGTTTGTTTTCTGTTCTGTTATTTTTTTTTTTTTTCTTTTTCTTTTTCTCCCAAAGCGGCTGCAGTTAGGTCTTGAAAAAGCTTAAGGTATTAAAACTAGAAAAACGCACTCAAAGTTGTGCGCCCAAAAAGTTGTTCCCCTAGGAGAAGTCTTCTACTGTCCCCGAGCTTCGGTTGCCACACACTGTCCGAGGGTCACGGTGAGCGCCCGCTGTGTCCGTGGAACGTGTACTTCCCAAACCGCAGCAGATGAAAACTTGCGTGGTGAAGATCCGGAAGGAAGGATGGTGTGACGGGAACGGAGCCACATATTCCAACCATTTAAATAACTTTAATTTACATCCTCACTCACACAGGTACCAGTGCCCTGAAAATAGATTGTTCAGTCCTAAAAGCAGCTTTTGTTCTGTCTTCTCTGCCCCCTCCCTTCTCAGCCCACGCCGGCCCTCCCACATTTTCATCACGGTTCAAGTAAGGTTTGATTAAGAATTTCACCACACTCTTATTCGTTTTTGGCCTCTGCAGTCTCCAGGAGAGATTTGTCGGCAGCTACTACACAGATGGCTACGGCTTCACTCTTTAGGGAAAAGTCTATCCCGATTGGCTCATCGTCTTCTTTTGCCTCTATGGAGGGCAGCTGCATACTATCCTCTACCATCTCTTTCGTATGGACTTCGTCTCTGCTCACTTGGTTGGTATCATGCAATGCCCTGGAAAAGCAAAACAATAAAAACATTCATAGGCCAGATGTGGTGGCACATCTCTAAGTCCAGCACTGAAGTAGGAAAGATGGGGGTCAGGAGCTGGGTGCACAGGCTTTTGGAGGCCAGGCACAAGCTCGCAGGTCATTCCTCAGTCATCATCTTTTTTGTTTGTTTGTTTGTTTTGAGATGGGGGAATTCTCACTGGCTAGGTCAAATATAGTAGGCTGGTTAGCTAGTAAGCATGAGGGATCCTTCTGTCTCTTCCTCCCCAAAGCTGTCATTATAAACACACACCACCATGCCAGCTTTTGTTTTTGTTTTTGGAGACAGGAATTCTCTGTGTTAACAGCCCTGGCTGTCTTGGAACTTTCCTTGTAGACCAGGCTGGCCTGAAATGCTGAGATCTGTTTGCCTGAGTGCTAGGATTAAGGGGACATGAACCACCATGTCCAGTCATGCCCAACTTTGGAACTGAAATCCTCAAGCATTTTATTAGCTGAGTGACCTCCCTGGCCCCTCACATGCCTTTTACAACTGAACCAACAATTCATCTGCCCTTACTTCTCTGACTCTAAAATAGCATTGGAATTCTAGGTGTATAAAAACTAAATCGCCAATGACTTTCTATGTCATGCAGACCTCTTTCTAACAATTTGGATCCCTAAAAATATTCAGCTTTGCACCACGGTTTGATTATACAATGGTTTGCTTCCAAATTAATATTGTTTTTATATCTTCCCCTTCCCTGAGCTATATAGTGGGAAAATGGCAAGAGCTGTCTCACACTCAAATTCATCACCTGGACTCAGAAGTTTGGAATTGGCCAGTAATGATTAAGATAAAAGGAATATTGAAGATTAGTCACGTCTATTGATAAATCATCCAAACACAGAAAAACCTAAAAGCCTGCAGGGTAGCACCTACATCTTGAGAAACTTGGCTATATTTTCAGAGGTCTGCACACTATGGGCAACTCACACAAACCACAACTTAGTTCTCTCTGGCTGGCGGATTAAGGGCTGCTTGTGGCGAGAACAATTTTATGTTCAAAGAAGTGAGTGGTCAGAATGTGACAGGAATGTTCTTGTTTGCCGGGGAGGCAGGTGGAATGGAACTGTGTCTCTGAGTTAAGTCACGGGCATGATTAAGGCCATTCATGGAACAGAGCAGAGACAGAAGGAGGAACTCAGCCTTAGATTCTCATTGTATCAGAGGTTGTGTCATAAATGCAAACTAAAGGGTCATGCTGCCCTTGAGTCCAGAGGATTCCCTTCCCCTGACTTCTGTCGGGGTGGCAATTTTAAAAAGTAACTGAGGAGGAATCTAGCCCCTTTGTCATCACTGCCTGTCTTCCATCACTGCCTGTGAGGTGGCAATGATTAGGCTGGTCTACATAGCATTAGGGAAGTTCTCAGCTCCCTCCCACTCTCTCATGTGGGACAAAGGTCTTCTTAGGACCCTACTTACATGCCATGTCTCAACACATGTCTTTCCCATTCAGAGCCCTGAGAGAATGCCCGTCCACAGAATTCACATGGAAATCTCTTCTCAGGGTTCACACCAGTCCCTCGGTCAGAAAATCTCATCAGCTCTGCAAACAGAAAGAGAGGGCCAGCGTTACCTGTGTGCTTGGGAGTCAACACTCACTGGGAAGCATCTCCTGACTTACCTGGGAAGCTACATTGCAAGCCATCACCAGACTTCCCTGCCTCAGGGTTTCTCTAAAGCACACTTCCTGAATACCTCTCAGGAACTGTCCTTGAGTTGCAGCCACCACTTATCACTTATGCAATAGCTTCTACCATCAACAACCCTCCTGCCAGAAAAGGCTCCTGGGCCTACTCTAAGATCCCTAGCATTCCTTTTCTAATTAGCCCTTCCCTTCTGCATGCTCTGGGTGAGGGCTTGACAGATTGGCAGCTACTCCGGAACAGGTTTATCTTTTCACTAAAAAGACAGGAAACACCAAACCTGGTCGTAGATGTAGACCAAGGGGCTTTTTACTCCTCCCAAGTGAGTCCGAAGCTTCACAATGCCCCCAACACTTTGACAAGGTGGTTAGGGCTCCTCCTGTGAACGGGGGCCCTAGACAACTGTGAAGTGTGGTGGGGGTCTATATAAGAGTGTCTCTGCATCAGTGAGATGGATCGGTGGATTAATGTTGCTTGCTAATGAAAAGTAAAAAATTTACTAGCTGTCTGTAGGGACATGAACTCCCACCAGGCTTGATGATCTGCATTTACTCCCTAGAGCCCATATCCCGAATAAGAAACCAGCAACTCCTGCAAGTTGTCCTCTGACCTCCACATGTACTACTCTCTCACATATGCAATAAATAAACACATGTAGTAGTAACACTAATAAAAAGCATGTCCCCAGCCAGTGATGGAACCTGGTCAGCTGCCCACTATTTCTCATCTAGGGGTATACACAAATGCAGGGCTACAAAGGCATTTCTGAATGGGTCTGGTGTACACATCAAATATTGACCTAGCTGTTTTGTTTACGCCTGTGATACTGGCACATGTTAGGGGTCTGATAAATGTGGATTGTTTAGCTAATTGTTTTTAAGCCACACCTCCTGGCAAGATCAAAGATGAGGGCTTATGCAGCCTTTGTGCTATCCTGAGTCCCAAGCCCATATGCCTTTCATTAGCCCACAGAGGGCCAAGTCTACATGTCGGTAAGCCATTCTGCAAAAAAGGGTAGAATCTAGGGAAATTTGATCATCTTCATCTCTGACCCTGGCCCCACAGATTAGATGTCACAGGAAGCTATCTCCTGGTTGTCATGCCCCATATTTCATGAAATCTTCAGGACATTAACTGGGGCTCCGTGACGCCTTCGTCCTCTTGACAAAAAGCTACGTGAACAAGGCCAGTTTTCACAAAAGAGGAGACATTTTCTCACAAATTAAGAAGATCACCATACAAGCCATTAAAAATAATTGCACAGACTATCTTCCTTGATTCTTTTCACTGGAAATGAGACAGCACCATCTGTTCTGCGCATTAATTCCTTAGCAGGGATTATCTTGGGCAAGAAATCAACAGAATGTCTTCCTGACTCCTCCCAGTTGCATAATGAGAGGGGGTGGGGTGGGCAGAGTTCTGCTTGGGTTCCTTTCAATTTCTTCATGCCTGGCTTCTCTCTGCAGTTCCCTCTGAGCTTTCCAGGCCAATCTTGCTGTGTGTCTGTGTTGAGTATGCTCCCCAGTTCTCGTTTGAAAAGGAACTGGGTAGCAGGAAGGCTGTAGATTCCCCCAATGGAAGGCATCCATATGACAGCCCAAATTACTTACAAGGACAATGTTGCTAGTACTTTCTCCTTTGCCCTCAGGAAACATGAAGCCAGTCATCTATTGTCTCCAAGGGCACATGCTAAGCTTGCCCTCAAAGAAGAGGCCATTCTACCTGTCACATCTCAAATCACTCTCCCCCAGCTTGAGAGCTGAGCTAATACCCCCTCCTGCCCTCTGCCAGAAGCCAGGATGTCTGGCAAAAACACCTAAGGCTATTGTTGGCCCTGTCTTTTTTTTTGGCAAGAATCTGAGATGGTGGAAGATTGATTCTAGATTGTTTCAAGGGAGATGGGACCAAGGAAGCTGTTCTTGCAAGGATGGGTGACATGGAAGGGACAGTTTCAGCTTGCAGTTCCCAAGGCACTCGGGTCAGTCTCCCAGACCAACCTTTTGCTTCATATAGTTAGGTCTTGTGAATGAAGACACAATACATTCCAGCGAGAAGCAGAAGCCCCACAGTTCTTTCTGGTTACATTTGGTCTCATGCTGAGAGCCCAAACAGTAAAGGGAGGCCAAGCTGGACAGGCATGGAGGGGTGCTTGTTCCCCGAAACACCTCACTGGTTGTGCTTCTTCATTGGATATGCTTGTTTTATCTATTTTGGGGGACATCATTGGGGAAACAGAAGACTCTGGAATGCTGATGTCCTCAAAAATAGCATGTGTTCAGCCTTAGACATGAAAAAGTCATAACACCCAATAAGGAATCTTTTATCTCCTAAAGAGGGACAGCAAGGCCACAGAGTTACCAGGAATAAAAAGGGGTCTTTGTGCTCTCAGTCAGAAGTGTCTTCCCTGAGGACATTCAAAATAGTGCAGAGATGTTTGTTGTGAAGAACATATTTGTGAAAAGGTTTTTTTTTTTTTTTTTTTTTTTGAGGAGAGAAAAAAACCACACTTCTGAGATTACATGCGTTTCCCTTAGAAGAAATGACATGACCCACAGGTGATGCAGTTTGGTTTGAATAGCCTTTCAGGCTGGCCATTGGCAAGCAGCTTTTGACTAGTTAGCACGCCTTGGCCATCAGGCTCTTGCTATCTTGGTTGGTTGGAGATTCAAAGGCCAAACTAGGTCCCTTGGTTATCATATTGGAAGGGTGAGAAGCACACCCAGAAGAAAATGGCCTAGGAAAGATACTTGCTCAGGCAGGTCAGACATTCTGCCATGGACCCTTATCTAGCCCCAGGGCCAATGCACCCCCAGATTTCATGGCTAGATTCTCTTAATAAAGATGATTTTATCTATCACTCAAAGGGGTTGGGAACATGTGCAGTGTTCTGGAGCCCAAGGACTGAGATTCCATACCCACTGGGTTTATAATTTCCATACCCACTGGGTCATAGATTTGTCAGACCTATTATTTATAGGTCCATACCTTGGCTGTCACGTCATTTAATGTCTCTGGCAGTGATGGGGTGGTAATCCAAGGCCTCTCACACAATAGGCACATACTCTATCAACAAGTTACATTTCTAGCCCTCACCTTTATAATACCAAGGTAACCAGAAAAAGACCCTAAAGAGCCACAATAATCTAGAATAAAGAGGATAAGGAGTTTTAAGCTAGGTGGTGGCAGTATACTCCTTTAATCCCAGCACTTAGGAGACAGAGTCAGACTAATCTCTGTGAGTTCAAGGCCAGCCTAATTTACATACAGAGCAAACTCCAAGACAACCAGAGCTATACAGAGAAACCCTATCTGGAAAAAGGAGGAAGAGAAAAGAAAAGGAGAAGGAGGAGGAGAAAGACACTACATTCTGTGACTTTAAGATACATTTCAAAACTAAGGTAATCAAAACAGCACGACATTACCCTAAAATAAGACGCATGGACCACTGGAAAAGAACAGAGTCCAGAGGTAAATCACATACAGTAAATTGATTTTTGAGAAAGTTGCCAGTACCACAAAACGGAGGAAAGATAGTCCTGTAAATAATTACTGGGACAACTGGGCATATCCCAGGCAGAAGAAAGAAACTAGATCCTGCTCTCCCAGCAAGTAAAAAAAGAAAAAAGAAAACCTCAAAGTAAGAGATTGAAATGTTAACTCCTAAAGCCATAAACACTGTTGGAAGGAAACACAGGGAAACTTCGTTAATGTAAGCCCTAAAGCTGTAAATACTGCTGGAATGAAATACAGGGAAACCCGCAGGACATTGGTCTGTAGACAGCTCTGAAGATGATTTTTGTAATTTTTTTTCCATGATCCTCAAAGCACAAGCAAGCAAGCAAATAAATAAATAAATAAAATCAAAAATAGACAAATGGGAGCTAAATCAAGCTGGAAAATTTCTGAACCTCTGAGGAGACATCACAATGAAAAGACAATCCACAGAGGGGGAGTTGACAACTGCAGACTATACCCCTGTCGCAGGGTCAACATCCCGGGTGTATGAAGAACTCAAACAACTCAGCCAATACTTGAGTGAACAATTTCCCCAATTAAGAAATAGACAAAGGCTCTGTATAAGCATTTCTCAAAAGATATGCAAACAGACATCAGCTTCATAAAGGCAGTCCGAATCAAGAACAGGAGGGCAATGCAAATTTAAATCTTAGGTACTGCTCCCTAGCAGTTTGATCATCTAGTACCTAGAGGGAAAGATAACAAGTGTTGGTGAAGCTAAGAAAAGAATGACACAGTAGACTAGCAGTAACATAGGAATATGAATCAGGGTGGCCACTATGGAATACTGTAAGTTCTGTAGCAATCTCACTACTGGGTTGACACACAAAGAAAATGAAGCGAGTGTACCAAGGAGATGCCTGCACTCCAGCATTATCCACAAAGACACAGAATCCATGTCAGTGCAAGGAAGGGCTACAGAAGATGTGACACACACACCCACTGGTAAACTGTTTATACCATTTTACTTTAAGGCAGGAAACCCTGTTCTCTGAGATGACATGGAATGAGGACTGTATGTTCAAGGAAATAAACCAGATACAAATTCAGTGATGCAGAGAGTGTAATGGACACTTACAACGCCCAAGGGTGGAGAGCTGGGGACAAGCTGGTCAGGTAGACAGGAAGAATGACTTTAGGACATCAATTTTATAGTATGGTGACTATAATTAATGAAATTCCTCAGTTGATTAAGTTCTTACTTCCCAAGACAAATATGTGAGGGAAAATTGTTAACTCCATGTAGCCATTTCACAATGAACACCTATTCTAAAACACCACAAATACATACTTTGTTTTGTCAATTTAAACCAAAGAAAATACGAAAGTTCAAAATCTGAACTTTTTAAGTTAAAAAAATATCTGTATATTGGCCACCTTAGGAAACAGACATGGGTATTATCATTGTCACTGTCATTATTATTTGACAGCTGGTGGTCTCACAGAGGCATAAACAAAGTCCTGTATACTGGGAGCAGAGATCTGATGGGGTAGCTGTAGAACCCTTCAGGAGACATGAAGACTAAAGAAACAACACTCACTAACGGCCACTAAGATGATTTCCCATCACTGGATTTGTGGTAGCTATGATGCTTTTTCCTAATATTTACAATCACCACACATGAACTTTTTCTCAGTCTGCAGTAACTGAAGGAACACATCCCAACCTACATCCTTTCTTTTCAGTTTTGATGATGTGTGTGGGTATGTATACGTGAGCACAGGTACCACAGTCTGATCCCGTGGAGCCACAGTTACAGGTGGTTGGGAGCTGTCAGAAATGGATGCTTGGAACTGAACTTAGGTTCTTTCAAAAGTAACAAGCACTCTTAGCTGCTAAGCCCTCCTCTCTGCAGCCTACACGGGTGACACTGTGCATCTCATAAACATGTCATCTGCAACTAAACACATGTTGGAGTTTTTTTTTTTTTTTTTTTTTTTAATCTTAGAATGATGCCTGAATGGCAAGGGTTGTAAAAATAGTTTAAAACTTCCACAGAACCTTTGATGGTGCTTTCTGCGTATACAGGAAAGGATGGGAGAAACTGTCTCTCCCTCTTAACAATGGAACCAAAGGCCTAAGGGTTAAGAGAAAGGTGCCGCAGGGGGACATGTATAGAGTTCAAGTTCATTGCAGCCTCTCACTAGGACCCTACCAGCGATCATTTTAAAGGATTGTGCAATTCCACGTTTACTCTTGCTCCTTAATAGCCCTACAATGTCATTCAGCTTGCTCATTGCCTATCTTCATTTGAAGGTTCTTCAGAACTAGCTTTCCTTGCTAGGAACCATATTTGTTTCCCTTTAGCAAACATATCTATAGTTAGGAAGAAAACGTCTGTTTTCCTTGGAGTTTCTATAGCTAGTAATAGTTTGTAAGACAGGGCCCCTGACGGTGTCTAAGCCAGTCTGTTCTGCTACTTAACCAAGAAGGATCATTCCTTCTGCTTTTTTCACAGCAGCCTCCTGCCTCCCTTCTATCTCATCATGGACATTCTGGGTGCCATCTGGGATTCAGAGGGCAAGGTGAGACTAACCTCTGTCTTCAGCCTTGCTGCTCATTTCATCGTCCTTGTCCTCGTCATCGCTGCTGGAACTCTCCATCTTTTCCTTCATCTGTTCCAGCTGATCCAAGTTAACCCGTCCAACCAGCTCAAAGTTACGGCTGACCTGAAAAAGGTCCAAGCAGATGATGGAATAATGAACCACAGACTGCATGGGATCTCTCTGGAGGAGCTTGTTCCGGCATAATTTCCCCCATGTCGGTGTTTTAGCATCCAAGGCTAAACAAGCTAGAAGCCTGAGAGGTCTTTTTCTTCACTCTGGCTCTCAGTGACTACTCCTAACTAGATCTACTCCTAACTCCCATTCCACAGGAACAATCATGGACCTTTTTACCAAACTTGTGAGACATGGGTACAAAAAACAATGCCCAAAGCAACACAAAACCTACAGTGGAGTCAACAACGAATTTAAAAATATGGCTATATTTAACTATCCAAGCTCCCAATAGCCCATGCAACAAGGCTCTTATGGGTGTCCTGACCATCACCAGTCAAGAATCAGAACTTTCTTCCGTAATCCTGTCAACCAAACATCTGAGCTGTTCCAGCCAGAACCACAAGACTTTTGACTCTTAACTCTAGTTTAAATGGAAGACCATACAATTGCTACTAGTTTAGCTACATGTTTGAAACTGACCACAGACTATTTATGAGACTAGTATTACCTGCAGAAAACCACAGCTAACTAACCTGAAGAGCTCATTCAATGTGTTAACTAGGGGGGCTGGTGAGATAGTCCCATGGGAAAAGGAATTACTGCTCAAGGGTGAGGACCTAAATTCTGATTCCCAGCATCCACAGAAAAGCATGGATGAAAAGCTCCAGGTTCAGAAACAGACCCATCTCAAAACAAAGTAGAGAACATGCACACACACAAATGGGTAGCTTTTATTCATCTAAAATGTCAAAGTATCACTCAAAGGAAGCAACAATCCAAACTATAAAGTCTAATGAGCTCTGGTTGCCAGGTCAACAGTAGCACAAAATTTCCCTTCTCTGTTCATCTCATCTGAACTTTGGCAGCTGCACACATGGAGCTGTTAGAGATGACAGGTGAGGCCACTAGAACAAGCCAGAGATGACAGCTCTGGATGAGGTGGGTGCTCCAATCCCCAGCTGAAGGCCAGGGGAAGGGGATGCCAAGACAAACGTGGCTCTGTCCCCGCCTCCAGAGGCTCACAGTATAGTTGACAGATGAAGGCAGACATCATTAATTAGGTAGGCTGACTCCACAGCTGCCAAGGTAGGCAGTGCAGTAAGGGCACGAGAGAGGAAAGAGGGCTTACAAGACAATTCAAAATCTTCTCTGGGGCCAGGCTGGGACAAAGATTTGCTGAGCACCACCAATTCCATATGCCTGGCAGATGGGATTGTCATCATTTGCTGTGACAAATGTGAGAGAACTCGACACAGGGTACCAGGGCCAACTCAATGCTGTGATAAGACTTAATATTGCCCTAGCAACTTTGTATAGAAGATTGGTACATCTGAGGGGAGGCAGAACACACTTCCATGATAATACACTGGTTTGCCTATGAAAATGGAATCCATGAAATCAGTTGATTTTGCTTTCCTTGCCAGGCTCGGGGATCCTCCTTGAAGCCCCTAGATCTCATGAAGCTCATGTCAACAGAAGGAGAACTGTCATTAAACCAAATGCTCTTTTGTCCCTCTCCTTTTTTCATGGATTTCTGATGAACTATGCTTGTGTATTTTTTCTTCCATAGAAAACTGTTCACGTATTGGATTCTGCACAATTTTAAAACAGTATGTGGCATTTCCATGGTAGACGTTCATCTGGGGACAACCAGGGATTTATCTGTCCTGAAGATGTCTATAATCTTTGCAAGGCAATTAAGACTTGAGACTCATTTTTTTTTTTTTTTTTTTTTTTTTGCTATGTAATGAGAAGATTTCTAAAATTAAAAAATCTTTATAGTGCTGGGTTATTCTAACATTTAAAACCCCCAAACTAGCCATCTAAATGCTAATCTGAACACAGAAGGAAGATGCCTTTCTCCTGCCCTGCTTAGCTCACCATCTCTCCTGTCTGTTTCACTGTAAGCCCCATTCCAAAATTGGTTCTGCAGCATCCATTCTTCCCTCTTCCTGTATCTATTCCCTGGTGTGGTCACAGTCCTCTTGAAGGAAATGTTGGGAGTCTGGGGAGACGACTAAGTCAGTAAAAGCTTCCTATATAAGAATGAGAAGCAACGTTTGGGTCCCCAGGACCCACATAAAAAGTTGGGCATGGCAGAACACTCCTCAGTCCTAGCTCTGAGGATCTGGAGACAAGGTTTGCTGGGACTGACTGGCCAGCCAACAGAGCTTACTGGGCAAGCTCCACAATTGGTCAGAGCTCCTGTAGAGAGTGATTGAAGGCAACACTCAGTGGTCACTCCTGTGCTCCACACACGTGTATATACAACTCCATCTACATACACACACATGCCACAGGCACACACTGCAAATATCAATCTTTTGCCTTGAGGTCAAAATTCAAGTTTCTTTTCCTGTGGTTTATACACCTTCCCCAAGCTGCCTTTGTTTCCATCACCTTAATTCAGTGAGCTTCCCAGCACATCCCTACTCCTAAGTCTGTACTCCTGAACCTGCTTTATCCCTCACACACAAAATGACTCAGTCCCCTAGCCCAGTCCCATCCCTTCACCAGGGAAGCCATCCTGAGTTAATGCAGCTCCTGCATTAACTATGCTGGTTTGCTCCGTCACAGTACCCATATTGGCTCCACTCCTAGGCAGACACCCTATTCCCTAACTAAGCCCCTGCCCTGCTTCTCCCTTGCCAAGCTGCAAACCCTGAGTATAGATTTTCTGTCCCCTCAGAGCTCCATCTCCCTGTGCCAGCATCAGTATTGCCTGGCTACTGGCTAGCTTCATTTTAACAAGAGTATTCCATTTCTTCTACCCTTTGTGACATGGTGTTCTGTGAGTGAATGTCATCTTTAATCACTTCGTCATATTTCATCTGGAGAATATGATCTTCCATTCCCATGTATTTTATCTGGGGTTATGTTATTTCTGGCTCTTGCTCTATTGTAGCAATAAACCTTATTGTCTATAAGCCTTCTCTCTTGTTTTCATTTCATAACTGTAATTTCCAGATGTGAAGTTAAAGGGTCTGAGTTAAAGGGAGTAGAGGTGATGATGGTTCTAGTGTGTTCTCAGCTAGCTTCTGAAAGGCACGAATGTCCTTACTGGTGACTGGTGGGTAAGTCACTAATGTCTGGATGATGTGGAGAATGAGTTGCGGGTATTCACCTCTCCACTTTCCAGGGTCAGAATCATTCTGTTACCATCCTATTTCCATAAAAGGTGATGACTAAGGGAAAAGGGCAGGCCTAGGAGCATTACTTTTAGAACTCTGGTCCTTTCCGGTTTTTTTTTTTGTAGGTAAAAAAAAAAAATCACGTGTTCCCTAAACACATGTTGTTTGGATCATAAAACTACATACCAACCCACGTGTCCTGTGAAAGCCACAGGTGACTGTCCCTACACCAAAGTCCTAGTTGAAAGTCACCAATCTCATGACTTGCCTTAGTGCCTGGAGAAGGCAGCTGTGCACAGGAAATGTGAGACTGAAGTCTATGAGCTGATTGGCAAACACTTGACTCCTAAGGTCAGAAATGATGACCCCATGACACCTTTCCCAGCTAATGGCAACTTTCATAGCCTTTATCTTCCCCCCCTTTTGTTTGTT
The DNA here is from genome assembly GCA_030556225.1 of Cricetiscus sungorus. Taxonomy (NCBI): domain Eukaryota; kingdom Metazoa; phylum Chordata; class Mammalia; order Rodentia; family Cricetidae; genus Cricetiscus; species Cricetiscus sungorus. The sequence goes on along the minus strand of JANBXA010000734.1, from coordinate 62,100,718 downwards.
TCGAGGCAGGTTTTCTTTATACAACCACCCTAGTTGTTCTGGAACTCACTTTGTAGACTTAGCTGGCCTCAAACTCACAGAGATCGGTGGCCTCTGCTTCTTGAGTGCTGGAATTAAAGGTGTGTGCCACCATGCCCAGCTACAGCCTTTCATATTTGTCGATTTTGAACTATTCAGGAGATGGGGGAGAGGAGGAAAAAAAAGATTTTCATCTGTTCTTAGCATGTATCACCTCACCCCCCCTACCATATTGATTTAATACACAACTTACTAAAATTACCAAGTTGAACATGCATTCTCATACTGTGCCCAGATGGGAACCTAGCCTTACAAAAAAGATGGATATAGATATGCTTGCTGGTGACATCACAGACATCAAGTAGGAAGACTGATAAAGCAAGGCCACCTTATGTTTCCAGAGGCTCAGGAGCAGAGTTCAGCCTCCTACAGCTGTACATGAAACACCCAACCAGCATGGTTGTGTTACCTACAACTTATTATCACCATCAGCACAGCCAGAGTGAACCTTTTTTTTTTTTTTTTTTTCCTAGAAAAAGTGCCAAGAGAGAACACGGAACTACAGCTGGTTGCTTATGTCAGTAATGCCTGGTGGTCACTAACTAACACTGTGGTATGGAGAATAACTTACACATACGTTGAGGAAATTTGTTCTGCAAAGGGCCATGTAGTGATTCTTGTAAGCATTCCTAACCACAGAGCCTCTGCCACCATGCCTAAATTGCTCAAAAGCCACCAGGAACACTAGGTGAACATGTATGCAGCTGAATGCAAATAAACACTTATTTACAGAAAGCAAAATAACCTCATTGCCCAGAAAATATACTTTTGAGTTTTGCAACTATTTAAAAATTTCAAACACTTTCTTGGATGATGGGCCATTCAAAACTCAAGCAGCATGTTGGAGTTAGCCCAAGACCACTCTTTGCTAATCCTGGACTTAAGCACAGTTGCAAGCAGATATTTGGATGTCTTTGCAACTCAGATGGGGATATAGGAAGGGAATCAATGTGAAAAGCAAGCATTATCTGTATGATTGCCCACAGGATGAAAGTTGGGGACACAGTTTTTAAAATGCTGGTTAATGAGCTAGAAAGATTGATCATCGGTTAAGAGCACTGGATACTCTTCCAGAGGACCCAGGTTCAAATCCCACATGGTGGCTCACAAGCATCTAGAACTCCCATCTCAGGGGATGCAACATCCTCTTCTGCATCAGGCATGCACTTGGTGCACAAAAACACATGTACACCAAATACCTGTTTACATAAAACTAAACAAGATGAAAATTTAAAAAGTATGTTGCATTCTCAGGTATTAGCAACTCTGCTAAGAGTTATAGTGAAAACCTAAAGGAGGACATTCGATGTCTGTCCAGGCTATCATGAATGGCAGGATTCTTTTCCTTTTCCTGGCTAAATAATATTCAACCCTGCATACATACATTTTTTTTTTCATTTATTCACACACCAGTAGATACTTATGTGGTTTCCATGGAAACATTATAATGACAACAGAAGCACAGGGTTGAGGGGATAAGAGATGTTTTTCACTTTCCCCATTCAGAAGAGAAACAGTTGAATCACACAGTGGTCCAAGGCACTTCATTCATTATGCCTGGCAAGTTGCCCACTAAGCTGTATCTCCAGTTCTCTTACTGTTTTCTACTTCTTATATAGGAGACAGGGTCTCACTATCATACTAAGCTGTCCGGCCTGACCTTGAATTTACTCTGAAGCTGAGGCAAGCCTTGAACTTTCAGGCATTCTGTTTCAACATCTGAATAAGTGACCTGAGTAACCAGGTCTGGCTCAATTCTTACCTTCTTGAGGAACCTCTTAACCATTTTTCACAGTAGTTGGACCAATTGACATTCTTACCAACAGGGCACAAAAGTGCTCTTTCCCCCTGGCGGGGGGGGATCCATAGCACCACACTGTGAACCTCAACAATACATCACTTTATCAACTACATCTCAATTAAGTTGGAAGAAAAACATAAAGCCAAATAAAGCAGCAGGGCAGTCTGAACCTTCTTTGGAGACTGGCTATGACCTGTGCTCTATGGCTGCTTTTATCAAATCACTAAGTATACTTGATCTCAACTCTTGGTTTAAGCTTGTGTGTCCTGTCTGCTTAGAGATGGTCTAGAGTTGCAAACACTTCTTAACTCTGCTGTGTATGCCCAGTGTATGTAGTGAGTGTTACTTAAATTTATTGGTGATACAAAAACCCATGAGAGCACAATGTATAAAGAATTCCCAAAAATTTGCTTGCTCATATCAGAATAAAATTGGACACTTTCTAAAGAGATTTTAAAAATATTTAGTAAATATCTGTTATATATTATAAGTGTATACAATAGTTTACACACACATCCCTTTATCCTTAGATTGCTCTGTACTGAATGTTATGGTCATCTTACACAGGAGCCATAGCTCAGGCTTTTTCTACTACAACAAATGCAAAAGCACTCACAGGATACAGAAAAAATGCACACTATGGTGAGACTGGCTAATCCAGGCAAAATAGGAAAAAAAAAAAGGTATTGATAACAATGTTGTGTTACAAACTCTGATGGGCAAGTGGCATGCCTTGAGATGTTTTCTTCAATATAAAAGTCTTGTTAAGAACAGTATTATAAACAGAGGATCAGAAAATAGCTAGAAGGGTATGGAGCACAGAAGACAAGGGCCAGAGCCACTTTCTTTACTTAACCAAAGTCCAGATAAAGTCTACTTATTTGGAAACCTTAGTATACAATAATTCCAGACACCAGTTCTGAATAAAGCCAGAAGAAGGGCAGTATCAATAGGCTCTGATCTGGCCAGTTGAGCTGTTGCCAATCTTCTGGACCCAAAACACAGAAAGGCAAACGATGCTGGCAAGGCCACCACTTTGATAAGTTGAACAAATAGGATTCTTCAGATTTCATGTTTGAAAAATGAGTACACAGTTTTATTTAGCTGAGTTATCTATAGCAGGAGAGGCACACAGATTATGGAAGGAAATACAGGAATGTGTCTGAAGAGAAGCAAGTTGGTTTTGACTGGGGAAGACAGTGGATATTTTCAAAGGTTATGAGTAAATAGTGTCTTTGTCTAATGTTGACTTGGATTGTATTGTCCAGGACTCTTGGAGGCATACACCTCTGGAAAACAGTCACATTTCTTACTTGTCTGTTTCTGGTTTCTGTCTTTTTAAGCCTGTGAAAGAGACAGATGTCTAGCTGACACATCAACAAACAAAGGCAACAGGAGGGAGAGCAGTCTTGAGATGAAGCAAGGTTCCAGAGAGGTCTAGAGCTGTGGAAGTCTTCAGAAGCCATGGCAATTCATTGGTAGGTAGTTTAGAAATTAAATGCAATAAAAATGTGTCTACAGGTATGTCTGAGGGTTTGGAATGATGGAAGATTTATAGTATTGAGATTTCTTCCGGTGTTTTATTAAAAAATAAAACTCAGGGGGTAAATATTAGGGAGTAAATCTGAGAGATCCACAGAGCAACAAAAGGCCACTCAACCCCTCTGCTCCCTTGGTGTGTCCTTCTATCTCCCTTTGAGTGGGCCAGGAAACTCTATGGTCCACCCAGGCCAGATAAATGTGAACTCCACTCTCAGAAACAAGATTGAACTCTATTGGACTTTATCTCAGAGCAATCAACACAAACAGGTCTCCCCCGACACTATAGTTTAAACCTAAACTAATTTTCTGAAACTTGTACTACTGTGAATTTCATGAATTCCAAAAGCTGAATTAAGAGCCCAGAGCTTGTTGCTTGCTTCTGAGTTGAAGGTTCTGCTTTTTCCCAGAAAACTGGCTTGCGTGCATGCGCACACACACACAGAGAGACTCAAAGATATACATGTCTTAGCATTCAGTTGCTTGAGGCTCCATTTGGATAGAAAAATTAAAACCACTTCAAAGTAAATTCAATTAGTAAATGTGTAATGCCTGAATAGACTTGTTAAAATGTAATATACTGAACAAGATAATTTTATGAGAAAACAAGGTTGGAAGTAATATATTTTATGTTCCTTTAAGTAGAAAACAGACTTCAGAATCATTAAAGAGCATTAACAAAGTACTGCATATACTTAAACTTAAAAAAAAAAGTGTGCTTTTTTTCTAATGTGAAGTGTAAGCTTTGTTTTGTTTTTAGCAAGACTTAAAGGTTCATGGGAAGTGTGGGGAAGTAGTGTCACTGACTAATATTTTGTTGTGTATGTACAGGGGGAGGGGAGAAGGAGGAGAAATTGAGAGAATAAAATCCAGCCTTTCAGAGGATCTAGTGAAATGAGAAAAAGACAGGGTGATGAAAATGAAACAGCTGCACTATTTACTTTCCATCCCAGGAGATTACACATGATTCCTTGCTCACTGACAGAGAAAGGTCTAGAAGGACAGGATTCTGTTTGTCACCTCTAAAATGAGGGTCCTGATTGTTACCCCTTCTCTGCACTCTGGCTTCTGAGGATAAACATGGCAGCCTACATCAAGTGCACTTGACATTTTGGTTCTTAAATGCAATGATGTATTTGACTTCAAGGACCCTTTCTGCTATTAGATGCTTTCTATCCATCCGACACACGATACTGGTGTCTTTAAGCCTTGGCAGTGAGAACTCAGATTCCCAAGGCTGGGAAGCCTAGCTCTGTTCAATAAAATCCTTTGATGGGAAAACACATCCTACAAAGCTTTATAGTTTCTTTTAGATTTTCTCCTCCATACAACACCCCCTAAAATGATTTGTAACACAATATAAAAAGAAACACACTTAACAGTGTCCTATTGAAAATGTAGCAGCAACCTCCAACTCGCATTATTTTGTTGAGAGCTTATGCATTAATCTGGCACTATTGGTCCAATAATCAATTTGACAAGACATACCACAGAAACTTTGCAATACTGAGGACTTACTGGATGCTGGAGTTTGGGGATTGGAGTATAATTCACTGACTATTTTACATGAACAATTCATTTTTTTTTGTAAAGTAGATTTACTCATTTGTACAACCCTCATCCAAGTCAGTTTAGGAATCTCTTCACCTCTAAGATGATTCCTCACATCTTTTATAATCAAACTGTCCTTCCAAGATTCAGTCCCAGGCAACTTCTGAGCTACTCCTGTTGCTACAATTACACATTTTTTAGAAACTCACATAAAACAGAAGTCTGGCTTTTGTCCATTAATAAAATCTGAGATCCATCCATGCTATTAAATTTTAGTAATTCATTCCTTACACATGAGTAGTTTTCCATCCACTGGATAGACAGTCTATATTCCATTTATCCGTCTAGGGCTGGAGAGATAGCTCAGCCGGTAAGGGCTAGGCTCACAACCATTTATCCATGTACTTTAAGCCAGTGTGGTGATTTGACTAGGAATGCCTCCTATAGGCTAATAGACTTGAATGTTTGGTCATTAGTAATGATGCTACTTGACAGGGATTACGAGGTGTCACCTTATTGGAGTAGATGTGGCTTTGAGAGGAAGTATATCCCTGTGGATGGGCTTTGAGGATTTAAGGACCCAAGCCAGGTCCACTGTCTCTCTTCCTGCTGCCTGGGAATCCAGATGTAGAACTCTCAGCTACCTCTCCAGCATTATGTCTGCCTGTGCACTGCCATGTTTCCCACCATGACAATAATGGATTAAACTTCTGACTGTAAGCAAGCTCCAATTAAATGCTTTCTTTTTAAGCATAGTCATGATTGTTTCTTCACAATAGTGGAAAACTGACTAAGACAGCTGGGCCTGAAGTTAACACAATACTAACATTTAAACTGCCTGTCAAACTGCTCCAAAAGTGGCTGAACATTTTTATGCTCCTACCAGCACCCCGTGTTTTCCACTTTCTCCACATCCTCAGCCACATCTTGATATTGACAGCTTAGTACTGACAGCCTGGTAGCAACTTCCTTGGTAGCTAATGAAAACAATGTTTCTTTAATCTCTATTTTGTAAGTGGTAGATTCATGTCAAGCGTCTTTGAATGGACTCATTTACCCATTATTGTAAAAAAAAAAAGTGTCTACTCAAATCTTTTACTCATTCTGGGTTAAATTAAAATAGTTCTTTGTAGGTGCTGGTTCCATAGCCTCATGGCCTAGAACATAAATACTTGGCAAATATCTGTTTCAGGTCTGTTTCTTAATGCCATCTTTTAAAGGGCAAACCTTTAATTTTGATGACATTCAACTTATATTTTTCTTCCCTTAATGTCCAAATATTATGATCAATTTTAACTGATTTTTGTGTAGAGTTATGTAAAGACAAAGGGTTAAAATGTATGCGCAAATCCAATTGTTCCAGAACTATCTTTGAAAGAATACCATTTCTTTGTTGTATTGACATACTTGGTGGAAATCATTAGCCGGCATTCACATGACAATCTATTCTTAGACTTTTCCTTCTGCTCCTTCAAACTGAATTATCTGTTCTTGTGCAGGTACCACACTCTTAAAAACTGTACCTTCACCTAAGTTTTGTAACCAAGAAGGGTTAAGCCCCCCAACTTTGTTTCTCTTCATTATTTATCTTAATTCAGCAGTTCTCATCCTTCCTAATGCTGCAGCCCTTTAATACAGTTCCTCATGTCGTAGTGATTCCAACCATAAAATTGTTTAAATTGTTTTATTGTTACCTTAACTGTAATTTTGCTACTGTTATGAACCAAAACAAATATCTCTTTGATAAGCAGAATATCTGAAGTGTGACTCCTGTGAAAAGGTCATTCAACCCCCCAAAGAGGTCATGATCCACAGGTTGAGAATCACTGGACTAATCTATGCCATTTGCACCACCATATAAATTTCAGATTCAGTTGATCAATTTCTATTAAAAACAAAACAAAAACAAAAAAACCTCACTGGATGGTGGTAGTACAAGCCTTTAATCCTAGCACTCAGGTGGCAGAGACAGGTGGATCTCTGTGGGTTCGAGATCACCTGGTCTACAAAGCAAGTTCTAGAACAGCTTGGAAATGTTACACAGAGAAACCCTGTCTTGAAATCTCCCAGCAAAGAACACAACAACACACAAAAACAAAACAAAAATCTTTGCAAACTGGACAGAGATATTAAATTTGTAGGTCAATTTAGGAAAAATGATCACTATTGAATTAGTTGCCTATTTCATGAACATGGTATGGACTACAATAATGAGGGTCCTCTGTTTTTCTCAGTGGGACTTTGTAGCTCTCAGTAACTAGGTCTTACAGATTTTAGGTTAATTTTATCCCAAATTAGATTTTATTCCTCTTGATGTTAATCACTATAATTAATCTTTTACAATGTTTGTTTTCATCACTTAGGAATTTTGTGTACCTATCTTATATCCTGCTAATTCAACAAGCTCCTGAGTATTCTAGTAGCTTTTTTGTAATTTCATCAGGGATTTTAGTAGCTATTCAAATTTGTGACTAACACAAGTCACATTTCTTGCTACATCTCTCAAGCCTCTAATTCCTTGTTTTTGTCTGATAGCCATTAACTTTTCCATTTGAATCATCAGCAAGTTCCTTGAGCGCACTGACAGCCCCATACCTTTTCCATGAATGCTGACACTTGTATGCCGCTCACCCTGATGAACAAGCATGCTCTCCTAGTGCCCAGAACCAGTACCCATCACTTGAAAATCCAGTTTCAATTACACTGAATTACATCACTATATGTTCATCATTTAAGGGGGGGGGAATAGAAAATGGGAAAAAGCCCTGTTACCTAACACAAATCTCATAAACTTAGTAACAGACACAAAGATAACCACTGGGCATACACAAAGCAGCAACTCCTCAGCCTTAGGCAGGCACTCATTGAACTTAACACCTCAAACACCTTAAAAACATACCGGTAAAAGCATAAATTAAAAACTAATCTAAACTATAAGATAGCATTTCTGACTTCATATTTCAGGCCTTTTGAGAGCATGGTTACCTTTATGTTCCATATAGTTCTTGCTATATTGAAACACAATTCAATTCACAAATAGTCTATGGAACATGGACTGCGTGTCAATATGAAGCTGCCACTCAGAACAAGTACTTCATCTACTTGTACCAGGCTTCTGAACATGGCATAATAATCCCCATAGTTAAACCAGAAATTAGCCCTCATGCTCAAGCAGCTTCCTAATGCATACACAAGGAGCAACAGAGCAATTTACTACTCAGCTTTCTTTATTCTAAAAGTCCTAAAATTGGTCCATCTTTGTGGAGAACCCGGCTACCCAGTCCACATTCCTGAGCACCAGCCTTCAATGCCTTGCTCCCGAAGCCTCTGGCTCCATTATTTGGCTTGGTTTCTAACATTGTCTGGATTTCCTGGTAGCTTAGAAGTCACTGCAATAGCTGGGGAAGAATTTCTCTTCCTGACTTGCCCAGTTCCCAGATACCAGCCTGAAGGCTTGAATGCTATAATAAAAGGATGACTCTGCATAAATGATACACACATGAATGACTACAAGAAGCTGGATCTGAAATACATTTCCCCCCCGAGTTAGGATGAGAAATGCCCAGAAAGGCAGAAAAAGCTTTAAAGGCTATGGAAATTTCCACTGAGGTAATCTAGGCTTTCATTCTCAGCTTTTACTTCAGGGGTAGTCATGGGCAACCAGAAGCTGCCATCAAGCCATCAAATTGTGGACCTGAGACAAAGCTCAGGACCCAGCAGAAAACTTCTAGCCCTTACAAAGAGATGACTCATACCAAAATATTTGTATCTTGGGACTGGAAGGCTAAGAAAGAGTGGCTGAGTTTTTGCTGAAGAGGATACAGAATGAGAAAAAATGGAAAGGGCATCAATGTCTTGAGTAAACGCTTAATAGATGTTTTGAACTTTGGTAATTAAAAAGGAAACAAATACCAATCATAACTCCCGTGCTTGGGACAATATGCAGAGCCTGGAGTAATCACCTAGAGCCACAGTAAGCCAAATAAACCCTACACCAAGTAAGAGAGCCACGGAAGAAAATTTACACCACAATCTCCATCATATGTCCTTAATTCACTAAAAGAAATCAATTTCTTAAATTGTTCTGATATACATAGTAAAGCTTTTGAAAGTCTCTTTAGTTAGCAAAACCCTGGAAAGAACTTACGTGACTAAGTGTTAAGGGGTTGGTAACTAAGGGCCCAATGACTGTCATTATTTGTTGGATAAAGTTTTATTAGAACACTACTGTGTTAATTCACTGGTACACTGCCCATGGCTGCTTTCTTGTTATAGTAATAGTGGGTTTGAGCAATTGCCACTGAAATCATATATGGCCCACAAAGCCCAACAGAGTTATTAACTGCCTTTTATGGGAAGTCTGCTGACGCTGATAATGAAACAGATTTAAAATAAGACAGAAAAATTTTAGTCAGTATAAAAACAAAAAAGCAAGATGGGGTATTTTTTATATAGTATAAATAAAATTATGTAAAACAAATGAAAGCAAGTATTGAAAAGATCACCCAAAGTTTTAGATGGTAGAGGTATGAGTGACTTATTCGCCCTACCTTTTTTTTTTTTTTTAAACAAGTTCTACAATGATCTTATATTTAGTTTACTCTAAGAAAATGAAGGTTCACTGTAATTATTATTTTAATTCCTCTCCCTGTTTCACACATGGTAGGTATGACTTCAGTGACCTGTTTTCCCCATACCCTGACCTGTCTCCCCACCCAGGTCCCTCCCCACAGGAGTACTAAGGTGTGTGTGGGGGAAGGCAGGAAGCCCTGGGCAAGTACCTTGTGCTCATCCCGAAGGTGAGTGTCCAGTTCCTCCGTGTGCTTGGTCTCATAGTAGCAGAGCTGGCATTTGTAAGGTTTCAGTTCATTGTGCTTTTCTATGTGCTGCTGGAGGCTCTCGTCACTGGAGCAGGTGAAGGTACACTTATCACAGCGGAAAACTACTCCCTGCAAGTATTTTGACAGTTTGGAACGGCACACTTCAATGGGGACAACTCGCTCTTCTGTGGAAACAAATCGAATGGAGAGATGGGCGTTTTTACTGACGGAAAGCAGATGTTCCTTCTCTGGGACCCAAGGAATGGACCCATTCAAGTCCAATACTTCCTGGGGGTCTCGGTCTGTGAACACACACATGCATACTGTCCCTCCCTGACTTCCCCACATGGCATATAATCCTCCAGCACAACGGGGTACTTGAAAGACCCAAAAGTTTCAGTGTATTTAACACCAGGAATGATGTATGAATACATATGGGGCAGGTGGAAAGGTGTTACGTAACTTCTGAATGGAGGTGATGAAGGCAGGTAGGGCATGGAAGTGGCTGCCATCTTTACCAATGTTAATAACCACTGACAAAAATCATAATGTCATACAGCGAATGTGATGATGGCTGGATGCCAGGTACCTTTGAGGGAAGGAAATGGATCTTAACTGGGAACCTAAATACCTTCTGATGACATCATGGCTGGAGTTACTCCCATTTTCAGAATAAATAAGGAACAGCACTCTACTTATGCCCTGGGGATGAAAGCTGGGATCTCAGACATGCTTGCCAAGCCCTCTATCATCGAGGTACATCTCCAGTGAAGGACAAGTTTGAAAAATGTCCCAAAGTCCACTGACACATTGCAATGGACAGAGCTGAGCCATGAACCCAGGTTGGCCTCAATGCTGCTTCTACAGTCCCATCCCCTTCACCCTCACCCCTGGCCCCCTTCCCCCCAGAAGCATTCACAAAGATGCCCTTCTCAAATAGACCAGCCAGGGGAGCTCAAATTGAACAGTGAATCTAGAAACCAACCAACCAGTACACTTAGCTTACAAGCGAAATGGCTGTGGGCAGCATGGTGGGGAAGTGGGGACCCCCTTGGAACCACTGAAGATTTGTGCCACTCTAGGGAAGTCTGTGATCTGATTGCCACAGGAGGAAGAAAACCCAAAGCAGGGGAAGAGCAAGCGGACTTGGGTGCCTCTCCCACTCACACACCAACTGTTGTAGGGCTGGAAATGCATGCGCTTGTGTATTTTGCACTCTCTCACCCTTGTGTTTAACTGCTCAAATTAAATTTCACACCAGTCTGCCCAGAGTATTGGCACACGTGCCAGATATCTATAACTGGGATAAAATTAAAATCTGTGCTATATATGCAAGAATCAAATATAGCATGTGTTTTCATGCTGAGTCTGGATTTCAGAAGACTCTGGAAGTTTACAAATGGATGCACACAACATATACTTATATTATTTAGACACAGCAATGTATTATTAAGTCAGAAAAGCATGATTTTATTTCCAGAGACACTGAGTAGCGATGTTAGTCTTTTGCACGTCGATGCTACTTACTGCCTCCTCCAGCTTCCCTTCGTGACTGGCTGCATTCAGACCCCAGGGAATTCCCCCCACCCAACACCATGTCTTCATCTCAACCACAGCATTCGAACTGTGGGGCACTCACTGCCTTGGAGTCCTTGAATGTAGCACCTCATCGGCCAGCAAAATGCTGGGCAGAGAAAGCGTGAAGGGTGGTGTCTGTAACATACTCCCCAGAGATCTAATGCATATGTTATTTTCCCTATACAAAGAATCACTTGCTTATTTAGAAACATAAATATTTTTAAACTAAAGTATAGCAGACAGCGAAGAAACACATTATAAAGTAATCCACACATTTTCTTAGAATAGCAAATGTTTAACAGTCTTCTAAGCCATTCAGTTCCACAGTTTGGTGTAAACGGAGGGGGGAAAATGTCTTGGCATAAACTAGTTACCCTGAAGAAGTCCATGTTAGCATCTCCTACTCCCTTACTCCTGGATTTCTTTTCTTCTTTTAAAATTAATTTATTTTTTACATTCCAATCCCAGTTTGTCCTCCCATCTCTCCTCCCGCTCCACCTCCCCCCCAACTCCCACCTGCTCCTCAGAGAGTATAAGGCCCCCTTTTCTCCTGGATTTCTTAAGTATGGCTGACATCTAGGAGCTAGACCATTCTTTGTTGTGGGGGCACTGACTTATGGATTGCAGTATGCTAAGCAGCTTCTACAGGCTTCTTCTGGCACTCATTCCACTGAGTGCACATCCCAGCAGGGTAGTGCACCCTTTGTGAGGCTGGAAGGACATTCAGTAACACCAGGCATGAACTTCTGTGGCTCTACTTACGGTAGACCCTGAACTGCTGCCTAGGAGAAGAGGGGGGGAACAGCAGCAATAGGGACCAACAGGCATACTGAGGTTGAACTCGTGGAAAGGGCTGCCATGAACATTTTTGGCACTCCCTTGAGGCTGCAGCCCTCCTGTTCCCTCTATACTTGTTCCTGATTTATCTTGTCATCTTTACTGCTTCCTCTTCTATTCTTTGGCTCCAGCCTGGCCCATCTGCCCTAGATCTGTCAACCTCCGTGGCGATGAGGAACAGCTGGGCACACTTTTCCATGGAACAATGCCTCAAATGCCACGAGGGCAGCATTCAATCACTGGACAGTTTGTTTCTCACAGTCAGTAATGGGGGTTTGAACCCCCTTCTTATGGATCTCCCTTTCCATTCCCCTACCACCTTGGTTTCTTTAACACTTCCTAATTTCATGATGCACCATTAAGAATTTTACCCAAAGGTCTAAGCATTCAAAGTCATGTCCTGGAGTTTAAATGCCAATAGTGATAATAACTCATAAATAACTTTACCAGTGATTAAAAACCTGCTATGCATCAGGCTCTATTTGGTGTTACAGTGTTGTATATGGAAATATCAGTTACTATTAGAGTTATTTGAAGGTTTTACACAATTCCCAATAAATAACTAAATGGAATTTTAAAAACTAAAAAAAAAAAATGAAATGAAAGACTTCCCATTTCCAAACTAAGATACAAGTTAAATGGACAAAATCCCTTCCTTATATAAATGTGTATTATCATGACCTGGAAGCTAGGCTGGAATGTTCCAGATATGGACTGGATATAGAGCTCATATTTCTATGAGAACTCATGGATCTTTCTTGACCTCAGACTTGTCAAAATTACGCTGGGTAAGAAAATGGCTTGAATTATATTCATTATGACTCAGCCAGCTCCCAGTGAAGGTGGCAAAAAAAATATGGTGATGCCACCAGTTTACCACGGATGGATGGTCAACCTCATCTCCTCCTACTCCTGCTTCCAGACATGAAACTGGAGTCTAGACTTCAGAGTGAAGATACAAAATACACCTGTGCTCTTAGCTGTAGCAAGAGCAGAGCTGAGTATGCTGCCAACGAGCTCAGTAGAAAAGCCACAGAAATGCAAACAAGGGGTCATTTCTTGCTGAGGGTCACTTTTCAGCAAGAAATTTCAGGACTGTGGAGCCCAGAGTCACCATGTAAGAACTCTTCTGGAAAGAGCTCTGCAACACTCTTGAGTTCCCTTCCGAGAGAGAACACCCCAAATCTTAAGTAAACTCTTTGATGAACAAGTGACAAAGGCCAGAGACTGGAGAAAACCATTAAGAAAGCAATACTAGTCCCATGTCAGCACATCTAGTAGAAGGAGGCAGGAGAGTTTGGGGCTAGCCTGGGCAAGGTACTAAGTATCAGGTCAGGTTGGTCTCTATATGACTCTGTTTCAGGGGATGAAGAGGAGGAGAAGGAGGAATGTGAGAAGTTGGAGGAATAGCAAGGGGAGAATGAAAAGGACATCATTATGTTTCAAAGCATTCTAAAATAAAATCACAAATAGATATATGAGCACAAGCAACCAGCTCCTGGTAAAGAACTATTAGGTTTTGACATTAGCCATTTTCTAGACAGAGCTGGGAACAGTTAATACCTCTATCAGGTAACAATACCGATGGGAGGGAACATAATTTCACTAAATCTAAATAATACTCTCAGCCTGATTGATTTTCTCTCCTAAAACCCAAGTTAGGGGAGATGGCTTCCATTCCGGATGCCCACCTTTAAGCCTTAAAGCCTCAGGCAGCCTTCAGTTACTAAAGCAGCACACAGAACATGCCAACTGAGGAGCAACCACTGTGATTACACAGCTCCAAAATCACAACGTAAAGATTTGTCAAAAGGCTTTCAGCCCTACAATTCAATCTGTGCCCAAATTTTCAGGCTTGCTATAAAGGTACAAGGCACAGTTGGCCAAGCTGTGTACAGGCACCATGCTTCCAAAGGTTGTATTCTCACAGCCATGCAATCATGAAGCTTCATTCACATGTTTAGTAGGTCTCTTCCTGCTAAAGCTCAACTTCCCTTGGACAACAAACATTGACTAGTTCAGCATGGCTGAGCTGCCCTATTTCTTAAAACACCAGTAGGTGTGCTACAAATCTATTGCTCAAATGAAAACTCACCCAAAGTCCTACCAAAGGAGTTCATGAAACAAACTTCCAAGTTAAACCTCCAAGTCTCACCAGATGTAGGCATATCTAAATCCAGAGCTCTTAAAGAGATAGGTCTAATGATCCCTTGCTTCAACCTTGGCTAAATTCTAATTGAACAGTTGTCTAACTGAATCTGATTTAAAAAGATTCTTCCTGTCTACTAAGTAAAGGTCAAACTTCTGCATCCACCTCTAGAGCCTCCAGAACACATTTTCTTTAAGGCTTCCTTTATCTCTTCAGGAATAGTCTGATGCTATGCTGCTAATGGGTCTTGCTTTCAGTGGGTTCCATGGTTTATTAATCAATTACCAGCCCAAGTAGGGGTTGATAGTGTTCTCCAAGTTTATGTCCACTTGGAACCCCAGAATATAACTATTGGAATAGAGGTTTTGGATGTAATTAATATGAGAGAGGTCATATTAGGTTAGGACTGGCTTAAAATTCAATGCCTGGTGTTTTTACATGAAGAGTCACAGAAAGAAAACACACTGGGAATGAGGCCCTGAGAAGAAGAAAGCAGAAGTTGGATGAATGCCACTGTAAGCTAAGGATACTAAAGAATGCCAAGGAACTAGGGCATGACACGAATCAAAGCTAGAGCTTCACACAGGGTAGGAAAGTGACCTATCACTGGGTTGTACCCTCCTAATCCCATCAAGTGTTCTTGATAGTGTTCTTGATGTTTTACATGATGTATAACCTTGCTGATAATTCTAGCCCCTATAACTAGGAGAGAATACCTATTTAAACCCACTGAGTTGGTAGCCATATATCTCAATGTAGCCCATCTAAGTCTTCCCTGTGAAATGCTACCATGGCTCAGTCGGAAAGCCACCTTTGTCCATGACCTATCTCTTTCCAGAATGTAAGCAAGGCTCCTAGACACCCATCACTCACTGTCTTCGATATTCTCTGCTTGTGTTTATCTTGAGGAGGCCAAGTATGGGTTTTCTATACTCCATCATCCACAAACAGCCACACAGAGTGCAGCAGGTAACAAGCAAACAATGAATGTTTGCTGAACTCATGAATCAGTAGTATGCTCCCTTTGCCATGGCCAGGACACATCCTTGATTAGTTCTCATTCAGACTCCCATGGAATGGATTCCTCTCCCCTTCTCCCCCTACTTAAATGTATCACTGTGTCTTAACAAAAAGAGATGGCAACTATCCTTGCCAGTAGCAGGTCTGTCTCAGGGCCAGTTCAGAAGTTGTTTTTCTTGCCTTTCATCCCAAGGTTTTTAATTAACTGAGGCCTCAGAAACATCTCATGCTGTGGACCCTAGAGACCAAAGATGTTTATTCATCCGGAGCAGGCAGTGCACAGGTGCAGAAGCCTCATCTTATTACTCTGGGATCAGCCCCAGTGTTGATCTGCAAGGCAGACATCTGACCGCAGTGCTGAGATGCCAAGACCACGTTCTCTCTGATCTGCCTTCAAGTGGAGATGGACACCAGAGCCAGAAATCAGCAGGTACAGCTGTCTTAGGGCCCTCTGCTGCCTGTGGATTGGGGTCCCCACTTTTGACCTCCAGCCCTACAAAGAGTTCTATCCTTAGACCCAACTGTCACAGCCTCTAGAACACTGAACAGGTGACACCAGCTTCCCAAGGGTAAGAGAGTAGTGGTGCCTGGGATTCAAAGCAAGTGCTGTGGGTCAGACACACCTGGGCTCCAATCCCAGCCTGTTACCCAAGAGTCCTTGGGCCATAGGGAAGTTACTCAGGTTTTTTTTTTTTAAACCTGTTTTTGTTGGTTGTCATCAGGGATAACAGTCATATCGACCATGCTGGGTTTGGTGAGCTTACTGTAAAGCATTCAGCATGGTGCCCATAGCTGAGTAAACACTCACTAACTCTTGGTGTCACTACTGATCCTTAGTTGCACATATTGGAACCATAGTCACACATCCAGGAAACTCTCTCCCTAAGCAAACAGAAGAGACAATGCCACCAATGATGGGGAATGGCATGAGACATAAGAACAAAAGACTGGGACTGATTCCCTGACTGCTGGATGAGTAACCCTCGCTAAGTTACTTTAGCGCTCTATGGCCCTATGGAATAGACTGATACACCCGAAATCCGAAACTTTGTCAGCACCTGCATGATTGGATAGAGGATATTTAAATGACATTCAGTGAAAATATTTCAAAGTCTGCATACTTCAGAACTCTGAAACACCTCTGGTCTCCAGCATTTCATATCATGGGACATTCAACATGCACTGTATGTATGGTGGACCCACTATACACTGTAATATCCCTGTCTGTTCACCATAGAGATTCTTTCTAGACTCCAGTTGTCTAGATAGTGGGAAATTTAATAAACATCCCAAATCCAAATGATTGTTTCTTTCCCTCGTGATAGGCAAAGAAGCCAAGGCCAAATGTGCAGGCATGGCTAATGAAAGATGGGGATCATGTACATTCGAGGCATCTCCAAACTGCTGCTGAGACCATTCCTATTGTCAATTGCACTTTCTATCAGCCCCACTGCCTTTCACATTAGCCTTCATTTGTTTTTGGTGCAACAGCTCTGTGGGAATGACTTTGAGCTACTTTAAATCCTTTGTGAAATGAAGCAGAGTTCCAATAAATACACTGGGTTAAAAAGCAGAAGGGATACAGACAAGCAAAACCCCCCATAGTCATTCTCAGCTTTGAGCTTCACATCTACAAAACAGGAGGCCATGTGATGCTGGTGCTGCCTACAGTGCTGAAGAGGCAACTGGGTGCCGGGAGCTCTTTGTCAAGTGTTCCTGGCCTCTGTGCCTCTGTCTTCCTTAAGTCTAAGCTCAGACAGGGAAAGTCATTGAGCTTGTCAGCCACCAAAGCACTGATCCCACCAGGCAGCAATATGGGAAATGACTGCAGCCAGTGACGATCCACTGAAGCCAGCAAGGACTCAGTGTTGATGTTCTCTGGGCACCAGCTCCACTGATGGCCTCCACCCAAGCTGGGATGGGGCACACAGCTACTGAAAACACATGGTCTGGGGGACCAGAAGCCAGGTGACTGAGGCAAAACACCAGGCAGGAAGCGGAGGGCCAAGAATTCCTGCCTAAATACTGCTGTGCTGCTTTTGCCTGGCTCACAGGTGGTTGGCCCAGCCAGCTGCCATCTCTAATGTCATTAAATGGCAATGAAGGAAGAAAGCGCACTGTAGCTGTTGCATCTTCCTTGAGATTCAGACAGACAGAGGCATATCACAGGCATGCTGCTGCCTAAAGGTAGTGGTGCTGGGGAAATGTAAGCCACCTTACAGATGTCTCCACCCTGGCATCTGAGGGACACCAAGGCAGGAAAGTAGATGAGACATGCTGCTTTGGGTATGAGTGGCAAATACTAGAAAGCTTTCCAAGATTAGAGGCAAAAGAAAGATGATGAGGAAGGCAGGAAGGGTGGGAGCAAGGGATGGGAAGGGGTACAAAGATTAACAGACTGCAGGACAAACAAGATTGGCAGTGGCTACTCCTTTCTCCACCCACCCACAGCAGGAGGATCTTTTGCCCAAAATGTGTCATGGGCATTGTTTCCTTCCAATACAAAGGCCTCCCATTGGCTAATGGTGTTTTAATTGACCAAGTGAAAGCTCAAAAATATAAAAAGTCCAAGTGGTACAGTCCAGGCCTGTCTCTATTCCCAGCAACTCCAGGAAGTTGCTGAGGCAGGTGGATTTCAAGTTTAAAACCAACTTGTATTGCATTGAAAGATCCTGTTTCAGAAATGAAAACAAGAAGTAAAGCAACCCAAGTGCTCTCATTCGGATCCCTGCTGATCACTGGAATCGGATCCCTGCTGATCACTGGAATGCTCATTGAAGGACCCACCACTGTGCATCTACGTTGGAACCCCACCACAGAAATGACCTCATCTTACAGAGAAGCTATACAGAGCAGGATCCAACACAGAATGACCCAGCAACCAATCCATGGGTGTTCTGCCCAGCAGACCACTTCTCTGCTTTGTAACTCTTTCTCCCTGTCCATTTTAATGCAAAATTCATGGTGTCCTTTGGAAAGCATCTTTTCTGTCTTTGTTGCTCATGCCTTCCTTCCCCAGGTTCACAATACACATAGCTAGAGCCCCTTGGTAGCAAGGGATTCTGAATGGGAAATTCCTGATCCCCAGAACCTTGATGGAAGGGTTCCTGAGAATCACCCTGCCCCGGCCCCCACTCCCACCCTTCCCTCCCTCCAGGAAGGAATTCCACTGGCATGTGTCTTATCTATTGGATATCAGCGACTGTCAGTGACTCCCACCTGGAGGAACAAAGCTCAGGGGAGAGAGTGAGGCCGCTGTGGCCCACAGGGAGCATCCTTAGAATGCTAAGGCACTACCTCCCAAGAAAACTGAGCCAGTCTGAGGCTTACCTCGGTGCAGGACTATGTGGTCGATCATGTTTCGTTTGTATTTGGTGTGATAGAGGCAGAGGGGACAGCGGAGATCTTTGGGGCCTTCCTCCGGGACCGCCGAATGCCCAGCTTCCACATGCATAGTAAAAGCAGATCTAAGAGAGAAGGGACAGAGACCATGACAAACTGTCACTAATATGTCTCCCTCCTGCTGGTACACCTCTTGCAGACATCCACATGTGGTTTTCCTGCTTGAGAAGCCTGAACTTTAGTTGTTATATTTGCTGACCACAATCTCCTTGGCCAGTTAACCCAACAATGAACACAGAGATAACGGTGGCAACTATTCAGAACCTTTGCTACTTGGCTGGGATCAAGGTTTTGTGTAAAAGGAAATAAATACCTTAAATACATCATCCTTGCATGTTAGAAATTGCCTATTGAGCCACGTTTGGTGGAGTTTGTCTGTAAATGGCAGCTACTCAGAGGGCTGAGGTTGGAGGATCACAAGTTTGAGGCTAGTGTGGGTTAAAGAATGAGTTCAAGGCTAGCCTGGATAACTTAGTGAGAACCTGGATAGAGCGTCCAGCACCACACAGTCATGCACAGACACACAGAAACTGCCTATTAAATAATTCAAAAACAAAATTCCTCAGAGGGTCAACTCTGTCTCTCATTGGGCATTGAAAGGACTGTTTTAAATCTTGGCTGACTCATTAATTGCCTTTGTGAGTCTTCACACCATCACATGCAGAGTGTGAGAACAGGTTCAGTGTCAGTCCTGGTGACCGTGACTAGGTGCCCTCAACTCAGAAATGCAGCATCTTGAAAGAGGAAGGAACCCCGCTGCCACTGCCTCTTCCTCCACCCATCTCATACCTTTGAACCTGACAAAATCTTGAATGTCTCCTTAACAAGTGCATTGTGGGCAGGTAGGATTGCTCAGTGGAAAAAGGTGATTGCTGCCAACTCTGACGATCTCAGTTCAATCCCCACAAGATAGGAAAGAACTGACCCCTACAAACGTGGGACCTCCCGTGTCCTCCTGCAACCCCGCTTGTGCATGGTGGTGTGGGTGGGTACACACATAGATGGATAAATAAATGGTTAAGAGTTCCTATTAAGGAAGGGAGCAGGTGTTTCCCTTTGGCAATCTTCCTCTAACACGTGCTCTCACACATTTCTGTAATACATCTACATTTGCTTTGGGGGGAAAAAAAGCAAGACCTAGGGTTTAGGGTTTAAACACACACACACACACACACACACACACACACACACACACACCTTGCATGCACACACACATGCACATGCATAAATGAAAAGGGGATGTTCTCTGAAAGAAAAATGCATCCTGTTCCATGCACTGGACCAGGGCAGTCCTTTGATCCAATCCCACATTCTTTAAAAGCCCATATGTTCTGATCATTTGTCCTTAAGTAACTCCCCCCCCCCTTCCACAGGTCCCAAAGTAGTCTTTCTGAAACTAGCTTCCTTCTGTGAAGACTGAACCCAACCTTCATTTCACACACTGGCAGAACCTTCCTGGAGTTGCAGACAGGGAGATGTAAGGGAAGAGTGTGGCGAGGGCTGGCATGGGGGCAGCCCCTTTGGTTTTTCGTAACTGTTCTTCATGCCACTTACTTAAAGCCCGTGTAAAAGGAGCAGTCTTTGCACTTGAATAGCTTCTTGCCTCCGTGCTTGTCCCGGTAATGGCGCCTGATGCTCTGGATGTAGCCAGAGGAGAATTCACAGAATTCGCAGTGCAGAACAGCTTCTGCCTTCTGTTCTGTGCCAGCCGCAGTCCCAGCAGGAGGCACCGGGCTCACACGGCTGTTGTTTCTTGCCAGGGCGGCTGACTGGTAGTGATTCAACTGTTGCTGAACATCGGGGGGCTCCGAGTAAGAAGAATCTGTGGAGAGACAGGAACAGTGACCTGGACCACAGAGGACACAGGGTGAAGTGTTGCTTGCTTGGAAGCCCTTCGCCTCACGGTTTCACCTACCACTTTTATTAAGTCATGATTGGCAAAATAGAACGCACCTAATGGGGCTGGGCAGCTGATGCTGTTTGTGACAGGATGAGTTTCATGCCAGCACTTTCACAGAGCATAGCAGACTTGTCATCCCAGTAGTGGGAAAGTGAGACAGGAGGGTACCTGGAACTACTGGCCAGCTAGTCTAGCCGCACCCTGCCTCAAAAAAAAGTCAATGCAGACAGCAACTGAGGAAGACAAGCAATGTTGACCAC
The DNA here is from genome assembly GCA_030556225.1 of Cricetiscus sungorus. Taxonomy (NCBI): domain Eukaryota; kingdom Metazoa; phylum Chordata; class Mammalia; order Rodentia; family Cricetidae; genus Cricetiscus; species Cricetiscus sungorus. The sequence continues at coordinate 62,079,783 of JANBXA010000734.1, read as the reverse complement.
TATCCTACACATGCACACACACATACACACACAGCTCACACCAATAAACAATTACCACGACTAAGTTCATCAACTCACACCCTTCCTCTGGTGTGTGGTGGGCACTCGTAAGACCTTAGGTTCCAAGGGCATCTTCCAGCATTAACGGTGGCACCTGCCCCACCTCCACCCCCACCCCCACCCCCAGAGCCTTCTCTACCTTCCACCTGGAGTTGTCTCTTCTGGCCAGCATCATCTAGTCAGTCCTGAGAAGGTTTTCTTTAGGGGGTGGGAGCTGGGGAGGGACCAACTCTCACCTGCATTGCATTGTTCATCCCACAGGTGGGAAGCTCGTGTAGAGTGACAGAGACAATTATTTGAGTCTGACTTTGAGGGCTCGTGGCATTTAAAAATGAAATTCTGAGGTTAAAAGTTTCAGTGTAAAGGAAGAAAGTAGACTTATTTTATCTCTTAAGGAAACCTACAGAACACCCATCCTCCTAGATGGGGCAGGTGAACAAGAGAAGTACACACAGGCTTCTACATGGGAAGGGACTGATGATGCAACAGTCCCCTTCTGCAGACCAGAATTCTTCACACCAGCCAAAATATTTAAAAAAAAGAAAAAAGAAAAAAGTCCGTCTTTAGCAGGAGTGCTCAGGCACATGGCACTCCCACAAATACAAAAATGTTTTATGCCTTTGGAGTCAAGAGATTTAAAATTTAAAATATAAAAATCCGATAGTGTTCTCCTGGAAGAGCCGTTTGGAGCTTAGTCAGCATTAAGATGGAGATTTATTCACAAATCCCATTAAAATGAAATTCCCAACAAGTTTCTCTGAAAGGTATTTTTAAGTTTGCAGTTCTGAGGGAAGATGATGGAAATGGATAGCATAGTGGGAATCTTAAACCCCAGGAGCTTTAATGGCAAGTCCTGGGGAAATGGGAGGGGGAGGGGAGGGAGGAGCAGCGCCATCAGTACACTCATTGGGATTCTGTGGTGTCAATTCAACATCACTGACTCTCACAAGGGGCAGCTGCTTGTGAAGACTAGGAGGAAACCTGTGGGGCCCACCCTTAAGAGGGATGAAAACCAAGGACTCTCTCTTTCTCTTCATAGGCAAAGATGGGACAGGCATCTTGCAAGCCTTCTGCCCATCTGATGGACACCTCATTATCCAAAGCATGGTTCCACTAGTTGGGACACAGACTAATCCTGTAAAAACTAATACCTGATCAAACTAAGACCAGCCATCGTCCCATTGGCCTCTTGGCAGCACTACACCCCCCACCCTTGCCTCACTAAGACACCTTTCACTACTTGTTGCCCTGTCTGTTCCCCACTACATATTCCTTAAGATAGAGAAACCCCTTTGTAGATAAATCTAAGACAAAAGGAAAAAAGGAGCAATCTACACAAGCCTCCATGGGCTCACCACTAGGTGTGTATGGGGAGACAAAGGAAGACAGGAAAGACACAACCCATGCATTGTCTTAGTTCCTTTATCTCTACTCCTTTATTCCTTCGCCTTCGGCTGATGAACCCACCCGGGCCCACAATGGACTGTCAACTTCTCATTCTTTCTGTCAAAGGCAGGGTGGTTTACCATTTCTTAGATTGTGTCTCTGTTTAAGATCCAAGACCCAGCTACACCACACACTCATTGAAGCTCCAAACATTCCACTCTCCTGTGAACATTGTTCCAGAGTGGGCTGAGCACGGCCAGCCAGCATCCCCAGAACTCTGAACCCTCTTGATGGGCACCACCCTTTTCTACACACTCAGTTCTGAAAGCAACAAGGCAAAACCACACCTTACTGAAAGAGATCCGTTCCCCAACCACAAATCCACCCTAAGAACTATCAAATGTCCTACAGAAAGGTTTGTTTCTTACTAAGTGGTTGAAGCTTCCTCAAGAAACGACACACATCTAGGAATGTCAGAGGTTAGTTTTCATGCAGAGCACATCTCAGACACCAGATACCTGACAGCTTAAATCCCTTCCCAGCAAAGCTATAAAGAAATAAATGGTTTCTAGGCAGGCATTAAGCCAAGCTAACCCCTTTCCTCACCTGCCACTCACTCAACCAGACTCACATACCTGTCGCTTAGAAGGGAGTCCCTTTTAGTGAACACACTTCGTTGTTGTTGCTGTTTCTAGACTCTACTGCACATTATGAAACATCCATCATAAAACAAAAGCAAGACAACAACAAAAACTCCTCGAATTCTAAGTGGAAATGTATATATTACATGAAAGTCAAAGAAAAAAGTACAAGAAATCGCGGGAACATTTCAGGAAATGAGACTCAGGGTGCAAAAGAAAAAGCTGCCGCTACCCATTCCCTCGGTGCCCCTTTCCTCCCTCCTGGTTAAAATTAGGACAGGTAAACTCACATGCACAAAAGCAAATGGCAGCAGCTATGACGTGGCATATCTGTTAATGGCCCCCACTTTGTGGGACCTTTCGGAGCTTGGCTCTCTCCCAGGTGCTGGTACCCACCCCCCTTTGTTTGTAAATACCGTTACACTCTGAGCACTGATGTCGAATGCAGGAGTTTGTATGACTCCCCTGGTCTTGAAAAGGCCAGCTTGCTATGCAATAGAAGATTCTGGTTTGCTCATGAATTGCTGTCTCTGCCCTGACATGTGGAGGCATTGACTGGCACACCTAGAGCATAGGGCTAGTCTGTTCTACATAGTGAGTTCCAGGTTAGCCAAGGCTAAGTAAGTCGTGAGATTCTGTCTTAAAACAAGTATGAGGATTTTAGAGTGTTGTGAGACAACACTCTAAAATTCTCTATGCATAAGGAACACTTATGTAAATGGAGGCTAACACTTGGGAGGAGGCAGGACTCTAGGATGATGGAGATTTCAAAGCAGAGAAAGAGTGCATTCTCAGCCCTCAGCCCAGAAGTACCTTCTCAGCCCTCTCTGGTTTACTGTGTTCCTTAGAGGGTTACTAGGAGAGTTCTTGCTAATTCTAGACTCCCTGGATAAGTAGCCAGAGCTAGGTGTTGAACACACATTTGTTAGTACTGTCTTGCGACCAGGGTATGCTGCTGGCTCTGGGGACTCAACACCAAAGTGGTCATGAAGGGTACCTTCTAGCAACTCAGATCTGTTACTAAGTGTTACTCAAGAAACGGCTCAAGGGAGGGAGTGGATAGCTCACTGTTAGGAAAAGTTCATATCTCCAAAACTCATTGCACTGACTGAAGCATGAAGCAGTAAAAGAGACAAAGAAAACAAATAGGCAGTCTCAGAGAGCTTGTCTGCTAGGAAAATGAGGACAGAAGAGTAATGTAGTGAGATATCCAGGTCACACCCATACCTGTCCCCACGCCCCAATGGGTGTGGTCAGTGCAGATAGTTGTGGTTATAGTTTTCTTTATTTAGGATTAAAGATAAGTTACATGTAAGACTTTAAACTCACAAAGATAGAATAGAGGATAGAATATTTTAATTCCTGATAATGTTAATGGACTAAATATTGTTAACTGTAGTTCTTATTTGATAACTATTTTGTTATATATTTTACTATGTTAAAGTTAAAATCCTTTTTAGACAGAAAATAGATGATGGGAGATATCATTCTGTAAATAAGTTTCTCATATTGGCTAATGAATAAAGCACTGTTGGCCTATAGGAAAGGAAGACAGGCAGGACTAAAAGACAAGGAGGATTCTGGGAGATGTAGTAGAGAGGAGTTGAAATGTAGGATCAAATGTAGGAATACGAGGTCCGGACACTCTCTCTGGTAAGATAAGACCATGTGGAAACACTCATATTGTTAGAAATGAGCTAATAGCTAAGACAGAGCTAGCCAATAAGAAGCTCTAACCATTGGCAATCAGCTTTATAACTAATAGTCTCTCTTTGGGACTGACACAACTCTGGGACTAAGCTGGCAGGAAAGTGCTTGTAACCAGACAGACAAGACAGACAGACAGACAGACCAACGGGGGGGGGGGTGTTAACTAAAAATAATCAGTGGCACAGGGGAGGATGGCCCTTTTATGTGCTGAATGATACAGAACGATGCCATTCTGGAGATTGTCTCAATGTTCTGCAGCTCCAAACAGAAGCTGTGGGAGACAGACAAGAGTAGCCAGCAACCACATTCAATTGTATGTGAGCTAAGCTTTTATACAGACTTGGGAGACAGGCTCAGTGGTTAGTGGGAATCAAATACCAGGAACAATAAAGACAAAAGAATTTCAGGTGAGTCCATTTCTGAGGTGGACAGAAGGCAAAGGATTATTCATCAGCAAATATTTACTGACCATGGAGTAAACAGGAGACCTGTTCCGGTACAGTAAGACTTGACCCCTGTCTTCAAGCAACTCATTGTCTCAGAAAGACATATAAGTGATTGATTATGATACAATGCAAACAACTGGACATTTTACAGAGACATCTGCAAAAACGGGGAGAGGAAGAGGGACAATCAGCATCATTTAGTGATTGATTGTGAGAGTGAGGGAGATGGAGCAGGGCTGTCAAGAGAATCCAAAGAATCCATTAATAAATATGTCTGGTGTTAATTACTGTGCTAATTAATGAGATCAACACAAGACCAGCAAACACTGAATGTTTCATGCACCCAAGCCCCAGTTTACATCGTATATTTAGAGATAAGTAAAGAGAAATTTAAACAGCTCTGTTCTTACAGTGGAAAAAAAAAGATAATGGGCTTGGCTCAGTGGCCAAGAGCATGATCTGCTATACCAGAGGGGCCAAGGTGGTTTTCAATACCCACATCTGATGGCTCACAAACTTCTATACTTATAGCTCCAGGAAAGTCACCAACTTCTGGCCTCCTCAGTTACCTGCACTCAAATTGCACATAACCAGACAGACAGACAGACAGACCAACGGGGGAGGGGGGGTGTGTGAAACTAAAAATAAAAACAAGGGGCTTGAGAGATGGCTAAGTAATCAAGAGCCCTTGCTGTTCTTGCAGAAGATCTGGATTCACCCAGGACCCACATTGGTTGGTAGGTAAGTAAATAGTAGGTAGCTCACAACCTCCTCAAACCAAGCACCAGGGGATCCTCTGCAGGCACTCAAACACACATATATATATTTAGACACATAAAAGCACAGACATACACAAATAAAATGAAAAGTAAGTCTTTAAAAAAAATTAAGACGAAAACAAGTACAGAAAAGTACAAATAGAAGAAGGTAGTATAGATTGTGTAAACAAAACTTTAAAATCTCAAAGTTCAATAATAGTGCAAAAACATTAAAACAGCCAAACATGCTGATGTACTTTGTAATCCCACCATCACCCAGGAGGCAGAATCATGAGAATTGCTACAAATTCAAGACCAATTGTGTCTATATGCTGAGTTACAGGCCAGCCTGGATCAACTAAAGGTTGGTTAATTTAAATGCATGTGGAGATATCCAAGGCAGAAAGAGGATAAAAGGGTAAAACCGAGACAAACAAGAACATGGTCCAATACCTCTAGCCAAGAAATGATGGACACCGAGAAAGGTTCACCAAATGTGGAAGGAGAACAGATCCAGATATACTGTAGTTGACAGCAGGGAGCTTCTGGCATGGCATGCAGCTTGTATGATATAATCACTTAGAAATTTTGACAAAAGACTAAAGCAGTCTGAATATGTATGGGTACGTCAACAATGTCCTAGGAATCTGGAAGGAACAAAGAATTATGTTGCTCTGGGAAATGCAATGCTCCTTTGGGATAACAATACCAGTACTTCATCTACAGCAGGGAAAAGGGCTCAAGGGATGCCTCAACACCACTCAATATGCTAGAAACCAACTATCTCAAATTCTTCCTCTTGCATTTGGAATGTTAGTGCATCCATCCTATGCCTTTACACACATTAATCTCTTGGGTCTTCCCATTCTACAATTGTAACTCAATTCCACAATTATGACTGCCTGCTTCCTCCAAGGCCTAGTCTGAACAGCATACATTACTGAATGATTACAGTACAATGGTATATCTGATGTGCACACAGGCCAGGTAACTAACTGTTTTAGTGGCACCTGCAATTCCCACCCAACCTTCAAGATTCTCTTGAAAAGTTACATCCTTTGTAAAAAATTTCCCATCACATCAAATGAACTTTTTGTTCAAATTTATACTCTGTCAATACATAGACAACTGAAGTTCTCTCTATTATCTCATGCTACATTCTTCTTAAGTGTTGTCAACCCTTTTGGACAGACCAAGGCTGCAGATGGAAAAAAAAAAAAAAAAATCTGCTATAGCCCCATTTTATAAAGGTATTTTCCTCAGTTGAAGTTTTCACCTCTCAGACAACACAAGCTTGTATCAAGTTGACCAAAAACTAACCGGCAGATTCATGCAAAACATAAAGACCTAAGATCTACCGTACAGCAGTATGTAATATAGTTAGTATTATGAGGGTATACGTTTTGTCATGTTGTTTGTTGTTTCCAATACAAGGTATTCTGTCAAGCTACCTACATGTCACCATGTGTTCCATCGTGCCAATGGTGTCTCATGTTCCTCTGCTTATGTATTGCCATGTATTTCATCATGCTGATGGTACCTCTTCACGGCAGTAGAGCTTTGGCTAAGACTCTGAGTATGTAATGTAGAGGTGTCAAGAGGATTCATGGACTTCAATAAGTATAAGTATTTAAAAATATTTCTTGCACCCTATACAAGTTCCTTTGTACCTCAATTTTATTCTCTTTCTCAGGATACTTACTGTTCAAGAAAACTGGCTTGTTGAATTATAATAGAAACTATCAGTGATCAATATAACCTTCTAGTTACTCCTCCTGAAGATGTCTGTTTCTGTGGGCCATTGTGAAAGAAAACTCTGAAGGCCAAATGAAGCTTTCCAACACATGCCATCTCAATTCTGGATAGTATCTGGAGGGGACCTTGAATCTCTAGAGACAGCTACATTATTTTATTTCCTCCTTTTGATTATGACTTGAGAATCTCCAGGTCAGGGACCCTGGCACCTCCCTGTCTTCTCTCATCAGTGGAGTTCTCTGGCCTGGGTGCAAAAGATTATGATACAATGGCCAGGGGAACAATGGATGCTGGCTGACTATATATAGGAATTCTAGGTTTGGTTGTTATGGAAACAAACAGAAAAACAAACACCTAATCCTGAAAATAAGTCTGAGGCCAAACTTGAAGGAAACAGACTTTGAAAACTTCCTGTCATTCTGATGAGTAAAAACAAAACCTTGAAATACGATCCCAGAGTAGATGAGGGGGAAACCACAAACAATATAAAATACTCCAGTCTTTAAAACTACAGAAACAGCCAAAATATAGGTGTTCTTTTTTTCAGATTGATTTGTCATCACACTTCAGCTCTCAGAAAGGGTCTCTCAGAGGCTGAGTTCTGCAGGAGCTCCAGGCTGTCACTCTTTTGGAATCCGGACCCATCTGAGGTAACTGAAAGAAGACATCTATGTCCTCTTTCACCAGATCTTATTAAAGAGTTTACTTGTCTTTCTGTATCTTTCTACCTGCTGGCATCAGCACTACCAAGTCAATGGGATCAGATACATTTGATTAATTCATTTTCCTCTTTTTGTCTACACATAAGCCTAGCATTTGGAAGGCTCTTTGGGGTCTACTCATGATTCCACTGTTGCTGCTCATGTTCAGGCCCTCATGGTTGTCCACTTAAAATATTCCTCACCAACCTACATTTCCTGTCCCCCCCCCCCGGTGGAGTCTTTTCAATTATAAGACACAAGTGTAATCACTACATCCACCCCTAACAAGAAAAAGAAAACAACCTCACCCCAGAACTACATGGTCCCTATACTGTATGAACACCAGCCACAAACGCTTCTCAGATATTTCAGCCTGAAATACTCTAGTTAATCTAACAGAACTCAATTCGAGTTTGCTATCACTATGAAGATTCTCTTAGGTACATGCTCACTTGAGTCTTCTCAAGGTCATTTCTACTACCAATGATGCCCTATTGAAATTACATTATTTAGCCAAACACTTCCTTCTTTCCTCTATTTGTTTGTTTGCTTTTTGAAACAGGGTTTCTCTGTGTAGCTCTGGCTGTCCTGGAACTCACTATGTAGACCAGGCTGTCTTCAATCTCAGAGACCTGACTGTCTCTGCCTTCCAAGTGCTGGGATGAAAGGTGTGCACCAACACCACGGAGCTCTAGTCCACACTTTCAAAGAATACTATGCATCTGCACATCAATCTATTTACTACTTCATCATTTTTTGTAAGTCGACTTCCCTTGGAACTTTGCTTGGGGCCTGTATTAAAACAAGAGTCCAATAAACCTGCTGTAAATACCCAGAGTTCAAACTGAAAACATAGGTCTGCAAAACTGAGATTTGAAAGCAAAATCCAATTGGCCAAATGCCACTCTCATTTTGGATGCCAGTTTAATAGAGCCTTCCCACTGAAACACTGACCTACTTTCACCGAAACAAGCTTAGGTCTTAATTACAAGGACAATGGCTTCTATACACTGGAATTTGAATGGAAAGGAATCCACAGTCATTCCAAGAAGCCAAAGGCACTCATTTCTGGCTGTAAGACACCACTGTGAAATAGTGGGTGCAGGAACATCTGGAAGCCATGTGCAACATTCTCGTCTTCCTTTTATGCAGCCATTGGTAGACACAGATGTTTGTGAGATGCAAAGCTGTATACAAGTCATACCCATTGAATACACCAGGATTTTAACACAGTCAACACCAAGACCACTTATATAACAAGAGAACACTTTGCAACTGATGACACGGTATTCCTGGATTACCTTCAAGCGTTTTCCCTCTGCAAAGCATTTTCCACAATGAGGAACACACTTTGTAGATAGGAAATATTCATGTTTTTCATTTTATATAAGGGCCTATGGTGGCTCCAAAAGGCTTCGATGGCTTCATATTAGGCAGACAGTGGAGAAACAGCAACCTAACCTGGGGCTCTTGTGTGGCCCAGTTTTTTAAGTGTCTTTTCTTTTTCTCCTGCTACAGTCATTAAGATACATTCTTCATTAGATGACATTCATAACTCAAAGACTCTATTCTTTAAAACCCTCCTTGAAACAGACTGGGAATTTACAGGGAAGCAAATGAATGCAAGGGGAAGAGGCCTTTTCCTAAGAATTTTTTTTCTTTCTTTAAGGAAACTCTGGGTGGCATCTGCCATTGTTAATTGAGAGGTTCTTACAATACCAAATGCATAATTCACCTGTGACTCTTTTGAATTGTGTGATGAGGAAGTAATGTTTCCTGCTGCTCGTTTAGATCCTATAGATGTCTTTATCACACTGAACTATCCAACAAAAAAGCACAAAGTACAAAGGCGCCTTTCTAGAAACAACTTGTCCTGCTCCACAGAGAGCTCCCGAGTAACCTCAGAAGGTATTTAGAGCTCACAGGCCATGGGTGAAACCATGGTACTTCCTCGAGACCTGCCTTGAGGGGAGATGCCCACCAACTTCAAGGAGATAGTCACTGTGTATGTAGGGCTGGCTACAAGCCGAGCTGTGTGAGCCAGACAGGAAACCATTGCGGAGATTGCTTGAAAGATTAATCAGGAAGAAAGCGCATCTGGCTTAAGTACATATATTTAGAGACATACAGTGCTCTGAGCGATGGTATGGAAATCAGGTGAGAAGGGCGATGCCTGATCAAGAACAGGAATGAACAGCCACATTTCAAAGTACAAAGCTATTCTAAAACTGCCTCCAAGCTGTAGTCTATAAACCAACAAACCCAGTGGTTTTTTCACCCTTTATTTTCACATATTCTCACTCAGTGGAAGAAAATCCTCACTCTGGGTCAAGCTATACTTTTAATCACCACTAAGTCACTACCTCAGGGTAGTTCCTCCACCCACTTCAGATTCACCCAGGAGCTCTGCCTGGGGTATGTGATGTAAGCCTCCCTGATGCTGGAGAGCTCAGATGATGAGAGATTCACCTAATACTAGCTTGATGTTTAGTGGCTCTGTCTGTATGTGTGATAACTCTTACTGATCTATAAGGTCATCATGGCTTTATAGAACTATTGTTTCCCAATGTATAGATGCAGAAACTGAGGGGGAGAATAAGAACCAGACAATATTTCCTCTTTAGAGCATGCTTATGAATATCTTATAGTCTTAGAGAGACTCTCAACCAAGCTTCTGGTTTCACATTTGCCAGGGAGATTGATAATGGTCATCTTGATGTGATAACAGTGTGTGAAGGATAGTGTCTATTACATAGATAATGCTTCCAAGTGTTACTGTGATTCTCTGTCCCAGCTGGGTCCTGCTGCCACTTCAGTCCCAAATGAACACACAAACACTTATATTAATTATGAAACTGTTGGCTGATGACTAGGGCTTCTTATTGGCTACCTCTGTCTTAATTATTAACCCATAACTACTAACCCACATATTTCTATGTGGCCTTATCTTACTGGAGAATGCTAGACCTGCAACTCCTTTGTCTGCTACACAATGACTGCTTAGCATCTCCACAGAGAAGAGAGTGATTTCCTGTTTGTCCCTACTTATATCCTGATTCTGCCCAGCTACATCACTTCCTGTCTGGCCAATCAGCCAATCAGTGTTTTATTCATTAACCAATAAGACAAACATATACGCAGAAGAACATTCCCCACCATGTAAGACTTTTCAGTTAAAGTCCACACCATACACACTTTGCATTAAAAAAGGGTATTTTCACAAGTGAGAGAATCTGATCACCTTAACTAGACTACAGGGTTGAATGGAGTGGCAATCTCTCACTATGCCATGATGTTGGAATAGGACAGTCATTCCATCTCTACAAACAAGGTAGATGCTCACAGCTTTGTTTTGGCAGGTTGTCTCTGCACAAATCTAAATTCCTGGCTACTGCTAGCTTGATTGATGTGTTGGAAGTAGATATGGTTAAAGTGGGGAGGGGGTCAACTGTGGGAACTATGTCAAAGGCAGGGATCAACCTAAGTAATACAAAAAGAATTGTCACCCCATTTTGTTAGGTAACAATGCACACAGAATGGACATCTATCTGCTTGTTAAAGGCAAATTTAATTCCAAAATTGCAGTGCATTTCCTAGCAAATATTCTGGACTTTATTTCCTTTTGCTTTTTTCAAACTTGCTTGCAGTTTGAGCATGGTTCTTGATGTCTAGCCTGTCATCCTGCTTCCCAAACACTTTTGCTTGCTTGCTTTTGACAGCATCTATTGCTACACCATGCTGAGTTCCTGGTTCTCCCTGACATCTATGAGGGACAGTGTCACAACTTCTAGGCTCGAATGATTTTGGGTTTTGGATTTTACTCTGTGACTGAGGATGACACCTTGGATTCCCTGGGAACTTGGCTTAGCCTGCTCTGCTTCCCAGGACTGTCGGTCTAATCTTCCTTCAACTGTAGGTCAGTAAAACAAGTGGAAGGGCAAGCAAGTACAGAAGGCCATACAGAAAGAACAACATGGTCATGGTCTAGAGTGTGAAACCCAAATCAAATAGACAAGGCATCAGCAGTCTGTAGCTCAGTGTGCGAGAGTAAAGGTACTCAGGGAGAGTGTGGGGTCCACATATGAACCTTCTGTGCTGACTTGGAGCTTTGAAAACAGAGTAAATAATCACTGAAGGACTCAAAACAGAGACACTGTATTTTAACCATTTTCATGTCTAGAGGTTTTACCATTGCAGCATGCTTTAAAAGGGGTTCCCTTCTCTTCTCATGACACTGTCCCACTAGCAACCCTACTCCATGCTCTATTAAGTAGAAAGAACTACTGTTTCTCATCTGGATTTTACTAGTGTATTGGAACTATTCATCTGAAACTCAGTCCCTACTGTTTCTGCCATGCACATCTGGAATCGATTACAGGCCTACCCAGGGAGAGGAAAGAAGACAACTCAGGGATCTGCCTTTTCTGCTCCCTACAGACCCTTCATTTGCAAACAATAAGCACAGGCAACTCCGTGGTATATTGGCACACTACAAACAGTGTGTGCTCGGCATCCAAGCGAGCAGTCAATGACCTGGAATCTTTGGAACATTTCTAGACCACTGAGTCACAGTAACAAGCAAAAGGACCCAGAGCTGCATTTTATTCTTTAGTTTTAACATTCGCATGTCAACACAGGACACGTCCTGATTTCATTCTAATTTCACTGAGTGGTCAAAATATTATTTTGTCAACTAATGCCATATTCTTCTGGATTTATTAGCTCATTAGAAATGATTTGATGATTCAAAACAAGTATAACACTACTCTATATTAGTAATTTTTAAAAGATGAGTTATCTTTAATTACATGCCTGTGTATACATGTGTCAGTGTATGTATGTGAGTACATATGCCTAAGGTGACCAGAAGAGGATGCTGGAGTTCCCTAGAGCTGGAATTAGAGGCTATTGTGAGCTGCCTGAAGTAGGTGCTGGGCATAGAATTCAGGTCCTCTACAAGAGCTGCTCTTAACGTTTGAGACATCTTTCCAGTCCCTGCATTAACAAATGATAGCGACAAAGCTAACCTGGCTTCATATTCCAAGAACTCTTGGGTAAGCAGAGGAATCACTACACCCCACAAACAGTGAAAATGAAACAAACACGTCTGAGACTGTCACCTGCATAGTTGGAAAAGTGTGGAGCTCTGGAGACAGATGCAAGCGCACGCCCATGCATGCACACCCACATAACACACACACACACACACACACACACACACACACACACACACACACACACACACACACACACAGAGATTTTAAATCTGGTTAGATACGTTAAACATTTGGAATGTGGGACATAAATAGCTTTCATTTTACATTTACAGGACCTCTACTCCAGTAAGAGGTGGCCCAATGCTAGGTGCCTAGAACAGGAAGAAAATAAAAACTTTGCCCCTAATAAGCTTCCTTCAGGGAATATGAGACAGCAGGAGAAGCACATGGCAGAACATGGAGGGAGCTGCTTTAATTCTAGCATGAGGGAGGCAGAGGCAGGCAGGTCTCTTTGAATTGGAGGCCAGCATGGTTTCCATAATGAGTTCTAAGGCTGCATAGTATTATTTTAAATTCAAAGAAAGCAAAATTAAAGGAACTTTATTTCAGATTCCAAGTAAGACATGGGTTTTAGGGGGAATTCCCCTCTTTTTAATAATCACTATTCTTTGGTGGTAAATTACCATAAATTGCTAAGATATTTACCTCCACTGTACTACCTTAATAATATCTAATCATAATTTTGGATATTAGAGCATACCCACTTGATTCCTGAAATGACCTCAGAAAGTGGGCATCATTATTTTATGTATTTTAGGAAAGCAAGACCCAGAGAGGATTTAAGGATAATAATGTGTGATATGGATCATGGCAGGACACCCACCTAAGAGCCCACATTTCATTACAGTGAGAATGGTATGTCACAGACACGAGCCTGCAGCAGCTCAGTTGTCTGACGATTACTAAGTTGATATGAACTACATGGAAATGTCATCTCCAAACGACCATTTGCTTGATTTTTAGTATCTCTAGTGGAGTGAAAACGATCCTTGTTGGCATTGGCTCAATCAAAAACAAATCCAGTGACACCCAGCAAGCAGCATACCCCATGCCAACAATGCTACATCCCTCCAGAATTCCACTAAAAAGTAACTGTTAGGAGATGGGGTAGAGGATCCATGGAACATTTGGACACTTTCCCTGAAAATGCCTGATTGGCACCATGGATAGCAAGAGTGAATGTCTGGGGTGGAACTTGGACAGGCTGATGGAATAGTCAGATGTTGCAGATTTGTCGCTGTGGATAACCTTCACCTCCTTTCTAGATCCAGGAAGCTCAGGGGTATAATGCAAGCTGTTCTCCATAGGCTACAAGTCAGCCCTGGGGCACAGCTGGTCTGAACAGTTGTTTTATGTGCTATGACTAGCCCCAGCAGTCACCTCCAGAGACTAAGATGACTGATGGCAAACGGAACCACCAAAGATTCTTTGCTTTTTCTGATTTTCAAATGATAAATAATCAATCCGATCTTGCATAGAATCACTACATTTCTGCCTGACAATGTTCAGTTTCCTTTGATAATAGGTAATTTATATGTCCTCAGCATACTCCCAAGGAACATGGGGACTCAGAGTATACTGGAAATCAAAGACTACAGGAGTAGAGCCATGGAATAATGAAGCCTTTTGAAAACATTAGCAAAAAACTATTTTAAAAAAGAAAAAAAAATCTTTTCCTTGAATATTGCAGTTGATCATTTAAATAATTAATGTTTTCTAGTTAAATGTGGTGTGGACACCTGTAATCCTAGTATTTGGGAGACTGAGACCAGATTGCCATGAGATTAAAACCAGAATGCATGGGGGAAATACACACACACACACACACACACACACACACACGTACATACATACACACGTACACACACACACAAATTTAAACAGTTCAAGAATGATCTTGGCTATAGGATGAAAACATGTCAAACATCATTAAGACTAATAACAAAAAGAATTATTCTTTTCAGGGATATATTATGGAGGTTAAAAGCCAAAATGCAAAAAAGAATCCTGCAGATGAATTAGGAAAAAATTGCCTTATTTTGTTGCCATAACAACATATAGAATTCACTAATTTTAATGTGTCTATAAGGAATTTCATTTAAAATTCAACTGTCTGCCTGTGGTTTAGTTATAATCATCATGCTTCTTCTTACAGACATGTTGGTGGCATTAGTTTAGCTTGCACACAAGGTGCATTCCTTCGTCTTTCTCCAAATTCCTAATTAAAAATTTACCCATGGGCAAAATTTGAAAACACTCTAAAATCATAATAGTAATAAAATCACAACTTAAAAGTACAATATTTTGTGGTTGGTATAGCTATTAACTATACAGCTGCTCCCTTCGTTTTTGGGGGGACAAGAGGGATAGGCAGCAGCTGTTTGCAACTTCATTGACTCTACTCCTATCTCTTTTCCAGAAATTACTGTGGCATACACATACATATATTGACACTATATAGAGATAAGTCTAAAGAATCCCACATTTATTTTTAAAAGTAAATCGGATTTGTGATTAACAAAGATAACCTGGAAAAGCAGATTGGAAAAGATTGATATTAGAGCCAGAAAGATGGGCTAACATCCATGTTAGCAATGAAAGGGATGATCCAGGGGTCGGATTTGGCAAGTGTCTAACACAAGCCAAAGTCATCAGAGAGGAGGGACCCTGGGCTGAGAAAATGCCTCTATGAGACCAGGCTGCAGGCCAGCCTGTAGAGCATTTTCTTAGTTAATAACCGATGGGGGAGTATACAGCCCATGGTGGGCATGCTGTCCCTGACTGGTGTTCCTGGGTTCTATAAAAAAGCAGGCAAAACAAAGAGAAAGAAAGAAAGAAAGAAAGAAAGAAAGAAAGAAAGAAAGAAAGAAAGAAAGAAAGAAAGAAGGAAGGAATGAAGGAAGGAGAAAGGGAGAGAGGAAGGAACGAAGGAACATAGGAAGACAGAGAGGAAGACAGAAAGAAAGAAAGAAAAAGAAAGTCTGAGTAAGCATGATGAGCAAGCCAGTAAGCAGCAGCCCTCCAGGGCCTATGGATCAGCTCCTGCCTCCAGTTTTCTGTCTGAACTTTGATGATGAACTGTGATCTGGTAGCCAAATAAATCCTTTCCTTACAAGTTTCTTTGGACATGGCATTTCATCACAGCAATAGTAAGCCCTGACTAAGGCAGCAAGTTTGAAGTTCAGGAAGACAAGGGAGACAGAGAAGCCTGTATGCTAGAAAAGGCTCATTTAAATAAAGGGCCAACCTTAGAGTCTGCACCAGGCTTGGGGATGGGTGGTAAAGGAAAGTTCAAAGCAATAGCTACAGAGAATTTGAGTTTATGATGCTGGATGTAGATAGAATGCCATGGCCAATCCAGCTCCCAATGGGCCACTGGATGCAAGCAGGGGAAGGTAACTCTTCCTAGCTGAGGAGCTCAATTTTTGGCTAGGTTACTCCATGAATATGATCTGTTGGAATTCTAGAGTTTGATGGGTATGGCTGGATGAGTTCACAGAAGGTAAAAGAACACTCTGGCATATAAGAAAAAATAAAAAGGGAATATCAAACAAAGAAGCACAAACATTTTTGAGTAAAAAAAAAAATTAAGAATTAAGTCACTGGAGTTACAGAGAGAGAGAGAGAGAGAGAGAGAGAGAGAGAGAGAGAGAGAGAGGCTCAGCCAGTAAAGCACTTGCCACATAAGCCTGAGTTCAATCCCTGGGAATCACATAATCCAAGGAGAAATTGTTCTCTAACATTCTCTCTCTCTCTCTCTCTCTCTCTCTCTCTCTCTCTCTCTCTCTCTCTCTCATTCAACACACACACACACACACACACACACACACACACACACACACACACACAGCATAATGAAACACATGGGCAGAAGTTGTAGAAGTCAGTTAACTCAGAGAAAGGTGTGACTGGAGAACGGTGCAGTACTGGAAGCCAGTACATCCTGCGATGCACACAGCCAGGTCCCACCAGCACTTCCAGATACTGCCCAGTTCATGGTAGCTCCCGAAGGCTCTGGTAAACTTGGGAAAATCCCCAGGCCTTTGCATAAGAGCTGATGCTTCACTGGCTTTCTTTGTCTGTGATTCCTTTTGCAGCTCTAATTCAAGTCAATTTAAGAAATATTTATTGAAATGGCCTGCCAAGTGCTAGGCCTCTGGAGAGAAAGAGGAAGCAGTCCTTGACCTCTGATAACACACAGTTTGTAGTCAGAGAGACAGATATGGTGGCTGATAATTACACAGATATTTGGCAAGTCAAGAAATGGACGTGAACACAAGGGTCAAAAGCTATCAAACATACTTTGTATTTATCCTCCTGGCAAAATCTCACTTTCAGCCCATTACTCCAAACAGTCTAGACAGTCTGTAATCTTGATTTTGTCACTTCACTTATAGACCAATTTGCTAGGTTTTAAAATGCATTAAGTTTCAAGAAAACAGCAGGGACATGGGTCTGGTTGAAGTTCTGGGGAAGGGAGGAATGAGAGACCCTGAAAATGAAATTAACTTCTAATTAGCAAACTGTGATTCTGAGAATCCTGCCTTAAATATATATAATACATGTATCATGCATATAAAATGTATCATACATATACATGTAAAATCAAAAATCAAAGACTCAGCGTTTCTTGTTGGGAAAGGATGCTTTGGACTTGCGTATCTTAGGAAGAGGATTCTCATATTTCAAATATGTATGTAGACGGTTTATCAGCTGATGGGACACATCAAGGGAGAACAAAATCACCAAAGGGAAAACTCATTTGTTGTGTGTGGCTCTAGTTCTTTAGAAAATAGTAATAAATAAATAATAATAATAAAATACGTTCTGGTTTTTTGTTTTGTTGTTTTGCCTCTTCACAGAACAAATGTGGAGATGGTACCATAGCAAACTATTAGTAGAGCTTTTCTGCTGGGTAGGGAGGAGCTAGTTCACAGGTGACCCCAGCAATGTATGCTGTGCATGAAACTGGGCAGCTTTAATCACAAGTTGGTAAAAATGTTGCAAACAGAGGGGAAGTTTTATGTAAGCACATCAAAAGGATGACCATGACCCATGACTCTTTCTCTTAGGGTTAATTTTTTTATTGTGTTTGTGGGCATCTGTGTGCATGTATGAGCACATGTGAGCTGTGACCAGAGGCCAGAAAAGAGTATTGGATCTCTTGGAACTGATATTACACATGATTGTGAACTGACTGATACAGGTATTGGGATCTGAACTCTGATACTCTAAAGGAGGAAAGGATGACCTTAAGCACTGACACATCTCTCCAGTCCCCTCCTGACTATTTTTAATGTGTTCTCATTCCTGAAGAGACAGAAACAGATTTACCGCTCAGAAATACTGAGCATTTTCCACAGGACTGAGGCTCCCCTACTATTGGTGTTTCCTGTTCAGTCTGTTCCTTAACAAACCCATGGTATTTCCCCGTGTTAAATTCCTCACTGGCCTACACTCCTATTGCCCCACTCAAACCACTCATTCCCCTCCAGCTAGACTGGTCCTGCAATCCAATTCTAGTATAAACTCCATCTCTTCGATCATATTCTCTGAGAGCCAAGCCTTCTCCTTCCCATAGTGGCAAGCCATTAAAAGCTAGAAATATTCTCACTTCATATTTCTGGTCCTTTAACTTCATACTACCTCCATGTCTAGTAACTTAAGCTCTAAATATAAATGAATAATACCACACCTCTGGTTTCCTTCAGAAGATTCCAGAACCCCCAAACATACAAGAAAAGGTTTGCTATACTAGTCCACATCATGCCTAGATGAGCAGTTTTGCTGTCAGACCTTGACAAGGCAAAAGGTAAAGAAAGGCAAACATGAGCTTTGGATTTAATGTATGAAACCCAACTCCAGCACATCTAGGTTCTGTGCCTTTTTTTTTTTAATTCATCATCTCAGCCCCCAGGACTTCAGTTTCCTTCTCATAAAATCAAATTAATCATTTGTGCCTCACATTCCTGAGACATATTAAGGCAGATGATCAATTTAAAGCAATCAGCAGAGTTAGATCAATAAAAATGATTATTTTTAATCACTTAGGAAGCAAACAAGGAGGCATGCTGGGTCCTTATAGAAACTGCAATGGATGGCTTTCCCTCTGGCCCAAAGGTAGAAAATCACTAGCAATGCTAAAAACTAAGAACTAGATTATAAGGGTTAGGAAGGTCTGCTGTCTTTGTGCGGTTTGCTCTACAGTTGTGGTAGAAAACTTGCAGTGTGTGAAAAATAAAAGATGATGTAAGGGGGTTGGCTTGTGAGATTTATCTAAGAATATTGTGTGTCCCCGAAGAAGCTGTTGAACTGGGAAGCCGAGCGGGCAGGCTCCCCAGGAGTAGAGTGTTGGTATATGAAACTTAAGCTGGGCCCTGCACTCTGGCCAGATGCCTCCCTGGGTGGAGCCTGTAAAAGGATTAGAGCCCAGAAGCCAGACATATTCCTCCTCAGGCCTCGACAACAAGAGACAGAGCCCAGCAGAAAAGAAATCCATCCTCTACCTGAAATCTCACCTCTCGTGCCACCTTGACCTTCTTTACCTCTCTATTTCTGTTGAACCGCACCATCACCACTGAGAATTTTCTGTAAGCTATGATTAAAGGATTCTGAATAACTTAAGAAAATGTACACATTACTACAGCAGGCTTTCCTAGTCACACTATTAAAATTTAGATAACTTAAAAAAAAGAAAAAATAGTTTTGGCTTCCAAAACTATGGTATCTTGTTTCAAGTGTTTTGTTTTGTTTTGTTTTAAAGAAATTCTTTACACAAGGCAGTCTTTCTCAGGACATATCCTTCACCCCAGCAATGTGCCCCTCATCTTTTCCCCTGAATCGTTTTGTTCCCACTGTTCTTCCCAGATTCCAAACCCTTTCATGGGTAAAATTCTCTCACAAACAACCGTAAATGAAAGAAGATGGCGCTTCTGGGTCACATAAGTTCCAGGACAACCTGAAGAGCTTTTGATTAATTAAAGCAAAGTAAAACATCCACTTTTAGCTCCTACAACAGAAGACGCAAGGTAGTCAATAATACAGAATGGGATTTTTTCCTTTCAAAAAAGAATAAATATTATTCTAGATGATTGGAGTAATAGCTGAATGTATTTTCTACCTAGTTAAAACAAAACAAACAAACAAACAAACAAACAAACAACTATTTCTTTTAGACAATCCGTTCTCATCCTGTGGGTGATGACCCTTCAATGGGAGGGGTCCAATGAACTTTTCACAGGGGTCGCCAAGACCATCAGGAACCACAAATGTTTACATTATGACTTATAATAGTAGCAAAATGACAGTTATGAAGTAGCAATGAAAATAATTCCATGGTTGGGGTCACCACAACATGAGGAGCTGTACTGAAGGGTTGCAGCATTAGATGGGGGTTGAGAACCACTGCACCGAGCCATACTCCTGGGATTTTGGAAGTCAGAAGATAGTCTCCAACTAGTCACCAAGGCAATCAAAGACACATGTGGAGTTATGCAAACGCCAGTGTGGCTTGGAACTAATTATTAGTGTGTTCAGTAACAAATGATTTCTATTTCTGAAGACCAAAGATCTCTGTTGTCTTGTGGAGAGGGGAATGGACTAGTTGACTAGGTTCCCAGGACATGGAAAGTCTACATTTGAAATGTTATCTAATTCTTCACACACAAAAATGCGGCTGACTCAAAAACATTATAATTCACTATGTAAATGTAAAAAGCTGTCAATTTAAAATAAACAAACAAACAAAAATTTAAAGTTCCAAATCCCATGCAGGTGGGTTTCCTTGGAAGTCTTCATCACATGATCAAGTTCAAGATGATCAAGATAGAGGGTTCCTGTATGCCACTCATGTCAGTTCTTATAACTTATTGTCTAGAGATGCATAGAGTGCAAACTAGAGACTTTGATGCCACTTTGTTTTTGGAAGTCGATGACTTTGAAGACTTTACAGTAGAGCTGTCATTCTTTATAATAAGCATAAAATAAAATCTAGACTGCATTTTATGAAGAAGTTCTGGTGTCAAAGAGGGAAGGTTAGTAGTGTCTAGTCAAGTAATTCTAAGACCAGCTGAACCTATTAAAAATTACAGCCAAGCCATTAAAATTATGTCTTATATTTCATGTGCTATAACCGATGTAAATCTTTGTATCTTGCAGTTATTCACATGAAAGTCTCCATTTCATTACTGTCATTTTTAGAGAAACCACCTCCCTCTCTCTCTCTCTCTCTCTCTCTCTCTCTCTCTCTCTCTCTCTCTCTCTCTCTCTCTCTCTCTCTCTCTCTCCTACCCCAAGAGAAATTTGATTGCAATTGGAACCTGTGTGGAAGGTCTGATGCCCTAGCAACTAATTGGATCCTCTCAAAGGTTGAATTTTATGTCTGACCTATTTAGAGATCTGAAAAGCTTCTCCTCAGAAAGCAGGCATCCCAGATCTCAATTCTGAGGTGCCAAGTATCACCACAGTCAAGGTTAAACGAGTTGATAGTTTAGGGATAGCCTCAATACTATTCTCTTCTTCTGTTTACTCACATGTAACTCACACATTAGCATTTTTAAAGGCTTTCCCCAATGTCTTGCATTTGACACCTTGGAATATTCCATACATTAACTAAGTTGACCAAGATGAGCTGCACTAATGATTATAATATAGCCATTACATCGTTTCATATTAGCAGCCTGGTGGAACGATTCTTCGGGGAAAATAAAAGTTCTACTCATCAATGAGTTTTATTGTCTGCTTCATTCTACACAGAATCTTTGCGTTTGGAGTTCATTTGTCCCAGAGACACTGAAAATAAACTGCCCACTGAAGGGGCAACTGTACACACTGAATCCAAGAGGCAGCTCCGCTACTGGTAACCTTATAGCAATACCCATTTCTCTCCAACTCTACCACACTTCTTCATTCTTGAGACACCCGTCCATCTCAGCATTCAGTTTCCCTCTTACACAGATGCTCTCATGTAGAGAACAATGACAATATTTCAAATGCTACGTGATGGCAGATCTGCTCACTATGGCAGGATAGTTGCATCAGAAACTCTCTGTGAAAACAGTCCCCAAGGCGTCATCTACAAATTGGTGCCTTTTGAATGTTTCTCTTGAATAGATATAAACTTAACACTGGGTCACTTAGCTCTGTGGACTCGTTACAGTGGACTGAATTGAAAATTAGGAAGCTTCCAAGAAACCAGTTACAAGAATACTGTATTCCCTAAATACCTGCCTGACTGCCCCATTTAGAATAGGGACAGAACCATGGCATATATCTACAAGTGCAAATACAGCCCACAGGTAAGGGACAGAAGTGATAAAAATCAGGGCATATAGGGACAGAACCGTAGCATATATCTACAAGTGCAAATACAGCCCACAGGTAAGGGACAGAAGTGATAAAAATCAGGGAAGGGCCCAGAGAGTTTAAAAACACGCTTCAAAGGGAGGAAAAGTCATAAACTTATAGAAAGATGCAATCAAGGAGGAAGATCCTTGCTCTGCAAAGTTTATTCAACAGGTGCAGGCGGGGAGGAAGAAGGTAGCAGCTACAGAGACAGGAGGTAACACCAGGATTGGTTAGTGAAGGCATTCTGTAACCGGGAAAAAAATGACTAAAGCTAACTCTGAGTGAGTGTAGAGGACTGTGATTTTCAGATGTGAGGAAAATATGGCTGGTTAAAAAAATAAAAGAAAAGAAAGTACTATCAACTACTGTATAATCTAGAGTTTTCAAAGGGCAACTAAAAAAAAGTTATAACAGCAAAGTCACTGAGCAACCAGGAATAGTAGCAGATGCCCAAGATTCTAATATCCTGGAAGTTGAGGTAGCCAGAAGTTTGAGGGCAGCCTGTGCTATAGTGGGTTCAAGAGCAGCCTGTCTTAAAACACAAACAAGACTAAACAAACAAATCACACTATTCCTTAAATTTTCCTGTTACCTCCGAATTACCAAAACCTAAGAAATTCACATAGCTCATTATGTTTTTACAAATAAGTCACAAAATCAAAGACTTCTTCATTGGAGGGGTATTATGCCTAAGAATTCTTAGTGTTTTTCTCAAGGCTGCTAACTAGGTGTCAGTCTGGAAAGCTCACATCTCTCTCATTCTATACTTAGTCTTAGTGATTACCTTTTGTTTAAACAGTCTCATGGCAGCTAATTCCTAAAGCAAGCAATTTCATATGGCAGACTGGCTAGGCAGAAGAAATTATTTGTTTGCTTGCTCGGTTGGTTTTGGCCAGGGGAAATTCAAGGAGGAAAAAGGCAGGACATGGCTGAATTTCCAATTACATATCCATTGCTCATGTCTTGTGTAGCTTCTCAGGCCTAAACAAACCTCATGGCTAAACTCCATTGGCCTACTTTCTTTGTTATTTTATAGCTGTGCCTGTACAGATTTCTCTGGACTGAAAGAGGAGACTTGGAAACAGACTGATAAAAGCCAGTCCAATATTTAAATGGCAGGAGAAGAAACACAGTAAACACATCCCTGTGGAACACTTAACTTTGTTGACAACCTTGCTGTCTCCCCCTTAATGCATTGTTTTGAATAGTGAGTGAGTGCCACTTCCCATTATCCAATACACAAAACCAATACCTCACGACCATCGCTTTTATTCCCAACAACTGATCATACAAAGTATTTAGAGGATTCATGGAACATGTCAAGACTGACAGCTCCAAGCCCAAGAGCTCCATTGTCAAGACTGACAGCTCCAAGCCCAAGAGCTCCATTGAAGCTCTGAACAGGTGTATGGCCAGGCAGCTGGGGTTGAGAGCTGCCCTCTACCTCCCATTTTCACTCTCTCAGCTTCCTTCCCCACTCCTTTAGTACATCCCTCTGGGTTAGAATTGAGAAGAGCCTAGGCAGAACCTCCCCTCTGGACTGCTTCCCTCTGCCAGAAAGAACTGGCTTGTTCTCAAGACAGCAAGCGTTTGCCCACTGCAAAACAGCAGTGAGCATGTCAACTCATTTTACTCTCATCACTCACTAGGGATTTAGATAGCCAAGGACATACTGGCCATTTCCCTGGGTTTATGGATCTCTACTCCCCTAGGCCTGCAACACATTTTTGGTTCATGTGTTCACAGTGTCCTGGCATCTGCAATGTGGGAAACCCTAAATGAGAGCCAATAGCCCCACAGCTTCTCCCTATTAAAACGTGCAATTGGATTTCACATGTGTGTTTCAAACACCATTCAGAGCATGATTTACAGGCTACTGTCTAGCCCCACAGCTGTTTTTCCATCCTCCAGACTGAGCTGTTTCTAGGAATCCACCATGAGCTCCCTGGCAAATGGTCCTCCTAGCGTGGGCCTCCTAAGTCATTCCTGGCCCTGCTAAACAATGTGAGATCTAAAGTGGGGCTTTAAGAAAACACTTATCGAATGCATAAACTATTAATTATTCTTTCCGCATAATTATTCCTTCATGAGAACAGCCTATGCCATGCCTCCTTTCTGTTACCCCCACCCCCTAATCAACTTTATTGTCATCAAATTAAACTAATCGTGGCTGGTCCTTGGATATGCGTTGTTTATGTATGCTAAAAATAGTACAGGACCAAGGAATTTGTGTGAGTCTCAGCAAATGGTTACCACCTATAGCTTTCACAGCAAATGTGTCCTTTCTCCAGACAGAAAACAAAAAGTGCCACTGCATATAGAAATTATCTTCCTGTAGGCTGCATGCTACAGTCACTCAAAGTCAGATTGCCGTGTCATTGAGACACCCACCCCTCTCCACAGTCCAGCTTCTAAGAGTCTGACACTCGCTCCCCCACCCCCCAAAAAAGTTAGGCTTCAGGCTTAGGGCTGTAGTAAGCATTTCATTTTCTGATGCTGGAGGGCCAAAACAGCCTCATGTTTATTTAGGGTTTGTCTGTGCCTAGACCAGCATGTAGCCAATACAGGTTCAGAGAGTTGGCAGAGCTCAGCTCTTTTTAACCAAGGTGGAAATGAATGAGTAAGTAGTCTACGGGACCCCCTTAGCCAGGGACTGAGACCAAACATGCAAGGGAGACAGAGGAAGGGTTGGTATTGAGTGAACTGTCCCAGGAAACGGCTTTACAGGGAATAGTATTTAAGTGGATCCATTTCACTCAAATGGCTGCAGGAGTACAGTTTCCATTTCAGATTTAAAAGAAAAAAAAAAAACCCAATTAATTAAAATTCACATTAATAAAAACCTTACAATTTAGGTCGAATTTGATTTTGCCCTCTGGTCACAATATACTATAACCCCCACACACCCGGGAACAGCCTCCTCGGGTGAAAGGGGGTTATTTCTTTACTCTTTCTCATGTACTCTCACAGCACTCTGGTGTGGAGACTCCGACCACACTGGCTTCCCTCCACAGTTTAAACCACAGTTGTGGGGGCGCTCAGTCCCTCATAGGCACATAAGAAACCTCCTGCTTGTCAGAAGTTCTTAGGTGTCTGACACTCAGGCTTTTCATTTTATTTTAATTATGGTCTCGGGGATAACCTCTCTGCTCCATCCTCTTCATAGACTTCATGAATAAAGATCATTAATTACTGTTTTGATAACCTGAGAATTAGTCTCTGTTGGCAAGTTAGGCTATCAGAGTCTCAGGTCATCTTGAAGAACATCTAGATGTAAGCCCTCGAGTGAATAAGCCCAAATCTACAGTTGCCATAAATGGTCCCAAAGAACACAACCGTGACCAAAAGATGAAAATCACAGAAATGAAATGGCCAGTCACTGATACTTCCTGTGTGTCAGACATTACAGCAGGCATTTTTTTTTTTTTTTTTTACATGTGCACCTTGTCTCATTAATCTCTCAGGACAAGCAGCTGAGGCTTGCATATATCATTATTCAACCTCACATACAGGAATAGAAACTAAGACTGCCTAGGGAAACAGAACTGCCAGAGGGAGACGGTTGGAATCCAGGTCTCTGCTCCACTTTCCATCCACTGAGATCTTCCCAGGGATGGAATGGTAGATGCTGGGAGAAAGGCCTCCCTAAGCTGGGAGAACTGTAGATCACAACGGTTGCTGGCTCAGACATGCTGCAGAAGGCATCATGCATCAAAGAAGGGAGGAGCTTCAGGCTCTCCTACACTCTCCACTCCTCCACTGAGGTGCCCCGCCTACAGACATTCTGGGCAAGCTGATTGTTGTCAGCTCAGGTCTGTTTCCAGGTCTGATCAAAACAAGAAGCTGTCCCTTCGCTCTCGATGCCATGCTGACTGACTGGCTCTAAGTCAAGACTGTCTTCTTAACATGCTTATGTCACAATGCCAGTGAACACATCTCTCCACATCTTCTTGCCTGTTTTTCGAAGCTATGACTCAAAGCCAGGCAGTTCTAAACCCATTTCTCAACTAATGATTCTCTGACACACTTCAGCGATATATTTCAGCTCTAAGAAACCAATGCCACCCCAATATAGCATGTGACCCACTCTGATACGAGTGCCTCATCCAAACTCCATCCATCCATCCATCCATCCATCCATCCATCCATCCATTCATTCTTCCCTTCTATTCTGAGCTTCAGTTAACTTACACGATTGACAACTCCATACACCTCCCAGAACATTTTCTTGTAAGACAAGATAGTCATAGGAACAACAAATGATCTATCATGTATTCCATTCCCATCTCACTAGCATCTACCATGGTAGAACCCAACACCGGCGCATCCTACCCAGCGTGATGCTTCATTGGTACCCATGGACATTATTACCAGGGCATCACAAAGACATGGGGTCTGCACCCCTTCCTACTCCAGTATCTAGAGTGCTCATACCCTTTCCTTCCTTTGAACAACCATATTTTCACATAGAATTTCCTCTAGAAAAGAAAAATCCCAGCTCACCCCATCCTATACGGTTGACTCCATCTTGCGAAGCCATTCTTACCATTGGAGTCCTCCGCTTCTTCGGCTGGGGTAGCCTTTTGAGAGGAGTGGTGGTTATGTGAGGAGAGGAGACTGACAATCCGTGGCCGGGGAAGGGTCAGGGCTTTTCCGTGGACCTTGAGTGAGTGTTCCTTCAACTGGCTGATTGTCATGGTGGAAAATGAGCACCAGGAACACTTGTAGGCATGTTCACCTGGAAGGAGATGGTGGTGAGGTAGAGAGGAAAGGTGGGAGTCAGGAGAAAGAGGGCAAGAAAGCAAATCCACACCGTTAATCGGCTCCCTCTAGAGATAAGTTCTAAGGGTGCTTGGTCTAGAAACCCTCTGAAGACAGCTTCCTGCCCATTCTCACAACCACAAGTTCTAAATAAGAAGCCCTGACAAGTTCCAATGGTAAAGTCACCTGTCCCCATGTGGGTCCTGTCCTACCTATAGTAGTGCAGCGTTGGGATAGTTCTCCCCCAATGCAGCACCCAATTCAGAAAGGGTTAAACGCCTTCTTACATCTCCACACTAAAAAGCGATCACGGCAGGTTTCAGTCAACCACAGAAAATAATACATTTAATTCTTCATCTCGGTGGTTTCCCCAAGTATTCTGTCCCTCCATGGGATGCTATTGTGTTAATTCCCAATGTTTAATTCTGCTGAACTACATACCTCTTCATCTGACACATTCTTAGCCATTTTCTCCCCACATTCATTTGGGGCTCAGGGCGAGCTCATCATGAAACCCCATTCCCTATCTAATCAACAGTACAGAAGTGGAACATTTCTTTAGGAGGCAGAATTGTATATGTTAAGCCTAAGTGAGAAGGGGAACATGGATATTGTTTTCAGCATTCAATAAATAATACATTGGAACTGGAATACAGCACAGAAAGCCATGATCAAATTAAGAGGAGAGTTTGGCTTGCCTTTGCTGTAAACCAACTTTCAAGTTCATTACATTTTTAAGAATCAAGGTTGTCAGTGAGTTTGTCTGATATTGGACAGATATACACTAGTCTGATCAGACCAGAAATCAATCTCATTTAGAGTAACAACAAAGCAATTTGGCCTCCAATCTAATAATCCTGCCCCTGAGAGTCTCTGTTAAGAAAACAGCTTACAAGCCTGGCATAGGGGTTCACACCCACAATCCAAGCATTTGAGCTAAAATCAGAGGATTAAGTTTGAGAATAGCCTGGCTGCAATAGAAAAATACTGCCACAAAAATCCCAATGAGCAAGGAAGGGAGACAAGGAAGAAGGGAGAGAGGGAAGAAGGAAGGAGGGAAGAAGGGAGGGAGGGAGGGATACACCCTTAATACAGAAAAAACTTTATTTGGAGATTAGTATTATTTATAAACTGGCAAGGTGGCTCAGTGGGTGAAGGCCTTGAGGGCAAGGCTCATGACCCAAGTTACAATCCTGGAACCCACATGATAGAAAGAACTGACTTCCTACAAGAAGTCTTTTACACACACACACACACACACACACACACACACACACACACACACACACACACTGAGAATGTAAATACTATTTATGCTGGAAAGATATGAAACAACCTAGATCTTGAAACAAAAGAAAACAATTAGACAAATGTAGGCACGTATGTCCTCTTGAATAGCCACCATTAAAATAAATTCTTGAGAACTTGTAATAAAACAGAAAATTAAAAATGAATTGAAACATAAAACATACTTTACAGACATTATAATCACAACTGAGGAAAATAGGACAGGAAGTATCAAAAATTAATAGTACCCTTTATATGATAACATTATGGATGACTAAATAGATTCCTTCGGTTTTAAAATTTTCTTCAATAAATAGGCACTTTCAAATGTATTTTCTTAAAAGTGGTATGTTGCTATGTTGCTAAGCTTGCCTCAAACTCCTGGACTCAGGGAATCCCCTGCTTCAGTTGCCCAAATCCAAGAACTACAGATGTGTTGCCTGCTGGCTACTAAAACCTTTATTTAAGATTAAATTCGGGGGGACAGCACTGTCATCATTGATTTTTTTTTAAAGGTTTATTTGTTTATTCTTACTTATGTGTATATGTGTGCCTACATTGATTTATGTGCACCACATGTATATACATGCCCTCTGAGGCCCGAGAGCGTTGTATGCCCTAGAACTGGAATTACAAGTGTTTGTGAGCCTTGTACTATGGATCCTGAGAACCCAGCTCAGGTCCTCTTGAAGAGCAGTAAGCGTTAACTACAAAGCCATCTCTTCAGCCCCCCATGGTAATGTGAATTTGGTTACATGACTCTTACTAGGTAGCTATGAGTCTGTCTCACAACCTAAGAGTCAAATCCAGGTTTTCTGCTTGGTCCATGGTACAACTTAGCTCTAAATCACAACAGAGCATTAGGTATGAAATCACACGCCTGTAATCCCAGAACTCTGATGGCAGATACAGTAGGGCTACTGCAAGTTTGAGACTAGCCTGGGCTAGAGAGTGTGTTCAAGTCCAGCCTGAGCTATATCGCAAGGTCTTACCTATACACACCAATGAAAATAAATAAAGCAATCAACTGAGAACAGACAAATTGAAAGACTTATAGCAAACATATGGCTTTCTCCAAACCAAGGATCTCTTAATGGCTCAGAGCCATGTCAGTGACCAAGCTCCCATGGTGTACTGAAAGCAGAATTGTATTGCTTTTACTTTCTTTCTGGATACTTCTTCAGGCCAACTATTGAGTACAAGGAGGCTTCCTGCTTTGAAGTATCCGCATCTAGATTGTTCAGAGACCTTCACCCTGGCCAAAGCATTTACCAAGCTCCCCCCTCCTCCAATTGGTAAAAAATGTTTTTTTTGACACGACAGAAGTCAATGAGAAAAGCTCACCAGCATGTTGTCCCTGCTGAATAATTTACAAAATGCATGAGTTTAGAAAAATATGGTGAATGCTGAAGTTACTTATTCCTTGGACTTTAGAAGTTTCCCAGAGACCTAAAAACTATCAGAAACAAGCCCACATGGCTAAATTCCTTGCTCCAACTCTGATCCCTGGTGGAGCTAAGGGCAGTTTCATGGCACTAAAACAGCTCAGCAGGACCAATGCTCGTGAAGCAGATGAAAAGACACAGGTTATGAGTGGGCAGCACCAGTGAAGAGTCAGGCTCTGGGCAGCTTCTGTAAGATGGTCCAGAGTAAAGTGCTCCAAAAGGCACAGAGAGAGTCATGTAACACCTGCCCTTTTGGGATGCTGCAGGAATGAAAACGATGATGGCTGTCACAGCTTAGTGCACAGCCTGGGATTAATACCATACAGTGACAGAAACAACACAGCTTCCTGGACACTCATTGCCTCAAGCATGGCTCACCTAAGGGCATCTCCCGAGAAACCTCACACTTCCCGAGTTTTCTGTTAGCTTATGTTCTATCTCAGTTGTTAGTAGCTTTAATTTCTGGATCAAGCCAAGGTAATTCAGACATTTTTTTTTTAAACACAAAACAGCATGTTCTAAGCTAGCATTAAGCAATCGAAGCATTGGTGACAATTTTGGTTTTATGAAATTTAATTTTCCATTCTCTTTAAAACTGAACAAGCAACCATCCCAGGAGTAAATTGTGCTTATTCGAGGAGACTTTACATCTCACTCAAGGCCATGGGGTAGCCAACTAGAGAGAGAGTGAGGAAGAAGTATAGCATGAATACCAGCTCACCAGCATGGGCTTTGAGGATATGTGTCTTCAGCCGGCTGTTGTAGGAGGACTTGAAAGAGCAGAGTTTGCAGCGGAACGGTTTGTGGTGTCCGTGATGGGTCTGCATGTGACGGTCCAGGCTTGAGATGGAAGAAAAAGGAAACTGGGATTAAAAACCACAAACATTTTCCCACTGCTCATCTAAACACCAGACTTCTAAGCTGTTCCAAGTCTTGCCAGTTGTTTTCTAATGACAATGTGTACCATAACCAATAAACAAACAATGAGGCCAAGTTGTGAGAGGATCCTTAAGAGGAGGAGAATCTGGAGGAAGTGGTAAAAAAAAGTCGTTCTAGAAGTTCAGTGTGCTAGCATATAATTTTGATCCTAGTACTTGGAAGGTAGAGGCGTGAACATCAGGAGTTCAAGACCAGCCTTGGCTACATGGTAAGTTCTAGTATAACTGCATGAAAGGAGAGAGAGAGGGAGGGAGGGGAGGAAAGGGAGGGAGAAAGAGAGAGGGGGAGGGAGAGAGGGTGGGATAGAGAGGGAAAGGGGGAAGATGTTTTGGGATTGAGAGATTGGATTCATAATAAACCATAGCAGATCATGACTTTTCTCTTCTCAGAGCACAGGTCCCTGGAAAGATGGCAATCCAAATACAGAAAGTTTATGGCCTAGTTAGTGAGAGTGTCTATCTAAGTCACACAGAGAGATACAGGGTAAGGGTGAGAGGAGATGGGGGATAGAGGGAGGTTAGAGGTTAGAGAAATCCAGCAAGAATTTCCTTTTCTTACATCATTAACTCTACTTTGATCAGGAACAGGAGGTGGGGGGGAACAGACTTCAAAGTGCAATGCCGGTTCACACAAGCTGCCTTGTTCCCAGGATCTAGACCAACATGGAGTACAGTGCAAGTGTATTTCAAGGAATCATGTGTGCAAGAAAGGGGTGAGCCAGAAACCCTCCGATAAATACAACCACAGTTACCACACATCCGTCTTCCAGAAGCAGTTTATGAGGACATGACTTAATCAGGATTAACCCCTAGCACTTCTTAATAATTATTAGTCTGGAAATTAATACATGTAACCAGCAAGGTGTGGGATGTTCTCATTTATACAGTGCCCCAGAGGTCTACATTCCATTCTCAATAACTCATGTGCAGTGTTACTGCTTTACCATTGAAACAGGGAATGCTCTCCCGAGCTCCACTACACTAACAACCGTCCCCGGACAGCTCCCTCTGGATGTCTCCTTGCACACTGTCCTACAAAGCCAATTCTCCTCACTTCCGTACGTGGCCCTGCCAGCCTCTCAGCCAACCAGACTCAAGTCTGGCTGAACTACATTCAGACCGCCTGAGACAGAATCCCAGCTATTACTTATGAGCTATGTGGCCTCAGGAAAACTATGTAGTCTCTTTAGGCCTCACTCTTCCCATCTATAATATGGAGATAATAATGGGGCCAGAGCTCATAGGCCTGTTTTGTAAATATAAAGAGGTAATAATTGAAGATACTTAAGACAGTACCCGCTATATCAGCAGGTGCAATGATTGTTAGTAATTATGAATATGTTACTCATTCCAGACTCTTCCTTTGCCAGTACTGTAATTATAATGCACTAATTCCTGGCATTTAAAGACATCCTAATAGGATGTCTATTTAGGTAGCCAGGAGGTAACTTCCACTGTTCGTTTTCACATAAGTTAAGGCTTATTTAAAACCAAACCACTAGCTAGGCCTCAGTGAGGTTGACATCCTCTCCACTTAAGACCCTCTATTCTCCCTACCCTGACTTCTCAAACTATGCAGGCTCCACCTTCCCGTGGTAAGACTTGACTCAATAGCCATAATCTATAACACTCCTCTAACTCCCCAAGCAGAGGGTGCATTATCTTTTGTTCAATTTCACAGCACTTGGGGCTGGGGAGGTGGCTCAGTGGTTAAGAGCACTGGCTGCTCTTCCAGAAAACCCAGGTTCAATTCCCAGCACCCACAAGACAGTTCACAACTGTCTGTAACTCCAGTTCCAGGGGATATGATACCCTTACACAGTCATACACGCAGGCAAAAAACACCAATGCACATGAACTAAAAATAAAATTTAAAAAAATAATAAAATAAATTTCACAGCACTTCACTGAAATCTTTTTAAAATGTGTACCTTATCGTGCCCAGTCATTTTGTTTTTGTTGTTTTCTTTTTCATAAGCCAATCTTACTCTGCTCATCTTCATATTTTCTGAAGACGTAGTGCCAGGCATAAATTATTTTTTTATTCAAAATAACTTACTGAGGGCCTATGTGTATTATGCAGTTGTTTTAATGCTTACGGAACTGAAGAGAATAGCAGTGTTAATGCCAAAGTATGGATTAGATGTTAGACTTTGGATCACAATAAAAGGAATGTCATCTATTCTACTATCCAGAAAAACATAGCCTCCTCCTCCTCCTGCTTTCAGTAGTTCCGTCATTGACACAAACAAACCTCACTTGTTTTCAGTTACAGCAGAAAGAGACAGAAAGCTAGCCTTAAGAGGAAGACTATCTATGTGATAGAAAGCTTACTCTACTCAAACGTTTACTCATCTCAGAACCATGCCCCCTTCTCATCACTCTGAGTTTTCACTTTCAAAGCTGTGGTAAGTCATGGGACATGGGACATTGCTGCTTCTTAGACTCCCCAGACATTTAGCAATTTGTAAGAGAGTGACAGAGCCAGAGTGTTTTGCCTGCACTGCCATAGCATGCATAAGAAAGTCAAGACACCACTGGCACACTGGCACAAGTCACCTCTCCCAACTTCTCCATGGGAGTCCCAGGAACTGAACTCAGGTCGCCAGGCTTGGCAAGAGGTGCCTTTCCCCACCCCTCACTGGTCTCCAAGCAACTCCTTAGCACCCACAAGCCTGTTACCTTCTAGAGTCACGCAGGTTGATGGGACTCATTTGCACACTAACGCCTCAGCTTTCAAATGGAACTTGACTTCTTCAAATGATACTTAACTTCTGGCTAAATATTTGATGGCTCTAGCTGTAAAAACATCTTCCCTTGGGTAAAGCATCACAATTTCACAATTTGTAAATAAATGCCCACATTTACTACATCTAATGACATCTCATCAGTACTGCTCTTAGGCCCATTTTGTGGAGGTCAAAGACTCCCTATATTTTGGGACACCTTAGCACAGGTGGGAATCCTGTGTTGAGCTTTCATACTCATCTGAGCATCTGTCTGTCTCCTGCTGCAGCTTAGCTGCCTTCCCTAAAATACCTTCTCCCAATGAGAATGGCAGACTACCCAGTGTCACTTACTTGTGTCTGAAAGCAGAAACAAAGGAACAATACTGGCAGCTGTACTTGTCCTCGCGGGTAAACATGGCCAGGGCCAGATGGCTCCTCTCGTGAGAACGCAGCCCCTGCATGGACATCAGGACTCGGTCACATTGACTGCAATGGTATCCCCCCGGCCGGGTTTCATCCTCCAACATTCCATCAAGCAAGCAGTGTCCACCATCTACCCGGCCCACCAGGGTGCCACTGTCGTTTTCAGTTGCTTCCACTCCATCCAGGAACAAGTGGGAAGGGTCTTCAGCCTCCTGCTAAGAGAACCACACACACACACATGCCCCACCAACAAAATAAATATCCATTGTTATTATCCCAGCTCTCTTTTCTCTTCACTCTTCCTAGCTCATCAGCATCTCCTGCCAATGTTCTCTCTCTGTCCTCTCTGGCTTCCCGTAGAGAAAGGGCAAGTTTGAATGGTATTTCTTTCACAGCAGTGTTGGTTTGGGGGAGACATATTTTTGGAAATAGAGAGCTTGAGACATGTGACATGGGCTTTCCCAGTCTGAAGATAGTTCATTTATTACCAATCTTTGAAAAAGTTTTTAAATTGTGATCTCATCTATTCCAAAATAAAGTTGGATTAGGATTATAGCTCTGAGAGAAGGAAGGAGGGCAGATGGAAGGAGAGAGGAAGAGAGGGGAGGGGAGGGAAAGGAAAAAAGCATGGTCTAGTGGTGGTGCTTTGAATGATAATGTCCCTGTAGGTTTACATTTCTATGCTTGGTACTAACTGATGAACTGTTTTGACAAGGAGCAGGAAATGTGTCCTTATGGTAGGTGTGGCCTTGTTAGAGGAGGTGTGTTACAGGCTATGGGCTTTGATGTTTCAAAAGTTCATGTCAGGCCCAGTCTGCCTCTCTGTCTCCTGCCGATGGATCAGGATATAAAGCTCTCTGCTACATCTCCAGCACCTATGATAATGGACTAAGGCTCTGAAAATATGAACAAGCCCCCAATTACACATTTTCTTTTATAAGAGTTGCCTTGGTCATGGCATCTCTTCACAGTAATAGAACCATAACTACAACACTAGCCATTTAAGAACCCTGGACCATATGGAAATGAAGCTGGGCAGAGATCTTTGCTCCCTGCCTCTATCTTGCAGAAAAAAAAAAAAATGCCACCTCCAAATGAAGGTTAATGTGTGGTTAATTTCAAAAGTTAAGGAGCAGTCTTGATTCTTACGGCATCGGCTTTCGAAGTAGTTCCTTGGATTACTGAGTTTTCTCTTGTGAATCTAGGAAGCAAGCCTGGGATGCACTACAGTAAAGTACAAGCTATCTCCCCTGTCCCTGGGTTGCCAGTGATCTCATCAGGGGCAAGGGTTCAGTGTTCAAGAAATATAAGCTTTACCTTCAGAGTAAACAGGACACAAAGGTCAAGAAAGAGCAAATAATAAAAATATATTCCAATATCCAGATGGAAAGGGCAGAAACCTGAATTAATTTCTGTGCTCAGAAGTAGGAAGTACCTAACTGTATTCTAGAAGGTGGGGTGGAGAATGACCTATTGAAAAAGTAGCTGCTATTTGGATTATGATATTCAAAACAGACCTAGTAAAGGGGAGGTGACTAGTGAAGGGAAGGAAGACACTGGCTTGCACCTTACGGTAAGAAGGGTGCCGCAGACAAACCAGCTCTTAAAGGCTTTTAGTTTATGTTTGATCGATGCCCCTTGCACACTTCAAAGAACCTAGAAAGAAGAAAAAGCCAGTTCTCCAGGACTTCACGTGTCATTTGCCTAATGGCATTATGAATGAGGCTGCAGGAGGCCCAGATGATAGGAGAAGAGCCCACTCAACTCCTCCCATGAGCTCTGACAATTCAAAATGAGGATCTAGTCACAATCAGCACAAAATAGCTAGACCCCAAGCCTCCTACATAATAATGTAGGACCATCATTGTCCACCAATCTGTTCCCCAGAATCAGAAATCACATCAAAACCAAACCTTTCCCTGAACAAAATGAAGCGGAAGGTCCAACCTGCAAAGAAATCAAAACAAGGCAAAGCAAGCCAAGCATAACACAAGAATGCCCGCATCCCAAGCCACACTCTGCCCAGCACTCCAGATAATAGGTTAATAAATAACACACACACACACAGACACACACACAGACAGACACACACACACACATACACACAGACACAGCACACACACACACACACACACACACACACACACCAGGTACCTGGACCTTCCCCTTCTCACCTTCACGGCAGCTGACACAGATGGGACATTGCCATACTGGACATGCTTCCGGAGGTGGTTGCAGATGGCTCGAAGCGTTGGGTGCACTTCCACGCAGAATTTGCACTTGTAGCCGACCACCTTCCTCTCCTTGATCTTTGGCACCTCTTCTAAGTGACCAAAAGGCTGGTAAAATACAGTGGTAGCCATCAGTACACCACACCCTCCCTGAAAGGCAGTCAGTCATCTTACAGTTTACTGGATATTGTACTTTAAAGAGGATTAGCCAGATATAAAACCAAAGGAGACAGAGGCAAGTATATCAACTTCATCAATCAGGACACATTGCCTACTAATTGCAGTCTCTGGAACCCAGCTAGGCTCCAATTGGCGAGGAGAGTTTCTGTGCAGAAGCCCATAGTCACTGCTACTAAGTCATCTGGCTTTCAAACCAGTTTTGACTACGAAGGTGAAATGTTGCACAATTATTCCTTTAACGAACTTCTTGATTTAAAAAAAAATCTATTTCTTGAGATGTTAGGTTCCTGAAGCAAACATTGGAGACCAAACCGTGGCTGAGGCGGGCTAAGGATGCCAAGAGACAGCCCACAAATACCTTAGAAAATCCAGCATTGTCGTCTAACTAGGCTTCAGTATACACTACTTGGCAGGAAGACATACATAGAAACCACCCCAAACCTCCCCTGGGGAACCATGGGAGGAGTCAGAGGGAGAAGGGGAGGAGAACAGGAGTGGAGTGAGCACAGAATGGGAGATAATCAAGCTCGAAATGTTTAATTGACTTATTGAGCTCTCTGGCAAGCTAAGTCACTAGGAAGCCTGCAGCAGTTTGGCTGGCAACGGAGAGACGTGCATGTGGACACCAGTGATGAGAGGCCTCCTGGGGGAAGGGAAATCAAAACATATCCTTACCCTCTCTTGTTTGAAATCTGCAAAAGCACCATCTGCATATTTCTGCTTGCTCAAAAGCTGTTTCCTCCTCTCCTGACGTTTGGCACGCTTCTGGAATTCCTCATTGTGAATGTTCAAGTGTGAGGTCAGCTCGGCTGTGCTTTGCAATTTGCTATCACAGTGCTTACACTGGAAGGTGGAGTTCTGGAAGCGGGGGCCGCTGCCGAGAATGATGAAGTCCCTCTTCAGGTCCCGGCTGTGGTGGTCCGTGTAATGCATGCACAGCAACTCCGCTGTGCTGAAGGACAGCTTGAAGCATTTGATGCAGCGGAATGGGAGCCACTCGATGTCCTGAGCTTCGCCCTCCACCTCGGCTCTTTCAAAGCTACTTCTCTCTTCTTCTTCCATCAATGGGGGTTTCTCGTGTTCATCTGCATAGACTGCTGTGAAATAGCCCCCCAGCTTGCTGGCATGTTGTTTCTTTGGGAACACCCCCGGGTGACGCTTCATATAATGGGAGACGATGCCTTTCTTGCTGAAGGACTGGAAGGAACATAAAGAGCACTTTTTCTTCTCCACGGCCCGCCGTAGCTCCTCGCTCAACTGTGGGGAGTCATCTTTGGGTGGGGATGGGATGATCACCTTGTTGGGCTTGTCACTGATGGTCCTGGAAGCTGCAAGGCAGTGGGTGTAATATGCATCGATGTCGTGGCGCTTCTGGTAATGGGCTGCCAATCCCTTGCGGATGGGGTTGGTGTAGGCACACAGGGCACACTTGAAGAGATTGTTCTTGCCCTCGGGTTGGGCACGGACATTATTGTGCTTGATTCGGTAGTGCCTGGCAATGCCCTTCCTCGTGGAACAGAAGTACTTGCAGAGCTGACACCTGAACACAGTGTGGGAGACCAGATGCGAGGTAGAGAAGTGAGAAGTAGACATGGGGTCCTCGCCTACCTCCTCCTCCGTCACTGAGATCTGGGAGGGGCTCACTTCAGTGCTTATCTCAGGTTCGAGGGAGACTGGCAGCTTCGGGGGAGATGGGGAAAAGACATCAAACTCTGGCTGGTTGTGGTACTTCTCATAGTGGATCTTGAGTTTCTCCAGAGTGCCATGTGTATATGGACACAGCTTACACCGGTAGGCACCATACCCTTGTTTGAAAATCCTGCTTGTCTCCTCCACGTCATTCTGGGATATGTCAGTAGACTGTTCCACATCATGCACAAAGTCCTCAGCGGTCACCTTGATAGCCGGGTGTCGCTTCTGGTAGTGGGTCAGGACACCATGGATTCGAGTATTGATATATGGACAATGCCTGCATTTGTAGACGGCACCTGGGTTGATGTCAATATCCTGTGCAAAATCAGCAGCCTTCACTTTCATGCCAGGGTGCTTCTTCCCATAGTGGGTGAGGAGGCCATGCAAGTTGTTGTACTCAGACTGGCACACGGTACACTGGTATGGGGTGGAAGATATAGCAGGGTTAGCTGAAGCCAGATGAATGCTTTTCTCTGGGGAAAGTCTGGCATCCTCTGGGCACTCAGCTTCCTGCTCAGGGAGGGAGGTGGGCAGACTGTTTTCACAATTTACAGGGCCTATCAACTCTTCAGGTGCTAGGATGGCCTTGTCCACACCATCTTTCTCCTTGATGATATCCAGCAACACGGACTCATCACCATTCATGGCCCAGGGGTGGAATGCTTGGTAATGATTGGTGATGTCCCAGATGGAGACGGCTTCAAAAACACAGTCCCTACATCTGTATGTTTTGGCTTCAGCTGGCATGGTGAGAGTGGGAGAGGATGGGTCTGGCCCAGCCCACAGTTTGGTAGCCATGTAGGTGTAATCTACATAATGTTCAGGGTGCCGCCTTTGATAATGCAGGAGCAAACCACTGGGCTCCATGTGGGAGTAGATGCACCACTCACAGTGGTAGCCAGCTTCTATCAAGCCGTCTAGAAATGCCCATCGCATGATGGACGTGACCGTGGCCTTCAGGGCAGGATGGTCTTTCTTGATATGCTTCCGCAGTGCATAGAAATAGGGGGAGGTAT
This sequence comes from Cricetiscus sungorus, assembly GCA_030556225.1. Taxonomy (NCBI): domain Eukaryota; kingdom Metazoa; phylum Chordata; class Mammalia; order Rodentia; family Cricetidae; genus Cricetiscus; species Cricetiscus sungorus. Next base: position 62,041,222 of record JANBXA010000734.1, on the reverse strand, counting down.
ATGAGCACTGCCTGCACTTAAGCGCTCGAAGTTTCGTTTTGTCCCTCTCCATACCAGAGGCAGGGAGAAGCACACAACTGGCAGGCTTCTGGTTTCGGTCACAGAGGCTTCTGATGGTGGCTGTGTGCTGCCTGATGACATCTGCATTGGCCTTGAAGTCCCGATGCTTCTTCTGATAATGAATGAGGACACCTTTGACCGTTCGGTTCCCATAATCACAGTGCTGGCAAAAGAACATCTCAGTCTCCACAGGAGGGCAATCTCTCTCAGAACTGCTCCGGTTCAGCTGCATGGGGCCAGAAGGCCGAGGGGAATCTTGGAGCCCTTCGGTCCCTCTCATCATTGCAGCTGTGGGAGGGGCCTGTCTGATATATTTGGCAGTGACCTTTATTTCTGGGTGTCTTTTCTGGTAGTGAACAAGCACCCCCACAACTGACCGATTGCTGTAGGAGCAGTGTTTGCAGTAGTAAAGCTCAATACTGAGGTCTGGTGGTGGGGGCTGTGGGGGGGGTGGGGAACCCATGTTGGACATTTTGGGAGACAATGGAGCACCCACCTCAAATGATAATTGGGAAAGGGCAGAGCCTCTGTCCACAGACACCATGCGCATGGTTTTCTGGATCCTAAAGTAGGAGGCCTTTTCTTCAGGGTGTTTCTTCTGATAGTGAACCAAGACAGAGTGCATGTTGGGGCTTGCAAACGAGCAAACGTCACAATCATAAACAACAACGGTGTTGACCGAAGGGTCCTTCTGGTTTTCACATTCTGGAGTAAAGGTCTTGGAAGGAGTATTTTTGTTGAAGGTAGCTGGCATACCACCGCCACGAGCCACGGGAGTGGATGTTGCCATGCTCTTGGGAGCCGAATTCAGAATCTCCCGCAGGGTCTGGGACTCAGCATTCAGCCCTTCCTGCTGCTCCACAACATAGCTTGAAAATATCATGGCATTGTTGATTTTCACCGTGGGATGCATTCTTTGGTAATGTGGCATCAGGCTTCTGACATTTGGGCTTGTATAGGAACAAAACCGACACCGGTAGATCAGATCTGAATGGTCAAAGTTGAGTACATTCATGGCCTCTGGGTGATGTTCACCATAATGCTGTTGGAGGTCTTCAAAGTTGGTGTAGTCGATGTAGCATTCCAGGCACCTGTACACTGCACTGTGGTCATTGGGGTCCAAGATATACCTGAAGCTGAACTTGATGTATGGGTGCATCCGCTGGTAGTGCGTGCTAACACTCCGGGCAGATTTATTATTAAAGTCACAGTGTTTACAATAGTAAAGCCTTCCAGAGTCACCAAAATCTGTGTTTTCATTATTGTGTTCTGTCCCATAGATAGGGGCTTGGGTGTTCAGCAGAGCCGCATTGGTCACTTGATGATCTTTCATGCTTGTTGAAGAGCCATAATAATCTTCTTCATCTTCAGAAAGTGTGAGTTCAATCTCCGCCCCATTGGTGGCATTGTAGTCATGGGTGATACTTCTGTAGTTGGGCTCCTTCTGGGACTCACTGGTGTCTCTGGCCCAAATCTGTTGCGCGGAAAAGGAAGTGGGAACCTCCATGATGGGTTCTGTTGGCTCTTCTTCCCTGTCCAGCTCAACCTCTATCTCAACTTCGTTGTCATCATCTTCCTCATCATCATCCTCAACATTGATGATGGCATCTTCCTGCAGTTTGGTTTGGTTGATTTTGCTCTGCAAATTGCTCGCTATCTCGTCGATCCTTGTTCGTTTCTTCACAGGTGATAAATCAAGAGGAAAATCATTAGCAAGCTTCCTAGAGGCCTTAGCTACAAAGTTATTCTTGGAGGACAACCCAAGAATTGAGGTCTGACTTTTCTTCACAGTGTTGCTGGAAGAGGGGTGGCTATCTGTCTCGTTTTCCAGTGGTAGGCTTGAGGGTTGCCCCTCGAATTTTGGCAAGTTGTCGCAGAAGGAATGCTTGTGCTGCTGATGGACTCTTAGCCCTTTTAGAGTCATTGTGGAGTAACTACACATGGTGCACTTGTAAGGGTGCAAGGGTGGGACCTGTGTGGGTGGCTGTGGCTGCTGTGTTGGTGGTGGCTGTGGCTGGGGTGGCACCTGGTGTGGTGACTGCAGCTGCGGTGGCGGTGGCTGCTGCAGTGGCTGTGATGGTGGTGGCAGCGGTGGTGGCGGTGGAGGTGGCTGTGGTGGCTGCTGCTGCTGCAATGGATCCAACATGACTCCCGGCTTTCTACCATTGATGCTGGAGCTCTCGTAAGATACCATACCTTCATTCAAAGAGGAAGAGAGGTTTTCACTCTGAGAATTCATAGCATCCCAATCTGATGTACCCGTGTGACACTGTTTATGAGCCCCAAGTTTTAATGAGCTCTTACAAGTAAATGGACACTCGTCACATTTGTAGACAGCTGTCTTTCCAGACAAGTGGATATTCTCTATGTGGCGGGAAATGCTGCGCCGATGCATGGTGAGGAAAGGACAAAAGGGACACTGGAACCTATTCATGAACCTCCTAAATGGAATCCCCTTGGTCTCTAACAATTTGTTGCCATCAGAGCCCATCAGCTGCTCTGCTGACAGGCCTGATGCCTGGTGATCCATAACACTTAAACCATTCTCACTGTCTATCTCATTTAACTCCTCATCAGAACTAGAGTCATTCAGCATGCTATTAGTGTCCAGGTCAGCAGAAGAATTAGTCATATCAGACATTCCATAACGGGACCTATCTGTCAAGTTCACAAGGCCAGAATTATGAGGTGACTTCGGCTTCATCTGAGGGTAAGACATAGAAGAAAACTTGGAAGCTGAAGAAGAATTAGGTCTCATGACAGAGTTGCCCATGGAGCCCCTGAAATTGGAGACATTAGTGTTGGGCATCTCCCGGCTTGCAGCATTCATGGACAGGTAGGGAGAGGTGGATGTGGGGCTGGGTTCATTACTGTTCTGCACTTCTGGTACATTAGTCCCTTCTTGCTGCTGCCTGATATTGGAGAGGATCTTGACCATACTGCGGTGTTTCTTCATCATGTGATCACACCAGCGTTCTCGGCGAGGGGTCTGGTAGCTGCACCACTCACAGCAAAAGTTGCCTCGAGACTTGGTCAAAGGCTTCACCATGGATTCTAAGATGCTACGCTCCACAACCTCTGCTGGTAGTTCCTTGCAGGGGTCCTGCAAGGACACGGGTGGAACCACAGGGTCCTGCAGTGGGGCAGAAATGGGTGGTGATGCTGTGGTCTCCTTCAAACTGTTCTTGTGGTACATCTTCTGATGCTTAATTATCCTTGCCCTCCGAGGTGATTTGTATGTGCAAAACTGGCAAGAGAAGACCTTTCCAAATCCTTCGTGCATCATGATATTATAATTTAAGGACCCTGGGACAGGAGGTCCTGTTGAACTCCCTTCAGCTTGAGCTCCATGGACCTTCCTAGTATGTTCTATGAGGAGATTTTTTGACCTGAAGTAGCGCACGCAGAACTTGCACTGAAAAAATTTGTTGGTTGGTTTGGGGTTAGGGGCAATATGCTGACCGTAATATCCTGGACTGTGGCCATAGTAACTTCCGCTCCCCAATGCAGCTGCACTTTGACCTAAAGAGAATATTTAAGGAGAGTAAAATGAGAAAAGCAAAGTAAGAAACTATATAAAATTCACCCACACAAACCAGCACCATTAAGCAGTTATTCTTCAATAATGAGCATCACATTCAACAGGCACGGTGACTCAAGATGAGGTTCAGAAGACTAAGCACAGAGTGCTAATAATGAAGATGGCATAGATAGCTTAGATACAGAATAGTCAACTTCCACCACTTTAAGATTTATTCTAGAAGTTTTCAAGACATTTTGTTTTCAAAATTAAAAGCAGGGCATACAGGGACGCTAAAAGAACCATCACCTAAGTTAACCAAGAGGAAAATGATACCCAAATAGTAAAATTGGCTTGCAGGGAATGAGAAAGTACAGAAACCACACATAAGAGCTATGGTCTTCAGTTTAAAAAAAATAATAATAATAATGAAAGAGCAATCAAACTTTATCAGCCATGTGAGTTTAGTGTAAAATTACCTGATAAATCTTCTGCAATCACAAACTCATCCTTTATAGAAGAAAACTCCACCTCTGTCTGATTGCTAGCATTCATGGATCCGGATCGTGGCTCCTCATCATTGTCCTCTGCAACATCCGTGGGCTGCAAGAATGCTGTGTGGACATCCTGGATGTGCGCCTTGAGATCTTCATAAGATGGGGCTCGGAAATCACAGCCATCACACTGAAGCACCTCCATGATCAGGGGCTACCCTCTCACATCAGGAACCTGAGGCAGAAGTCAGTAGCAAGCATCATGAGGAATACACTCACCACAATCCTTGAGTGGCTACAGATCCGCTAATGGAATAAACCCCAACATCAGTACATTTGTCCTGCTCCTCTTTGCCAACTCGAACACTGGCCAAAGAAAGGCAATCAGATATAATAGAGACAAAGTCCTTGACTTCCTAACTTCAAAGGAAAGAAAACCCAGATAAATGTTTTCTGGTTTGATAGATCTTCAAATGCCACTTGTCTAGGAAACATTAATACTTCAAAAGTTGGTACGGTTTTTTGAGTTTCTCTACCACATTCAGAAGTCCAGGTAACTTAATATTGATTCTGATTTCTTCTTGAACTTTTTCTTTTTGAACTATAATCTTCTTAGAAGGAAAGAGGACATACCCAGAGAAAGGCAAGGGAATTCTCATTCCTTTTACCCATTTCCATATTATTACATTAGTGTTTTAACACCAAATGGTAATAGGATTGATTCTTAGAAATGGCTGTGGCTTTTAGTATTGCTTTTATTATTCTAATAACTTCATTGATATTGGGGTTCACATCTTTCTTCCTTTCCCCAAATAGTGTAGCTCTCTCCCTCCATGAGGTAAGCGGTTATTTGCTCTTTTACTACCTACCAATTAAAACCTAACAGCTTCTCCAGTCTAATTAGGTCATAAAACATTTCTCATGAGATTTCCAAGCAGCCAACTTTAGATGACAATTCGGTTTCTGGTTTGAGATTATACTTTGTCACTTCGGTTTCCATTGAGACTACAGAAACTAGTAGTTTTGAAAAGGGGCTTCTGAGGCAGGGCTCTTCTTTCCCTTCTACAAACATAAAAGTGTGTAACTGGACACAAAACAACGACAAAATTAACCTGTGGGCCTGGTGTGGAATAAAGCACAGCACAGTCCATTTGCCTTATTCTGTAATTCGCCGTCTAACTGAAATCTACAGAAAGCTTCATGCGAGCTCAATGGAGAGTCCTACCATGAAGAAGTCAAAAGCATATTGGGAAGGTGTAGGTCTTCCAGTGTAAATATATATCCTGAAGGAGATACCTAGCTAATATCTGAATGAATAAGTCTCTTCGTGAAGTGTATCGCAAACCCTACAAAGTCATTGTAATCTAGAACCAAGTGTCTTAAGAACTAACGTTGCAGCCAAATCTTTTTATGATGCAATTTTCTATACTTTGCATAAAAGTCACGTGATTTCTGCTGGAGGAACAAAGTCTAGTCATATTGTGCAAGGAGCCATGAGGGTGAGGATTTTGTATGAAAGCATGCTTCTCCCGGTAGCCTCATGAGTTCTGGCGAAGTCCAGCTAGGGACAGAGCTTTGCACAGTGAGACAGAGATGTTTTACCTCCTCTTCTTTCACTGAGCAATTTATCCTGTCTCAATAAACATCGAACTGGGCACCAGAGTCCTTCAGCTAACTAAGTCTCAATATTCCAGATACACAAGCTTTTATGTCTGAGCACCAGCCTAAATTGTGTGGAAGAGGTTGCTATCAGCTCTGGATCAAATTACAGCAGTCACTGAGGCCCCGCCCCACTTCTCCTTTCGCACAGTCCATTAGACCTGAAAACAAATTTTTCCATGGTGCAGACGACGACTCCTGCATTTAGAACACTTCACAGGAGAGAGAAAAAAAAAGCAGATCATCCAATGCGCATTCCCCATCCCCCAAGCTTAGCCCTTTCATCTCAGCCAAGCAAGCCACAGCTCTGCTGAATGTGTTTATCACCCTTTCAGGAGATAGGAGCTCCTGCGTCACCGTCACCGAAGCTCTAAGACTCTAAGCTGCCCTAGTCCACTGATCTGGAGGAGCAGCCATTTTAGCTCAGAGCCTCTCCTCCGTGCACAACATGGCTTCTCTTGGATTCTGCTAGGCTGACAATCATAAGTGAAACGCTACAAGGGCAGACTGAGCTCCTCCTAAGCTCTGCTCTTCCCAACAAAGAATTAACTGTTTTCATTTCTTCCCGAAAAGCAGCACCTTTCTCCTCAAATGGCATTCACCAAGATCTCCAAAGGTTCTTTTATCCCATGATTGATAGGCTGGGCCGACAGTCTCAGCAGAATACTGGTTAGATCAGGATGTTCCTGGACCAGATTTAGGGGTGTCCTGGAGAGGGGACCTCCAGAATGTCTTGGTTTCTTGGGAGTCGTCCTTCCACACACAGAAGACATACCATCCGAGGCTGCTAGCCAGATTCCAAAGTCTAATGACCTTTGTTAATCACCAGCCAGTCTGTCTGCATCAGCAGACCCTGCCAAAAGACACACCCTTCAACACAAAGGCTGTAGCTATTCCTTTTAAAAGAGGTTCTGTGAAAGCTCCATTGTGTAGCTCAGAGAAAAACAAAATCCCTTCCCTTCCAAACTTCAAGCCTTTAGAAATAATGCAACAAAGGGCTTTCTGCTGTGTCTCTTTAGGAGACTTCAAGCCTGGTTTGTGCAAAACATTCACAAAATTGCCCCATGCTTGCACCAGGAGGAGAACAGAACACCTTCAGCACTGAGGCAGTCCAACCTGGAGATGAAGTTTGTCTCTCTACACACTCCTCTAATATCTTGGTGTCTTCTGAAGCTGTTATCTTTCAAGGATGCTAACCTCATTGGATGCAAACACTAACTGTCTCCTTGTTCTGTTACAAAGGAGATTAAAGGGTTATGAGATCAGAAAGGGGGGGGAAAGAGCCACTGATTTGGAAAAAGAAGAGATGATGAAAGTGATTTTCTAATGGGTTCTAGCTTTAATGTTGTTGCAGTCTTGACCTCAAAAATAGCTCAGAGATTTAGAAGAGGTTAATCTCCAGGCAGCTCATGCAACCACCAGCAGGTAGAGCTGAGTGGCCTTCAATTTGATGTCTGCACCAATACTGAAATGAGAATGTAGCCCACTTTGAAAGCCATTTTGTCTTTGTGTACACTACTCTCCTGAAGATGCTGACAGGAGAAGAAAACAGAAATTGCTGGCGTGGCCCAAACAATCCAAGTAACTTGATGTATTTACGAGACTGTAGAAGTACACACAGGCAAAAAAGCAAAAGCAGGAGAACTAGGAAGGAATAGCCACCAAGCACACTGGACCTGGGGATGACCCATCCATCCATCAATCAGGAAGTATGTTTCTGTAGCAGAGCCAACAACATGGGAAAGAAAGATGACAGGTTAAAGCCAGTAGATTTGACTGTTTGCCGACTCAGAAGAGCAACAGCTATAAAGAGGCTAACTTTGAAAGGGTCTGCCCTAAGACAATGATCTAAAGTGAAAAGCCTCGCTCTCATATTTATCTTATTTAATAACACCCACAAATATGAGATTAACAATCTTCTTGTTTTCCAAATCAGCACAATCAAGAGGAGAAATGGAAGTTCCTGAACTAACTGAAAAGAAATGTTATTTTTTAAAGTTCAGGAGATCAATATATAAACCAAAAGGATGTCCTCACCTCCCACTACCTGCCCCTTCCAGGGCCATGTCTCCAGTCCCCTTAAGGCCAAATACACTTCTGATACCACAGGTGATAATAACCTGTGATATGTGATATGAGAAGACTTCATTGTAAAATAACCTTCACCTCAGTGACCAGTTCTCTGTACAGGCAACCCTTAAACCATCCTTACTCTTCCTCAAACTAGTTTTAACAAATGGCTTCTTCTCTTCCTACGTAAAGTCTGAGTTCAAAGTGTGGTATTTGGATGAGAAATGCCTAAGTCCATGGTCTATGTTTAGCAATGTCTTGAAGGCATCCTTTAGAGTGTTCATAGTCCACACAAGAGATCTGGAAAACACACATTGGAATGAGGGAAAGGGTAATGTGGACACATCCTGCACTTTCTGCTTCTCAACCCTAATCTGCATTGATCCCATTGCCCACCCACTAGTGCTGAGAATTTCAGGGTCCGTGGTTCCCCTCACCCCCAGGTTTGCTTCTGGGAAAGAGAAAGCAGTCAAAGCAGTGTCATAGTGTATCCTCCCAAGCTCACATGTCTGTCACTGGAGACCTGGGGTGTCCTTGCCGCTCCACAGCCTTCTCAAGAGCCTGGCACGTTCAACCCTTGTCCAGGTCAGCTTGGCAAACACTACTCTTCTAGCTCGATGGCCAAGGGTATAAGGTGGTCCTCCAGTCAATGTTCAACTGTCTCCAGGAAGTGACCAACTGAATACACCCAGGCCCTGCCTGTCTAATCCTCTCTCTGACCACAGCACTGCAGATCAGAAATGAAGCTGTGAAGCCCCACAGCTATGTGATTAAGTAGCAACTAATTATAACCTTCAAAGCCTTTGAGAACCAGATCCAGATACACCAGAAGGTGCTTTTCCTCTGTCCACTCCAGAAACCTACTTTCATTTATAAGACACCGAACTCCCCCGATCTCCTCAAGTCACAATTCTAATGAAGGGCTTGAGTTAACACCTGCTATTTGTCCTTGCCTTTCTTACTTTCCTCTGAGTGGAAACACAATTATCCAAGAAGATGGGTAATGGAATGAATGCATAAATGTTACAACAGTCAGACCAGAAATACAGAAAAATCAGCATCCTAACCACCCTGAAAAACTATATTTACAGGTCAGAGGCTATTCATACAATAAGGTCAACAGGTTAGGAGATGTATTAGGCTGATATTTCTAGTAACAAGCCAGAACCAAAGAATAAAGAGAAGTCAAATACTCACTGACAAACTTGTAAATTCAGGATTGTTATTCTTGGCAATGAGGAGTGTTTTGTATCGTTATTAATCATGTGCTCTTGCTGCGGCCAAAGTGAAAGTTCTACTTATTTAAAAACCATTTTAAGACTCTTTCTCAACAGTACTTAGTTGGCAATCAGAGGAGGTATCTCTTTCAGAAGTAACAGTGAAAGTTACAAATATAGACTATGCCATTATATAAGCACATATTTAATATGCATGTATTATATGTGTAATATTATATATACACGAGTTTGCATGTGGGAACTAGCTAATTTTATAGGTTTAACTTGATCTCAGATAGAGATCTTGATCTCTGGTAGTTTAGCAAGACCTAGGACAGTCCTGTTCTGAATCAGTACAGCTGGTGTGTGTGCCATTCCCGTGTTAGTGAAGAAAACAACAACAAAGGATACCAACACCAGGCTCCCTTCATTGATCCCACAGCATTTGGTAGCAGTATAGATCGTGCCTCAGCATGTGGTGCCTTCAAATGTCCTATCAAATGTTTATACAGTTTGCTACATGATCTAAGCTGTTCTGTGTGCTCTTGGCAATTCACCACATTAACGGAAGGTTTAACTTATCAGGGAGGATAAATAATTAAGGAATTCAGAAGGGAGACACAGCTGTTTTTCAAAAACAAATTTTCCGAAGAGAAAAGAGTAATTTGCAGTAGCATATATAACTCCTAAAGTGAAACTGAATTTAAATAGTAGCAGGCAATACCATGAGGCCAAATCTTGCCAATGCATGAACGCTCTGTGGTACATGACCAATCTTGTCCATTTGCAGGACCTTGTACACAACACAATGTCTAAAGTAAGCAATCTACATCTTCTGGGCATGGATGTGAGTCTCCAAGTTATCCCTTATTTTAGGATTGCTTTTCTGAATAAAATTTTCAATGTTATAGAACATGCCAGGGTAATATTTCACAACAAATACCTGTAGAGGTCATCACTAAAATGAGATGAGCATGAAGAGATGTAATTTAAGTAGTTAAAAAAAATGTCAGCTATGTAAGCAAGAAGTGGTTCTGACTGAGCAACCTGTTATGAGGGCAGGTAGTGAGTGTCTTGTACAGAAAGATACTATAGATCTTGTGGAGAACTCATACATTCCTTTGCAATGATATAAGGCTAATTGAGGCCAACTAGCCAATAGGCAGTCTGCCAACACTCCTGTCCTTAGAAAAGGAAGCCTGTGATTTGAGCAAGAAGATAAAAAGAAAGAGAAGACAAGAAAAGAAAGGGAGGAAGCTGGGTGGTGTATCAGTAGCTTTAGACTTGATTGTCTATGGAAACAAACCTGTAGTTCACCTGGTAACTCTTAATTCTGAGAAGTGTCAGACCATTTTCTTGAGATATGGCTTGGAAACAAAATGAAGACACCTCTCCCACACTAAAATTCTCAAAATACAGCCGGGGGGTGGGGGGGTGGGGGGTGGGGGGGGTGGGGAGAGAGATCACAGCCTGGCTCATCATGTTCTTTCAAATAATGGGAAAATGTCCTCCGTGTCAAATAAATAAATTAGAAGAGATAAAGCTAGAAGCATTCCCTGAAATGCCATGGGCTCACAGGAAAGTTCTTTGAAAACTTTGAAACCATCCTTGCCCTCAAATTTCAAACAAGAGAGAACTGATGTCTGTTTTCCAGAGCCAAGTCTCACCCAAATGGCAGAGACAGGAAATCGCGGTATTCCTTTATAGACTCCTGAGAATGCTGGCTGGGTCTTCTACAGGCACTCTCCACACTACAAGGACTCTCATTATGAAAATTGTAAAATTAAAGTGAACTTCAGATATGCCGCTGTGTCTTCATTACAGAGCTGATTAAGACACAAAGTAAGCGGAACCTACAGTGAAAGCCATCTTCCACATTAGGCAGGACCAGAAAGGAGTATTTTCTCTTTCTTCAGAGGCTCCCCGGTCCAACTGGCCTTAGACACTGGATGTGCCTTCACAGTCCAAACTACTCCTGGCTTTTAAGACCTAGCACACACAGTGGCGTTAACTCCCCATTCAGATTTCAATAAGTGAATCAGAAACCACCCAGGTGTGTATGTAAGTTACAACTCAAGGGCAACAAAGGGGAAACAGTGACTGAGTATTTAAGAACGGTTTGTCCAAGGAACTTGGAGAAGGCCCACACTCCCACTCGAACCTCCTGGGAGATCTGTTCACTTGCTCTTGGCTCAAACAATTTGGACAAGCTCATGTGTGACACAGGTAGAACAAAAGACCACGAATGATAAAGACTACACTTTTATATGTGGAAACTAAAGTCACACCCTGAGAAGCATTTTGGGGGATGGAGGTGGAGACAGGGTCGGTAACGAGTTGAATAGACTTGCAAAGATAAAACTTATCTTCTTCTGGTGCTAAGGATCAAACATAGGCTCTCAAACATGCTAAACACTACTGTTGGAGCAACTTCCAAGCCCTGGTGGAATGACTTCCTAATCTTTCTATATGGCACTGTGGAATAACTGACAATAGCTGATAACAGTTCATTGAAAATTCTCCCGTAAGTAATAGGGAGGATTCCAAATGTTCCCATACAGAGAAAGGACATAGGTGAAATAGTACACATGCCATTGACCCCAATCACATCACCATGAACATACTGAAGATACGTTGCTCAGCCAGTAATATGTATAATCACTGTGTCATTTAAAAGCATATTAATTTCTTTAAAGAAAAAACTGTACTCTCTGTACATGAGAACTGACCTACATCTACCTGAAAGGGTTAGGCCATGACACAATTACTCTTTCAGATAGGCTTTCCCAGACAACACTAAGTGTAACAAACCAACGCTGCTCATCTATGGAAGTGCTAAACAGTGCCTTATTTACAAGGCATTCTAAGATGGGGATGTCTTCTCTTGCCTTCTATTGTAACAGAGCCCTTCAGTAGACTATGTTTCTTCCTTATCAAATTAGCCAAACAACAACAACAACAACAACACACACACACACAAAAATAAAAACCCCAACATACTGTGTATTTACATGAGACTGATGAGTACCTAAAATTTGGGGTTTGGGAATTTTTATCTTGTAGGTTTTTCGTTTATTTGTTTTTTTTTTTTTTTTTTTTTTGAGGAGTCTCAGGCTGGCCTTAAACTCAATACATAGCTGAGAATGAGCTTGAACTTTTGACCCTCCTGCTTGTTCCTCCCTAGTTTTAGAATTATACTGTGTACCAGCATGATTGGTTTATGGAACCCAGGACTTTGTAAAGGACAAACAAGTACTCTAACAAACTCAGCCATTAGGAGATTGCTTTTGAGAGCTAAGGAATATTTATTCCCTTACAATTCTCAATATATTTTACTAAGTCAATCTGCTCTGAGCAACTGCTGTCCCCCAATACCTCTGAAGAATGGCTAGATATTTGCCTGCCAATGCAACTATGAACGTTATGGCCCTGTGGAAACACTACTGTGCTTACATACTTGGCCAAGCCCCACATCTAAAAACCTTTCATGATAAAGCCCACTTCTGTTCAAAGAACTTAGATATGCCATCTTATTCACTATTGAGCCACTAAAAAAAGGAAATGAAGTAAGGAAGGGGGGGAGGAAGGAAGGAAGGAGAGAGAGAAGGAAGGAAGGAAGGAAGAGAGAGAGAGAGAGAGAGAGAGAGAGAGAGAGAGAGAGAGAGAGAGAGAGAGAGAGCAGGTGAGTGAGCCTGAAGAAATACCTAGCTAGCCAATTAAATAATTTGTTCTCAGGTCACTAAAACCAAAAAGTGACAGCAGTGTGCTGTGTCTACCTGCCGTCTTTACCTTGAGCAAGTCTTCCCAGGCTCTTACCTTGATCATTTTACTAAATGAAGACATTAGATCATGATATTGAACCGTTTTGTACAAGGGACCTGTTTTATAAGAGTTCTTTCTCATATTTGAAAAGCCACTTTGCTGCCTGAGCTCATTTGGCTATTTTTATCATCGTCCTGTAAATGTCTTTCCATCATTCAGGTCTGCACTCAAAGACCCTGTCTGCCAAGGGTCTTTTCCTGACAGTTCCATCTAATGTTAGGCACTACCTTCCCCTGAGACACCCTGTCCAGAGACTGCACATGTTCAGTTTCTCTCATGCTTCCTGGGTTTTGTTTGTTTGGTTGGTTTTTTCAGACAGAAATTGTCTGTAGCTTTGGAGCCTGTCCTGGAACTCTCCCTATAGACCAAGCTGGCCACCTGTTTCTGCCTCCCAAGTTCTGGGATTAAAGGCATGTGCCATGAATCTCTTGTGCTTCTTTATTTCCTTCATTTCTGGCGTGATCTCATCTTTCTGCCCCACTAGACCATACAACTGGAAAAGAGTATTTCAGATGTCTTTCTCCTTAATAAATAAACCAATTGAGAGCAGGTCTGTGTCTGTTTTGTACATCTGTCTTGTTCACATTGTTTTCTTCAGTCCTGAGGACAGAGGTACTCAGTACAGTCAACAGATACACAGCAAATAGAAGTTGAACTGAAATGATGGAATGAATAAATAAATCAGAGCTTCCAGAAGACAGGAATCTCATATCCCACAGGAAGACTGGCCCTTAAACTTAGAGTCTGCAAACCCCATGTCACCATCAGCGACTCCAACCAGAGGTAATTCTGCCCCCATCATCTCCAACTTAAGCTATCTGACAGTGCACACATATAGTTTTAATTACCAGAACCCATGGGGGTGCTACTGGCATCCAGTGGGCAGAGCTCAGGGATGCTGTTAACATACCACAATGTACAAGACAGCGGCCCTAAGAAAGAATTGTCTGGTCCAAAATGTCAGTGTTGAGAGTAGAAACCATTCCATACGTTGTTTCCAGGTTATTTTTAGTATCCTTGTTCACGCCCTTCCCGGGGATCATGGCTAGTTAGTCTCTGGCCCAAGTATCTAGTAGTGTCTCTCTGTATTTTAAGATGTAAGACCCTGTGGTTCTAATTGATCTTTGCAGCCCTAATACTAAGTGTCAAATTTAGTTCCATTTTCTGATTTTGGTAATTTCACTGAAAATCTTCCAAGAAAAACCCATGATGGAGGTACATGATTATTCTATCCTTCACAAGTATTAAAATTCTTGTGCTGTTGATGATCTGCCTTTGGTAAGGGCAGAAAATGGGCAAATCCTACACTAATATATGATCTCTAACCACAGTTTCTATGGAGAACATAATACAGATTGTCTCCTGCTTGCTGTATTTCTTCCCAGGTGATAGGGACTCAGGCCACTCAAAATCCACTTTTTAAAGGACAAATAATTTGTTCTTCCTTGTTACATCCTCAGAACCCCAGCCCTGGTCTGGCTCTGATGAGTGTGAGTGACCGTATTTATGCCTACTTTCCAGGAGAAAAGTAATCAGTAGTACAAACTTAAACTAAGGTCATTAAAAATAAATAAGTAAACAAGCAAAGCCAAAGAGTGCTATCACACTCCCCACCCCAGCTAAGGGAGCCAATGACGCCAGTCAGTATGACTACTGACATACTAAGAATTCTGAGGCTTCTTCCATGGAGAAGGAATTTCCAGTAGTCTTGTTTCATTCATGCAGATACCACATTGCTAAACTGTCTAAATCAATAGACACCCGTAGCCACTCTGGAGACCATGCCATCACCTCCTCTCTACAAAACTACTTTGTGCTTATCCAAAAAAACATCCTCAGGATGCCTGAAGAGCATTGTGTCCCCTTAGAAAGAGAAATGGTGTTTCAGCAGGGGAAAGCAGAGCACATTTCTGTAGGAACAGTTTCTTCTCCTCAGTTAAGGCAATGTATGATATGAGCCTTTGTCAAGCATCTACTGGAAAAGTTGTTTATGTGTAGACTCAACATATTGACTAGGCAAGAAGTCTTAATAGACGAGCTGGTCCAATCTGCTCCAACATCTTTCAGACAATATACTGAAGTCTTAAGAAAAGTAACCTCCTCAAGACTTCTCGGAATTTTCAACATCCATACGTAATTTGAGAAATGAAGTTAGCAGTAAAGACATGCATGTTATTCAGATCATTAACAGCTATTCCTACTTCAAGTCCATGTTCATGCCTTTGCAGGTATTCTCAGTACCTGGTTTCTTCAATGGGGAGGCAGACACTGTCACTCCAGTGTCTTCTGTGCTCTGAATTCAGTCTCAGGAGAATGGAAAAGGTGCAGAAGCTGTTGAGTATTCAAAGAATGTCTTAGGCATACAAGCGGCACGCTCACCCTTTTGGAAAGCACACTGGGGAGATGGAAAGTTGCTGACAAAGATATGGACAGAGGAACGAGAGCTGCAGCACTGAATTATCTCTCTTCAGACTCCAAGTTCATGGTATCGGAGCAAGGTTATGCAGGAGCTCTGTGCCTGCCAAATCCACCCTGTGAGAAACATCGTTTTGTTTCTTATGGAAAATGTGCTCTGTCAACAAAGTCACTAAAGAGCTTGGCTGACAGTGCCTTAGGGACATCCGGAAATATTAGGGTCAGGTCCATGGAAGGCAGAAAGCAAGAGAGCAGTCAGAAACACCTGGCAAGGAAGACAGCTTCCCAGTGGTTTATCCATTGAGCAACTGAGACCAATAGCCCTTGCTAACCCCGGCCAAGTGAAAGCACATATTTTGTCTCAAACTTAACTGCAACGCGAAATTCCTTTTCTTTCTTTTCTGTATTTTTTGTTTTGTTTGTTGTGTTTTCGCTTTGGTTTTTTTTTTGTTTGTTTTTTGTTGTTGTAGTTGTTGTTTTGTTTTGGAAACAGGGTTTCTCTGTGTAGCCCTGGCTGTCCTGGAATTAGAACAGGGGTCAAGAGATCATCTGCCTTTCTCTGCCTCTAGAGTGCTGAGACTAAAGGTGTGTGCCACCACCGACAGTCGGAATTAGTTTTATATATTGACTAACATGTGAACTTATCCTTCTTTCTAGTTTAAATTTTTGTTGTTATTGTGACAAGGCCTGGCTATAGGGAGCTCTGACTGTCCTGGCACTTACTATATAGCCCACGTTGACCTCAAACTAATAGAAATCATCATTGTGTCACAGATGCTGGGATTACAGGTTTTTTAAAAAATTTAAATACCCCCAGAAATCTAGGCATGATCTTAAACTGTAAAAATATTTTTCGGATGTGTGGTTGAGAAACAGGACTTTAATCCCTGTTTCTCTGTAAGTTCGAGGCCAGCCTGGTATACGGAATGAGTTCCAGGACAGCCAAGGCTACATAGAGAAACCCTATCTCAAAAAGGAAAAACAGTAACAAAAAAATTTCGTAAGTTTTTTTTTTTCTTTTAAGAGGTCCAGTATCAATGATGAGAAGATGCTGAGAAGGAATTGCTCATGTTTCTCCTCTACATAGAATGTTTATACTGGCATTTTGAGGTTTTAAATAATTTCTATCCTTTAAGACAGTAATTCTCAAAGGTTGGTCTCAGGAGCATCTGTAGGGGCTGAACTAGTTTGGAATTCAAATTCTCAGGTTACACCCTAGATCTATGGGCCACATCTTTAGAGATGTAAGGTGCAGTTTGAAGAACAAGTTTCAGTTTTCTCAGGGGTGTGAGGCCCTGAACTACTGACTAGGCCCCTTTTCAGTTGCACAGCTATTCCTAGTCCCTCCAGGCATAACAACACCAAGCCACAAAGGAGCAGAGATTTCAGGGGTGACCAGCAGGAACACCTTGGACAGAGAAATCCCCACCCTTAGGCCACTCAAGTTCCCCTTCACAACAAATTTAGCAAGACAATATAGCAATGGCTGAGTCTATGGAAATGGAAAAGAGTTGACATTCTCACCTGGGAAGGGAATTAGACCTCCAGCTTCACAGGGAGGTGCTACAAAGTGGGGGGGGGGGGAGAGCAGGCTAGCTGAGGGTGCCCTTCCAGCAAGACCAGTTCACTCAAGTTCTTGTAATCATCACTCAGTAAACACATTGGTTCACCCAGCTGGACTCGTCACTTTGGTTGGTCAATATCTTTCCCATCTGGAGCGAACAGACATTTCTTTACATTATCCCAAGAAAGTCACAAGATACATGCAACTGATTAAATGAATATTAATTATATAGATTTATAGAGCAGGTGAGAGAATGAATCTTGCAAGTATTTCACTTCTTTGCACATCCAGCATCATAAGGGTCGACGAAGCATCTTTTAAGAGCAATTTTTACCCTTAAAAAGACTGAATGATATGAATGCAGACCATGGTCCTTACAAATTTCAGAATGGTTCAAGGTGTGGTGCCCTGGGCATTTCTAAAGTAGAACATGGCGACCCTTGTAGGGGGAGGGACCACAGTATTTCTAAGGGTTGAATAAAGCCTCAGGACTCTAGAATCTCCCATAATGGAAGCTTTTGTGATGAATAAGCCACAAGACAAGTGGGTTGATTGTTTTACTAACATTGCAATACAAAGCTAAACTGTCAATAAGAAACTCCAGAAAACACAAAGGTATTTGGAAAATCTTCATTAGAAGGTTCTAAGCTTTAATCCAGCCAAGAACTTCCAGGGGAGGAGGCTGCTGCTGCCAACAAAAGCTTGGCTAAGGGAAAAAATATAAAGAAACAGGTTCTAAACTTTAAAATCAAAGCTCAGAAACATTAGCCTTGCCCTGCCTTAGAACACATCCACATCCCCTTAAACTGCTGAAGGACTCCAGAAGAAAACAAACCATCCAGACTCAAACTCACTTAGGTGAAAACTAAGCAGGGCTTAAGGAGATTTTACCACCCAGAAAATGAGGCGGGGGAGGGGCCAAAAAGTTCTAATACATCTAAATCAACAAGTTAGAAACACATACCGAGGGAGGGTACAGGAAGAAATGGCATGGAAAAGGCCAATGAACAATCTCTTTGGAAAGAACAGGACACAAGAAAATTATATACAGCAATTAACAGAGTCATCGAGGATGAGATCAAAGATGGGATGATAAGACATCGGAATGAGATGAAAGGGAGCTGGCACTTGAAGAAAGAAACTGATGACACAAATAATACCACTGTAGAACTAATAAATATATTAAAGTTAGAAGAGGAACAATCCACAAACCAAAACAAAGTTGATGATATGGAAAACAGTCTTCAAACCACTGCACGAAAGGCAGAGGAAAGGGACAAGCAGATGAAAGCAGGTAGGAAAGATGACAGATAAGGGCTGAACACAGGGATCCAACATACAGATGAAAGTATTCTAGAAGTCGACAGCAAAGCAAAACAAAACATGCTCAGATCTGGGATAGAAAATAGTTAAAATGACAGAGTGGCTGATGTTCCTGGGAAAAGTAATACAGAATCGTCAAAACCAAGACACGTTGTGATCAGGATTTCAAAGCCTAAACAAGGGACTCTAGTAACTTTGGGACATACAGGGAAAATACTAAGTGGCCTTTGTATTTTTTTACTGAGGCATTTAACCATAGCCAACAGTGAGTCTGTGTCTACACAGGTTGAGAAAAATAATTAAGACCTAAGTAGTCAATCTCCAACTAAAGTTCCCACCACGTACCAAAGTAACAAAAATTAAAACAGAAAGCAGAAGCATATTCCTTAATAACTTTTTCAAAGTGTTACTCAGGGGACTGGAGAGATGGTTCAGAGGTAAACAAAAGTGTACCTTTTGCTCTTGCAAAGGCCAGACCTAGGTTCCCAGCACCCACACTGGGCTACACATAACCACATGTAACCTGGGGACTGGATACCTCTGACCTCTTCAGACATCTGCATTCATCTGCACATACCCACACACAGATACACAAGCAGAAATGAAATTTTAGGAAGTTCAAAACTCAAGTTTCAAGAAGGGATTCTCAAATTAGTAGAGGCTGTGTGCAGAGTCTACTTGCACTTCCAACCATAATTAAATGATTTATAGTACTTGCAGACAAAATATGACTACTTTTATCTGAATTATAGTGTATACAAGGTTAAGAAAATTAATAAATCCTCAAGTATTTTGACAAAATGGCAAGGAATGGAGTAGGTAACTATATTTGGGTGAATATTCATAACCCATAGAGTATTATGTAAGTAGCTGATAGTGAAGTTAATAAGACTCCCAAAATGGGTAGGGCTGTGGCTCAGTTGGTAGAGGACTTGCCTAGCACTCACAAAGCCCTAGGTTTGATTCCCCACTCAGCATGAGATTATGTAGTGACACATTCCTACAATCTCAGTGCTCCAGAAGTGGACACTGGAGAATCAGAAGGTTCAAGTTCATTCTTCATTACGTAGCAAATTTGAGGTCAACCTGGAATAATGAGGTTTTTGCATTAAAAAAAAAAAAAGGTAAAACAAACACCTAATTACATGAAACTTCAAAGTGCACTAATTAAAGTTAATGTTTAATTAATAATAAAATAAAAACAATTATATAGCTTTCAATTGCTGGAGGAAGGAAATTAAAGACAACGTGGATGGCGTTGTAAGGGCAGAAGACAAAGAGGAATCAGCGGAAATACAGGCGAGAATGCAGACAATCAAGTTCAAGTGTATGTATTCTATGAATGTGTGAATTGGATCACCCCTCCTCCAGAAAATATCCCAGAATAGATGAAAAACTAAAACATTATTTGTATTTTGCCTATGGAAGACATACACATAGGCAAATGACACAAAGTTTGAGAGTGATGACATGTATCAAGAAGATACCAAGCAATATAAAGAACTACAGCTCCTCATTAGTGTTATTCATGGCTAAATTCAAGACAGAAGCTTTCTGGATGATAAAGACTAACTCTTCATAATGTAAAAGCACAAGCCACAACGGAGATTATAATGACTATTCCTGTCCGCCTAACAGCACTAAATAGACACCAAAACAATGGCAACAGATGCAAGAAATAGGCATAAGCATTTCATAGACTAAATAGACAACTAAGGATATAACTAATATCATTAACAAAACCGAGTTAAGAGATACATTTCAAATCTTAAGTCCTAGAAATAGAAAATAGATTTTTGCGTTTTTCGAGTATCTGTGGGATATTTACAGAGGTTTTCAAGTGCCCATGGAGGCTTCTGAAAGTCCTTAATGCCCAAATTGAGAGATAATAAATTACAAATTGAGATAAAGCTATAAAGCAATAAAGCTAGGGGGAAAAGGAGGCAGATTTCCAAGCACTCAGGGAATTTTTTTTTAATATTCTACTGAATAATTTCTCAGATAATCACAAAATCTGAACAGCAGACTGTAACTTTTAAAAGGGTACATATCTAAATGTGGAATTCGGCAAAAAAGAGTTATCTAGGACAGTTTGTAGTTATATCAAAATTATAAATTAGTAGAGCGCATGCCCAGAATGCATGAAGTCCTGGGTTCAACCCCTGGTACCATATAAATGGTTTTGGTGGCCTCCACCTGTACTCCCAGCACCTAGGAGGTAGAGGCAAAAGGATCAGGAGTTCAAGATCATCCTTCACTATATTAAGATTCTATCTCAAAAAGTGGCATGAATGAATAAGTAAAACACACACACACATTAAAGCAAATGCTATTAAATGATACATATACTTAGTATGTAAAGGAAATTGGGAAACATCAGGAGTAGAAATCCTAACCAGGTGTGGTGGTGCACACCTTTTATCCCTGCACTTGGGCAGCAGGGGCAAGTAGATCTCTGCAAGTTAGAGGCCAGCCCAAGGCTGCATAGTGAGACCCTGCTTCAAAAACAAAAGACAAATACTAATAAGACATAGTAAATGCATTACTTAAATACACATACACACACACACTACACACACACAATTTAAAATTAAATTAAACCAAAGAATAGCCTAATTAAAAATAAAAAGGGGCAGAGCAAAACACAAATACAGAAGATTAAAGTTAAATACAAACACTGCTTTTAACTCACAACATTTAACGTATGGTAACTTGCTGACCTAATATAACAAATAATCGTCTAGAAATTCAGACATTACTTAAATTACTTGACAAAGGGACACTCCCCCTACCCTACCTCCCACCCCAGTGTTTGCTCTGGTGCACACACAGAAAATGTAAGACTAGAAAACATTTGAAAACCTTATCCAACAAATTTTAAGAAACTTGTAGGAATTAGTAAAGCAAATGCTGTTCAAACGTCTTCCCAACTGCACAGAGTCCTTACCAAAGCCATTCAGACAACCAGTGTAACATAGCCCTCAAAACTCAGCTGGCGCTTGCCTTTAGACCCAGCAGAAACAGGCGGATCTCAGTCTGAGGCCACAGAGCAAGATCTGGGACAGGCTCTAAAGCTACACAGAGAAACCCTGTCGTGAAACAAACAAACAAACAAACAAAGCCCTCAAAGTATGTGACAAATATGGCTAGATTAGAACTAGGAGTGGTGGCCCCAGGCAAGTAATCCTAGGCAGAGATTGGCAGATCTTACATGACTTGAGGCTAGACTCATCTACATAGTACATTTCAGACAGCCAGGACTACATAGTCAGACCCTGTTTAAAAAAAAAAAAAAAAAAAAAAAAAAGGTAAGTCAACCCATTAAAGAACTGCCACTCAGTGATCAAGTGGGGTACTCTAATAACAGGCTAGCGTTTCAATACAATGAGTCATCAGTGCTATTTGAAATCAAAAGACAAAAAGCAATTTGATCAATGCAGAAAAGGCTGAGGACCCTTGAAAATTTTTAAGGTAAATTCAGCATTATAATTAATAATTAAAGTAGAAAAACTCTGAGCTGAAGGATAAAACTTACAAAATTCAAGCCAAAATCCAAACAAGTATAGGCTATAGTGGCCCATGGCTATAACTGAGGAAGCAGGAGGATAGGGGTTCAAGGTCAGCCTCTGGCTAAGCAGTGGCTTTCGAGGTTTTTGGAGGCTCCAGGAGATCCATTCTCCAGCAAACAAAAATAGATGAAAGAAACCAAGTAAGAATTCACACTGTGTGTTGTGAAAATACTGACCAATTCATTTATATTAGAAAACAAACGGGAAAACTAAGTAGTGGGGAAAAGTATTGCCTAGGTTTAGTCCTTTTTATTCTATGAAATGCAATCCAGGGTAATTTGGTGAGAAGACTGGTCATCAAGGAATTTTAACTCCTTCTTTCAAGTTTCTCCTCCAAACCACCTAGCATTGCTTTTGCTACCTGGGCCTCCCAGTCTCCAGTGACTTCATTAACACAGATAAGCAGTACTCATACTTTACAACTCCAGCCTTAAGGTCATAGAGATGGTTTTCAACTGACACCTGTTTCACCTCAAGTCTCAATCAACAAGTTGCCACAATCCATTTCAAAGCCTTTGATTTCCATGAAAAGGGCAGCTACATTCTAGATCATCTTAAAGGGATCCAAGAAGGTAGAAGGAAGACTGGCCAAAGTTCACAAGCAGGTTGCTTTTCCTCTTGTCTAGAACAGTGTAAATAAGAATTTTCCTTCAAATTCTCTTTGCATAGCTTCAAATTGGTGTGTCTGAAAATTCAGCCAGTAAAAATAAGAATGTTTTTAGTTTAAACAAAAAAAGAAAAATTCAGCTGGTAATCCAGATGTTTGCAGGGTTAAGTCTGTCTTCCATTCCACACTGCCTGCTTTTGAAAGAGGTGTTCTTTCATTTTCCATGGTCTTTGTCTTTATCCAGACACTCCACCTCTCCCTTGCACACTTCCTGCCACAATGGAAGGTACACTCCCATTTCCCATCTATGAGTGATTACTAAACTTGGGCTCCTGTTCCATTATTACTTCATCTGGAGTTCCCTGATACTAGATAGAGCTAGAAACCTTGGCTTAGATCTCAACTCCATAACTTATATACACCATTACTAACTTGAAATTCTCTCAACCTCTACTTCTTCACTTACACAAAGTATCACAGGGCTGTTGTATGAATGATCCAGATAATGAACAAAGCTTTTAGCATCATTCTCTGGCATAAGCAAAGATTTAATTATAATGGCCATAATTACTATTAATTCTTTCTTTTTAAAACAGTTTTTGTGCTCCTTAAATTCCAATCCTGTACAGCTGGCTTTTCTAACTGCCAGGCTCAGAACAAGCTTCATAGGAAGAACGATAGGATAGTCTGATTTCAACAATGCTAAACCATTGTTTATGCAGTATGATCCATCGAAGGCCACAGTTTCCTTTAAATAACTCCTTTCCCAGGACACCTGTGACTCTCCATATTTAGCAGTCCCCCAGCTCCATCAGTTTGTATGTATCCTTCAGACCCAATTTAGAGCATAGCTTCTCAACACTCCCTGGACAGCAAAAGCCACATTACTACTTCGTGAGGGTTCCCTGGACATTGAGGACATTTAGCATCATTCAAGAAGCTATCTACTCACTAGATGCCAGGAGCATTCACATCTGAACCAGCAATAATGAGCATCATCACTTCTCCACAAAATTTCCCCTAATAGGGCAAAATAATTTCCAGTTGAGTACTTTTTTTTTTCCCAACAAAGCTTTTCCTGGTTCTCCATAGCTAGGATAAGACTGTCCCTCGGTGACCCTGAATCTCATAAGCATTTCCCACATGGCACCAACACAGGCATTATGAGTTCCTTGGAAGTAGGAACTAGAGCTGTTCAACCCCAGCTCTAGCTGCAGTCTACAACTTACATTCTGTTCCTCCATTATACGGAAATGAATGTAAGCTATAACTTGATCATAGATTTAAGGATAAATTTCACACACACTAAACTTTGGTTTCAAAGCAATGTCTTTCTAAAGATTTGTAGATGTTGGGAAATGCTCCTAGCACATTAAAACAGACAGGCTGTGTTTGTGAGTCTGGAGGCAGGCAGAGTGGTGCATGGCTAAAGTCTCATCTGGCCTGGTGGCTGCAGGCTATTCCAGGGCAGACCAGCAAAGCCTTTCTGAGGCCTTGTTCCCTATTCTCAAGGACATGTCATCTCCCTCCCTCATCTCAATGCCACCCTTGTCTTAAGACTTGAGACACATTTGGCAGTGTGGGACTCTAATGATACGTTCCTACCTCTGTCCTCCTTTTTTTCTATCCTTGTTCACATTTCTCTGTCCCTTATACTGCTCCTGCCTCCAGCAATGACATTTCAGACAAAGGGTGTCCTCACAAAATCTAACTTTTCCTCATAAAACACGACTGCATTCCAGGAGACTAGTATATTTGGAGGATGAGAGTCATCAAGGCTGGAAAGAACTAATAAGTTTATTTCTATGGAATCACTCAAAATACTAAGTCGTTAAGAGATTCACAAATTAAGAATGAGGTCACTGATTAGGCAAGACTCAATATAGAATAGGCAAAGCTTTAGTTACCTCACCTGAAGACCCCAAATGCTCCTACATTCAACAATCTTTACTTCTTCTAAGGAAGTTGTAGAATATAATGCATAATCTTTTACTATTTAAAATACAATGATATATGCTAGTGTGTAAGTAATTGGAAGCCCTGAACAGTAAGATTTCTTCAGCATGGAGTTACAAAGCACTTTCACTTTGTCTGAATTCCAGCTTCTATAGTGTTTGTAGTTTTTTATTAGTGTGTGGGTTTTACAAGCTGGAAAACATTTTTAAAGTTTAAGTGTTTTCACTAAGAACTAAGAAAACAAGCTAACTCATCTCTCTTTAAAAAAAAAAAGTCCTGGTCCACAAATGGCTGGCCAGCAAGGCAGCCCACCTTTTAGAGAACGTGGGTGTGTGTGATCACTTTGGTGCTTAAATACTTTATGAGTTCACACAATAACAAGGTCACGTGACTGAAGTGGCACAGCCAAGACTGACCACAGAACACTAACTGCCTATTAGCAGATGGACCAAGCTCAATGCTCTGCTAGCAGGCTCCATAAACTTCAACCCACATCAGACAGACCTTACAGGAGAGATAGGAGGATGTAGCAGGAATACACATTTGAACTTCCATTTTAATCAATCAGTGGAGTCCAAGGATTGACCTATCTCACACTCTACTTTGCTCCATCTTCTTCTTCTGGGACCATATTCTTGACCATGTACCTCAAAGCTCATAGAAACACCTTAAATGTCTCTTCAGGAAATCTGATATGTGGGACAGCAACTCTGCTCTCACCTCATCCCACAAATGAGATCCTGAGATAGAGCTGAGAAATTTGAGATTTGATGAGGTAAAGTCTGGCTTTGAAGTGTCTTGTCATTGCCAAGGTTCACCCCATCTCATGTTTAAAAATGGTGAAAAGGGCATCTTTGACCTAGAGCCCCTCTGCCTTCATTTTAAAAAAAAAAAAAAAAGAAATCATTTCCAATTGTGCCCAAACCAGTTATTTATTGATCAGCTACTATGTGCCAATACCATTCCTTTAGGGAATATTTGTATGCCTGTCAGAATGATTCTAGGCATAGAAAATTTTTCTAAAAACAGAAGTATCATGAGGGAGATAAACACTGGTTTAAGGTGTGCCTTTTCTATTATAGAAGTTAAAATATAGTGGGGTCAAGACCAACATCCAAAAATTAGCAAATGAAGAATACTAAGCACTCTAAAATGAAGTATATGGGTACAGCTTTCTAAGGGTGCCAATCTGGGCAACTGGGAAAAGAAACACTGTGACTTAAGATAAGGAGGGTGGGTCTAATACTGAATATTCTTGAGGCTGGGTGTGAAAGTCAATGCCTGTACTACCAATAACTGAGAGATTGGAAGTAGCAAAATCAAGACCTACGTGGGAGTTGAAGCCAGACTCTAAACATAACAAAAAAAGGCAATGGTGGTGCATGCCTTTAATTCCAGCCCTAGAGAGGCAGACGCAGGCAGATCTCTGAGTTCGAGGCTGGCCTGGTCTACAGAGTGATTTCCAAGACAGCCAGAGCTACACTGAGGAACCCTGACTTAGAAAACAAACAAACAAGAACAGAGACAGAAGATCCTAGCTAGGTCTTTAGCCAAGAAGACTAACAATACCTTGACTGTCTTGACTTGAAGCAAGACACAAAACACTGCTTCCTAACCTGTAGAATAGGACTGGAGAAGATGTCGTCATCTACATAGTCTCAAATGCCAGTCTCTTCTCCCACCCTATTATTTGGAGAGCAACCAGGAACACTTATCAGTCTTAATCAGAGGAATGTAATCAAATGGGACCTGTGTTCTGATGATTAAAAGGCAGAGTGATGGAGGATTTTTGGAGGAAGGGAGAGTACAGAGACACACAGGCAGCCAAGGCAGCTGCTGAGATGGGTGTTCAGGAATGAGACAAAGTAAATCTGGGCTGGGAAGATGCACTGGGGGGTGAAGAAGAAAGGTCAAGCCTACAGGATACTTAGAAGGGAGAATGGACAGGAGCTAACACTGGATGAACTCCATCTAATAACTAGGTCACCACTTTCTGACCTGTCCAGAGGAACTAATGAGATATGGCCAAGCTTGTTTTTTATTTGTTTTTCGAGACAGGGTTTCTCTGTATTGCTTTGGAGCCTGTCCTGGAAATAGCACTGTAGATCAGGGTAGACTTGAACTCACAGAAATTCACCTGCCTTTGCCTCTCAAGTGCTGGGATTATAAGCATGAGCCTCCAATGCCCAGCCTGAGCTTGGTTTTTAAAAACATATGTCAAGCACAGTATGTTCTTTGTGATAGAAGAAAAATTATGCTTTTAACTGCATTTTAAAAAATAATTTGAAATAGTTCAAGCAGGTAGTCAAAATGCACCAGCCTATGGAAACTACATTCCCATGTATTTCCTATTTAGCTAGAGAGCAGAAGAATTAACTAAGCCAGCCAGCATTGTAAGGTATACATACATACACACACACACATACACACACACACACACACACACACACACACACACACACACTTTTAAAATTTCTAGGAGCCAGAAACAGGTGTAATTATCCAAAAATATTATTTCATCAGTCAGTATAAAAACATAAAATATATTTTATTTTCTTAGTAAGTTTCAAAATTCAGTGTATTTCAGGCTTAGAACAAATACACCACTCAGACCTGGCATATTTAAAGTGTCCAACAGGCATGTGGCTGGTACCTCTACTATAATGGACACCATAGACTGACAGTCTTGAAGGCTCCCACTGAGCAAGATACTTATTCTAGAGTTTCCATGGGTACTCACCTTGTAATAGTCACCTCAGGCATCTAAACATCTGGAGAAATTTAAATGCTAATCTTATCTCATCTGGTGATAAGATTGTCAGCCCTGGAAAATCTCTCCTTTTTACTTAAGATGATGAGTAATGAGTTACAGATACCATTTATTAAAAACTGGTATTTTACTTTATGGACATTGAACTATTACTTTTATGCATCCTCTCTGTAATGAATACAAAGGTCTTTTTTTCAAACTGCAATGTATACTACCATTCCATTGCTCAGCATGACACTTTCAGATTGTGCCAACCCCAATGACAACTCAGTTGCAAGCAGTCCTTAGCTGACAAGAGCTGTTTGTAGAACTTAGCATCTGGCTTGGTTAGCAGTACTCAAAGTGGAGGTCAGGAGCAGAGGCTGAGACCCCACCTGCCTGAGTTTGGATCCACTTTTTCCCTCATAAAAATTGCTTTGACTTGTTGCTACTATTACTTGAGGACAGAGATGGGGAAGGGGTTAAAACAAGCTCTCACTGTATAACCCTAGTCTTCCTCTGCCTCCTAAGTGCTGAGATTACAGGCATGAATCTGTGTGCCGAGCCAAATGTCTTGCCTTGATAAGACAATTAACTGCTCTGTGCTTCCATCCCCCACCTCCAAAAAAGAAAAAGAAAAAAACAAAAAAAGTGAATAGTGTTTCATGGGATTGTCATAAGGATTAAATGAAGTAATATGTGAAAATTCTTTGGTCTCACCAATAATTTTTCACCTTTAATTTCATGGACTCATTAAACCCTCCAGAAATACCAGTGCCACATGTCTCAACCTCAAGCATGTTTCCAGACAGCTTTGCACAAAGTGCACAAATAGCCTGGCTTTGCATTCTCATCCTGACCCAGAACACATCTGCCACCATGCGCAGGATACTCCATCTGTTTGAGCCTAGGCTTCTTTCAGACTACATAGAAGTAACATTTCTTATATGCTAACTAATAATGGAATAGTTGGACTCTCTGAGAAATACAGGGAGGATTATATTAGACAACCAGGATGACAGGTAATCTGGCCATTAGAAAATAGTTCCTGAGCTAGGCATTAAAGGTATCCCATGTCAGTTACCTCAGCATTCAGGTGACAGTGGCACAGAGAACAATTGCAGGTTTGAGTCAGCCTTCCTGGGCTACATGGTAAGACCATGTGCCCAAAGAAGGGAAGAAAGAAAGAACAAGGGAGGGAAGGAAAGAGGGAGGGAGGGATCGAGGGAGGAAGGAAGGACAGAAGGGAAGAAGGGAGGGAGGGAAAGAGAAAGGGAGGGAGCAAGGGAGAAAGGGAGGGGGGAGGGAAGGAGAGAGGGACAGAAGGAAGGAAGAAGGAAGGACAATTCCTATCTTCTCCCTATCAGTAGTAGTTTCTCTTTCATTTTTTCTCTACCTGGACCAACTTGTTGCTTTAAACACTTTGGTTTGGGGGTAACCTGAAGGGCACCACTTTTGAGTAGAATGAAGGGACAGGAAAATAGTTATGACTCTCCTGGCTATTTCAGTGAGTAATTGTTACCTTACCAAATCATTACCAAGTTCTTAATCACCACTTCAATCCAATATAAGCCACAATAAGCCATGTCAGCTCCCAGCTCCAAGAACTAAGCAGGAGAACATGGAGATTTCCTTCCATGATGATACATCCTCACAAGGTTAGAGGATGTCCCCTGAATATCCCCAACTTCCTTTAAAAGTCTAGGAAGCATCTGTCATTTGTGGGTGAGTCATCCATGGTGTCCTGGAAAGGGCTGGTCAGAAGACAGGGTTTGGGTCTCTGTGTTGGCATTCAACCAGCTATGTGACTTTGGGGAAGTTGGTTGACCCCTGAGGGTCACAGAGAGAACTTGTTTCATGGGGTTGCTGTGGAGTGTGTATTTATATAACGTGTCTTGAGAGGCCCTGTTCTCATTTACAAGGCAACTTGCAAATCAATGTAAGGTGTGGATTCATCTAAAGCCTACTTCCCTCCTCTTATGCTTTGGCAGTATATTTTTAGGATTTGAAATATATAAAAGAACTCTTGCTCCCTATCACCTGTGTCATCCCCTCTCTTTTCACCCAGCTCCCAAGTCAGTAACTAGAGATCCAGACCTCTGACTCTTCAAGCAGGAAGAGGATGAGGCCAAAGCAAGAAGCCTGGGGCCAAGATGACTCATGGCTGTGGAATCCATTAACAGTGGAATGCTCTCTGCCCTTCTTCTCCATGTCAAGTTTCTGGGTTAGCAAGGTGCAGATGACTGATAAAGGAAACAAGTACTTTTCTCTGCAGATCCTAATTAACTTGTATCTGCACACATACATGCACATGTGTGTGCCTCCAGACCCACAGAACACATTCGGCTATTAAGCACTATGAAAATGAGAGCTGGCTTGTTTGTCAAGAGGGTATGTTTGATAAAGTACAGTTGACTCTCCAGTGGTTGTTTTCTCCACTGGGATGAGGTAAATCAAACCTTACAAATCCTCAAATAGGAGTACAATCTTAAGAAAGGGGAGGCAGTGAAAAAGGGGGACCTCTGCATGAGCTTCTGAAAGGCTGCAGGATTGCCAAAATATTGGATTGTCCTGTTAATGGAAGAACGCAGGGCCATACAGATTGCATACAGGTTAATGATGCCAGAATGGTTTTTTGTTTAAGGGGGAAAAATGGTCAAAAGCGTAAAGCTAATAAGGTTGCATTACATGCTCATACAGAAAACTACTTAATCTTCTGTCTGAGTTGCTCTTTAGTTAAATGGATGCCAGGATTACAGAACAAGAGTAAAAGACCTCAAAGGGGACATTCCAAATACCTTGTGCCTGGATTTTCTCACACTGAGGTTCATATTAAAATTCTATTAAACCAGCTGCTAATAATTTTCAAATGGTTCATTAGTTCTACCCATGACCTTGGGCCACTACCAATTTCAAACCTTGTCTTCAAGACTTAATCAACAACCTTGGATGGAGTCCTCCCAACAGCCAATGCAGAGAGAAGATTGTGGACCACATAGGGGTGCTTTGTCAGGTGGAGATTTGTGTAATATGTAGCCCAACCTTAGAACACCAATGTTCCAGAGATTTCCTTCTCTAAAGAAAGGTAAAAAACTAAAAACCTCTCTCTTTTTTAAAGGAAAAAACAAAACAAAACAAAACAAAAAAACATTTTTCCCCCTTTGTTTAACACTAGAATGACTAGATAGGTCTCTCAGAACTCTGGAAATTTTTCTTGAATGTGCTTGACCAACAATGGGAATGCATCCAAAGGGAAAAAGCAAAAAAAAAAAAAAAAAAAAAAAAACCCTAGGCTCCTTCAAATGGATCTGAGAAAATGTCCCTATGTCTCTTTTCTATAATCAAGGGTGTGGAAGGCTGAAGAGCTCACAGAAGTGATTTCATTTTCAGATGTGACTTATTAAAGAGACAGAAGACGAAGGAGGAATCAATACTAAGAACCAGAGTGCCAAGACCAAAAGGAATGTCCTTTTCTTGGGCTTGGAAGTGAAATATTTTTCTCTCTCGTGACCATCTTAACTTCAAAAGCAGAAGCAAGAAATGTCAATCCACTCAGAGCTTCTCTGGCTCTGTGTTTCCATTTTTTCCACTGAAAAGGGAAAAGGCAGCCCATTGTGTGTCCCCATTAACAGACAGGGAAGAAAACAAATTTAAAAATCACCGTGCCTTAACTTTCAGGTGACACAGCTAACTTAGAGGAAGCAAAAACAGAGATGTTCAGAGATTGTTCTGAAATTAAACATTAGCTGTTTTTTAGATATCAAGAAAATTTGAGAATCACAGGAATGTTCAGAATTTCCAGTGATAAAAAGCAAAGGCCTCGTGGTTTGTGCATATGGAAAATGCTCTTCTCTGCTTTGACTCCTGTTTGCATTTTTTTTCAGGACTTTTGTTCCAGGAAGAGAGTTCTTCTTCAACGTGGTAAAAACATCAATCAATCCTCACCGCCCCCCCTTCCTAGAAACCCATCCCTTTACTTCTTCAATCAAGTATATTTTCCGTCCCACCTTCGATTTCTTCATAACACTCACCAAATTAGCTAAAACTCTTGAGTTCTTGTACTAGCCACATTCTTTGTTAAAAAGAAAAAAAAAATTCTTCCCTCAACTTCAAGGATATACATTCTAAGGATGCCACTTAGTCCTCAAGAATAAAAGTGAGAGAGTTGCTTGGATCATCTCTTTGTTCCTTGTGCTGGCTCGTTTCCAGGCAGGAGAATGCGGTAATCTCAAGATAATTGAACAACATAGTCCCTTACTCGCTCCCTACCAAGCAATATTGTTTGGCGTGACAGCATGGTGCAAGTGACATGAGCTTTAGTGCAGAGGACAAAGGCACGGAATGACCTCTAGAATTCCTTACCAGAGCATACACCCTTTGACCTAGTCACATTTGGCTACCCTAAGACATTCACCAGAGCTCTGAAGATAAGCCTGAGTGCATCACCTCGAGTTGGGATCATTTTTTCTCATCTTAAATGGAGTTCAGCTCAACTATAGAATGTAAACGTAAAAAACTGGAGAGCAGGCATGGTAATTCATTCCTATAATCTCAGCACTTAGACAGAGGCAGAGTATCCTTGTGAGTTTAAAGCCAACCTGGGCTACAGTGGAAGTTCCAAGCTAGCAAGGGCACAGAGGAAAAATGTGGCTGTAGACAGAGAAAGAATGGCAGAGATGAAAAGACGCCATATCTTCTGTGTCATTTCATATGGTAACCTGGGATAGACCCCAAAAGGATCCTGAAAAATATTTTGAAAGACTACAAACCAAGAGGCTAGGTCACCAGTATTCTTAGAAGTGGTATTGCAGATATTATTGAGTTACGATTGGGACTTTTTTTTCCTGCCCACATACACAGGAAAATTGAAGATGTACACAGCCTTGTCAAAGCCAAGGATGCCATTTTTGCACCTTTCACTGCCAAAAAAAGTAACTATCAGTATATTTTATAAACTTTGGAGCATCTTGCCATCTAAGAATGCTCGAGTTAATCAATGAGAAAGTTTAACCTGAGATCCTTCAGAAAGGTGATAGATGAATGAGACCAATGTGGAAACTCTCTGCAGCCCAAAATATGAATCTCAAAAAAAAAAAAAAAAAGTCATACACAGTGTTAGTTCAGAGGTGCCATAGTGACCCTACATTCTAGTCACCTGAGGCAAACAAGTCTGAAAGAATAGCCAGGATGTTCAAGCAACTTTGGGAAAGTTGATCGCTGGCAATTAAAGATGAGCTAGAAGCCAATGAAAATATACCACTTCTATGTGGGTAGTAGATTATACATGTGGCTGACAGCAGACACGGATACTAGGTTATGAGGGCCTGGAATGCAGGCTGTAGGTTTTCCATTTCTGTAAAGCCAGCATTTACCACAAACCTAGAAAGTAGAAAATGCTCAGCTACCTTTTGGTGGTTGGGGGGCCAGGACGCTGCTCAGTGGTAGAGCATCTTCCTAGTTTCCAAGCCTGACACAGACTAAGAAAATAAATGAATGAAAGGAAGGAAGGAAGAGAGTAAAAAACAAAAGAGCCTGATGTCTAACTTTCAAAAACAGGATAACAAGGTTGCTCTCTTAAACTAACCAAGCAGAGGACATAGAAATCCTAACAGCAGACACAAATCAAAAAGCCAGGCAGGCGGACACACAGTCTGACAGAGAGTTCTCCAGATTAGCTCCTCTTTCACCAGTCTTCCCTGTTCATATAGGTTATAGGCATCCCATTGCTAGTTTAGCTGTCCCATCCAAAAGAATGTAACATGGACAGTCACAGACTGAGCTCGTTAACAATCACAACCCTCTCTGAACACCCAGAGCACAGGGGATTTTTATAAGATAAACGAAGAGGCAGCAATTTCAGAGGCCCCCCATTTAAAAGGGGTTGGGAGGAAGGGTACATATGCATATTGGGTGATGCACTGACTTCCACCTTGGTGCCCCATTAAGCCATTATTTTACAAAACCAGGTGTGTGCAATTTGCTTATTAAAGTTCTCGCCCTGGGGCAACTGACAAGACTCATCAGTCCTGGAAGACAAGTGCTATGACCCCAAGGCAAGTTAAGGCACATCCAGATTATTTTAAGCTAGAAAGAGAATCTTTTTGTTAAAGTGAACAGGAATCATTCCACCTAAAACAACTGACTGGGAGGAACAGGAATTAAGAGTGGTTTGTTCCCAGTTTTGTGTAAAAATTATGCTGTTATTTTCCAAAACAGGCTCAGGATTACAGAGAGGTCCCGGAAGGAATGAAAGAGAGAGAATAAAAATCTGTGTTCATGATTCTGCAAGAAATATTTCATCAGAAGGCAAAAGCCCTCCAAGGTCTTAGAACTAACATGTTGTTGCTATTTTGGTTTTCTGATTCTACTGTCCAGGCTACGTAGCTTGGAGCAACCTTGAACTCATGGTGGTCTTCCAACCTTGATCCCAGAGTTCTGGGATTGCCGGTGTGAACCACCACAATTGGCTTGAACTAAAATGCTTAAACACCAAGATTGCTCAGAAATCTAGGTTAATGCTCTCCTCCTTGGCTGCAGGGAGAATGAGACGTGAAGCAGCAGCCAGTGGAAACAGATCTCACAGGCATTGCCTAGGGCAGTGGTTCTCAACCTTTCTAATGCTGCAACCCTTTAATACAGTTCCTCAAGCTGTGGTGACCCCCACCCCCGACCATAAAATTACTTTCATTAGTACTCCATAACTGTAATTCAGCTATTGTTGTAAACCGTAAAGATCTGTTTCCTGATGTCTTCAGACAACCCCTGTAAAAGGATTGTTTGAACCTCCCAAAGGGGTTACAATCCACACGTTGAGAAACCCAGGTCTAAGGACACTGCCTGATACTGAAGACACCAAACAAACAAACAAACAAACAGCCCCAGTTGGGTGGCCAGCCCAGCCAAGTGCAGCAAATGGATGCACCTCAGTGGGAAACAACAGTAGCCTTTTCTGCTATTATCAGTGTGTTCATCTCAAATTCAACATTAGCAGATTGCTCTACCTGTGAAATACAGCTCCCTCTCTGCAAAACACTAACCCTATTCAGGCCAAAGTATTATTAGTTAGGACTTAAGAGGATAAGGGTGACAGTTCAGGAGGTAGGTACCCTGGAGGATAAAGTCTACATTTACAGAATAATTACCTCATACCTCACATTGTTCTAGATAACCACAAATCCACAGCACCCCAGTTTACCAGGCACATTGATCATCTACATCTGTTCTCACGGAGGTTCATCTTTGGAAGTTGGAAAGGATTCCAGAATTATAAGTAACGTCTGAGGGTCTGGTTCCCAGGAAGTCGCTAACCAAAGACTTTTCCTCATCTAAATGGATGGAATATGTCATGCTAAGGATAGCCCCCAAAGCCTTTTCAATCCTGGCTGCATCATTCTAACTACATACAATTTATAGAGTCTAGTATGCTATAAGGCAATCATCTTCCCTGTGAACTACGTGATCAACACTTGACCTGTCTCATTAAAATAAATTAGAAGAAGAGAGAAAGGAAAGAGTGTACAATGTAGGCTTGACTTTGCTCAACATCCTGAGCGGTTTTATGCAATTTAACAACTTAGTCACCTTGGGCAAACCTCTTAAATGTTTTTGGGTTCAAATTCTTTGGTTATAAAAGGAGATTAAGCAACCTCCAAGGTTCACACTGGTTTCAACTCCCTGGTAACTGGTAGGAAACCTGAGGAAACACCTTGGTGTCTTAGGGTTTCTATCACTGTGGTGGGACACTATGACCACAGCAACTCCTACAAAGGAGAAACATTTAACTGGGGTGGCTTACAGTTTCAGAGGTTTAGTCCATTATCATCGCGGTGGGGAGCATGGTGGCATGCAGGCAGACTTGGTGCTGACTACATCTTGATATCCAGGCAACAGGAAAGTGGACTGAGACAGTAGGAGTAGCTTGAGCATAGGAGACCTCAAAGCCCACCCACACAGTGACACAAGGCCATACCTATTTCAATAAAGCCATACCTAATAGTTACACTCCCTTTGAGGACCATTTTCCTTCAAACCATTACACTTAGTATAGTGAAGTGATGATCAGGGAGGGCACCAAGGGACTAATTTGGGTACATGTTTCCCCTAGACCAGAGATTCTCTACCTTCATAATGCTGGGACCCTTTAATACAATTCCTCATGTTGTGGTAACCCCCAACCATAAAATTATTTTGTTGCTACTTCGTAACTAATTTTGCTACTGTTACGAATTGTGATGTAAATAGCTACTATGCAGAATATCTGATATGCAACCCCTTTGGGGGTCACAACCCCCAGCTTGAAAAATACTCCTCTAGACAATTCTGAAATTTTAAACCTTTTCTCTCTTCCTCTTACAGAAGGGAATTCAGTAGCTGGCCCATGATCACTTCAGAGAAGGTACACAGTAACAAACTAGACAGCATGTAAGAAGATGGAAAGGGGAAAGGGATCTGAGAATTCCACAGCAACAATGTACAAAACACTTTTCCTGTTAGCTGATAAAGCTCAGGTGAAGGCCATTACTGGGCCAAATCCCTACTTACCATCCATTATCCTGGATAAATCTCAGGGACAAGCTATTCCCAATAGCTTGTCTCTCTTCCCCAGTAAACATTTGCTTTTCTTCACCTTAAAACATTTGGAAACAGGATGTCTAAGAACATCAAGAAAGAAGGTGTTTAGCTAGGGAGTAAATTTGATTTTAAAGGGGACAGCAACTATGGGGAAGTGCCACTTCCTGTCATTTACCTTCTCCCGCCCACTGCAGTATTCTCTGCTTGATCTCCATTCTTTTCCAACAAGCCCAGACAAGGCACAGACTCCTCAAAACGACGCTCCAGGCAGTCTCCATCGATCAATCAAAACTGGCTTGTGAAATAGAAGCTATCTGCCAACACAGTTAGAGTGGAATAAGCCTGGATCACCAAGGCAGGAAACTGCAATTCCATTTCAGGATTCCCTAGCTGACTTCCCTACACTGTGGACTTTGGACCAATCACTTAAGCCCCAGAGCTGTATGCAAACTGAAGGGCTGTACAAAGGTAGGACAACTTCACGGGTCCAAATACTGAGTTCACATTCACTACAAGACGAGAGAAACTCCTTCCCTTTCAGCTCTCCCTCTCCATTCTGCTTTTCATAGCTGACACTGCAGTGTATTTGGGGATCAAGGTTGAGAATGTGCTCACAGTCTATGTCTGGATCCTCCAGGCTCCATCCTGGCATTTTATTTTTAAAACCAGGTTTCAGTATCATTGCCAACATGCAGTGGCTTGAATCCTGAGAGCTGGAAACCCTTGAGTCATTATCAACTTTCGAAATGGGCAATGGACTCACACAGCTGAACAGAAACACTTCAAGCTTTAAATTTGGGGATTTACGAACACAGCGAAGTCAGGAAAAGGTAAAGTCTAAACAACCCAGTGAAGAAGCAACTCCAATCACTTTCTCCCCCCCCCCCCCCCCCCGCAGTCCTTATCTGTCTTATTAAGTCACTAATGCTCAAGAGTCCTTATGCAGCCTATCAACCTAAGACCAACAAACATACTTCTTGGCTAGGTATTGGCTGTTTAATAAAACAAAGAATTCAAAATAGGCACTGCATAGTTTTAAAGCTACTTTGGCTACTTTATGCATACTTTACCTTTTTCTGGGGAGCACAAAGCCTCCATCTTTTCAGATGAGGAAACTTCCAAAAGGCAAATAATTATGAGAACATGACTCTCTCTGGCATCCTCTCCTGCTCATCAAGTGGTGTACATCAGGACAGGGGTTTGGAGTACAGGTGGGAACTGGAAGCTTTCAGGGATCAATAGTCTCCAAAACACCAAGCAATCAACATCAGTCTCATGCCATGCGTAGAATGGCCATTTCAGGTTGCCCTGTTCTTAAGTCCTGATAGTCTTGTGGGCTCTGCACCATATGCCTCAGGAGTGACCTCATGCAAATTTCTGCCTGGGAACCTGGAATGGGTCAGGATCCTTTGCCACAGTGATCTGAGTCACAGCTCAGCAACATGTCAGGGTTAACAAGATCACATGTTCAGCTGCCACTTAAAGCCTTGGAGGCACTTCAACCTCTTAACTTGGGTAAGCATTAGGAGCCTACTAGGTAGTGTCCAACTCCTCAAAATAACTTTAAACTATACTCCCTTCTTGGAACTTCTAAGCATGCCAAGGACATGACCATAAGGTCTTGGGCTATGATTACCACCTTTCTGTTACTAAAAATGACTGGTAATCAGATAAATTTCTTCTATAAAGTTCTTGCTAATTGTTTCTCCTCTTCTAAAACATTCTTCTCATCCCTTATGAAACTTTTAGCACTAAGTCAATAAGGAAAGAAGAGTCATTCTTTTGATCACACACATTCTTTGGCCAACTCACTGTAATGGGAGCTTGGTGTTTTACCATAGAAGT
This sequence comes from Cricetiscus sungorus, assembly GCA_030556225.1. Lineage (NCBI taxonomy): Eukaryota > Metazoa > Chordata > Mammalia > Rodentia > Cricetidae > Cricetiscus > Cricetiscus sungorus. The sequence continues at coordinate 62,003,781 of JANBXA010000734.1, read as the reverse complement.
GGTAATTGTTTTAGGAGTAGATAATATGTATAATAATAATAATAATAATAATAATAATAATAATAATAATAATAGCCCTTATTTTCTCAGGAAGCCACTGTCCAGTCTTCTACATGAATGATTTCTCCTTTTGTTGAGATGAATGTACAATACATTCTAGGGAAAATATATTGGCTCCACTCACTGCTTTGAAATGGAATCTTCATCTTCCAAAGTTACCTCTTACCCTTTGGGGCAAGGTTTCCTGAGCTGGTCTAGTCAAGTCACTCTTCACAGTAACCAGCAGGACCACATAGCAGACATATTATTGGTCCTGCATCAGGCTAATCTTGCAGCCAGGGTCACTGATTCACAAATAGGTCAGTTAGCAGTGGCTTAGTGTTAGAGGCAACAGCTTGAAAGCAAGCCAGGTCTGAAGCTATATGGAGCGAGTCAACAAGTGCATCTCTTTGTTAATAAAAAGAATGTTTTTTCCTTGGGTAAACAAATCAGTAGCAATTTCTTTATATTTAGATATTAACATAATGACTTCCCTTTGTTCCTGCCAAATGAATTAATATGTAAAACGTGCATGTACTTTAATTGATGAAGACAGATTTTGCTGACATTGCCTTCATGGTGGGAGGGAAGAAATAGGGCAAAGGAAGAGGATGGAAAAGATGTAGCTTGACAGTGAATAGCTTGCCACTACATTTCCCAAATGTAAATCAATACTATTCAGTACCCGTAAGGTGCCCTAAAGGATCTAAATTCCTGGGGAAGAAACTATGTAAGCCTATTATTTCATATCATCGAAGACTATGAGCTACAGTCCTTTGCCTACTTCTTGCATACAAGCCACTTAAACACTGTAGCTGCATCTCTCTTCCCCACTGCACAACAACAACTGCACTCAAGACTAGCAGAACTTGGGCTCCTACACATTTTCTGCTCCCAGCCTGTACCCCACAAACCTTAAAGCCCAGTTTCAATAAATCTTTTTAGTTCTAAAGATCAACTAAGCTTAGGGATCATAATTTCACAGTGACTTTTAAAGGGAGATGCTCACCCTTTCCCTGCACACATGCATGTACCCACAAACATACACACACACACACACACACACGGGATTCTTCAAGCATTTTCTTTATGATCAATGAAGAAAGCAGAATGGATTTTCCACTACCATTCACACATCTACAATTGGTAGCCTAGGCACACAGATTATTCCCAGTTTGAAGTTCTTAAAACAAACCACTGTATGTCTGGTAAAGTTAGCTCCCCAGTCTCCATGACTGCTGCAAGCTCCTCTACCCATCTCAAGAAACTAGGGCTGCTGATCCCAGGTACAGTGCTGAACAAAAGTCAAAGGAGCCTCAGACTGAGCTCTGGACCCCAGCCAAACTTCAGACAAAAAGATTTACTAATCCCTTGTATACAATATAAAAATAATAACACAAAAACAAAACCACCTGCCATTAGCCTCATCTACTCTAATCCTTCCTTGCAGTAACAGTTCAACTCAGAACAACTTCAACACTGAACTTGGCCTTCCTTGCACAATAAATGAACTAATGATGAAGGCCTGTAGCCAAGGTACTCTGGGAAAATGCACCTCCTTACAGTGAACTGGGATGAAAACTGAGGATTCAAATCAGAGCTAGCAAACAAGACCAAGAGGAAGAGAATCTTTTCATTTTCCTCCATGCACCATTCTGCCTTCCCCAGCCCGGCATCAATGTGGTCCCCTGCTTCAGAAAGGCTTTGACTTTCTGCTATTACCCTCGTCTCACTTTAACACATACTTTATATTAGAATGCGTTCCAGGAAGCATATGGCAAGAGAACTAGGTCAACCATTAACCAAATAACAGGAAACTGCTCTGCAGCGCACACCCTTCAAAAGCTTGCTTAATGAGCTGGCTCTTCAGAATATGTCCTTCAGTCAGGTTGGAACTAACAGGATCCATGGGTTTCTTTAATGCGGCAAGGTCACCTCAGTCCTAGAAGGCTTCTGCACACACTAGTCTTTCAACCATCTAAACCATGCCATTGAAATGTTCAAGAACTAAAGTCAAAGGTTCAAAGAAGACTGTTTTCTGAATCCCCTTGACTACCCGAAAAGAACGTCCACTATTACCGTTGCTTCTAAGAGCCGTTCTTCTAATTCTGTCAAATTGATAGGAGATACTCCATACTCATCTTTCCTTTCCAGAACATTTCTCTTTGTGTTGCTTCAGGCATCCAGACCACCATTCACATATGTTTCAATCCACTTGGACTTGGCAGGTCAAACCAAGTCTTCGTTTCATGAAAAACTACACATGAGCTTCCTCTAGGATCCACTATGTCCTTGAACAATTTCATATTCTTAAGTTTTGATTCTTCAGTTACAGTATTTGTGCTAGAAATATCAAGTTAATAATGAGCTGAAGGACCGCACACTACACTCACATATGCATCCTTCTACAGCTATCGACAAACAATCTTTCCTTGGCCCCTTTAACCTAGACTGCTAACCACACACTCTGGCTTCAGAAATGCTGTGTAACGTGGATTTGTAGTGTTGGGTGGTTTCATTTGATGGAGAACTTACATGTCAAGATACATCTTCACCAACTAACATTTAAAGCTGTCTGGCTAGTGGGATTCATGCCAGCAAATCATGACTGAGAAGAGACAAAGAGATACTACTTTGTTTCAGAAATCTAGATGTCTTATGACATGCCTGGTGTGGTTCACTGACCCAGCTTACACTTTCTGAATCCATTTATTCTATGCACTAAGCAAAAGGTCAAGGATACAGAGGTGTCCCCAGGAGACCCCCAACCTGCCTTTCAGTAACTTCTATAGTTCTCCGTAAGCAACTGACATGAAACACAGCGTAACTGTTGGCCATCAAAGTTTATTTTGCCAAATGTTAACTAACTAATGTGGTTTTCTTTGAGAAGAATCATCGTGGCTTCAAGGAACATGATCACAAGGAACAGCACACTGGGCTAGAGGACAAAGAAAGGGAGATTCTAAGAGACAGGAAGACTGTTCAGTCTTTCAGATCCTGGAAAACCACATCTCCCACTTCTGTGCTAGTCTTGAACAGTTTTGAGTTTTATTTAAAGATATTAGTAGCATATGTAGCAATGATTAAAAAAAAATACAGAATCCAATCTAAGAAATTTAATAAATAATCCATAACAGAATGTTTCAGATAATGTAAGCCGGGGTTGAGTACTATTCTTTCTCTTTCCAGATTTATCAAGAGTGCACTGGCTGTTAAGTCACTCTAGAATAAAAGGCAGTGCTCAACCCTGAAGCCAAGAAATTAAATGTTTATCCATCCCACTGGTGTGGGCTTCAAGGAGCCCCCCGAAGGGAACTTCATGGGCAACTCAAGGGCATTCTAGTTCCAAACCAGACAGGCACTATTTAACGTGCTCTGCCTATCATTTTATAAAAATTTAAGGAGAGGAAAGGCAATTGCTATTTTTTTTATATGCCCACTATATGTCAAGCTCTGCAGTAGAGATTTATATTCATGATCTCATTCCTTTCCCCCATAAGAACCTTACAAAGTAGATTTTCTTTTTCCAGATAAGGAAATTGGGGAACAGACACTGAATCATTCACTCAAGGTCAGTCCATTGGCTGCTCGGAGGCCTACGATCTCTATACCACAGCCCTCACTGCCAAGATGCTGATAGCAAAGGATTCCCTTCTATGTGGCCTTTCTCATGAGAGGCAGTCAAGTGTTCCTACCTCAAAAGTGTTTCTCAAAGTACCCAAACACAGCTGATGTTGGGTACTGATGGCACAAGGTCTGAACTGTTCCTGAGATATGAAACAAGAGGAACCCAGTGGGTCTTGCTGCCAATCACTGGTCTTTACTCACCAGTTGGAATGTGCCAAGACCTGCCTAGAATGACGCAGGAAAGGTCACCGTGGGTGATTCCATATCCCTCCAGATTGCTACAAAATAACAGCTTAGTGCCCAGGCTGGCTGATCATTGGAAAGCTGACAGCATTTTTTTTCCTTTGGTAGGAATCAGAATTCTTCAACTGCTTGCATCTATCAACCTGAGTCAAACTCAAGAGGTGCAGAAAGAAGTTGAGGGTCTACAGGTTAAAGGACAAGGAATCCCTGGACCTAGTCTATCTCGAAGGCCTCATCTTCACTTTGGCCTCTGGGCATTCCACTGTAACTGGCTAAGGAAACAGAATGCTTTCTTTCCCTCATTATCATGAAGTCTGACTGCAGACAATTAAACTGACAAATTCTGATGAGGCTCACAGTTAATAACAGTGGACCCTGACAACCACACTTCTATTGAGCAGCTCCATGGATAGATACCAGAATGGCAGGGTTGCTGAAACGTAGAGCTACAGAACAAACAAACTCCTAGTCTACACTTGGGTTGGGAGACGTGGCTAATTTTAGAAGACCCTTTGACATCAGAAGGGACAGAGCTAGAACTCCTCATTGGCTTACTGCAGCACTCACACCTATACCTATGGAAGACAAGTGACCAGGTAGCTGAAAGGAAGAATTGATTCCTATGTTGAGGTTCCACACAAACTATCCAATCCACTCCAGCCAAAAAAAGTCAATAGACAAAGATGCTCTCGTTTAGGAGTCTAGGACAAGAGCTTCTGCAATACTTCTACAGATAAGTTTCAAAAGGGCTGTGAGAATTCTTCTGAGCAGGCAGCAGAAAGTAAGAGGGCTCCTGATTATAGACAAGTCTGTCAGCCCCATTCCTAGGGAGTTCTAGAATATTCCATGCCTCAAATGAACACAAAATACAGGGTTAAGGGTCTTATAGCATGGTGAATCCACAATTCCAAGAGTCAGTAAGTTAGTCTCTCCCCATATCAGACAACCGTGCGATCCACTGACTGTCGCAGTGTGTACTCAAGAATGTCAAGGTATCAGGCTGGATGGCCTGATGTACTTGCTTACCAGCTTTTAAGTTTAACGGGGGAAACAATCTACCCCTCCAATTGTGGAAGCTTTCTTCCCAGAAGAACTCGACAGTCCTGATGGCTCTCTCCAGCTACATAGCAATTATGTAATTGCTAAGCTTCTGCAGAATCACAGGAACCATTCCACAGTCTTCTTACGGACTACAGCTGCAGTACAATGTTCAAAGATGATTGCAGCCTTTGAATGGATGGCCAGTCTCAAAGTGGAGCACAAAGGGACCTACAATGGAATTCCATCTCAAGCACAAAGATGTCCCTGTCTCATGAAGCCCTCTCTCCTCCTCCCAGTCTGTACAGCAAACTCTTCCCTCTGCCAGCCCTCCAGGAGTGTGGACTGTGGCGTACTGTTTATGCTGACAGGTTCCAAAAGAGGCAGAGGCACCAGCTGAAGTTCTGCCATGGACCATACACAACATAATCATTTAACACGTAATGTGAAAGCTCCAGAAGAGGACAAGAAGCAAAGGGGGTGGAAGGCATCTCTCTAGGCTTCCTGCACTGGCATGAAATGACTGCTTCCTTTCCTTCTGCCAGCTCCAATCCTTCATGTTGACATTACACATCCTGTACTGTAGATCCACCCCCATGCTGCCGCTTGCCCGTCTGAATTATCTCCTGCGTCACAGCGGTGGTAACAGAACTGCTGGCTCGGCAGACCTGAGCACCATTTCAAATGCTTAATGCATTCAGCAACTGGACACATTACCAGTGCAGTCAGGGCGGCTGGTCTGCAGTCCTCTTAGCAGCCATGCAATACTTGACCTAACCTTCTGCTAACCAGATGGTCTGTTTGCCTCTTGGGACCAAACCATTAAACTTTACTTTATTAAATTCCATCCAAATGTGGGGACAGTTTACAGCAGCGTGTCTGGTTCATCTCCAACAGGGTTGCTAAGATGAAAATGACCTAAAAATAACTGGAAACTCTACTTCACACCAACAGAGAACAAGATCGTTTGGAGTAAATATTTAAATGATCTGCCAGATTAAGAACCACAGCAGCACTGACTACATAGTTAGTAAATTGTATTGTATACACATACACACACAGGTAAAGAAATGAATGAATCTATAGTAGAAGAATCCACTATCTGCAACCCAGGCCGCCCTGCACCATGGTCCATGCTTCAGGCTGTTTTAATGTGTCTGAAAACACCATGCACATCATAATTTCTCAATCTTCAAAATAAAATATCCAAACACAACTCTGCTAGAGAGATCCCATATTCCCTGAGCTTGACCATCTACGCACACTGCAGGTGAGTCTGGTATTCCAAAGAGGCAGCAAAAAAAAAAAAAAAAAAAAAAAAAAGTTTTATGAATGGGTATATGAGTAGGCATAAATTTCTTTAAATGTAGCAATTTCCGGATGTAACACATCTCATTGCAATGAAGACATTAAACTCTCCCCAACTCCATCATCATCAACCCACATTGAGGCACATTAAACCAAGTCTCAGATGAATGGCAAAGGAGTAGGTCATCTTCACCAGAGTCAATGGGTGGCCACTAATTCATCATTGCAAATGACCTGCACAAGTGGCCACTTACTGGGCACCTGGCAGGATGCTGGGAGCTTTACATGTATTATGCCCCTTAGCTTTCACTGGAGGGAATGGAATTTTCCAAAGATAAGAAACAAACAAGGAGACTAGAAGCCATGAGGATACTGACCTAGGTTCACAAAGCTACAAAGTAATTGGTAGATAAGGGTGTGAAGTTAATTCTTAGTTCAAAGCCAACTGCTTTTCTCTGTAGTCACAGATAAGCAGGAATCCTCTAACAGGTAATTAACTGAATACATGGGAAGGTAATGACCCTATCCTGAAGTCCAAGGAAAGCAGGAAGGCTTTCCATACTTAGTCTTTTAGGTGAGATAATTATTTTGAGTTTTAGCACCTACCTTTCCCTTCCATATTTCTTAGGAAATTGAGGGCAACTACATAATAACTAATGCCACACCACCTCTTCTCTAGGCTTTTGCTTGGTTGGTTTGGTTTTTCAAGACAGGGTTTCTTTGTAGCTTTGGAGGCTGTCCTGTAACTTGCTCTGTAGATCAGGCTGGCCTCAAACTCACAAGAGATCCACCTGCCTCTGCCTCCTGAATGCTGGGATTAAAGGTGTGTGCCACCACCATCCAGTTCCACTCTTAGTTTTAAGTCTACCCTCCATGATTAACAAGTATAGGAATGTGCTGCTGTGGTGATATTTTACGATCTAACAAATAAAGCTTGCTTGAAGATCAGAGTGCAGAGCTAGACACATTAGTTAGCCATAGAGGCCAAGCAGTGGTGGTACACTCATTTAATCCTAGCACTCAGGAGACAGAGGCAAATGGATCTCAGTTCAAGGCCACCCTGAGCTACACAATATTGATCCACTCTAAAAGAGAAAGAAACAGAGCCAAGCAATGGTGGGTCACACCTTTAATCCCAGTACTTGCGAGTCACACACCTTTAATTCCAGCTCTAAGGAGGTGGAGACAGGAAGGCACATGTCTGAGCAGAGAGAGGAATGTAAAACAGGGCAGTCAGTCTGAGGATATAGCCTAGGGACAGGATCGCCCCTTTGTTCTGAGCATTGGTAGAGGTAAGAACTCTAGGGGATAGCTTATATGCTTCTCAGATCCTTCAGCTTTCACCCCCTCTGATAGCTGACACTGGGTTTTTATTGTTTGTTAAGACCAAAGAGAATTCGTTCTACATGCTGCAAAGCCTAATGACCAAGTTTGGTCCCCAGACCCATGTGGTAGAAGAAGAGAACTACAGCTACATACATGCAATTACAACATTGATACATATAAAATAAACAATTCTACATAAAGTTTTAAAGAAAAAGACAGTTCCCCCAAGGTGTGCTCTGACCTACACACACACACACACCGAATGAATGAATGTTAAGAAAAAAAAAATTTAGTCTCACGTTTACAAGAATCTTGAAGTCTCAAATTCCAATAACTAAGAACATGACCATTTCTTCAAGTTGCTCTAGACACAAGGTTTAATGACAACTATAAAATTTTTAAATAAATTTTTATAACAAAAATTCCACTGGCATTTGTCTTTCTGGAAAATTCCAAAATGTAAAAAAGAAAAGAAATAAACTTTATGGGTATTTTTTTTTTAAAACTGGGTCTCACTTAGTTCAGGCTGGCCTTGAACTCCTGATCCTCCTGACATGATTTCCCAAACCCTGAGATTATGGGCATTCACTATAACACTTGTGTTGGGAGATTTGCTTTTACGTGTGAAAAACCAGTATACATTTTATCAAAGAAACGTTTCGGCATTCTTTATGTTTGTCACCAACATCCCCCCCCCATCCCCGCAACACACACACACCACCACCACCACCACCACCACCACCACCACCACCACCACCACCACCACCACCCTGCCACCAATAAATGTTCTATGACCAAAGCAAAGCAGTTAAGGGAAGTCCTGTAGGGTCCAATCAACACCTACCAGTGTTTCCCACGTTGTGAAACATCTCCTACCAGTAAGATTTTCTAAAATTAGCCTCCTTGTAGCTAACATCTCAAAGTCTCTGCTATTACAGTATGGGAAGACCAAGTAGACTTAGGTTGCTAGAATAAACACAAGGAAAACCCGACACATCTCTAACCAAGGTTTTAGGACCATGTTCAACTGGCTTGCATTCGCAGTGCAACAAAGAGGCAGCCAACATTTACATAAAACAGCAGGACTGATATTCCTCTTGCAGTAAGTACCATTTTCATAGATGGCAAGACATCTTTGTCAGAATAGTATCAAACAACAGTAAGGGTAATAGCATCTAAGAAGCTCAAAGAACTTCACATTTACAAACACTGTACCCTTGTACCTCTCTGGGAAATAACACTATGAGGTGTGATAGGCAGTCTCTTTCCCCTGCAAATGTGCTGTTGCCTAGAGGAAATGACATCATTGTCAGTCAGTTTATGCCTTCCTACTGAAGCAGAATTTGGTAGCTAATGTCTATTTATTTCAGCACTGAGGAGGCTGAGGCAGGGAAAACTGCCCCAAGTTCCAGGCCCACCTAGGCTACTCAGTGAAAGACCCTGTCCAAAACAACACTGCCACCATACCAAATGGACACTTCCACAAAGACCTTAGAGCTGCTGCTGGGTTTCAGACCAGCAGCCCACACAGTAGTTCAATCTCCCTCTGACCAGATGCCAGCACTGACTGCTCAACAGGGAAGACACAGCAAGAAATGGTCAAGTTCAGAGATGGGAATGGAGGCCAAAGACTAGACACTGAGGACAGAGAAATGTGGAAGGCCACCATCTCGGTTTCTCCATCAGTGAGAAGTAATTGTCATCTGTCAGTGCTCGACATACTCCAGCACTCAGGGACAGGAGAGAAGACTCAGAGGTTAAGAACACTTGATGCTCTTGCAGAAGACCTGAGTTCAGTTCCCAGCACCCACAAGAGGAGGCTCATGACTACATCTAATTCCAATTCTAGAGGATCCAATGTCATCTTCTGGTCTCCACAGGCACCAAGCAGGCATATGTTCAGGCACTCACACACAGATATACAAACAAACAAACAAACAAATGAATGAACAAATAAATGAATGAATCTTTAAAGAGGGAGAGAGCTTGGAGAAGAGTTCTGCCCTTTTCAAAAAATAAAATAATAATAATAATAATAAAACAAATAAACCAGGACTCATACATATAGTTTTGGAGCCCTCGTGTCAGTTTTAAGTTTACCAATACTATCTATGGAGAGGGGTAGGAAACCTTAGGACAGAGAAGGTCTAGTGACTCTGGCAAGAAGATGAAGGAAGGGACAAATGTCAACCAGTTACTTACAGTCCAATATGCTTGACACACTACACACCACTTTTTTCATGGAGACCCCAGGACTGAGAAGGGAATTTTCACTAGAAAAATTCATAATGCTGATAGTTATAAAAAAAAAGTGACAGATATTAACATTCTCTCTCTCTCTCTCTCTCTCTCTCTCTCTCTCTCTCTCTCTCTCTCTCTCTCTCTCTCTCAATACCCACCACCACCACCACCACACACACACACACACACACACACACACACACACACACACACACACCAGCCCAGTTGCCAGCTGCTGTTCCTCAGAGAGATGAACTAAGGTCTAGCCATGGTATATAAATTTCAAGTGCACTGCTTTCCCACACAAACTGCACATCCAAAGAAAAAGGCTGCCAAAATGACAATCTGGCTCAATTGACTCAGTTTCACAGACATACCCACTTCTGATAAAGGTTGTTTGTGTTCCTCAAAATCATTGCCTCTGTTTAGGAGATTAAACCGCAAATAAAACTGGGCTTGTAATCTCAACACTCACGAGGTAGAGGCAGGAAGAATAGAAGTTCAAAGTCATCTTTGGCTATAGAATTTAGCCAAATTGGGGTTACAGAAGACCATGTCTCAAAAACCAAAACTAAGCATAGCATACATCAAGCAATAACCACAGCAATGACGCTGTGAGTTCCTGTTCTCTCTGTCTCTGTCCGACTGACTATATAAATGACATACATATACACACTTACACATGTCTGTTTCTTATGTAGCCCAGGCTGACCCCAAACTCTTTACGTAGCTGAGGATGACCTTGATCCTAGATCTCCCGCCTTCTTCTTCCTCAGTACAAGGATTTTCATACCCAGTTTATACAGTGTAGGTTGGGATCAAGCCCATAGCATTGTCTATGATGGGCAAGCACTGTACCATCTGAGTGCCACCTCCAGCCTGATAGTCTCCTTCTACTACAAATACATTGACAATAAGTTAAGGAAGGAGTATCATAAAAAAAAAAAGTCCCAGTCTGGAGTTCCTCAGACTGGGGTTATTAATGTTGACACATCATTATATTATTTACAAACAAATGATTCTCTCACTTTAGATCCTGCCTTATAAAGCAGAATACCATCCAATCACATGAAGCATATTAAAGCTATTGTCAAACTAATATGATAATCTAGCCAATTTTTAAAATTTTCACGATTCAAAAATCTCACAGCTAGTGTATGGTTTTCTGTCTTATTTGATGCTTAAAATCGCAAGAATACACTTTTCTGTAGAAGCAGACACAAGTTAGAGTGTATGTGGTTGCAGGTAAAACAATACTGTCACAGGTCTTTCTATAGAGGATGGGTCACAAGAGGGGAGACATCAGGGATTCACCAGCCAGTCCTGCCTCCAGGTAAGAACACAATGCATTTACCTGTGTTGGGGTCAGTTCTGATAATTGCAGTTGACGTCTAGAAATGGGGTTATGAATATAATTATCATGAGGCAGCAATTGGGCAATCACAACCTAATTAAGCCAACTGACTAGATTATCTTGTTTTCTCCCTAATAATCACATAACATTTAACACTTGCTAATTTCTGGACCTATGGGTGATGTTCATTCATGATTAACAAGCCCAGCCACTGGTCAGAAAGAGAACACACCAGTACATGGGGCATCAAGTCAAGCACGATGCAGAGATGGATTTCATGGTCAGACAACATCTGTTCTTGAAAACCTCCTCACTTCTCAGCCTTACCAAATTACTAATTGGAGGCATGGGGCTAAAAGGACAGACTGAACTTTCAAGTGCTGGAACCACAGAACTCTTGCTTTCTTGAAACAAGCACACTGGTTTGTGTAACCTACACAGTGGGCTTTTTTAGTTTTTAATGAGGTTGATTCTGTCTTTGAAGATGAATTTTCTTTTCTTTGCAAATTAATGGCCGATTCCTCTGCCAGGCCTGCCTATATAAACTTTACCCATTTGTCTCCCTCACACATGTCCCAAGGTCTCCTCTCTAGCTCTCATGTTGAGCATGTGCACAAACTGAACATCTTATATCCAATTGCCAGAGACACATTGGCCCAATTCACCTTGCTAGCTCCAGAGCAGCTCCTGAAGGCAGCCTAGGTGGGCTTCTCTCCAAAAAAGCAAGAAGACCAAGAAAGAAGTTGATTTAAGACTGGTCTTTGAGATAGGCTGATGTGGGAGACACAGTAGTTTATATCATGGCTAAGTGAATCCCAATTCCTCTGAATTAGGAATTCTGACCAATCACATGTTTTGCTATAGTTTACTCTCTTCCATGAATACCTCCTACACCTCAAAGTTCTTTTTTTTTCTTTTGAGACAAGATCTCTCTACATAGCCCTGGCTGTCCCAGAACTCACTGTGCAGACCAGGCAGACCTTAAACTCACAGAGATCCACCTGCCTCTGCCTTTGTATCTCAAAGTCCTTTATCCAAGCAAACAGTAATTTGAGGGTTGGGAATGTAGCTCTGTGGTAAAGTTCTTCTCTATCATGTGCAAGACCTCAACACAGCATTTAAAAAAAAAAAAAAAAAAAAAAAGGAAAAGGAAACAATGGTTTGGGTAAGTCTGACAGGTAATTATCCTAATGAGGTGAAAATAGCCTTTTCTTGTGCACTTTTGAAACAGGGCATATGTTTACCATTCTACGAAAGTTTTAACTACACGATTGTCTAGGTACCGGAGTTCAGAGGAACAGGGCTACAATGAAGAGGGGAGCGGAGGAGACTAGACTATTCAGTCATCAGAGTCCAATGGCTAATCTCACAGAACACCCATGGTCCTGTGTACCTTAGGAGCCTACAGAACTCCGTTCTCTCCATGAGGACAGCCACTCACTCTGTGAAGGACACCTGCAGTCTCCTATAAACAGCACTTCTTATTCATTGGGCCTCTACGGTCTAAGTAGAACACATGGTGGCCAGTGAGGGGAACTGGGAGCAACAGTACCCACTTTTAAGAGAATCAGCCCCAGTTCACAAACGATCATTCACTAACTCTTAAATGTCTGCCTGTGCAGCTTCTGAGAAGATTCTTCAGCCTTGGGTCACCAAAGCCAATACAGAGCATTGAGATTTCCAAAATGGATCACAAGAGGGAAACACTGTATGTATGTAGTTCAGACAGGTGCTCATTTTAAAACTCTGACTGCAAGCTGGGTGGTGGTGGCACACACCTTTAATCCCAGGACTTGGAAGGCAGAGGCAGGTAGATCTCTGTGAGTTTGAGGCCAGCCTGATCTACAAAGTGAGTCCCAGGACGGCCAAGGTTACATAGAGAAACCATGTCTCAAAAAACAAACAAAAAACCTCTAATGAGTTTGATACAATTTAAAAATATATACTCTCCCAGTGACTCCTACAAGGTCTTCTTTGTAACTCAGAAGACAAAGAGGGTGCTCTTGGTAAAACACTTTCTCAAGTTATTGGAATGGGCTGTTTCTTTCCTCTTAACCAATACATTACAATCAATCAATTTTCCATTATGTGCAGATTCCCTTCCACAGCACAAAGACTCCTGGCTACTGGAGGAGACAGACCATCAAGAACATAGGCTACTAGCATATAGGTCAGGGTCTATCAGCAGTGAGCCAAGACTCTTGAGGAAGGCACCTCTTATGTGAACTCTGGATCCCCTACTTCTTAGCTCATGACCCTGGACAAATTATCTCCCTAGCCCTTGGTTTCTTTCACCACAGTAACAGTCCCTGGTTCATACTAAATGTTAAATAAATGTTACCTGGCATTAATATGAACTATGAGCCCATCCAGGAGGGAAATAGCATTTCCCTCAGCTAAATCAGAGTTAGCAGAATTTTTTGATGAAGCAGCCATATTTACTCTCTATTGTTTTCATTCGATGTTAGGACAGACAACATCCAACTGACAGCACAAAGGGGAGAAACTTTTGTAACTGAACTGACATTCAAGTAAAAAACATATCTTCATCCTCTCCCCCTCTGAGTTTCCACTATTAAATACTAATTAACAGTCTTCAGAGACTATCCAATGCAGAGACATGGAAGGAATTCTGGTGGGTAAGTGATTATGTTGAAATCTTTACATGGTCCCTAGCCACTGTCTACCTCAGGAAAGGTTTAGTCTGTAGCCCACAATTCACATTTTGCCCCAACTGAAGAACCACTAGGTGAGGTTCATGGTCACCTGAACTGAATGAATGTTCTTCAGTTGCTGATTAATTGTTCATAACACAAAGGGATGATGTAACCAGGGATGAGAATAGCTAAATATCTTATGCTCCAATGGCCTTGTTCTGGATTTTTAAACTGCTGGGAATAGACTGGTCCGTCAGCCTGTGTTGAATTTTGGCTCAATCAAATGATTTAACCCTAAACTGGACACCAGGCAGTGGTCATGGCCCACTCATTTCCTCTCTAAAATAAGCAGGTCTTCGTTTTTTTTTCATCCCCTGTAATACCCAGAGTGTAGGTTGAGAAGCGCTATGGATAACCTTAGAGAGGACTATCACATTTTCTGCCCATCAATTATGCAGCTGTTTGTTACAGTGCTCTATTCTCTGCATCATCCATTTTCCAGGAAAATCTGCATCAAGCCTCCTTAACTAGTTCCCTCAAGTTTCCATCTGTCCTTTATCAAAAATGTAGCAGTTGTAACCCAGAAGTCACACGAATAATCTTCTAAGTCCAATTCTGGTTTCTCCCAATAGGAGCATACTAAAGAAAATGTGTCTTAGCCTTTGCTCTTCATATTTCACGTGCAATGGGTAGTGAATTACCAGGTCTTTCTCTGCTTGCTCTATTGTTTTCTTAAGAGCAATGCCTTACTTCCTAGTGGACAGACCTCTTCTATTTTGACTTGTCAATTATTCCCCTCCCTCACTTCTTTTCTCTTTCCAATCCAAGCAGACTCTCTTTCCCAGCAAATTTTCACCATATAATTACAGCAATGTGTTAGCCTACTTTTCTGTTAGCTTAACAACCCTGTCTATTTTCTACTTGTGCTGATGCTACTGTTTGCTTTTCTGACAGGCTAATCCATGTATCCTTTCAAGGCCCAACTTCCCCTACCATGATAGCAGCTGGAGCTCTAATTCACAGGTGCCTTCCAAAGCTTTTCATTAGCAATAGAAATGAGATGGCTTAGAAACCCATTTCTTAATCTGCAGGTGAGTATTGGAACCTTTGTGCAGCAAACATCTTTCAAGCAACCCACAATGTGCCATTGCACTATTATTTTCTGAGTAATAAGGTACAATGTGATAGGCACACTTGCAATGTTAACAGGGAGAATGTGCCCTCTGAGGTAACCTGTTCCTACCCCTTGCCTCTGGCATTTCCAAGCTCAAGAGAGAAGCAATCAACAGACATGAGAAAAACTGAGGAATAATGGCTTTGCCTTCTTACACCTGCATAGGGAAGAGAAGGTAAAATCTGAGGCCTTAGCTTGTGTTCTGGTTCAACTGGCCAGACGAGGGCTTAAGAAGTAAGTTTGGCCTTCCCAGCTGGGCTCTGTGGCAGATAAGCCTCTCCACAAATCCAGGGCTTAATTACTTCTGACACAGTTGTCCTGCCTGGGCCTCCAGCTCCTTTTATGTTCTAACCAATATGAATCCAAGGTAAGACCCTGCTTTATTCACCTTGGGCAAGAGCTTCCTCCCTTCTAAGTGATGCTAACACATTTAATCAGGACCTACTGGGCCCTAGGAACAGTTTCTTAGTTTTCCTTCATGGATCCTGTTCAAAGTCTTCTCAACTGCCTAGCCAATGACTTTTTGAATCACACAGTCCTTGCCTCCCTTCCCATCTTGAGCAGATTCTACCCTTTGAGTGAAGTTGGGCGTAGGTACGGCTGGGGAGAGTACTAATCATTTTCCTAATAATCTGGAAGAAACAAGCAAACACGAAAACAAGAAAATCAATATCAAAACACCCATGGGCTGCCTAGAAAAGGGACCTTTCCTCCAACCCTCTGAGAGTAACTCAAGGAAAAATGTGTTCAGCTTTCCCCAGAAGGGAGGTGACAGTACCAGGGTCTTCTCCTACCACATCACTCTACCCACCCAAACACCCCAATGATCAGCTTGGCATAGAAGCCATATATCCAATGAGTTCACAATCTTATGGATGTTCCATGGTCCTTAGCAAGAAGTTCAATTTTATGGCAGCATATCCAAGCAGAAATTGTAAATCCAAGTACTCAGTTGTATGGTCCAGGAGACAGAAATTTCAAAAGACCTTCTTAGTAAGCCCAGATTTCATCTAGATTCATACAAATCCACGTCCCTGTATTTGGAAAGTTCTCCTGAGTCTTATAAATCCAGGAGACAGTTCAATTCTGATTATCTTCGTTCCAGTACCCCCCCACCCCCCCCCACACACAAACTTTTTTCTTCTTCCTTCAGCCCTGGCATGCAAACCATGCTGTTTTAACTTCTTTCCTGTTCTCCCAGTTCTTCTGGAACATTTTATTTTCGACAGTCAACTCATTTGGAGGAGTGCCACACTGAGGTTCAACTGTTTACAACATTAACTATGTTTCTGCCAGAAGTCCCATATCTAGCACTACCTTCTACAGGCTGCCTCGTAGATTAAGAATTTATGTGTTTGTTTGGAAGAAGCTTAGAAAATGTGGAAACTTCCAAACATCACTCTTCTTTCTTACAAAATTGCTTATGCTTATCTAAGAGGAGACAGACATGGAAACCCATCTTACCCTTTCCAAAGTGCTCACCCAGACCATTTGAATGATGACTGCCTGTTTGGTGGGGAAATGGGAAGCAGCTATTGATCTTCAAGAGAGAAATAGGATTCAAAAAGACACACAGAAGTCTCATGGGGTTTTGTGTGCCTGTATTTTTTTTTTTTTTTTTTTGAGTGAGTAGCAAATACTAGAAAATCACCAGTTAATTCTAGATTGACCATTCATCAGCATTACAAAATGGCATGTCTGAAAGCAGCCAATTTGAATTTGTACCATGTTGCAAAACAGATCCTCAGAGTCCAATTGTGGACTCTTGCAAGTTGCAATAGACCCAGACAAATTTCCAAAGAAGGACATTTGAAAAGCACTTCTAAGCCCTGGATGGTAAAACAAGAGAAGAAACCAGAAAACTTAAAAGAATAATCCAGCTACCACCCAGTAGCTAAAGGTTCACTAACAAAATAGGTCTCTTTATCCATGAAGGAGATATAGTACCTCAGCCCTGAGTCCCCACATATTAAATCCAACTACAAACAACAAAGTTCATGTTCCTGTCCTACAAGGGTAGGACTAGTAGAACTACAGACTTTCTCTTAGAGAGTATAGGCCCTGAAGAGGACAGCTGTTGAACAGCTACAACTACCAAATACTGGTGAGGTAGTGGAAAGGGCATCAGGCTACAGCCATTCTACCCAACCTGTGTTCTAGGCTTGGCTTTGTTACAGCAAGTCACTTCACATCTGTGTGCCAGTTTCCTCTTGCGGAAAATGAGGGAGGAGGATATTTAAAACATATCATCTCTTTAATGTATAAAAAATACCTAGCTTCTAAACTGTAAGTTTTATCTAGTGAATAGTAACTTATAATGTAAACATTTTTCAGTTTTCAGTGACTTGGATACTTGTTTCTACTTGGGAAATAATGGTTTGGTCTATGGTCTCCAAACCCTCAGTTTACTCTCCCTACAGACCTTTCATATTCCACAAAATGCTTCTTTTCCTTTCTTTCTTATTATTTTAAGCAACCTTCCCCAAACTAAGACTTGTGCTATTAAAAGAGCTTAGAACTTCCCATTTCCTTGCTAGGGCTAAAATTAAACTGTCCATTCCTTAGGGCCCCACATAACATCTGCCAGATGTCTTGGCATATCACACAAGAAGAGGAATTTTCTTTTAGCATTATCTATTCTCTTCTCTATTTTCTCATAATCAATTAATAGAGTGCCAACATCCAGATAATGCTTCTTTCAAAGCCATCAACTTCAGAGGCATAGAACTCTCACAATCTGCTTACACACACACACACACACACACACACACACACACACACACACACACACACACCACCTGAGAAATGTCTCCCTTACTGAATTTTGTCCATACAACAGGGAAATACTCCCTCCTCTCTTTCTTTTCTTTTCTCCCCCAACCACAGTTCTGGGAATTGAACTTAAGATGCCACTCAATCTACCACTGAGCTGCAGCCCCACATTCTTTTGAATTTCTGGAGTTTCCATATAGTTTCAGACATGCAGTCACATTCATGTGCAATCTTCTGTGGTTGGGATTAGTTGCTTATATGCTTCTTAATCTGTGACTGTGGCATTATGAAATAGGGCTTTGGTTCTCCAGCACCTTGGCTCTCAACTCAGAATACTCAACCTAGACCCATGAATTCTCTATTGGGTAACACAGTGGGCTATAAATCTGAAAGACGGACATGCCACACAGAAGATAAAGGTAACCTTAACTAAAACTCTCAAAATCAAAAATAATTAAAGGAAGACTGGGCCCTATTAAACTCCATCACACTTAAAACAAGACTCATTCTCAAAGGAACGTTATCCTTCTTTCTTTCAAGAAATCTGACAAGTACTCTAAAATCCACTAGTAAAGTTGGAATTCCCACCTTCTACTGTTTTCCGGCAGACACATTAGGAAAAAGTGGGCATAGATTTTTCTTTTCACCTAAAAGTTTGTCTCTGACATGGGGTAGGGATGGGTGTGAGGTAAGGAGGGCCTTCAGGTCAATGGAGTATGTATGGAATCAGTAACAGATTAGTGAATATGAAAAACCAACAATTATCTCTTATATGACAGGAATAACTGTGGACTTGATGTCTCAAACCAAAAAATCTCTGAGCTTTGATGGCAAAAGACAGTGTTCAAGCTTTTTATTATTATGTATTATTATTATTATTTTCATGGTGCTTAATCCAAAGCATTAGTATCAATTCAAGTGTGTAGGTCTAGTGCCTTTAAAAATGTTATTAGACCTCCCATACTGATTAAGTACAAAACATGTGGAAGTGTCTTTTAGATTATCAGCAAGAATACATTTTCAAACTCCAAAATGTCTTATGTACCTCATTCCTTGCCCCCTCCAGATATCTTCAACTTTCACACTTTCTGAGAAGACACCAAATCATTTGATTTCCAAGTAAATAATGTAGTGAGCCAAGCTGCTATAGTGACTGGCAGCTTTTCATCACACCCCAACTCCCCTAACCAGCACACTAAAACAAATTAATCACTTGCCCCAATATTAACAACCATAAAAAAGATAACATAAAAGTTTGTTTCAAGATCAACATATTAATGTTTATGTAAATAAACACACACTTAATTAGATGCAAAATTATCTGATAATTACTTGCCCAAACAGCTATCTACTGCATTTAAACTTCCAAGCTGAACATGTAACATCCATATATGCATCACCAAACTTAAATATAACACAACTTAAAAACCAAAGTGATTCAGCGAAAAGATAACATTCTAAAATGAAAAAAAAATATATATAAACAAAAGGTCTGATTCTAAGCAAGAATTTATTTTCTAAGTGTTCTTGGAGAATTCTAGGTCTTTATTAAAGAGGCAAAGATCTGAACATATTTTTAAATGAGCATACACATCCACGGAAAACCATACATCTTCATCTGTACAAACAGGGTTTTACTTCATTGACCATGGACAATTATCAGCTAAAGAGCCATGTATTTCCCTGTCTCCTTTCACACCCCTCAGAAGAACAATAACCCTCAATTAATGACACAACAGTTTGGTTTGAAAAATGTGATGTTGTCATATACAGCAGTGTGCATTTACTGAGTGACATTGCTACCAGCTTCTCAACAGAATATAATTACATCTGGAATCGAAAACCACTTCAATATGCACAAAAACACTGTAGACAGAAGGAACTTGGCGTACAAAAATCTGACACATAATGAGAAGGCAAGGCAAGAAAAAGGCTGGTGTAAGTGGCTCATCAATGTGTTCCTTATTTCTGTTGAAGCTGGTACCTTTCTGTATTTCTCCTTAGTTGAAAGCAAGGTCCAATTAGCCCCCTTAGAATCTGCTAATTGGTTCTGAATCTCCTCCAAGTTTTCATCCCACTGTGAAGCCTTCCTCACCTATCTCAATAGTCCACCTAAAATTCTTCCAACATCTTCTCTCATCCTCAAGATGGCTACCTTACCTAGTGGAAAAGACACACCTTCATAGTTGGTTTTTATAAATTTGTGAAGCATTTCAGAATTCAGTTCTTTAGTTGGGTCAATTACATACAATCTCTAGAACTAATCTGTGAAGGACTTCACATCTGTGTGTGTGTGTGTGTGTGTGTGTGTGTGTGTGCTGAGGTAGGACTGGCTCCTATTTTCAAACCATCCCCACAAAATGTCTTCCTACAAGATTAATAAATTCTTCCAATTAAAAAGGTTAAGATACCTGGACATAAGGTTTTCTCAACTGACATCATTTGTTTCCATAGTGACATTGTTAAGAAGACATGGTGATATTTCTGAAGACTTAACAGTACTGAAGAACACGGGGAAAATAGCAGAAGGAAAGGGAAGGGGGGGAAACAAAGGAACTAGAAAGGCCTCACACACAAATGGAGCGGCCTGAAGAGACATGTAGAACCCGAAGAAGCTGCCAGTCTGAGAGTTATCCTCTGAGATCTGGAAGGAACATATTTTATTCTTTCTGTCAGAGATCACTCCAAACCAGACAATAAAGTCTTTGCAATGCATCAGAATGAAAACCAAGCCCCAGAATTCAGAAGAGAAAAGCAAAGAAAGGAAGAAAAAAAAATCTCAGCTTAGGGCCACCAACCTCCCTCACACTGAGGAAGTAACATTTCCTGGAGACATTCAGAGGACCTGGAGCAGCTCAAAGTTGTATGAAGACCTCGGTGGATATGTTTTAGATTTTGCCTTGCCTTTCCTTAAGGAGGTCAAAAACCCTTCAGGTCCACTCCAAAGGAGAAAAAAAAAAAATCCAAAAGTTTACTTTAAAATGGAAACAAACATCTCAGTAACTTGTGAAAGTGCTCCTTGGGTAGGAGAAAAATCTGAGGAACCCTAAAAAGCCCTCCTTTCCTTGCTTAATGAATAGATAGCAAGGAACCACCACAAGGTCTCCCTCTGGAGAGGGAGAAGGAGTAGGCAGGCATGCCTCTTCCTTCAGCCATCACCAAGAGAGCTTCAAAATGGAGACATCCATAATTTTATAAACACTTCTCATCCCAGCTTTGTCTCCTGGAAGCCCGCTCTCCTCCATTTTCTGGTGGAGTTACAGCATGACAAGGTTTAGGGCTTACCTGACTCAGTTCCCAGCTCTCAACCCAACTAGTCACTCCCTCCCCAAACCTGCAAGCAACCTCCAGAAACAAAACCAAACCAAACCAAACCGCCAACACAGACACTCAGATACAACCCCCAGGAGCACTGGAGAAAGCCCCAACTGGTTGGTCTTTTCCCATCCCAGGCGCGTGCTTAAAAATGAAACTTTTTTCTTTCCTTTTCTCTCTTCTCTCTCTCTCTCTCTCTCTCTCCTCTCTCTCTCTCTCTCTCTCTCTCTCTCTCTCTCTCTTTTTTTTTTTTCTTTCTATAAGGTTGGGGAGGAATATAAAAGGAACTCCAGGTAACCTCCTCCCCTCCCTCTCTGTAGGTTAGGAGCCACAATGAAGAGAAAACCAGGGTTCCTTCAGGAATGGTGAACAGCCTGGAGAATGAACGTGAGAAGGAGCTTTGTGTTTCGGAGTCTGGACTGGAACCAAAGCAGACAGCTTGCAAATGGAGGACAGGGAGATAAAGAAAGGGAAAGAGAGGGGCTGCTCCAATGGGGGGCGGCTGCGGCTTCCCCCCCGTGCCTGGAGGGAGGGCAGACCCCTGGGAACGGCACCAGGAGTGAGACGCCCCCCCTCCAGGCCCCTGCCTTCCTTTCTCCCAGCCTCAGAGGAGCCAAGCGTGTGTAATGGCTTCTCCTCTCCAGAAACCGTTGTCCTCCTCCAACCAGACGCTTCTGAACCTTCAGCCTGGAGACAGCTCCTCAGCTGTCCCTCAACCTGCGCCCCCGCCCGGCCCGCGGCCCCCCGCTCGTCGCCTCTCTCCTCCCCAGTAGCGGCGGCGGCAGCCACCCCCTCGATACATCCCGACCCCGCATCCCAACTTCGGAGAGGAGAGAGGAGAGAGAGAGGAGAGCCAAATACCTGAGGAAGAGGGGGGGTGCCAATCCGCACGGCTTTGCCATCGGGCGGGGGACAAGCAGACAGAGGAGGGGAAAGGAAGCAGAGGGACAGAGAAAGAAAGAGGTCAACCAGCTCAGGTCGGGGCCGCTCGCTCCGAGCGCTCCCTCTTCTGACCCCTCGCTTGCTCCCTCTGGCTCAGGCTCAGGTCTCTCCTGGCCTCCAGCCCTCCGCCCCCCTTCTCTGTCCCTACTCCTGTCCCCACACTCGAGCATCCGTCCTAAGCCTCCAGCTCTCTCCTCTCACTTCTCTCTCTGTCTCTCTCTCTCTCTCTTCTCTTCTCTTCTCTTCACAGAACTACACGAAATTAATTAAGCCACAGGGCTCCCCCCCCCCCGCAGCAGAAGGCAGAAGGAGCAGCCAGCAGGAAAAGCACAGCCACCTCCACAGCTACCACCACCACCTTCTCCTCTTCCTCCTCCTCTTCCTCCCTAGCTTCTTCTCCTCCTCTTCCTCCTCCCCCTGCTGCTCTCCCTCCTCCCCCTCCTCCTCCTTCTCCTCCTCCGTCTCTCCTCTCTTTAGCTTCTTCTCCTGTCTCCAGCCCATGCAGGGGACTTCCTCTCCTCCCCGCGCCGCCAGTCCTCCTTGGCCGAATGAATGAGCGCGTTTGTGCCTCCACCGCCCCGCGCTCTCCTCCCCGGAGCACTCAGACCACCCCGGAGGTGGTGGTTAATTGCAGTAACTTACAGAAGAAGCGTCCCGGCGCCGGGAGGTGCTTCGGGTTCTCCAGCCCCACCGCCTCCTTATCCTCTTTCTCTTTCTCCTCTTCCTGCTCGGGTTATTGTTGTGGAAGTTGTTTGGGAGTCTCATGTGCTTCTGCCGGGTCTCAGCAATGGAGGATCGCCATCTTCCCTGCCTTCCACGGCTCCTCAGACTCGCTGCAGCTGCAGATGACCTGAGATATCCGTCTCTCTCCCCTCTCCCTCCCTCCCTCTCCTCACTCTCTCCCTTTCTCTCTCTCTCTCTCTCTCTCTCTCTCTCTCTCTGCTCTTCTCTCTCCTCTCCTCCCTCTCCCTCGCGCGCGCTCTCTCTCTCTCCCTCCCTCTGTGTCTCTCTCTGAATAATGAGCAACCAGAGGGAGAGAGAAAGCAAGACAGAAAGAGAGAAGACAATCTTCTCCTGCCACACAAAACGCCGGAGCACCAGGGGGTGCGCGAAGCCTTTCTAATAACAACAACGTGCAGGAGAGAGAAAGGGAAAGAAAGAAAGAAATGAGAAAAGGGCTGGGAGGAAATACGAAGAATTATCCAAGAGCTGGAGAAGCGCAGAAGCTGGAAGGGATGCTGAAGCTGCGGCTGCTGCCCGCCCCCCTCCCGCGCTGAACCCCAGAAGGAGGCAAGGTGGTTGCAAAGTTAAGGCTGGGACATTGTCTTTGTCACTCTGAACAACACAGAGCCAGGCCAGTGAGATGCAAGAGGAGGAGGTGGTGGTGGAGGAGGAGGAGGAGGTGGTGGTGGAGGAGGAGGAGGAAGAGGAGGAGGAGAAGGAGGCAAAGGAGGAGGAGAAGGGGAAGAGAGAGATGAGATGAATAAAGACCTGCGGAAAAGGCGGCGCGAGGAGCGCGACCGCCGGGCCCCGGGCGTGCGCGCTCGCGTCCCGGAGGCGCCCGACCTCCCTGGCCAGAGGAGCAAGCCCCCCAGTGAGAACCCTGCTCCGCTCGCACCATCAGCCCTGCCCCAGGCGCCGGGCCCCGGCTCTGGAGGGTCCCTCAAATGAATCCATCTAGAGGCCAATCTTTGCAAAGAACGGAGATGAAGAGCTGAAGGTTGCAAGTCCAAACCCAGATCAACCACGTGGGGCTTTTTAATTTCTTTCCAGCTTGCAGTGTATCTCTAGTGAAGGGCTCAAGTTGTCCATTACTGGCACGTATTTTTAAGTCGTCGCCCTCTAAATAAAGGCTCATTGTGCGTTTTATGTCTCTTCTAATACGGAAAGGAGAAGGAGCCCATCATTTTGATCTAGATGCCACCACTTTCTTTTCCAAACTTGTGAAATGTTTTGACGGCGCACCAAAGTGGGGGGGGGGGAGTCGTACTTAATAACTTTCCACCCTCGCGCCCCGCGTTGTTTGCACTTTCCGACTGATCGTCTAAAGGCTTGGAAAGTAACAATCATCGCTCTTAATGATAAGGTGTCATGGTATTGAAGACAAGAGAACCAAGCTGCAGCATCACACCTTGAATTTTTATTTAGTGTAATTTTCCCCCAAATCACGCTGAACTATATCATTTTTTCAAAGAAGTGGGTTTTCACTCCCTCTCTCACCAGGTCAGAGATCTCCTAAGGCTTTAATTTGACTTAGGACGGGTGATGGGGGCGGGATGGGGGGACTACAGTACAAGGAAAATAAAATCAATGCAGCAAGTCAGGAGCAATTGAAGTTCAAGGGCATGGGCTGGTGTACGGTACCATTTCTATTTCTCAGATGCTCTAGTTGGACATCTGTAGCCCCAGGAGAGAAAAGCACGCAGCGCAGCGCGCGGGGCAGAGACCTTAATTAAAGTTTCTTTTGTCCGCCTCTGAATTAGGGGTTGTTGCTGGATTCCTTCGCATTGAGGAGCGCGCATCCGGTGAAGGCGCGGTGTAGAGGATCCTGGGCGAGATTGTCCTCTTTAATACTCGCCCCGTCCCCCCTCCCCCACAGTCGGGGCAGCAAGACCGACCGGTAAACCCATACAATAAAAGCAAAGAAGAAGCGCACAAGGAGTTGGTTCCCATCGGACAGCGGCGTTTCCTAAGCACATCTAAAATCCTCATTTCCCAAGATTTTCCCGATTGTGTATTCCAGGGCAGAATGTCTCACCCTGACTCACGATCTAAACCCCTTCCAGTCAACACTTCCTGCCCTTTTCTCCACCCACTCACACTGAAAAGCTCGGGAGCCCTAAAAGGGTGTTGATGGCTGGGGGTGATAAATAAATAAATAAATGACACTACGCGTGCAGTGGCGAAGAAAGGGAGGGGGAGAAAAAGGAGGGAGGGGGGTCAGGGAGAGGAAAGCGAGGAGAAAGGACTCAGGCGAAAGGGAGCCTGGAGTCAAAGAAAGGAGAGGAGGATCAACAAGGCTGCTCAGCAGCAAAATCCTCCTGGCTTTGTGCAAAGGGTACGATTCCCTTCTTTCCAGGTGCCAGAGGGACCTGAGCAAGTCTGTCTGTCCGGAGCTCCTCCCCACCGGGACCCCAAGGGTGTCTGAGTGCTGACTGCCGCTCCCCATCAAATTCCTCGTGGCCACAAGAGGAAGCGCGCCAGGTTTGCGCCGTCCCGACTGATAATTTACCTCTTTGTCTTTAATAAAAAGCTGACTTTTTTTTTCCTGTCAAAAGCTCTGCACTGTGCAAAAATAATAAAATATAATAATAATAATAATAATAATAATAATAATAATAGCAATCGTATTGAAAGCTCCTATCAACTGCTAGCTTTCGGAGGCTGCGATAAATATCTTCCTCGACGTGAAGGTACCTTGTGGGTTGGCGTGGTTCGGAAGTGCGGTGATGGGGACCGACCCCCCTCTCCCCATGAGCGGGGACCCAGCTGCAGGGAGGGAGGAAGGAGCGGAGGTCAGAGCAAACCTGGGGTTTCCAGGGCTTTCGCGGTCGGGGGAATGAGCCCTGGGGAGGAGCCTTGCGCCAGCGCCAGCGCCAGCGCGCCCCAACACGCCTTCGACCTCGTAAACCCACTTGGCAAAGGCCGGGGAAGCCGCTGGCGGAGCGGCTGCGGTGAACTCCAGAAATGAACCTGCGGCGCGACGCCACGGGCTGCCACCCTGGCCAACACTCACCTCGAGCGACCGACATTGAGAGAGCTCCCGACGCGGCCGCTGGGGGACCTTGCTCCGCCCTCCCGTCCCAGGAGAAGAGGACAAAAAAAAGGGGGGGGGAGATGGACTTGGAGATGGCCCCGCCCTTCAAACGCTCCAATCCTTGGAAACCAAACCTCCTCTCCAAGCTTCCACGTCTAGAAGGGACAAAGACTGCCAGGAGATCCAGGCGCTGATGAGGAGGTGATGGCTCCTCGCGCTTCTGGGGTGGGTGCTTTTGAGTGGTAGGTTTCACGGCTAAGTTTCCATCCCGAATAGGTCACCGAGGAATGATCTCTAGAGGACAAACTGAGTCTTCTGGTAAAGAAGCAAGCTGACTTTTCAAAGCTGTGGAGCAAACAATTGCAAAACTCCGGCATAGCTTTGCTGTGTTGAAGATGGAAGACTCAAGTTTCTATTCGTGATGCCACAGTCCTTTTTGGTTTTTCTACTTTTTGAAGTCCCTAGTTCCCTTACTCCCCAACTAAAATGAAAGACATTAAATCTAAAGGGATTAGGAAAGCCTTGGTGGGTATTTTTTTTGGGGGGGGGGAAGAAGGACTTTCTCAAATGATAAAAAAAAAAAAAGTAGTTAATTGGGTAATGAAATGGGACAGTGAAAGGAAGCACTGTGCCTGGAGGTTGTGGTGAAAGCCATACTAAACTTGGTACTAAAGTAACTGTAATTATGTTTTGCCATTAGCAGACAATTTAGATAAGCAGGAGAAAGTTCACACCTCCTGCTATTTCCCTCCCTGCAAATATTCACAAAGATAATGCAAGCCTGCATAAGGAGGGTTGGTGCTTGTTTCCCCCCCACCTCCTTTCTTTTAATACCAAGTGGGAAAGCTTAGATTTTCACACAAGCAACAACGTGAAGGAAGTCTCTGAGGGACACACGGTATCCTTGAAATTTATTGTTTGATACTGTCTGTACCTTATGTCATTATCCCCTGGAGTCAGATGGGATTTCAAGACTTTATTAATGGCCTAGAGAGTAAGAATATGCCCAAAGTCTGAACTTTTCTTCTCCTACTTCATGAGTGACTGGCACACATACTCTTCATAAAGAGAAATTATGGCTCATCAAAAGATTGACTTTATGAACGTTAATAGAACAATAAATCTTGCAATTTTAGTTGAAGAAGTCGAACTCTTGTAACCAGAGTGACCCATGCAGCTAGGACCTACTTGCATGCCTGACACCAGGAGGGTGGGGATAGTCGATAAATCATTTTGCTTACTAAACCCTTGAAAAAGGAAGACACTGAATTCTCTTGAAGGGAAGTGTTTATTGAGGGAAGGAGGACTCCTTTTAATCCTACAAGAGAGTCTGAAGGGGGGGAAAAAAAAAGCCAATTGGACCATGGGCTATAATAATTGCCTAATTAACAGAAATAATTGTCTAATCTCATTTCTAGATTATTGACATTCTATTGTATATATAAGAAAAGTCATCCTTGTTTACAGAATGCTAAAGTGAAAAAGAGAAAAAAATTCAAGTTGCTATCTCCACTCTCTAAATTCCAGCTGGAAAATTGTTCAAGATGATGATTTTAGCAAAACAAAGAGCAGGTGAATAAAGACCATGGCTTTTCAGAAGTCTTAATTACTCCATCCTCAAACATTTAACCATTTATTGCACAGCTCTTATCTCACTGGCCCTTCCCTCTATGTAAATCTTCTATGTGCTGAGTTAATGATTCCCAACAAACTATTTTTAATTCCTGAGATCTTGACTCCTGTTGTTTGGAAGGCACTCTGAGTCTTTAAAAAGGTTTTCTGAAAACTAATTAGGTAATCACAAATCTTCTAAATATTGAGACAAGGAAGTCACTAGCACACTTTTCTGTCATAGTAGAAATGTTTTCTATGCAGGTATGTTTTCGTAGCCCAGATTCAAAACATGTGCCTGGTTAACTGGTGTCCATATCTAGGGACTTATAGAAGACAAATACACGTGACCCCTTAGTCTGAATAGCTCTCAGCAAAAGAGGAATTGTAATAACTTATATTAAACTTACTCTCCATGAATCTTTGTATATATACCTTTGGATACTCAAGAAGATGTTTCAATAGTAATATTCTCAAACGCATAAGGAAGCCTTTCTCACAGAGATAGAAGTTAAATTTGCATTTCCATCAAACTTGTTACTATAATATGAAACACCTGCACTATCATTCAACCATTGAATATTTGTTTAGTGTCTACAATGTGTCATAATGGAAACGAGTACTAGGATACAAAGATAAATGATAGAAGATGAGTCAAAATGTTGATACATGATGTACTTCCTGAACTGACTGCAGAATTACATTTCTTGATCATAGGAATTTTAATCTACACAAATACAGGAATTGGACCAATGAAGAGGATCTCCTTGTTTAAATTTTTTTCTATTCCTGCAAAGAAGTTATTTGGGAATAATATGTCTGTTAAAATAATTCTTGTAGTGTTCATTTAAAAAACAATATAAAAAAGACAGAAAGGGGGGAGAGGGCCATTTAATATCAGTTACTTTTACGTTAACAAAAATTCTGAAGAAAAAACTCAACTGAAGAAAATGCCTGTTGTACATGAGGCAGACGTTTTCACAGAAAGACCAGCATTTCCACAGGTCTACTGTTTGGACTCAAACAGAAGTCTAAAGAGGGGAAGTGACTTGGTTAAAACACAGAGCTAACCAGTCAGGGACAGCCAGACCTAGAATCTCTTAAGCAGTGCTGCTTCTGCGTACTACCTCCAAGATTTATTTTTTTAACCTATTTCCATGCTATTTAAAAAATATTTTAATCAACTTTTTAAACATTTAAACTCATCAGCTAGGGGCCGTGGCTTAATGTCAAAATACAATATGTGTGTGTGTGAGGGATTCCTTATAAGCAATAATACCCATGAGATCCCAGGTCTCATGGACTGTGTGTGTACACCAATTTCAGTTCAGTTCAAACTAAAGTAAATAGTTAAATAGTTACATATATTGAAGAAGATTTAAGATTTTTGAGTCATTTTATAACTCAAAAATAACTTAAGGAAAGAAGTTATGTGGTCTGATAATAGCTACTATGCAACCGAATTGTATTCTTGGTGGGGATTTTAAAATATAGCCCGCTTTTTGTTTGCTTGGTTTGTTTTGTTTCTGACAAGGTCTCAGTGTAAAGCCCAGACTGGCATCAAACCTGCAAGCAGGCTGGCCTGAGGCTGGTGATGCCCTGGCCTCTCCTCTCAAGTGTGCTAGGCTTCCAGATGTGGACTGCCACGCTCAGCCAATTAGTGAGTTAATACTTACTTAAAGTCTTAAAATGCTCACACCTTTGCTTCTCCAGTTCTTCCTCTTATATTCTGCCCTTAGGAAACAGCCAGAAAATAACTATGTAAGAGAAGACAAAGGGGCCAGGTGGTAGTGGGACACGCCTTTAATCCTCACACTTCTGAGACAGAGGCAGGCATATCTCTGTGAGTTCAGAGTCAGCCTGGTATACAGAGCGAGTTCTAGCACAGCCAAGGCTACGCAGAGAAACCTTGTCTTGAAAAACAAACAGATAAAAAAAAAAAAAGAAAAGAAAAGAAAAGAAAAAAGGAAAAAAGAGAAAAAGAAAAAAGAATCAAATGATAAAGGTAAAGAAAGAAAATAATTGAAAATAAGTGAGTAAGGGTGGGCATGGGGACTGGAGAGATGACTTGGCAGTGATGAACGTAGTTGTAGACACTGCATTTGGTTCTCAGCATCACTGTATTTTTGGTTCTCATCATCCATGCCAGCACCTTGATAAGATGGATCACATGTGACAGCAACTACAGCTCCAGGGTATCCACCTTTTTCTCTTTTGGCTTCCTCTGGCAAAATTCACTCATATACACACCTCTACCCCCATACACATATAATTAAATAAGTTTAAAAAATGAATAAAAGGAGGTAGATATGATCAAGGTGCATGCATACATAGAAGAATTTGTTAAAAAAAATAAATACAAAGTTTTTTGTTTGTTTCTGTTTTGTTTTGTTGGTTTTTTGTTTCACTTTTGGAGACAGGGTGTCTCTGTAGTCTTGGCTGTTCTGGAATTATCTATGTAGATCAGGCTGGCCTCAGACTCACAGAGATCTACCTGCCTCTGTCTCTCCAATGTGGAATTAAAGAGGTGTGCTGCCACCACTGCCTGGCTTAAAAAGAGAAAATAAGTGATTAAGAAATTTGATTATTATGCTTCCCCATTATTACATGTAGGGCAACTTCAAATTGTTTACGAGGATTTTATATTTAAAGAGAAAAATAGCCTGTTGTTAGTTAAAGGAACCTGGGTACAAAACTGTGATCATGTTTTATTTTGTTTTTTCTATCTGCTCCAAAAGTTACCTTGAAAGGAAATAAACTGGTGTGTTCATAAATTCACTTCACAATTTTTAAAAAGTTTAGAAAATGTAGAACTTACATGCAAGTTATGTAAATTTAATTGTTCAATATGCTGTAGTGTCCAGTGACTTGTCTGAGCTGAATAACACATCTCTTTAAATATGTAGAAGTGTTTTCATATTCAATATTGGTACCAACTTGCACACATCTGATAATCACAGACCTATTTCAAACAGTGTGTTAGTATGGATAATAAGACAGCAATTCAGTAACTGGTTTTTCACATAGACATTTCTATTTGATTCTCACAGGGAAAACAGGACAAAGATCCAAGTGAGTATATTTAACTTTATATAAGAAAAAGAAATTTAGGACTAAAGAGATTAAATGATTTATGGTAAAATGTGTTCCAATTTTAATCAGATTGAAGACTAAAATCCAGTGCTGGCTGGGTATGATGGCACACACCTGGAATCCTAGTAGTTTGGAGGTGGAGGGAGGAACTGGAGTACTAGATCATTCTTGCTATGTGGGGATTTCAAGTCCAGCCTGAGCTATGTGAGACCATGTCTCCTCCATCCCCTCAAAAGGAAAAGAATCAGGGATGTAGCTCAAGTGATAATCCCAGTACTCCAGAGGCAGAGATAGGAAGATCTCTGTGAGTTTGAGGCCAGCCTGGTCTACAGAATGAGTTTCAGAACAGCCAGAGCTTCACATGGAAACCCTATCTCAAAAACTGAAAAGAAAAGAAAGAAAACAAAAGCTCAGCTTCATCATTTATGCAAGTAAAAAAGGATATTCTTTTACAAGATAGCAGAAGCATGTGTACAGGTAGGTATATATGCACACACACTTATATTTTTCAAGTTTGGGAATGTATATAATTCTCAGCTACTGAATATATGGAAAAATAGATCTCCAATTTTCTTTATGTCTTTTTCTTTTCTTTCTTTTTTTTTAATTATTAATTTTGTCAAGTCTTTTGGTGCAGTGGTGTCAAAAGCCTTTAATATCAGTACTTGGGTGGCAGAAGCAGGTGGATCTCTGTGAGTTTGTGGCCAGTCTGGCCTATATAGAGATGTCCACAGCAGCCAGCGTTATATGGTTAAGACTTCATCTTGTTTTGAAGAATTTATTTATTTATGTGTGCAAACATTTGCCTATAGATATGTTTGTGTGTGCCATTTGTGTGCCTGGTGCCTGTGGAGGTCATCTGGAACCGGATCATGGGTGGTTGTGAGTCACTACGCCAGTGCCAGGAACCAACCCAGATCCTCTGCACCAGCATTAAGTGCTAAGCCACACTTCCATCTTCCAGACATGATAATTTTATTATTTTTTTCTTTTCTTTTTGGTTTGTTGAGACAGGGTTTTTCTGTCTTGTCTATCCTGGAACTGACTCTGTAGACCAGGCTGGCCTTGAACTCAGAGATCTTCTTACCTGTCTATCGAGTGCTGGGATTAAAGGCATGGGCACCATCACCACCACCACTGGGTTTGATCCGAGAATTTTCTATTAGTGGGTCCCTGGACAGTTTTGATCATTTTGTATACATTAAAAGTACTTACCCTGGGAATCTGATTTTTAGAAATTAAGGAAATATTTGTGACTTCATCAAAATTTTAAATGCAGGAGATTTACTATGGAGTAAAGTACTTGGTTAAAGAAATTGCATTCATCTCTAATATAGTATAGTATAGATCTGTATAATATAGATCGTAGTATAACTATCAAGTTGTTTCGAGAGTGTTTAGTACTTATTTTTTTCTTTGTTGTTGTTGTTGTTGTTGCTGACTTTGATTTCTTGAGACAGAGTTTCCTGACCCTTCTGCCACTGTATCCGTAATGATAGGATTAGTAGGAAAACTTAAATGCCCATTGAAGTATTTACACTTTTTTTTCCAATTAAAAGATATTTTTACTTCCAAGGCAGCTAAGAATAAAAGTAGAAACTCTTGTCTCAAATCTACCTTCCTGAGAATAGGGTTTAGAGATGTTAATGGATAAAGGACCTGGGTGGCCAGGCCAGGTGGGGTAGTTCCTGCCTGTAATCCCTGCCATTTGGAAGTAAAAGCAGGAGGAGAATTAGTAGTTCAAAATCAGCCCTAAAGGCTGGAGATACAACTCAGTAGGAGAGAGACTACTTGCCTAGCATGTACAGCTGCATTTGAGCCTCAGCATCTCCAAAACAAAAACTCTGCAGTGTGATTCAGTGATCTATGCTTGTGTGATCAACCGCTAAGGCTTGGATCTACATGGGACTTGTCAGGACCGCTGATATTAAAAAGTCACTGTGGACACCTGGACAAGACCATTAAGTAAAAAGTCAGTGTTTTAAGCATATGCAACCTTAAAGTTTTGTTACAAATATTTGAGTCTACACCCCTTAGATCTGCTGGCTTTGAACCTGTGATAAGACAGAGTGTCGTGTTGGCAGAAACATCATGGCAGGTACATCATGGTGGAAATAGAGGATGCATGACAGGAGAAAAGCAGTTTTCAAAATAATGTAGAAAGCACTAAACTGTATTTGTGACTCTGTATGGTGTGTGTGTGTGTGTGTGTGTGTGTGTGTGTGTGTGTGTGTGTGATGAGTGGGTATGGTATGTGTATATGTCTTTGTGAGAGAGTGAGTGTGGTGTGCATGTGAATGTGTGTGTATAAGTATATGAGTGAGTATGATGTGGTTTATGTATGTTAGTGTGGGGGGGTATGTGTCTGTGAGTGGATAGTGTGTGTGTGTGTGTGTGTGTGTGTGTGTGTGTGTCTAGACATTGGAAGATAGTGAAAAAATTAGGAGAATAGATTCAGAATATTAATAGTAGTTTTAGGCTTATAGTTTTTCTAGGTGACATAATTCTGGTTATAGTATACCAAATATTGAAACATTCTTACAATAAATTTATCTGAAATCAGAAAAAATTAAAATTTCTAGATGGATTGTACTAACACAAAAATTCCTAGAATTACAGGAATTTCAGCCTATGAGAAGATAAAGAAAGAGTTTTGCCTTGAGTAGAAGGCCAGGCAGGGCTAGACAGTGACATCCAGGCAAGCGTAGACTACAGTACCAGACCCAGTTTCAAAATAAAGTCCAGCAGATAAAGGCTGGCCTATCTAACAACCTGAATTCAATTTCTGGAACACACATGGTAGAGCGAAAAAGCCAGTTCCTTAAAGTCGTCCTCTGACCTCAATATGGCACAAAATAAATGAAAAACAAAGTCTCCTCCCAAACCATAAGAATTGACTATACCAATAGTTTTCAGATTTATAAAAGAATATTTCACTTTGATATTTTATTAGTCATTGTGTTCAGAAGCACATTGTCTCAGCTATTTTTCTATTGCTGTAATAAAATACTATGACTAAGGCAACTTATAAAAGAAAGCATTTAATTGGGATTACTTTTTTCAGGTGGTCAGATTTCATAAAAGCAGAGTAAAGGCAGGGACAACTGAGAGCTCAAATCTTGATCCACAGAAGAAGTCAGACAGAGGAAGAGAGAGAGAGAGAGAGAGAGAGAGAGAGAGAGAGAGAGAGAGAGAGAGAGAGAGAGAGAGATAGAGAGAGAGAGAGAAACACTCACTGGCTCACTGGGGATGAGTCTTTTGTAACCTTGAAGCCCACCTTCAGTGACATACTTCCTCAAACAAGGCCACACCTACTTCAACCAGACCATACCTTTTAATTCTTATTCAACAGTTCCACTCACTGTGACAAAGCATTCAATCATCTGAACCTATGGGTGTCATTTTCATTCAAGCCACCATATAATGACGAATTAATTTAGTTCAACTTCAAAAATCCTCATATATTTTCTCCTATAGTATAGCTTAAAAGTCCAAAGCCTCTGCAGAGACTTCAGTAACTCCCTATAAACTCAAAAGTTAAATTACACACTTCCAATATAAATGGCATAGAACATACATTACTATCCCCAAAGGAAGAAATAGGAATATTGTTGTCATTTCCAGGGTCCCAATGTCACCCATGTGGCAGCATACCTGGCCTCAGTAGCTCTTCTTAACTATAGAGGAAGATTCCCTAATTCCTTTACTTATATATCCTTTGTGACCCTAAACCCAGAACCATATCAATGACACTGCCAGTCTGCTTATCAACTTGGGATGGAGCCTGGTCTCTTTGAGTCACATTTGTAGAACCTTCCCTTTGTTGTTACTCTTTAGGAGCAGAAAGTTCCCTAAGACTTTTGTCTTCATACACTGGAAGCTTAGCTGGCTGGATTCTTACCCCAATGCAAATCAGGCATTGTCTTGATCTACTCATCTCTTTCAGCACAAACCTTGGCTACATTATATTTCCTTTTGTTCCTTTTCTCTTCAAATTGTATATTTTCTATTTCTTTTTGTCCTGCTTGCTCTTTTTCATTGTAGACCTGCATAAGAGTAATTACTAATAACCATGCAACAGAGTCAATATTAGACTATCTCAAAAACCTCTTTGCCAAGGAAATTAATGTACTACTTTTCAATTTAGTCCCAGGCAAATTCTTAGAATAAGTGTAGAAAAAAAAACTACATTCTTTGATAAAATATCACAAGAATGGTCTCTATATTAGTTGCTAGTGTTGTAGCCCTCTGAAACATCTTGAGTTGGGCATCTACAGCCTTCATAGCTTTCAGCACTGTTGTCTTCCAGAATCCTACTAGGACTACCCATTAAGTTCTGCTTACAGTGTTCAACAGCTTTCCTAGTTCAAAGACCTCAAGTCCTACACATTCCTCAAACAAACAAACAACCCATCATGGTCAGGTCTGATACAGAAATAGACCATTTCCTGGTACCAACTTCTGTATAGTTACTTTTCAATTACTATGACAAAACACCATGATAAAGAAAACTTATAAAAGAAGCATTTAATTGGGCTTACAGTTTCAGTGGGTTAGAGTCTACCATGGCAGAGCAAAAGCATAGCAGTAGGAATAACTGAATGGTCACATCTTAAGCAGCAGACAGGATGGAGTGAGAGAACATTGGTATGGAATGGCAGACATTTTTGTTGTTGTTGTTTTTAAAACCCCAAAATGCACAACAAGTGACATTCCTTCTCCAACACAGCCCTCTCCTCTGGGGCCACTATTCATACGTATGAGCCAATGGGCGGGGGGTGGGGGGTGGCGGGGGGGGCGCATTCTCATTCAAATAAACACATGCACACACACACACACACACACACACACACACACACACACACACACACACACACATTGAGAGTGAAGGTGCTGTTTATTCAGTGTAATGTTTACCTAGCATTCAGGAGGCCCTGAAGCACAGCATACTCCAGATATACTAGTACATGTTTATACTTTGAGGTAGAGACAAGTGGGTTCAAAGCTGAAAGTCATCACCAGCTACATAACACATTTGAGGCCAACTTGGGCTATAGGAAGCCAGGTGAAAGGAAGTAATAAAAACAGGGGGGCAGGGAAGATGGAGGAAGGAAGGGACTAGGGCAGAAAGGCAAACGGATAGGCATACTCATACCTTAAATCTTTGTGCCTCTATTGATTTCATTTCCCAAACTGCTTTAGCTTAGACTTCAATGTGTCTAGTACAGGGTATGATAACACTCAACTGACTTTCCTTTACAGCTACAAAACAAGAGCTCCCAACTGATGATGCCTTTTAGATTTCCTGTCAGGTGCCCTCTCTCTATAGCAAAGAATATGCACATACCCTCTCCTGTGTGCTAGGTTGCAGTTTGGTTTCTCAGCAAGATGCTAATAGAGTCAGTGCTTTACAAAAGTTCCTGGTTGGTTTTATGTGTCTACAGTGCACAACAAGTTGATTTCTTTTGCATGTTGACTCTGAACATTGGTTCATTCTAAAAACAAATTTAAGGTGAATCTTTATTTAGAATAAATAGGAACATTTGCAATAAAGGCAAAATTTTAGCGATGAATGTCTAGTCAGTTTCTAGTTCTTGATTTTGTTAAAATGGTGGCCTTTGATAAAGTCTGAATACATGCTTTAATGGGAGAGGCATAATAGTGCCTACCTGTAATTCCAGCACACAGGAGGTAAAGGCTTGAAGATCAGGGGTTCAAAGCCAGCTTCTGCTTTGTGGTGAACTAAGCCAGTCCAGGCTACATGAGAGCCTCTCAAAACAACAACAACATTGCTATTTGAGGTTTTTCTAACATAGCAGTTTGACAAGGGACATGAGAGGCCGGTTTGTGTGGTTGTTGTTTTTGTTTTGTTTTGTTTACATCACTGTGCAGCATAATGCTCACCTAGCATTCAATTCCTCGATTCCTCCACCTCTTAAAAAGCATAGGACTTTTGTAACTGTAAACAACATGATCTTTGTGTTTATTTATGCCTTTATTGTGAGGCAGCACAGATAAAGTAAAGAGTCATGAATTTGGAGTCAAGAGCAAGTTATCCAGTCCAGGAAATCAAACTCCAATTATGTACCCATAATTTAAAAACAGTCAACACTCTTTAAACAAAATGATCAACAACCAGGACTGGAGGGATAGCTCAGTGGTTAAGAGCACTGGCTGCTCTTTCAGAGGACCTGGGTCGTCCAGTTCCCAGCACCTCCATGGTGGCTCACATCTATATGTAACTCCAGTTTCAGGGGATCCCTATGTCCTCCATTCACCTCCACAGGTACCAGGCAAGCACATGGTACACATATGTAAATACGGGCAAAGTATTTATACACATAAAATAGATAATATGCAAAATAAAAATTAGAGCATTTACACTAGGTGTAGTAGTACACACCTTTAATCCCAGTACATAAAACAAAAGCAGGTAGAGCTTTGTGAGTTCCAGGCCAGGACTACATAGTGAGACCTGCATGGGTGGAGGTGGTGCAGAGAGAGAGAGAGAGAGAGGGGAGGGGATCAGCATTGGGTTGGAGAGATTGCTCAGCTGTTGAGAGCACTTTCTGCCCTTTTAGTGGACTGGAATTCAGTTCCTAGCATCCAAACCAGAAGTTCACAGGTGTCTGTAACTCCAGGTCCAGGGGACCCGGTGCCCTCTTCTGGCCTCTATAGGCACCTTCACTCATGGGCCTATACTCAAACAGACATACATACATACAAATTAAAGAAAATAAATCTTGAAAAACAAAAACAAAACAAAACCATAAGCATGGTTAATTTGACCTAAGTTCTCCTGGGACTGTTTATTTGCAACTTATTAATTAGCTTTGTCATTTGCTAGCCCTCGGCTGCTAGGCATGCAACAGTAGGGCCAAAGTTTCTTAAAAGAGAAAAATGCTACCCCCTCCCCCCAAAAAGAAAGACAATCAAGAATATTTCTCAAAAACTCAGAAAAATTCATAGTATAAACAAATTGTGAATTTTTCTGTCCTTTTTTTGTATGTGTATACATATATATTGTTATAATTAGTATGGCTAAAATGCATCAAAGACCAACATTTTATCTCACCTTGATTCCCTGAGTTGCAGACTGCCACTGTTCATCCATCTAGCTTCCAGAGAGCAGTGTTCTGCTGAGGAAGGTTAGAAACCTCTCTTCTATTCCAGATAAGAAAATGTTCTCAGGGAAAACTGGTTTTTCCAGGGTTACATACCAAGGTTTAGAAGAAGCTCAGATACAAATTCACTCTCTTGGCTTACTGCAGCCAAGTTGTCTACCTTAGCACAGCTAATTTCCCCGAACATACATTCATTCTTTTCTCCCCTTCCATCTTGTCATGGCTTTAGTTATCAACTGGAGACATCTGGAAAGAGAGATGCTCATTTGAAAGATTGTCTCCATCAGATTGGGCTCTGGGCATGTCTGGAGGCATTTTCTTTTCAAAAAGAAGTTTGGATGTTTGTCTGTGTACCACGGACATGCATGCAGTCCCCTCAGAGACTAGAAGAGGGTGTGAGATTCCCTTGAACTGGAATTACAGATGGTTCGAAACCCACACATGGGTTCTGGGAATTGAACTCCCATCCTCCAGGAAAGCAGCCAGTGCGGGTATCGACTAAGCCATCTCTCTAGGCTGTTCTTAATTGTTAATTCATATAGAAGGGTCCAGCTCACTGTTGATGGTGCTATCCCTGTGCAGGTGGGCCTGGGATATATAAGAAAGACAGATGAACAAGCCAGAGGATGCATCCATCTTCCATTCATCTCCAGACTTCCTCAGGTTTTTGCCTTGTCTTGTAACCTTTTCTTAACTGCAAGCTGCTTAAAGCTGATGAGCTTATCCACAGAAAGTAAACTAGGGACCATCCTGGCCTCCCTCCTTTGCTTCCTTTGTCCTGTAATTTTCCAGAGAGGAGATCTTATCCTTATGTGACCCATGCTAATTAGCAACTTAACCAGCCAACAGATAAGTTTTACATTTTTCACTAAATTATTTTGACAATGGGTGGTGAGAGTGCTTGCCGGACCAGTCTGACTACCAGGCTCTGAATCCCAGACCCCACAGCTCAGCTAAAGAAGAGAAACAGACTCCTGGCAACTGTCCCCTGACCTCCACAAGTGCCCTCCCCCATACTCTAATGATAAATTTTAGATTAAATACATGTTATGGTGATTTTCAGCTCATTTCATGTTCTTTTCTAACTTCCAGGGGCCATTGGAAAAGCTAATTGTGTTCTCCATACATCAACATCTTCTGTTCCTTGGGAATGCTTAATATAGCTACCTTCCACATTTTTTCTCATCATATCCTCCAAAGTGATTTTTACAGACAGGATGGGAGGGAAAAAGACAAAGGAGGCATAAGGCTTTTCGAGAGGAAAATGGTAATTGTGCTTTTATTTCACATAGAGATGTAAATGGAGAAACACAGCCTGTTCTGCATACCAGGGACAACATAAAAGAAGAAAACTTGATTCTTCTAGTCCTTCCCCGTTTTCTCAGTGTCTGGATGCTCACAAAGGAATTACTTCTATTATTGAAAAAGGAGGTCGGTGATGTTCCCCTTTGACTTACTGTGGAGTACAGCATTTGAAATTAGTCAGGACTCTTTTCATGTCATGAACATGAAATTATAGTATGAGCTTGGTAATTAAATTATGTCCGTGGATACTAGAATTGAATGATAAAGCTTTTGGGAAAAGGCCAATGATGGTGACAGTTATTACAGTGTCACTTGACTATAGCCTGTCCCCCAGATCTAGTAAGTAATCCTGTCCCAGTCACTGACAAAATGAAAAAATCCAAGACACCTCCAGCCAATTGTCAGTGGAATGACCCAGAGACATAACCTCTCATCAAACACAGGGATATGGGGTTTGCAAAGGAAGTCACTGAGTTGCTTTGGCAGCATTTGCTACAAAGACAGACTATCTAAGTTCCATAATCATGATCTCATGGTGGAAAGAGAGAACCAACTCCTGCAAATGGTCCTCTGTATGCAAATCATACATAGCATAAGATGCTCTCCCCATCACATGCGCACACACATTTGTGGGTTCCTGTGCACACATATATATGCACACACTTGTGTGAATAAATAAATAAATAAATAAATAAATAAATAAATAAATAAATAATATATCTTCATGTATAGAATCTGTCTGCAGGCTAAGAAAAGCCCTAATCCATCAGGTAGGTAATAGGAATGTCTGACATTTGTCAATCTCAATTACCAAAACAACTTCTGGTGATCCTGGTTTTATGTTCTGAAAAACCCAAATGAAAGCAGTTCATTGTCTTGCCTACATATGGCCATTCAAATGGGATTCCAAACTTCTTTTCATGTTCTTGAATTTTTGAGAGAGGTTCTTACTATGTAGCCCTGACTGACCAAGAACTCCCAATATAGACCAGGCTGGCCTTGAATTTGTAGAGCTGCCCTTGTCTCTGCCTCCCTACTGTTGGGATTTCAGGCACATGACAGCATGCCTACCTGAAGACATTAGACAATACTACCTTTCTTCACTGTCAAGTATTAAACTGTAAATGCAATTTATTATTACAGTGATATGGTTTGGGATTTACATGGGTGGATTTGTTGCTGGAGGTACTGGTTTTGTTTTTGAAGACAAGGTCTTCCTAGGCTGTCCTCACACCCATTGTGATACTCCTGCCT
The DNA here is from genome assembly GCA_030556225.1 of Cricetiscus sungorus. Classification (NCBI taxonomy): domain Eukaryota; kingdom Metazoa; phylum Chordata; class Mammalia; order Rodentia; family Cricetidae; genus Cricetiscus; species Cricetiscus sungorus. The sequence goes on along the minus strand of JANBXA010000734.1, from coordinate 61,963,601 downwards.
CAGCTCCCAAATGCTGACACAGTTGTGAGTAAGCATGCCCACACCCATGTGCATGGAGTCACACTTATATTTTAAAGGAGTATAAATGGTAGCAAATACAGCAAAAGCTTTTTGTTTTGTTCACTGTTGAGCATCAAACCAAGGGTATTGGGCATGCTTGGCCATCAGTGAAACCCTGAGCTCCATTTATAGCTTTAGTTAAATTTGTTTAGATGTATTTGTGTGTGTGTGTGTGTGTGTGTGTGTGTGTGTGTGTGTGTACTCATTAGCCATTTCCATGTGTTTCTACCATGTGTGTAATACTGAAGAAGACTTTTTGTTTGTTTGTCAAGATAGGGTTTCTATGTGCAGCCTTGGCTGTCCTGGAACTCACTTTACAGACCAGGCAGAGATTCACCTGCCTCTGCCTCCTGAGTGCTGGGATTAAAGGTGATCACCACCACCTGTCCATTTTGGAGAAGACTTTACAATCTCTAACAGAGGGGCTAGAGAAATGGCTCAGCAGTTATGAATACTTGTCACTCTTCCAAAGGTCTCAGGTTTGGATCACAGCACCCATGTCAGATGGCTTACAACTGCCAACAACTCCAGCTCTAGGAAATCAAATTCCATCTGCAGGCCTCTACACAAAAATAAAGATAAATTATTTTGCAGGACATGGTAGCACACACCTTTAATCCCAGCACTTGGGAGGTAGAAACAGGAGGATCTCTAGTTCATGACCAGCCTGGTCTACACAGTGAATTCCAGGGCAGCCAGGGTTACATAGAGAAATCCTATCTCATTTTCTTTTTCTTTTTAAAAACATCACTAGGTGTGATAGCATATTCCTAGCACTCAACAGAGGCAGGTGGATCTCTGTGAGTTCAAGGCCAGCATGTCTACATAGTGAGGAACAAACAAACAAAAACAAAACAAAACAAAAACCCTTACTAGAATTATTATTATTATTTAAAGATTTATTTATTATATATGCAGTTTTCTGCCTGCATATATTTCTGCATTTCAGAAGAGGGTAACAGATTTCAATGTAGATGGTTGTGAATCACCAAGTGGTTGCTGGGAATTGAACTCAGGGTCTCTGGAAGAACAGCTAGTGTTCTTAACCACTGAACCATCTCTCCAGCCCTAGAATCAACTTGGTGTGGGTTTTTCTTTCTCTCTCTCTTTCTTTTTCTTCCTCTTTTTGAGATCAGGTCTCATTCACTCTACAGCTCAGGCTGGCTTCAAAACCCTCAATTCTCCCAACTCCTCTTGCCTTAGACTTCCAAAGAGGAAGATGACAGGTATGAGTCGCTCCATATCTACAAATAAAGGACTTCTAGAAGCCAGGCCATGTGTCCCGTGACTTTGATTCCAGAAATTGGGAGGTAGAAGCAGGCAAATCTCTGTGAGTTCTAGCCTAACTTGCTCTACACACTAAGATCCAGGCCAGCTTAGACTACATAGCAATATCCTGTCCAAAAATAAGAAAGAAAAGAAAAAGAAAAATATTTCTAGTTTATCTATTTTTCTACCTGAGAAAACTCTATCCTTGGGTTTATTTACTTAGTTACAATCAGTTTATTCCATTTATTTATTTATTTGGTTCTTTGAGACAGGGTTTCTCTTTGTGTAAGTGTAACCCTGCCTGTCCTGGAACTCTCTCTGTAGACCAGGGTGACCTCTAGTTCAGAGGTTTGTCTGCCTCAGTTTATTTCTTTTAAATGGAGAGTTGTAACGAGAAGTTTTAGGTCTTCAGAGCTATTTAGTCACTGTTTTCTGGGTGCGAGCTCGGTTGTTGTTTTCACAAGCTTTACCTTCTCTTCCACTAAGTGGCTCTTACAGTCACCTGAGATTCAGGCATCAGTGGACAATAAATCCAGGCAGAGCTTTGCCACAGCTTTTCTTTCTCCTGCTCTTCCTCTGCTTACTTTTGTCTTCTTGCTACAAGGTCTCACACTATAACCCAGGTTGGCCTGCAATGTATTGTTCAACCCTGGGTAGACTCAAACTCTGTCTCAGCTTCCTAAGGGCCAGACTTACATCAGGTTTTTAATGTTTGAAAACCTTTTAGTTAGCGGTTGGGATGGGGTGATGTGTGGCGTGGCACACGTGCAGTGGTTGGAAGATGACTTGTGGGAACTGGTTCTCTCCTTACTCTATGGTGGTCCTGGTTATCAAACTCAGAGCATTAGACTGTATGGCAAATGGCTTTACTCACCGATTGGTTTCCCAGGTCCTAATAATCTTTAAAAAAATGAATTCTTCAATTTCATGACTTAGGTCAAAGACTCGGTTGCTTTTTAGTGAATTCAGATCTGTTAGGGCACGTTTTTGCCTTTTTCCTACTCTTTCTGTGATGTTGTGCCCGCCCTGTCCTGCACCCACCTCCACCCCATCCTCTTTCTGGCCCTTTCATTTTTCTTCTGATATTTTTTTCTTAGGTTTTAAATCATGGTCTGCGGTGGGATTTCAATAAAACTTGTCTTCTTCTTTTTTAATTTTATTTTCCCTTTCTCTTACCCTTCTCTACCTCATTTATTCTTTTTGCCTGATTTATTCTTAGCTAGCTTTTGAGTCTCCATCATTGTCTTCACTGCTGTAGCTGCTGTTAGTAAGCACCTTTGGTTTTTGTTTCTTGGTTTGTTATGGAGAAAACTGTGGCATTAAAAAGGCAGGTGGCCAGAGCAGCCAAGTTGTTTTCCAGCCTACTCTGACATTGTATCATTGCAACTTCTAAGTGCCATGGGACTGGTAAGAGGGAATCTCTGGAACCCTTAGCTTTTGAGAATGTGTTTCTGTCAGCTGTGTACATTACTTATGCAAGAAACTTCCTCCATCCATGTTTCTATAACGTGGGCACAGCAGGGAAAAGGCCCCATGAGTGTCTAGGTTACTTCCTTTATCATTAGTGTATCTTACCAGAAAATTATGAGAAAAGCTCTATTCATGAAATGTTAGAAGAATTTCCACTAAGGTCAGGGAATTAGAGGGTGGGAATGCAGTTCAGTAAGAGATCACTTGCCAAGCATGACAGAATGGCTTAGGCCCTTGGGAATGTATACATTGCTGTTCCAGTAAAATTGGGATTCTGTTAGCAAGACTAAGTACCATATACACAAATGTATGTCTACACACACACACACACACACACACACACACACACACACACACACCGAGAAAGAGAGAGAGAACACAATAAATAAGAGATTTTTTTTGTTGTTGCTGTTGCTATCGAATAATAAAAGGAAACATTCCATTAAGTTTCTGATCTCTGGGATAATTCCTGCAATATGAAATGAAGTGTTAGAAAGATGGAGCTCAGATTGGTTACGGTGATTTGAATGGGAGCTGTCCTTTGTAGGTTTGGGTACTTGAACACTTCATTCCCAGTTTGGGGATCTTTAGGGGCATTAGGAGGGTTAGTCTTGCTGGAGGAAGTCCATCACTGGGAATGGGCTTTGAGAGGATGTAACCTCCCCCATCCTTCCAGTGCTTGCAGTTGAGGGTATGTCCTCTCAGTTTCCTGTCCCCACTTCCAGCTTGCTGCTAGCTTCCTTGCCTCTGCACTATACAGGACTCTCATCCCTCAGGAACCATAGTTCAAATAAGCTCTCTCTTCCATAAGTCACCTTTGGCCATAGTTAAGAGGGGGCTGGAGAAATGGCTCAGCAGTTAAGAGCACTGGCTATTCATTGAGAGGACCTGGGTTCAAGTCCCAGCACTCACATGGCAGCTGACACCTGTCTGTAACTTCAAGATCTGACACTCACACAGACAGACATTCAGGCAAAATACCAATGCAAATGAAATAAATAAATACAAACCCTTTTTTCTTTTCTTTAAAAAAGAGCACTTGTTCTTGCAGAGGACCTGGGTCTAGTTCTCAGCACCCACATGGTAGTTCACCACCATCTGTAACTCTGGTTTTGGGGCATCAGAGTTTTTTTTAATGACCTCCAGAGGTACCACAAAATAAATGAATAAATTAAAAAAGAATTATTTCTTAAACAGTACTCTAACAAAAGTGAATAGAATTCATTATAGTTCACACATATCAGTCCAAGGTAAGCACAAAAAAAATTAACAATGTTCACTTAGATCTGGAAGGACAGACCTGTAATCTCATCTCAGCTGTTTTGGAGGCTAAGAAAGGAGGATCACAAGTTCAAAGCCTGCTTAAGTTACATAGTAAATTCAAGGTCATGCTGGGCAATCAAAAAAATTATTTTTGGAGACTCCCTCTCTCTCAATAAAAAAAGAAAAAGAAAAAGAAAAAGAAAAAGAAAACCCCTCTAAACTTCAATCTGGACATGATGATATTCAACTCTCAGGTCTTGGGAAGCTAAGGCAGAAGAAGCAATGCATAGCTTTGTGTCAATTAAAATTGTTTCCCTACCTGGTAGTTAAATCTCCATAAGTTTGGATGCATTCCACAGCAGTTAGAGAAGTTGAATGAAATTCTTTCAAACCTTTTTCTTTCAAAGTGCATCTGGGGAATAAGGGTTCACTGAGGCCAGTGACTCCCTCATGCCTTCAAGGACCTCAGGGCTGCGTTTACCTACCCTAGCCTTATAACTTGTTGACATTTTGTCTACATCCAGACATCATGGCTGCTATGTCCACTTCAAACAGAAAGAAAGAATGGAGCCGGCAGAAAATAAGGCTTGTCACTGTATCAAAAATTTACCAGAGTTTCTCTTATATTTCATAATGCTAGGTGGCCAGTGTGTCATGAAGAATTTGTGTAGCACAAAGGTCCAGGCATTTGGTCTGACACAGTGGTTTAGACCCTTGGGAATGGACACACTGATGTTCCCAGCAAAATCAGGAGTCTGTTATCAAGAGATGAGTGTCAGAGGGTCACCTGGCCAATGACTACAAGGGTGTGCCTGTTTTTATAGGCTTGGATGTGAAAGGAAGATCTAAGATGACATAGCATCCCAAGGACTGACTATGGACTGCACATAAGTTCTGCAGGGAAAGCAAGTTTAAGGACAACTGATAGACTTGGAAAACTATTTGTAATCTATATAGTAAAGGAAATTTATTTTTTTACTTGCAAAAAAAAATAATCCCAATGATTCAATGAGATAAAAGCAATCTGTATTTTTAAAATGAACATAAATGATCCTCAAGCAGCATGGTGGAAGGTTCATAGAATTAGCATAACATACACTAAAAAGATACAATCATTGATGTTGGATAGATGGTTCTGTGGCTAAGAGCACTTCCTACTGTTCCAGAACTCCTGAGTTCACCTTCCAGCATCCCTCTTAGGCAGCTCCCAGTGGTCTATAACTCCTCTCCAGGGTGTTGGATGCTTTTTGGATACCAGTACACATGTGGTACATACACACGGACACACACAGAAATAATAAATTCTCAAAAATACAAAACAAAAATGGGGATGTTATAACTTAGAGCACATGGACTTACACTCTCTTCACATTTCTGTGTTTTCATTGATTATTAATTCTTTTCTTTTCCTTTCTTCCTTTCTTTATTTCTTTCTTTTCTTTTCTTTCTGAGACAGGATTTCTCCGTAGCTTTGGAGCTTGTCCTGGAACTCACTTTGTGGACCAGGCTAGTCTTAAACTCACAGAGATCCACCTGTCTTTGCCTCCTGAGTATTGGGACTAAAGACATGCACCATCCCTGCTTAACTCATTTCTATTGATGACAAAAATTTCAATATACAATATCAAATGGGAAAAAACAGTCACATGTCCTTTAAATGCTATATTTTCTATTACTTTTTTGTACATTTATGTTGTATATTGCTCATATATAACTATTTCTTAAAATTTCATTCATCTATTTATTTATATATTTGTGTGCTTGTGCTGGGGTGTACGTGCCATGAAGTGCTTGTGGTCATCAGACAACTTGTGTCCTACCTTGTGGTCCTGGGGATTGAACTCAGGTCCTCAGGCTTGGTAGCATCTTTAGACATTGAAACATTGAAAAGACCCATATTGTTTGCTTGTATATTTTAACCATAAAGTAATGTATAGAACAGTATCTAAAAGGATCCCTTTCTATGTTCTTTCCTTCCTTCTTTCTTTCTTTTCTAAAAATAAGGTATCATAATCTGTAGCCCAGTCTAGCTTGAGGTTCGCCTCAACTCATGGCAATTCTCATCCTTGAATCTACCAAGTGTTGAATTATAGGTGTGTGTCCTCATGCTTATATAATTTATTTTGAAATAAAATTACACCACATTGACCAAGCTGGTCTCCAGCTGATGGACCCCAGTGTTCCTTGCGTTTGGGTCTTCTGTTTAAAGAACTGAGACTACAGTCATGTACCAACATATTTGCCATATAAAGATTCGAGTACATTAATACAGGGGGCTGAGTTTCAAGAAACTTTTTATAGAGGGATTTAAGTATTTTGTCTGTGTATTCTTCATGTGTGTGCTCATGTTTATGTGCACATGTTCATATATGTGGAGACTAGCAGTCAATGCTGAGTGTCTTCCTCAGTCACCCTCTATCGTAGTTTTTGAGAAAGGAGAGAGCCATCTCTTTCAAGCTGTCCACACTGAAATGAGCACTCATCAGTTCAACTAGCTTGGTTGGTCAGTGAGCTCCAGGAATCTTCCTCTCTGCACCCCTCCAGCATGCCTGGGTGTTTAATGTGTGTGCTGGAGATCCAAATGCAGGGTCTCATCCCTGCACACACTTTGTGGTTGTGCTCTCTCCCCATGTATGTATGTTTGTATGCATGTATGCATTTGCCACAATGCACATGTAGAGGTGAAAGCCCAACTTTGAGGAGTTATTTCTCTCCTTCCATCTTTGTGTGGGTTTGAAGTATCGACCCCAGGTCTCTAGGCTTATACGGCAAGCTCCTTCACTTGCTGAGTCGTCTTGCCAGTCCTGTCTGCATATGTTTAAGTGCTCAAAATATTTCAAAAAATAAGTATGTATCACATTGTTTTTGTAATTAAAGTATTGTATTGTTTATTTATTTTAGAACTTTTTGAATTCTTCAGTGCTGTCTACCATGCTTCGATAAAAATGTTTTTGAAAGGATAGTTTAGCATTTGGGGGTAATCAGATTACATTCTGCTCTGTACAAGTCATACAATAGTTGTGCGGATTTAATATTTTTAAATTGCCACAAGTTTGCTTGTAGCCAGGATCTCATGCTACTCAGGTTGGTCTCAAGCTTGCTATGTAGCTGTTGCTGGTCTTGAACTCCTGACCATTCTGCCTCCATCTCCCAAATAGTGGGGTTACAAGTACATACAAACATATTTAGTGTCCCACATTTTTCTTTAAGAATTAAATGAAACATTAACTCACAGGTGTATTAACAGACTAAGCAAGACTATTAATTGTGAAAGACACTTGGCTTCTCATAAGTGCCCCACAAATGTGGGCATCTTAAATGGTTAACTTTAGAGACAAGAAATTATAGACTCTATTTTCAATTTTTGAGACAGTGTCTCACTGTAGCCCAAGGTGTCCTGAACTCACTGGATAGTACTAGCTGACCTTGAACATGGGGCCATTCTCTCTACTTTAGCGCCCAGATTCTGGGATTGCAGGTGTTACACATCACTGCTGGTTTATAATCTTTTATCATTTACCTTCCTCCTAGACATGGAAAAGGTTTAGATTGAATAATCTTGATAAGCATTTTACCTGAAATTTTCACTGAAAGATGGCAGATATGGTTCTATTTTTTTTAGACAGATTAAATGTTTAGTTTGTATATGAGTGAATAGAGACAGCACTATTCGACATATGCAACCAATGTGCAAAGCTCAAGTAGATAGATAAACAAAGATAGTTCCATTTATTGAGGGTCATTTTGTGAGATAAATGCAATTTTGTGACTATTTATAATATTCTAAAGATATAGAAAAAAGTAATGATGAAAATTCACAAAATCAGAGAATTATTTGTTTGTTTGAAAAAGTTTTTGCTATAGAGCCCTAGCTGGAAATGTTGGAACTTGTTGTCTCAGCCTCCCAAGTGCTGGGATTAGAGGTGTGTGGTATTGTATCCAGCCCAGAGTCTTATTATCTTCAGATTGAAATGAACTAAAATATTTTGTTCAACTTCCCATCCAGTGCAAAAACGTTTTCTCCACTATTTTTGAAAGACTCAAAAAGTTCCTGCCTGAGTGAAAATTGCAATTTACTGATGTTTGTGATTATTCTTGAAACTACACTAGCGATACTTTATCAAGTTAAGCATAACACAAAGCTGACAGCTGGTTACTATCCTACAGTTTATAGACGGAAACAGAGATAGCATGTTTGATGTTGCATAACTAGTTCCAAAGACAGTACTTTAAACCTAGATCAGCTTCATCCCAGAGAGGGTCTGTTATCAGTCTGAGGCAATGTACGCTTTGTCTTCATTTTTGGAAGGCTTCCAAGGATGGAAACTCAATAAAGCAAAAGGCACCTGTTTGACTTATAACATTATTTTTTTCCCTTCAGCTTCTGTGGTTTTGTTTATGCACAGATCAAACGCTCATGCTCTCTGTCTACTCATTTTCTCTACTGCATGCCACCCTGGTACCGAGATTGGTGAGTTTGGTGTGTAGGCTTTTAGTTCTTGGAGGAAACATGAATGACATCACTTCAGCAAGATTTGTTGCCCTTCAGGAGCATTTCCAGCATCTGGCCACTGTGTACCAGAAAAAGTTCCAGAAGCTACTCAGTAACATGTGCTTTATTTTCTTGTAACTTTAAAACCAACACTGAGTCATCAGGATCCGTCTGTTGTGGTCAGTACCTCTGCTTTTCATCCAGCTCTGCTTAATTTTGACATGTCCATCTTATTGGTGCGCATTCAACTTCTTATTCTGTCTTTAAATGTAATTAATTTAATAATTAATGTATTTATTTAATTTTATTTTGAGACAGGCCTCTCGTGTGCTGTTTTGATGAGTCTTGAACAATTATATGGCTAATTTTGAATTCCGGGGCCCCTGCTGTCTCCTGTAATTCCATGTTCTGTGATTACAGGCATGTGTCCTGATTTTTAAAGTATAGAATCAAATTAAAAACAAACAGAGCAAAACAAAAACAGACTTGCAGGGGATAAAGACAGTTCAGTGGTAGAACACTTGCTCAGTCTACACAAAGCCTTGGATTAGATGCCCTGAACTGGAAAAAATGATAAGATAGGACCTCTGATTGGCCTCAAAATCCTAGGCTCAGCTGATTCTTTTGCGTTGGAGTCACCAAACCTGGCTGGATTTAAACTTTTAAAAAAATCAAGATTTTATCATTACTCTGTTAAATGCAATTCAAAATTGCTTTTGGTCAATCACTTCAAGACTGTCAAACCTTTTCAGTCTTGATATTGTTTTCCAATTTATTAGATAACTCTTCAAGTTTTATGAAACCCTCAGTCCCCAGAGCCTAATGCTTCTATGTTCTCTTTTGAGGGATTGAGGGAAAATGAGGAAGTTTGGAATTGTATTACTAACGACCCGTTTCCAAGTTGGAAGAGGCTCATTAATCAATCCTCTTTTGTTATTATTGTTCAATCAACTCTCTTTTGTTGTCATCATTCAATAAGGGATGACTTCACCTATTTAGCTAGCATCTCACCTATGGTATTATAAGTACAGAAACATTCCTTTTTTCTTTTAGAAAGACAACTCATTTTTATTACATTTTAAATTTATTTGTGTGTGCATGTATTCTCACAATCACACCATGATACGTGTGTGTGTGTGTGTGTGTGTGTGTGTGTGTGTGTGTGTGTGTGTGTGTGTGCAATTCAGAGACCAACTTGCATGAGTTGGTTCTTTCTTCCTTTTCACCATGTACATCCCAGGAATCAAACATAGGTTATCAAGTTTGGTAGCAGTCACCTTTATCTACTGAGATATCCTGCCAGACTGAAATCATATTCTCAAAACTTCAATATATATTCCCGTCTTTGTTAATTTGGCCTAGTTTATTCTCACAAAATCCACACACTGGATCTGAAAATCATCACATTCCCTCCTACAAGCTCACAAACTCTTATCTTCCTGCTTGGGCCCACTACAGAACAGTCATCTCTCCTTATTATTGTCTAAGAACTTGGATAAAATTATGAAACGAAATTCAATGACAAAGGCAGAATTATTCAAACAAATCTCAGCAGCAACAACACACATACACACACAAGTGAGTAGAAAAAAATAGCAGCTGCACACATAGAATTTGCACTTAGGAATATATAATATGGATTTTACATGTGTGTTTGGAGTGGGCCAAACAATTCAAATGTACCGTTATGTATGCTCTTTTGTATTTATCTACATACATCTATTTTACTTTCGTCTTTGAGACAGGGTCTCACTGTGTAGCCTTTGGTGCTGGGGTTGCAGGCATGCAACATCGTGACGAGCTTATTTATTTACTTTTTGAGGCAGGGTCTCATGTAGCTAGGCTGGACTTATTGAGAGAGATAGCAGATGATAACTGTGAATCGTGGATCCCTCCGCACATCCCAAGTACTGGGACTACAGGCCTGTATTAGCACAGCCAGCTGTTTTTTGTTTGTTTGTTTGTTTTTATTGAATTTAGGTTTCTTTTCTTTTCTTTCTTTTTTTTTTTTTTTTTTTTTTTTTTTTTGAGGCAGGATCTCTGTAACCCTGGCTGTCCTCAAATTTATTTTTTCACCTAGGTTGGCCTTGAACTCTGATCCTCTCGCCTCCTCTTCCCAAGAGTTGGATGATAGACATGTGCTACCCTGTCTGGATGACTTTTTTTTTTTTTTTTTTTTAAAAAGAAGGTCAGCACTTCCTGCTGCCCACATATGAGACAGCCATTCCTGTGGACTCACCTGCAACTCCCCAATAGGCTGCCGGATTATGTCACATCCTGATTGGCCCAAAGTAGCTCTAAAAGAGCTGCCTAGTGCAATGGATCTCTATGGGCCCTCTTTTCATGATCTGACCTCTTCCAGGATGGCCCTACTGTTCTCCAGCTAATTCCCTGTGGGTGCCACTGTTTCTATCACAGACAGTAGTAGTCACAAGTCTGGACTAGCTGAGATCTCCAGTGCAGACCTAGACTCCAGAGGCTCAGTATTGCTATATAAAATGAAGATGAAGTTATGAAATTTTATGGGAAATGGATGGATCTGAAAGCTGTTATAGTAAGAGAGGCGACTCAGATTCAGAAAGATAAATATTCCATGTTTTCTTTAACATGTACACCCTAACTTTACATATATAAGGGGAAAAGAGCCTTTGAGGAAAGGAGGAGAGAGGGCACTAAGACACATGCCACATGCAGATAGAAAGGGGGCTGTGAGATGGGTAGTAGGTTACAAGGGGGAGAAGACAAAGGGTATAAAAGGAGGGAGGAAGAAAAGCAATAGAAACAAATTCTGTTTGGAAATGTCATAATAACAACTAACACTTATTAAACTAAGTAATTTTTTAAAGTTAAAAATGTATAAATGTAAAAGATTAAGGAATCTTTACTAAAATATGTATTTATCATCTACTAAAGATCTGTTGGTTACCAGACAGAGACTAGAGCAGGGTACACTGGGTGAAAGTGCAAATAATTTCCCTCTAATGAAATATGTTTGGTTTTGTTTGATTGTTTTGTTGTTTTGTTTTTTGTTTTTGTTTTTGTTTTGTTTTGTTTTGTTTTTTTGAGACAGGGTTTCTCTGTATAGCTTTGGAGTCTGCCTTTGAACTCACTCTATAGACCAGGCTGGCCTTGAACTCACAGAAATCTCCTGCCTGTGCCTTCCAAGTGCTGGTACTGAAGGCATGCACCACCGTCGGCTTCTTCTTAACACATTATTAGTTCTGTGAGCATTTCACACCATGAATTTTGATCATGTTCATCCCCCACAAGATCCAACCCCCCTTTCCTGCCTACTCAACTCTGAATCTTCTATATTCCTTTCTTAAAAATTTGTCAAGTCCAGTTTTTGCTGCCCATATTCTCTTGGGTGTGTGACCATCCACTGGAGATTGGTTGACATACCAGAGGTCACACCCTTAAAGAAAGCTGTCTTTCCCTGACTTAAAGCACTCTAGGTAAGATTGATTCCATTATCTCTCCCCAGCAGAGATTACCAGCATGCACTATCATACTCACCTTTTCATATGAGTTCTAGAGCTCAAACAAGTTCCTATCTGGTAAAGGTTTTATTGACTGAGCTATCTCATCAGCCTCCCTCAACCCTTCTGACAGACATGAAGCATGTTCTACATGATTTCCCAGAAGATCCTTCAGGAAACCTCAGCTGACCCAGGAGAGCCACGTGCTCAGCAATATGTAGTTTTTCTCATAGCCACATTTCAGGGTCCACTTTTGGAAAAATCAGTTAGGTATTCTCTCTCACCAATCCTACTAAAATTTCAATGCACTTGGTTAGGAATGAACTCCTTGTAGGAAGTTCTGTCTGTGGGTTTGGCAACAAGGAGGTAAAGTAGAGGGAAAGTGCTGTTGTGGAAAAATGTGGGACTGAATCAAAGATCTCAACCTTGAGCTCGCTCTCAATGGATTGTTTCAATCTGAAGATGACCTGAGAAGTTGTCTTAAACAGTTGTTTAACTTAAACAGAAGTTGCTCTTAAACAGTCAGGAGCTATGGGGCCTCTGTGGGACACTCAGCATTTCCCTACCTAAGCTGACTCTTCAGACTCTATCTTGGTACCTAATTCAATCCCTACAGGACATCATCCTGTCATGTGTTTTAAAGTAAAACACACAGAGAGGACAGAGAGAGAGAGAGAGAGAGAGAGAGAGAGAGAGAGAGAGAGAGGAGTTCAAGCTACCTATCTATAATAGTGGTTGGTACAGTGATTATCAACCTTTGGGGGTTGAACCACCCTTTCACAGGGGTCGCCTAAGACCATCAGAAAACACATTTACATTATGATTCATAACTATAGCAAACTTACATTTATGACGTAGCAATGAAAATAACTTTATGGTTGGGGTCAACACAACATGAGGAACTGTATTAAAAGGTTGCAGCATTAGGAAGGTTGAGAAGCCCTGATCTACACTCTGACCTTGTCCTGTGAACTCCATTGCTTTTCAGCACCTCCTCTTGGATGTCTAATAGACATCAACTGAACATGACCACAACTGGATCCTTGATTTCTTACTCACCCAACTCCCATGCCCATCTTCTCTGACACTATGGAATAGTTTCTGTAACATAATAAATAAAAGACCCAGAGGCTGATATTGGGGTTCAAACTTCAAGTTAAAGATCAGAAAAGCTAGGTACCAGGCTGTAAGGGCTGATCCTGCTGCCTCTCCTCAGTGTGACTGGAGAATCCCAAGACTGAATCTCCTCCTATCCTCAATGTGGCTGGAGAATGAATGCCTGATACTGAGACCTTGCTCTTGCCTTGCATACTTCTCATGAGTCCTGAGATTAAAGGTATGAGCTATAATCCTCTCTTAGACTGATTCACTCTAATCCTGGGTGGCCTTGAACTAACAGAGATCTGACTGCTTTTATTGCCTAAATCCTGGGATTAAAGGCATGTACCACCACCTTCTAGTTTCTGGCTGCTGGGATTAAAGGTGTGTATCACCACTGTCTGGTCTCTATAGCTTGAGTCTGACTTTGCTTTCTGAATCCTCAGGCAAGCTTTAATAAATCAAAAATAATATACTGTCACAAATTACCTTTTGTTTTCTTAAACCTCAGCCATCACTGATTCCTCACTGTTTCAACATACAATCCATCATTAGCTCTTCCCTGACCCTCACTCCACCCACATTATTCACATGGAAAAATAACACCTTTCTTCTAAACAATCTTTACTTTTCTCCATGATATCTGAGAGGAGTTTCTGTGAGGGTCTAGTGATGATGGTGTGCTAGAAACCAGAAGCCTTGAGCCAGGCCAACGACTCATTGCAATGAACTGTGGGTCGTATTGATTGGACAAAAAGGGTATATTTGGTGACACACAGCTCCTGATGCCACTAGGATTAATGAAAAGGTTTTGGAAAGATGGAGGAGTGAGGTGGGTTTGATTTTCCAGTTGTTTTATTTTTAATTAATTTGTGGGGTATATTGCAGAGGCAAGGGACAGACATGGAGGGACTGAGAGATGAGCAGGATTGGGGTGCATGATGTGAAATTTCCAAATAAAGAATTATGTTTAAAAAGTGTAAAGTCAGATGAAGTGGCTGATATGCTATGGTATCTCAACAGTATAAATACCACTGCACACTGAATGGTTTTAGACTGTAGCATTTTTCTATGACTTTGTTATTAATTCTCTTCTGCTTGTACCTTCTACTACCTCCATCTTTTCAGATGGCTGTAGCCTTACTGGGCCACTATGTCTCATGGAATTCTTGCATTTGTTCATCCTTCTTCTTGGCATTATCTGCTGTCATATAGCCTTAGGGATACTTTCTTTATGAAGGCCTCAGTTTAGAATTTACCCTGTTGAGATGCTTTCCTTCACCTATATTATATCAACTTCCCACACAAATATATATTCACATATAAGCACACATTTATATTATACCCCTGTTTAGTGCTGCCTGATATAATTTCTTTCTTTTGGATATCCTCTCTCTCTGCCAACCAAAGCATGTGTTCTATGAAATCAGGGACTTTGATTTATTCTGTATTTATGCCCAGCACCTACCACACTTTCTGGTACAAATCAAGCACCCAACAAATATACTATGTAATGATGCAATGACCTAATTCTAAATCAGGGGATATTGGACTACAAGATCTTTTTTGTTTTGTTGTTTTTGGTAGGTTTTATTTGTTGTTGTTTTTTTTCAAGACAGGGTTTTTCTATGTAACAGCCCTGACTGTCCTGGAACTCACTTTATATACCAGGCTGGCCTCAAACTCACTGAGATCCTCCTGCCTCTGCTTCCCGAGTGCTGGGATTAAAGATGTGCACCACCACTACCTGGTGGCCTACAAGATCTTTAATCTGGCTCTCAGTCAACATCTTAGTTGACTACACAAAAGTAAAAAAAAAAAATGTTATATGTTCTTTCAGAAAAAGACTTACTCTTTTGTTATAATTTTAAAAATTAAAATTTTATTTTTAGTTATCTGTATGCATGTGCATCTGTGTATGAGTATGTGCATGCATTTACAAATATCCACAGAGGCCAGAAGAGGGCATCAGATCCTTTGAAGTTGGAATAACATGCTGCCTGGAGCAACCTGATGTGGGTGCTTGCTACTAAACTCAGATTCTCTGAAGGAGCAGTGTGCTCTTAACCAGTGAGTTGAGAGTGAACCATCTTTCCAGCCTGTCTTTCATCATAAATTTTAATCTTTCAAAGTTGCCTGTCTATTCAAATTTTGTTAGTGCATATCTATTGGAATGCTCATATTTAAACTTTTTCTTTTTTAACAAGTTTAACAATACACATAAGTTTGCATATATTTGTTTAGGCCAACTTTATGTTTACCATCTAGTTTTTATTCCAATACTGATGATATTTTACTTGAGCATTCTACTTTGCTCTAGGTACATTGTATTCCAATAGGATTTGGATTAAGGAACAGAAAACACAACAAAAGCACCTTTCCAGTCTCCATTAGAATACATCAAGAGAAAGAGAAGAGGGTGCTGTAGAGGTGGGTCAGCATTAAGAGCACTGGTTGCTCTTCTAGAATACCTGCTTTCCATTCCCAGTACCCACATGACAGCTCACAACTGTCTATAATTCCTGTTCCAGTACATCCTCACGCTGACATCATGCACATAAAATAAAAATAAATCTTTCAAAAAAGAAGAAGAAGGAAGAGGAGGAGGAGGAGAAGGAGGAGGAGGAGGAGGAGGAGGAGAAGAAGAAGAAGAAGAAGATAGAGAGAGAAGGGATAGCTAGGTACTATTTTGTATTCTTCACTCATCTCAATTAGCAATTGTTTTATTCCTAAGCCAAATTATTTAGCTAATTATAAAATATTTATTTAAAGTTTGCAGACACCTAGATGTTCACTTTTAATTCTTTGAAACTGATATCAAGTTTTTTTCCCCCAAGTTTACTGACATAACAAGGACTGACATTTCTTTGACATCTGTCAAGTAGAACACTAGTTTCCACTTTTCAAACACCTCTCTTTAGTCTCAAGTACAATGATGCAACTCATGCTCAGCTGCTCAATTGCACATCGCAGTTGCATTCTTTCCCCTGCAGTGGTTGTGACCTAGTCATTACATTAGTAAATCTCTCCAAGTTCATAAATGACTCTTCTTCCTCCTATTTGATGGTATTTATTTATTTTGGTGGTTAAGAAGTGTTTTATTATTATCTGCCAAACAGAACTACACCTATTCTTTCATTTATCAAATGTCTCATAGTTAGAATACAGACTTATTACAAGTGTATGTTACAAGCAAATCAGCTCTGATCAATGATAATCTTAGTGTTTTATACCCTGGAAAAGGGGTTGATTTACTTTTGGAGGGCCCTACCCTCCATCACCATCTTAGTGTAAATAGCCATCTACAGAGCCTTCTGGAAGGTTTCTGTCATCTTTGAGAATGTTTTTGTTTGTTTGTTTGTTTTTGTCTTTTTAAATCAATAATAAGGAAATGGAAGCGGCAAGTGGAGGAAAAGACAGAATAGTGACAAGAAGGAAGAGTTAGATTCATTGGTTGATTTGCCAGTGCTTAGTACATACTTGTCCTGTGCCAGGCAAAAATTCAGGCAAGAGCTTTTGGGGGCTGGGGGTCCCATGGGATAGAGTGGAAGAGGATGAAGGTGGAAAGAGAAGTGAACCGGCATGGGAACTATTCAATCGCTTCTGGGAGAGGAGCAAAGGAGGAAAGAGACACCATGGTTGAATACCAGCTAAAGGTATGTCTGGCTCCTTAAGAGTATCTACAAGAAGGGATGTTTTTAAAAAAATTGTAATTCTCACAAAGGCAGGAAAAGTCATGAGAGATTATACCAGTCAGAGAGGTTAAGAAAGGTTTCTTTAGGGAAGACAAGTGAGGTCTGAAAAAGTAGAAACAAACAAACAAACAAATCATGAATGGAGATAGTAGGGAGGGTATGGAAATAAGAATGAACTCAAGGGGCTGGTGTGCAGGAAACACAGGTGCATGGTGCTCTGGAGAAGCTAAAGATGGTGCAAGAGGAAGAGAGGGCTGAGAGGTAATTTGGAGCCCAAGCAAGTGAACTTAAAACTTGTATACTGGGTTCAAGAATTGATAGTGTGGCCATTGAGATAGCTCATTGGGTAAAGGTGAGTGCTGCCAATCCCAATGACCAGAGTTCAATCCCTAGGAGCCATATGTTGGAAGGAGAGAACTGACTTCTGCAACTTGACCCTGACCTCTATACACATACCCTGGCACTAACACGTATATACATACCCCTTTTCTCCCCACCCCTACATAAATGAATGAATAAATGTGTAAATTTTTTTTTAAAAGAGAATGGAAAGTGATCTGGGTGGTGGTAACATTCACTTTTAATCTCAGCACTCAGGAGGCAGAGGTAGGTGGATCTCAGTGAGTTTGAGGCTAGTCCAGCTCACAAAGTTCCAGGACAAACCCTGTCTTAAACCTCCCTCTCCATGAAAGTGTGGAAAGTGCTGATGCTATAATGTGGACTCTCAAGGGCAGAACAGACGAGTTGGAAGGCTTTGCAGCAATAGGCAGGAGATGCTGATGGCACTGTCTCTGGGTATGACAGTATCTATAGGAGCAGTCAATCACAGCATGTTCAAGGAGCAGGGAGCGTGCTGTTGATAAGAAACACTGGAGAAGAAAATGCTGCTGTAGAGAATAGAACTCAAAACCCATGGCGCCCGAGGCATGGCTTCCCGTCTTAAGTGAAGAGAACAGCACAGTAATAGCTCCTTCTGTTCTTGTTCAGGAAAACTGAGAGTTAAATGAGTTATATTAATTTTTATGTGAATATCCTAGGGTAATGAAATGACGCTATGCTCATCTTATATGTGCTCTGAATTTAATCTCCTAACATTGTTGATGTCAGGACTTATTACTATTCTTTACCTTGTTTGCATAAGTGAACTATTCAATGTGCCCTAGCAGGAAAATTAACAATCTAATTACTTGAACAATCTAACATTGTTTAATGGCTCAGTCTCTCTAAATTCTATGCTCATCCTCCTTTCCTGTCTTCTTTCCTTCCTCCCCACCCCTCTCTTTCTTTCTGGACATATTGCCCAGACTGGTCTTGAATGGACAAGTCTGTCACATAATCTGTTATTTCTACGTGTATTACTGCTGTTTCGCTTGGGATTAAACCCAAAGCCTTACTTGTGCTGGTAAGCACTGGACCATTCAGTTACATTGTTGGCCTTCCTCACTTTTAAAAAATTCATGACATTTATTCATTCATAAACATATCTAGTATACTCTATGAGTTTACCTTATTTTTCAAAGATATTTCACAATGTTAAGTATTCTTTATTTTTATTGCATAGCAGAATTAAAGCATTCTTATTTTTCAAGCAGTTGGTGCCTGACTATTAGGAAAGGTACAGCTTATGCAGACCCAAAGAGCAAGGTTTGGGGCTGGAGAGATGGCTCAGTGGTTAAGAACGCTTGCTGCTCTTCCCAAGGGCCCAAGTAAGCTAGGTCATAACTTCCTGTAATTCCAATTGCATGGGGTCTGACATCCTCTGCTGTCTTCCACTGGCATCTGCATACATATAGCAGACAATCACAGACGTACACATAAGTAAATTAAACTAAACCCTAAAAAACAAACCAAAACCAAATCGCAATGATGGCATGACCAGAAGCTTCTATGTGTTTGCAAGTGGAAATGGTAAATAAAGTCTTCTTGGCCCACTGGCTAGTGGCTGGGATAGACCACAGCCGTTTGGACCCTTCAGATGTTCTGACCCCAGCGCGGTACTGTTGAAACCTCTGGGAAGGTCATAGATAGGGTGGAAAGAATGACCACACCACAACCAATTCTGATTTGCTCACTTTTACCTACAGGAGAAAACTTTTTTTTGCTGTTGTTTTAAAGACATTAGGGAATAATTTCCAAAGAAAATCAAATTAAAATCGAGCTGTACTTCTGCAACTGTCAGCATGAGTGAAAGAAACATTAATGCTTTACTGATTCATTTGTTCTCTGCCCCATATTTGAGTTTGAGTTTTATAGTAACTTATAATTGTGTCTAAGGATGATGACTTAGAGGCTGAGGTTTGTTTGATTTTTGTTTATATAGGGACTTGGCTGGTTTTAAGTAGAGTCTTGGGTAGCCCAGGTTGGCCTTGAACTCCCTGTGTAGCTAAGGTTGACCTTAAATTTCTGGAATTACAGGAGTGTACCATATACCTGGTGTGGGAGCTGAGGATTCCTTCCCATGTGCTAGGAAAGCACTGTAGCAACTGAACTATAGCCCCAGCCTCTATAGATACAAACGGTGTCCTGCAGTTGAGGACATTCTGTGACCAAAAAAAAAAAAAAAAAATTCTCATCACAGCTAATTTCAAGTTACCACTGTGAAGTTTTGCAATGGACTCTGGAAAAGTGGTTTTGCAGCAATGCAGGATTCTAAAAGGGCACCTGAGTCATCAGCCTGGCTAAGTTTGGCTATCTAAGTATTGTCACAAAATTTTCCAGGGTCAAATGAACAGAGAATGTTTGAACAATCAGGAAGCCACAATTACCAAGTGAGCTAACCAAATGAAACTCAGGTCATTTTTCTCTTCTTAAATTATCATCACGAGAACTCTAGGAGTCTTTGGATAAAAGAAATACTGCAATATTTCATTCAGTTATTTTCTAACACACCAAATAAAATCCATGTAAAGGAAAGAATCATATGAATTTGTGTTGATTCATCTAGCAAACAAGTTAAGATTTACATCTATCCCCTTCAGAGTTGGAGACACAGTTCAGTGACATGGTACTTACCTACCACACACAAGGTCTTAGGTTCTCCATCCCTCTCCACAGTTATCTCCAAATGCCCAAGGGATAATGGTTAAACAAGACCAACACCCTCCACATACTTCATACTTCCTTATTTCTAGAGGGTCATGAGCAAAGTAAAACTATTTTAACAATGGGGGCTTTTAGGTTGAGCATAGAAGCACCCTATCTAGTTGCAAAGATTATTAAGAATATGTTAGACTACAAGAGTATCTTCCTTTTCTGAGACATCTGTTGAAATCACAGCCTTCTCTCTGTCTAGATCATTTCAACGTAATCTTGTCATAGGCCCAGTGAGCTCCATGAGTTGATCACATTGCTTTAGCTTATCATGATCAACGGGAGCATATCTAAAGCAGGGGTGTCTTAGCTTATTGAGCAATGTGCGAGTCTTGAAATCCAAACATTTGCAGTGTTACTGAGCAGATAAGTGATTCACTTTAGGTAAGGGAGATCTCAAGATGAGGACAGGGGACTGGAAAACTCATCTGCTTGCTTTAAAAGATCAGCTTAACTCTGGCTCAAGATTCTTATTACCCAATGTGTCCTGTCTTCAAAAAGAAAAAGGAAGAAGCCAGTAATGAGCACACATGTGTCATAAATCACCCTGACAATTGTTAGAAAAATGAGGAAGGGTTCACACAGTCTCAAAGGGCCCTCCCCAGCTCTTTTCACTAACCTTGAGAAGAACCTCTTGAGAAAGGACACAAAAGCGATTCCTCTCTTCCTACACCGGTCATCAGCGGTGTTCTCTTTGGACTCCTGGCATCTGGGCCCAGTTGCTGGGTTACAGGCAAATATAATCAAAACAAACACTAAAAGGTACTCTTTTGGCTCTTAACGTGTTGGAAAGGTCTTCTGCCTTGCAGCTTCTATGCCACTAGTGACTTTCTCATTAGTTGGTGTCCTTTGCTTTCCTTCCTGCTCTACAACTCTTGATTAGGAACTTGTGAGCAGAAGTGGCCTGTCATGAGACCATTAGACCTTCAGCCCTCTGCTCCAACTTCCTGCTGAGGAACAGAGCATTTAGCCTGTTCCCAGTGACACTCTTTTAACAGAATATGCCACCCTTCTCCATCCTCTGAGAACTGGGTGCTGTAGTGTGGCTCTTTCACAGTTGCCTTAACCCCTTGCTTCCCATTTTTTCCACTTACCAAGGACAAATTGCCAAGGAAACAAATGGTATTTTCCATTCAAGACTATGGTGCCAGGTTCAGAGATGCACTTCCTGCTTCTGGGTTCTTGTGATGTGTTGTTATACTATATTTGAACTTGGACAGGAAAGCTACAGACATGTTTAGAAGTTTGGGAAATAAGATCTATGGTAAAAGTCAATCTATTAGCAAGTTTGTCCAGAGTATTTTATTAAGGTCCACGGGGTGCCAAGCACTTTAATAGAGTCAGGGCATTCCAGAGTGCTCTGCAGAAGTCAAAGGCACCAGGGTGATTTGTTGTGGAGAAGGGGGAGAGGAACTGTCATAAATCTTCCAACATTTAAAGAGGTTTTTTATTTAAAGGGTAGAAAATGAGTGGACCCCAGCTCTGCAAAGTAAGAAGTGGGGAAAAACACTTTGAAGCACAGGCTTTCTGTTTATTTCCAACAGTGTGGATGTCTAAATACTTTGATGCCATTGCTAGAAAGATGGCCATGTAGCCTTTCTGTGAAACCACACCCAAGGGCTGGAACTGGTCCACTTCTGCAGAGCCCTGTGAGTGTGCCTGGGTTATCTGAAGGCAGGAGAAGGAATGACTTTTGATGTAGGGAACGTCTAACCACGACTGAATTTGAAAAGCAAACATTCACTGTGTTTCTAGAAAGGTCACTGGTAAGTGTTTTTATTCCTGTGTTTTGTAAAAATTCAAGCCAAAGATGACAGGATATCTTTTCCAGGATCACCTAAAATATGAGTGTTAGAACCAAGCACATAGTTTTCAAGTGTGTGTTGTATTTTCTTTAAAGTTTGAAGGCTCTGGAATGAGGTTTCTCTAGTGGCCTTTCCAGGCTGGCTTATGCTGGGTTTTCTCTTTTTCCTCTGTTCTGTTTCTTTCCATCATCATAACTACTATATATTGACTTCTTGCTGTGCCTAGCTTCATCCTCTGAGTATTAGTATAAATTCATCTTTCAAGCCTCCCTTCAGGTAGGCATTGTTATTTTCACTTGCCTCATGATGATATCAAGATGGAGACAAATTCTGCTAAAATTTGTTCAATCACAGTTACCACACTAGGAGGTAACAGAGCCAGACCTGAAAGCCCTGTCTCTGGATCCAAGGTTCTTTCTCCATTATACTGATGGGAACCTAACTCAATAATGCTAAAGGATTAAACGATCATTAATTAAATGTAATTGGTATGTCCTACCCTTACTGAAATGGCTAAGACATGTATGATCTGTGTCAACCCTCCCTTTGAGAAATGACTGGCAGTGGAGACAGGGCTGATGGCTGAGTTGGTGAAGTTCTTGTCATGCAAGCCCAAAGATCTGAGTTTGATTCCCAGAAATGGCCATGGGAGGAGTTTGTAAATCCAGCATAGGGGAGTCAGCTGAGGCAGATGAATTCCTAGGGCTTGTTGGTCAGACAGCTTAGCCTATTCTGTGAGCTCAAGGCCATGAGAGACCCTGCCTCAAAAACAAGGTGGATGGCACCTGAGGAACAGAGGCTGTCTTCTGCCTTCCATATGCATCATGACCATGCATACCAGAACTCTAAACACACAGTGACCATAAGCCTAAAAATACCCAGCAGTGTTCAAAGCAGAAAACTGGTTTTCTACTATCATCTTTGCTAAAATGTTTTTTCACAGTGACAATATGGATGTAAGATTGAATTCATTCAGCAGCCATTTCATAAGAATACCAGTGTAGCATCCAGTTCCAGAAAACTTTTCAAATGGTGTTGACATTTTGTCCTACAATTTAATGCTATTTTATAATTTGGCAAAGGCATACCATTGACTCTTCCCTTTTAGGGATGCCTCTGTATTGGAACTCCCTCAAGCTGGAGCCCTCTTATTTTTCTTTTCTCATGACCCGATTTACGGGGGTTACAGACAGAACAACCATTGATGGAAAGTGCTAGAATCTGGTTTGATTTTAGACAAGGCTTTAAAAAAGTTACTTTAAATTATATCTGTGTGTAGAGGAGGGGCGATGCGAGTGTGAGTGTGGGTGCTCACGAAGGCCAGAAGCTGGAGTTACTGAGTCATTTCTTCAGCCCTAAGCCTTTCACATCCCAACTGAGGCTTTTTCATCTGCAAGGGTGATAGCAAAGACCCCGGGGTCCTCCAGGTGTTGCGGGCTTTTCAATGAGGAAGTAAATGAAAAAGTAGGAAAGAAAACCCGGTGAGGTGTGTAACTGGTGGTGGTGTTGTAGTCACCCGTGGAAGGGATTACACCGTGGTGGACATTTTCCCCCATGAATGGTGGTGCTGAGAACCAAGTGAGTGGGAGGCAAGCACTGCACTATTAAGCTACACTCAGTCATTACCATAGTTACACCTGAAGCTGGAAGCTTCTAACAGTGACGTCATCAACTGTTTGTGTCGCCCAACCTTCAGATTCTGATTCTCTGTAGAGACAAGACAGCTTGGAGGAGAATATGTTTGTCTCTTCATTTTGAATTTTCTCTGAGCCAGACCATCATAAAAACAAAACACCGATTTCTCTGTAAACTGCGTTTCTCTTCCAACATTCCTATCCCTATTGCGGCTATGAGAATTCACTATCCATCCCCATCTCTCAAGTGAAAAATCTCATTCTGCCTATGTCTCACCCCACCACCCCAGCTCAGTTCTCTCCCCTCCACCTTGGCTCAAATTCAGCTGATTCTATCACAGGTGTGCTTATTACCTCATCTTCCACTTGGCACCCCAACCATTGTTATAGGCAATGCCTGGGTCATCTTTCACCACGATTATTGAATTGTTTTCTTCTAGGAGAAATGGAAATGCTATATCTATCTACAGTCACTGCCTGTCAATGCATCCAAAGGAAAGTCTATGAGCAACAGTCTGCCACTGTGCTCTACTTTTCTACTGAGCTCCTGTTGTAGGAATTAGGTTTGATGGCCCACAGGGTGAAGGGCTGCCCATGTATGAATCAGCCAAACTTCTACTTCAGGCCTCTTTTTGCTAGGTCTGGTTTTGGTTTTCTGTTGACTTTCCTGGGGCATGGGGGTAGGTTGGCAGTGGTAAAGGTAAAGCTGAAGTCTGTCTTACCACAATGTCTATACAAAGACAAGCGAAAAAGGCAGCAGGGTAGGTAACAGAGCAAGGAGGGCCCCTCCAATACTTCTCCACATGAGATCCTCATGGAGAATTATTTACAAATTCTACCTTCTCTCTACCTTGGTTCTTTCCAACGAGGCTCTAGTTCCTGGTACCATGGTCCAACACTGAGTTCCTGAACTTCATCTGTTACTGGAGCTTGGCTACTCCCTGGAACGGTGCTAGCAAAAAGAGACAGCGTAGTGTGAAACAGACCCTGGGTGGTAATATCATGTTCGAAGTTGTGCTCCACATTAAAAATGGAATAAAAGTTTAAAAGTAGAAAAGAAATCACACACGGAATAGAAAGCACTAGCATAGATTTTGTGTGTGAGGTGACACCCTATCAGGAGATGGATGCTTGAGTTATTTGTGGAAGTATGTGTGTACACATTGTGTGTGAGCCCGCACAACTAAAGTAAGCACTGTAGTTATTACTGCAGGCACCACTAAACCAAGGTATATGAGCAATTTCTTCCGGTTTTCTTTTGTTAGCTAATCCTTTATCTCACAAATTGACACATAGACAGTCTCCCTCCAAATCAGGGTGATCATATAATCAATCCCCTTCATAAGGAGCTGCCCTGTTCCCGGGAATAATTCACGGGCCTGGCTTTGACGGTGAGCACTAATCCAGCTCCAGTGTCCTTCCAGTTTCTCCTGCCCTGCACTATATGTTCTACTCTGTGGCTTCCAAAAGCACCCTTTCCACTTGTCCTTTTGCCTTTATCCTTGTTGCTCTTGGTGCTAAAATGGTGTTTTCAATTCTCTGTCTATGATTAAGTGACTTAAAAATGTTCTAAAACAGTGATTCTTAATCTCCCTAATGCTACAACCTTTTAGTCTAGCTCCTCATGTCATGGTGACTCCCAACCATAAGACTCTTTACATGGCTACTTCAAAATTGTAATTTTGACAGTGTTATGAATTGTAAGGTAAATCTCCGATATGTGACCCCTGTGAAAGGGTGGTTTGACCCCCTCAAAGAGATTGCAGCTGTTGAGAACTGCTGTCCTAGAAGAACTATTTCTTTTTTTTCTGGTTAAAAATTCAGAATATTTCAAAAGTTAGGAAGGATTAAATAGAATCATATAATCTCTTCACCCAGAAGAAGGATATCTTTAGCTATATTTTCTCATTTTTGCTTCACAGTACATGTACATATTATATATAGATATGCATATGTATTCAGAGCTCTTATTTCTTAGTATGTTGTGAAAAATTTGCAATGCCATTAAATATTTTTAAAAATATAAACACTGTAGCTGGGTGTGTTGATTAGCACTTGGAGATAGAAATGAGAGTGAGGGATTGAAGACCATCTTCAGCTACACAGTGAGTTCAAGGATAGGTAGGACTAGATGAGATCTCAAAAAAAAAAAAACCCAAATAAATAAATATGTATATTTTACTACACATACTTCTTTATACATGTTTCCTGTATATATTACTATGAAGATATTATTAAACATTTAAATAATATATAATATTTTATCTTTACAAATATTCTTTCATCTATTTTCTTATATAGGTCTCTGAGTTTTTACCCCTTAGAATTAAATATTAGATTTGGATTTCTTGGGTAAAATTGTAGCAATATTTTTTATAAATTTTATTTATTTTATATATCAACCACAGTTTCACCTCCCTCCTCTCCTCCTGTTCCCTCCCTCCACCTCCTTTCTATGTGTCCCCCACCTGTGGTGCTATATTGTTTAGGTTACATATTGTTTATGATTTAATAAAGCTTGCCTAGACAGAATGCAAAGCTAGCCATAGACACCAGGCAGTGGTGGTACATGCTTTTAATCCCAGGACTCAAAAGATAGAGGCAGATGGATATCTGTGAGTCCAAGACCACCCTGGGCTACATGAGAGTAAATCAGTCCAAAAGAGTAACAGAGCTCATGCCTTTAATCCCAGCACTAGAGAAATATATAAGGAAAAGGCTAAAGGTCTCATGTGGCAATTAGTCTGCAGCCACATTGAGGACAAGAAGGCATTCAGTCTCCAGCCTCACTAAGATTCCTGGAGCTAGGATCACCCCAGTCTGAAATAGAGGTAAGAGCTAGAGGCTGGCTGTTTTGCTTTTCTGATCTTCAGCTTGAGCCACAACATCTGTCTCTGGGTTTTAATTATTTTTGTTACACTATACCTATCCACTCCTCAGAAAGGGTAAGGCCTCCCATGGGAGTCAACAAAGTCTGGCATATCAAGTTGTGCCAGGACCAAGCTCCTCCCCATTGCATCAAAGCTGAGTATGGCATCCCACCGTAGGAAATAGATTCCCAAAAGCCACTTCATGTGCTAGGGTCTCACTGATAGGGGCCCCATAAACAGACCAAGCTATACAACTGTCACCCATATGCAGAGGGCCTAGGTCGGTACCGTGCAGGCTCCCTAGCTATCAGTCTAGAAACCATGAGCTCCTCTGAGAGCTCTGGTCAGCTGTCTCTGTGGGTTTCCCTGTCACGATCTTGACCACTCCTCATCATGAAGATTGTAGCAATATTTTTAAAGGACATGATAAATGTATATTGCTTGAATTCTCATAAAAACTGCACACAATTCTAATTTT
This sequence comes from Cricetiscus sungorus, assembly GCA_030556225.1. Lineage (NCBI taxonomy): Eukaryota > Metazoa > Chordata > Mammalia > Rodentia > Cricetidae > Cricetiscus > Cricetiscus sungorus. The sequence continues at coordinate 61,936,898 of JANBXA010000734.1, read as the reverse complement.
AAAACCCTGCAAATCTGATAGATAAAAATTAAATTTGTAGTTCACTTTTTTTTTTTTTTTTTTTTTTTTAAACAGGGCTTCTTTATGTAACAGTTCCTGGCTGTCCCAAACACGCTCTGCTGACCTAGACCAGACTGGCCTTGAACTCATAGAGATCTGCCTACTCCAGTCTCCTGAGGGTTGGGATTAAAGGTGTGTACCACCACTGGCCAGCCTGTAGTTTACTGTTTTAATTTCCAAGTTTTTGGGTAGTAGCAAGGTAAATAGACTATGTTTTTAGAAAATTGCTTGCCTATGGCCTTTGCTCAATTTTTTTCTTTTAATTAAGGAGGTTGTTTCCTCCCCCCACCCCACTGGAAACCCTACTTACTCTTAAAAGTTCAAGTGTTTTTTCAAAGATAAACTTAAAACAGTTTCTCTATGAAATTTTCTTTTATTATCTTGGCTTAATATTTGTTTCTTTTTTGTCATCAAATATTATTTGTACCTCTTTACAGGTCAATTATTGATTGTTATCTTCCTCACTTAATTACAAGACCTTTGCCAGTAGAAAACTTTTCTTGTTTCTTTCTGAATCTCTCTCCAAGAAAAGGCATGAATCATGTATTCAGCTATTATTCATGATCTCTGCTAAGAGAGACAAAGCTTTTCTTTTGAAGGCGAAATGTTTGTTTTTGTTTTTTACTTACATGCATGTGTGCCTATGTGAGTGTATGTGCGCAGGTGCCCCTACAGGACAGAAGAGGGATGTGGATCCGCTAGAGATCCAACAAGCCACTGTGAGCTCCCTGCTATGGGTGTTGAGAACCAAACTGAGGTCCTCTGCTAGAGCAGCAAGTGCTCTTAACTGCCGAGCCATCTATCTAGCCCCTCCGACATGAAATTTGATGTGTGTTTTCTTGTCTTATTTTAGAATATTCTGTCTGAGGGTGCACCCCATTTGTTCAGGGGGATTTGCCAATCACAGATCAGTATCATCCTGGGACACGAGGAAGCAGGGAAGCATTGCCTCTCCCTCAGACCTGCTTCTCAGTGCTTCCTAGTTCCACTTAAAATCATTTCCTCAGCAAGAGGCTCTGTACTGAGGTGGTGCTGTTTCGCCTTTCTCCCTCTTCTCAATACCCCGGTGCTCTGCTTTAATAGGTTTACAGGACATTTGAGACCACTTACATTACTCTTGTAAATTGGTCAGAGGTTAGAATCATAAAATGCAATTGCTAGATAGAACTTCAGAGATTATGGAATCCCAAACCTTTGACATTCTACCAGTTTCTACTCTTGAGACTTCCCTCATTTGGCTTTCGATTGGAGAGTAAAACTCAGGCTCAGACTCAAGATATAGTTCTCCCTTTCACTGTTCATCTGACAGGTCGCTGGTCTGAGTACCTCCCCAGGAGGAGAGTATGGGTTCAATTTTTGGAAGCCTGGACCAGTAGCAGTTGTCTTTCTAGGGTACCTCAGAGTGATGCCCTGCCTCCCTCTTACTACATTCTCTGGGGATGGCATAACCACTGCACACTAGTGATGCCACTGCCTCCCTCTTTACTACATTCTCTGGGGATGACCTAATGAATGCACACTAGTTTTTGTTGTCAGCTTGTGGTTGTTTCACTTTTCTACATCCCTTAAAATTATTTTTGAGATTATAATTACAACATTTCTCCCTTTTACTTCCTCCTTCTAAGCCCTCCTAGATTCCCTTTCTCACTCTTCTTCAAAGTCATGGCCTCCTATTTCACAAATTGTTTAAGGTTTTCTGAAGAAATTGGTGACCAGCTGAGCCTCTTGTCTGCCATACTATGCTAAACCCTTTGCAGACTTAAAAAAAAATTATTTCTTCCCATTTTGAAGAATTGAGGCTCACTACAGTTAAGCTATCAGGGTCACAAAGAACTGGAGCTCACATTTTCCCACACCAGGTTTCCACGTAAAAAAGACAATTTGATACCCCTGCCCCCCCCCCAGACCCAACTCTAAATGCTTCCCAAGCTTCCTTTCTCTTGCTAAGGCAACCATCAACTCTTTGGGTGTAGAGGAAGGGTTGTTTTAAGATATATCTACTTTACAAGTTCTTTCTATGAGTTCAGAATGAACACTGAGTACCTGTTTATAGGAATAGCATGAAAAAAATAGAGAGTAGGTAATCAAAGCTATTCCTCAGACAAGGACTGAGGAGATGACTCAGCCAGTGACCCTGAGGACCTGAGATGGGATCTCAAGCACCCAAGTGAAAATTCAGGAGCAGGGCCACCCATCTTTAATCTTAGCACTGGGTCTGCAGAGATGCGAGGATCCCCACAGCTTGTCAGTTAGCTGGTTGAGTTGAATAAACAAGCTCTAGGTTCACCGAGAGCACCTATATCAGAAAACAACATTGGAGAACCTCCACCTGATTATGTGTACACATGCGCTTACACACACAAAACAAAAAGCAAAAGTAAATCAAAACCTTTGTTAAATGAAAGAGAACGCTAGAATGACCGTTAGGCCAGTGAGATAGCACATCTCATAAAGTCACTTGCTGTCAAGCCTGATGATCAAGGCCTACAGAGTGACAGGAAAGAACCAACTTAAGGAGGGATTCCTCATCCCTAAAAACATATAATAAAAAAAAACCTTTCAAAAAGAAGAATATGGGGTCAGGGATGGAGAGCTAGCTCAGTGGTTAAGAGCACTAAATAGATTCTCTTCCAGGGGACCTGGGTTCAATTCCCAGCACCCACATGGCAGTTTGCAAGTGTCAGTAACTTCAGTTCTAGGGGGTCCCACACCTTCTTCTGCTTTCCATGGGCATCAGGCATACCACATGGTGCACAGACATGCAGGCAGACAAAACATATATATAATAAAAGAAAAGAAAAACATAGAGTCAGGAATAGAGACCTTTAATCCCGGCACTCAGGAGGCGGAAGCTGGTGGATCTCTGTGAGTTCAAGGCCAGCCAAATTTACATAGAGAATTCTAGGCCAACAAGGGCTACATGGTAAGAATATATCTAAAGGAAAGAGAAAAGAGGAATATATTTGATTTATTGAGGAAACTGAGATTTAGGACCCAAGATGTCAGGGGACTTTGTCCCCTGAAAAGAGTATGTGTCATGGTACTTCAAAGGTTCCTGCCATATCAGATTTACATTTTTAGAGATGAATTTGTTTATGTGGGTCAGAGTGCCGTCATGCCCGAAGACCTTGGGGTCACTCAAAGCTGGATTTAAATCTTAGTTTTGTGGTAAATTCTTCATTTCTCTTTTTTCAAGTTCACTCCATCTGTTAGGAGAACTAACATTACCTAGATCTTGGACATTCAGCAAGATACATTCATTTATTCATCTCTTCACATTTTTGACAGACATATTTTTAATATTTACTGTTTATGTGATGCTGAGCAGTAGCCTTGAAAGAGCCATATATTATACACGATTCCTGCAGTAAGAGAATGCATCATCTTGCAGTTGAATCTAAAGTGTTTGTCATGGTGTCAGGCACACTCCAAGCAGTAAGTGGCAGATGTTGTTATTATTACATTATTATCATTATCAGTATGCTTTTCTACACCTGCTTGTGATTTTGACATATCAAATATTTGATAATGGGTGGGAGGCCTAGTTAACATTTTCCTGTATTGGCATTTCTAATTAAAGGATAATGTTGTAAGGTAACAAGCAATTACTGTTAACAAAGGAAGTACTGTATAATCAGAACCTTGTTTCAAAAATGGAGGGTTTCTTCTCCACTCTCTACGTGACTGCTGTTCTGCCTTTCCCCACATGAAACACTCAGAGCAGGGGCTGGCACAATGAATAACAATTAGATGAAAAAACGAATGTATGAATGAATGAAGGTTGCACAGACTCTAAGCAGAGTATCTGTCTGGTGTCTGCTAAGGAGGATGCGATGATACTAGATTGCATAATGCTGGTCTCCAAGGAGCAAGAGCACTAATGTCCCTTTCATAAGCTCAAGCATCTTCACTTAGGGGGAAAAAGCTAAGGTGAAAGACTTTGTGCAAGAAAGATATTTTTAATGTCTCTAATAAACAATGGGGAAAGAAAAAGTGCAAATTCTGTATATGCAATAATTATCTCCCAAGCGCTCCTGAGGAGGAGAAAGCTGAAATAGGTGTGTTTTCATTTACCTGTACATTTCACAATGAGCACCATTAAATGTAACAGTTTGTGTTAGTGGTTGATAATAGTTTACTGCATTTGGAGGTTCATATGTTAGGATTTAATGCCATCTTCAATAGCTATAACTTCTACGTGTTCCCAGTGTGTATCCTTGAAAGTGTTCAGTAATGGAAAGAGCATGTGGTGTGGTGCTTGGAAGGGTTCCTGCCATCTCAGGTTCGCATTCATAAAGATGAATTTGTTTATGTGGGTCAGATTTCATTTTCACAACTATCAGTTTGCAAAAGATGAAAAGGCCCCAGGTAATAATGTATTCATTTCAGATTATAAGATCTACTCATTTATTATTATGTTCATCTACTCATATGAATATTATTTAAGAGGTAGCATAACAAACTCCACATTTTTATTGAATTTCAAATTGTGGAATTTGACCCACATATTACTTAACTCTGCTTTAACTGACGGGTTTTCTAGACCATCTGGAGAGATATTTGGTTCTCATGAACCTTTGTAAGAGCATTCACGGAGAGTACTTTCAATCTTTTCACATTTAATTCAAACTCATTGCTACCTTAGCAAATGAATGTGATCAGTGTCAGGATACTTTTGACTTTAAGACATACTCACTGTAACTTTAATATGGAGGCCAAAAGCTGCTGATAATGAACGCAAAGGGATGTTAAACCTTTCTTCCCCTCCCCTAACATACATCATGTTAGATAAACATTTTAAGTTACAAGTATAAGACTCATTAACTGACATATTCCAGGAATTAGGATCTGACCCATAGATTCCACTCTACAGCAGCCAACTATTCTTTTTCTCTTCTAAAAGAAATCTGCTTTCATTCTCCATGTGTTGAATGTGAATCAGGGAACTAGCACATCAGGAATGAACAATCTATCTGTCCACAAATGCTCATGTATCTCCAGCCATAATTGTATGCATGTGTGTATGATGATCGTGTAGTGTGTAAAAATGCTGTTATGGTGAGCGAGCACTTAGGAAAATAGACATCAGTCAGTACTAGTTTAATCCAGACGGGGTGTGGGAAGGTAATATAAAAGCATATTTTTTTTCTTTGTAGCCCTCCTAAGTTGTCTGCAGCATCCCGATTTCAAACTAAAACCTTCATTACTATTCCAGTCATAGAATTCAAAGATGGAAAACACCTATTAGGTTACTTAGCTTATCCCCTGAGGGCCAGCATTGAAGATTACTCCAATAGCATATTTGATTTCCTCTTCTCTGTCTTCAGCACTTGGTCCATCTTCATTTTAAAATGTCTGTGCTGACGAGGTTTCAGGGTTTTTTTCCCCCTGAGGTAAGTGTATTTACTTGGACTTCTTTGCATTTCTTCAATATTCAGATATGTTTTGTAGTCTGCAGAAGCTATTGTTTGGATGTAATCAGGTCTAGATAGGTGACCTTTCCCTCTTTATAGGATTGATCATGTGGCTACGGATCATAGCACCCAGAGCAATGTAGGGGTAATAATAGCAATAACCGCTACATTATCTCGCCTTCATGCATATTTATGTATATGCATGTTCATTGTTGTCAACAGATTTTTTTTCTCAGGTTGCTCATCAACAGAGACCAGAGAAAAGACAAGCAGATCATTTGAGTTATAGAAAACTCTGCATACTGAGCTAGCCACCAACCAGATTGCTCCAGATCTTATTATCAGGGCAAATGGTGTATGGCAAGGAGACCTTGACTCAGCTCAACCCAAGACGTCTGGAATTTGAGATCCAGTGTTTCAATTGGAACCAGCAGAATGAAGGGTGAGGGATTTGAGTCTGAAACCTTTCTAAGCACTCACACAAAGTGAGCCCAACCTTTTAACCTGTGTGTGTGTGTGTGTGTGTGTGTGTGTGTGTGTGTGTGTGTGTGTGTGTGTGTGCTTTAAGAGACCTTTATTGAGAAAATTGAGGCACAAGACCACTTCTCCTTACAGTAGGACTGGGGAGGGTCCAGCAGGCTGACCCCAGAGTGCTAGAACGTCTGTGCTCATGGGAGGAGTGAGGGGTGCTGACTGAACATGTGCTTTTTGAAATCAAAGGGGCCTTGTGTAGAATATTGGTTTTGTCACACATAGTACAAGTCAGCTGTACTAGCTCTCTTGTCTGGTAGTGGGACTAGCAATAGCTTCCTCCTAGATTTTGTGAGGAGTAAGCAATTGTATGTCTAATTCTTGGACAGTTTGTGGCAGTTTCTCCTCTTTCCCTCTCTCTTTCTCTCTCTTCCTCTCTTTTTCTCCCTCTCTCCCTCCCTCCCTTCCTCTCTTTTTTCCTCCTTCTCTGACTTCCTTTATTTTCTTTCTTCCTAATACATTGTCTCATGTAGGTTCAGGCTGGCCTCAAGCATGCTATTCAATGGAAGATGACTTAGACTCCTCATCTTCCTGCCTCTACCTCCTAAGTCTTGGGCTTAGGGGCATACACCTCCATGTCCAGTCATGCTTCCTTTTAAAGAGCTCCTCAATGTCATGGTGGGGGGCTAGATCCCTTACCTTCTTTTCATCTGACATTTGAAAGTAAGATAATTTCCAAGTGTCTGGTTCTGATTCTCCACATGAATATATGTGTATGCGTGCATGCATACATATGTGTATGTATGTATATATGTATGCATGCATGTATATATACATATATATGTATATATTATGCACACACTTACTTAGCAACATCCATCTCCATTTCACCTTTATGTTCATTATATTCCTTTGATAGGTGCTCCATGAAGACAATTCCTAAACTAAAAATAGATTTTTCTCTAAAAGTTTGTTGTAATATAGAACTTGAAACCTTTTTTCTTTTTAATAGGATGCTATATATGATAGCGAGGTTATTATGCTAGTTCACAAATCTTTTTAAATATGCATATGTTAAACTGTTACGTATTAGTAGTGTGTATCAAAGAAGATAGTTGATTTGATCACTCTAGATAAATTCTTTTGTTAATCTATCCTAACTTGTTCAATCTAGAACCAGGGGAGACACAACTGGGTACCATAGATTCTATTGGCATCTGATAATTGGAAGAATAGTTGGGAATCACAGCTTCATCTATTGGCCTATGGTTAATCAAATGCTTCCCCTAGAGCCAAGAGTTCAATGTCTGGACCATACCATTAAAACACTGTACTCAAGAATGGCTAGAGACAGGGTTCTTGTTATGGCTGCATTGTGTCAAGCAAGAATGACTAAGCTGCTAGGGGTCAGAAGGGGACAGGAAGCAGATTTACAGCAAGAAACCACAGGGCTCAGAGCATCAGATGAAGCAAACGGGTGCTTCCAGGTCATATGAGGCCTTGTTTTATGTTACGGTTTGAACTTTCAAGGTCTTCCTTTCCATTTCAATATGTTCTTCTTTGTTTGAACTAGTATTGATAGGATTGTTAGCCAGCAAACTGAAGCTCTTAGAGTAGAGGCCTTTTGAACTCCAATTATTTCCATGTCTAGTGATCTAGCTAGATTGTGATTACATGTGATGACATTAACAGATGGAGGGAGGGCCCAGACTTAGGAGTGGTCTTGACAGCAGTGGGTTTTTATTAACTCATTCACAATGTGATACCATGGTCTTCTCTGTGTCTTCCCTGCCACACTTCACCACTTTTCTTTCTTTCTTTCTTTCTTTCTTTCTTTCTTTCTTTCTTTCTTTCTTTCTTCCTTCCTTCCTTCCTTCCTCCTTCCTTTCTTTCTTTCTTTCTTTCTTTCTTTCTTTCTTTCTTTCTTTCTTTCTTTCTTTCTTTTTTCTGATTCACACTTCATATCTTGAATGCCCTTTTGTTCCTTCCTGCTTATACAAAGTTTACTTTGTCTTAATTATATCTCAAGATGAGTCATGGAGAGTTGTAGAGTTTTATGACAGGAAGGGGACAAAGCCACCTAGTTCAAAGGCTCCAAGAGGTTGTCAAGGTCATTCAACTAGAAAGTAATGCTGTCTGAGCTTGAACTTGGGTTCTGATTCTAGTATGCTTTCCAGAGACAGTGTTTTACTTTCTTTTAGTATGGGAGGGTAGCCATCTCATTATGCGACATTTAATTCTGTGTTCTTCTGACATGTACTGGGCTCTTGTGTTTAACAGACTACAAGTTTGTTGAAAGCAGAAATAGTTCTTTCTTGTACTGTATTTCTCATAGCATACCACATGATAGAGGACATACAGTGACCAATAACATCTTTTTTTTAATATATAATTTTTTAAATTTAAATTTGAAACAAGCTTGTGTTACATGTAAATTCCAGTTCCTGGACCCTTTCATCCTCTCCTGTTCTCCCCACCAACCCTTTTCCCATTCCCTTTCTGCTCCTCAGGGAGGGTGAGACCTTCCATGGGGAGTCTTCAAAGTCTTTCATATCATTTGGAGCAGGGCCCAGGCAGTCCTCCATGTGTCTAGGCTGAGAGAGTATCCCTCTATGTAGGATGAGCTTCCAAAGTCCATTCGTGTACTAGGGATGAATACTGATCCACTACCAGAGGCCCCATAGACTGCCCAGTCCTCCCAACTAACAGCACATTCAGGGAATCTGGGTCAGTCTTATGCTGGTTTCCCAGCTATCAGATTGGAGTCCATGAGCACCCCCTTGTTTATTCAGGTCAGCAGTTTCTGTGGGTTTCTCCAGCCTGGACTTGACCCCTTTGCTTATCACTCCTCCCTGTCTGCAACAGGATTCCAAGAGTTCTGCACAGTGTTTAGCTCTGGGTGTCTGCTTCTGCTTCTATAAGCTACTAGATGAAGGCTCTAGGATGGCATATAAGCTAGTCATCAATCTTATTATCAGGGAAGGGCATTTAAGATAGCCTCTCCACTATTGCTTAGATTGTTAGTTGGGGGTCATCCTTGTAGATCTCTGGACATTTCCCTAGAGCCAGATTTCTCTTAAAACCTATAATGTCTCTCTCTATTGTGGTATCTCTTTTTTTCCCCTCTCTTCTATTCTTTCCCTGACTCAATCTTCCTGGTCCATCATGCCCACCTCTCCCCTCCTGTTCCTCCTAACTCCCTCTCCCCTCCCCCCCATGCTTTCAATTTTCTTGGGAGATCTTGTCCTTTTCCCCTTCTCTAAGGACCATGTATGTCTCTCTTATGGTCCTCCTTATTTTCTAGCTTTTCTGGTGATGTGGATTGTAGGCTGGTAATCATTTACTCTATGTTACTCTATGTCTAAAATCATACATGAGTGAGTATATACTATGTTTGTCTTTTTGTGACTGGGTTACCTCTCTCTTTCTTCTAGTTCCATCCATTTGCCTGTGAATTTCAAGGTTCCATTCTTTTTTTTTTTTTTTTCCTGCTGAGTAGTACCCCATTGTGTAAATGTACCATTGTGTAAATCTATTATGCAGTTGAGGGGCATTTAGGTTGCTTCCAAGTTCTGGGTATTACAAACAATGCTGCTATGAACATAGTTGAACAAATGTCCTTGTATGAATATGCATCTTTTGGGTATATGCTTAAGAGTGGAATTACTGGATCTTGTGGTAGACTGATTCTCATTTTCCTGAGAAACCACCATATTGATTTTCAAAGTTGCTGTACAAGTTTGCACTCCCACCAACAGTGGAGGAGTGTTCCCCTTTCTCCAAATCCTTTCCAGCATAAACTGTCTCCAGTGTTTTTGATTTTAGTCATTCTGACAGGAGTAAGATAGCATCTCAGAGTTGTTTTGATTTGCATTTCTCTGATGGCTAAGGATGTTGAGCATTTTCTTAGGTGTCTTTCAGCCATTTTAGTTTCCCAATTAAGAATTCTTTCTTTAGTTCTGTACCCCACTTTTTAATTGGATTATTTTGTGTTTTGGTAACTAGCTTCTTGAGTTCTTTGCATATTTTAGAAATTAGCCCTCTGTCAGATGTGGAGTTGGTGAATATCTTTTCCCACTCTGTGGGCTGCCTTTTTGTCTTGTTGACTGTGTCTTTTGCCTTACAGTAGCTTTTCAATTTCAGGAGATTCCATTTATTAATTGTTGATCTCAGTGTCTGTGCTACTGGTGTTATGTTAAGGAAGTGGTCTACTGTACCAATTTGTTCAAGGGTATCTCCTACTTTCCCTTCTAAGAGGGTCAGTGTGGCTAGAGTTATGGTGAGTTCTTTGATCGATCTGAACTGGTTTTGTATTTGGCGATAGATATGGCTCTATCTGCAGTCTTCTACAAGTCAGCATCCAGTTATGACAGCACTGTTTGTTGAAGATGATTTATTTTTTCCACTGTATAATTTTAGCTGCTTTGTCAAAAATCAGGTGTTTATAGGTGTGTGGGTTAATATCAGGGTTTTCAACTCGATTCCATTGGGCTTCCTGTCTAAATTTTGCAACAATTCCAAGCTGTTTTCAGGACTATATCTCTATAATAGAGCTTGAAGTCAGGGATGGTGATGCCTCCTGAAGTTCCTTTATTGTTCAGGGTTGTTTTGGCTATCCTGGGTCATTTGTTTTTCCATATAAAGTTGAGTATAGTTCTTTCAAGGTCTGTGAAGAATTGTGCTGAGATTTTGATGGGGAGGATTGCATTAAATCTGTAGATTGCTTTTGGCAAGATTGACATTTTTTACTATGTTGATCTTACTTATCCAAGAGCATGGGAGATCTTTCAATTTTCTGGTACCTTCTTTAATTTCTTTCTTTAAAGACTCAAAGTTCTTATTATATAGGTGTTTCACTTGTTTGGTTAGCATTGCCCCAAGATATTTTATGTTGTTTGTGGCTATTGTAAAAGGGGATGTTTCTCTAATTTCTTTCTCGATTCCTCTATCATCTGTATATAGTAGGGCTACTGATTTTTTTTAAATCTTGTATCCTGCCACTTTGTTGAAGGTGTTTATCAACTGTAGGAGTTTCATGGTAGAGTTTTTGGGGTGACTTATGTAAACTATTATATCATCTGCAAATAATGAGAGTTTGACTTCTTCCTTTCCAATTTGTATTCCCTTGATCCTTTTGTTTTCTTATGCTCTAGCTAGAACTTCAAGTACAGTATTGAAGAGACATGGAAAGAGTGGACATCCTTGTCTTGTTCCTTATTTTAGATGAATATTATTGCGTTTCCTCTCCATGTAGTTTGATATTGGTTGTTGGTTTGCTGTATATTGCTTTTATTATGTTTAGGTGTGTTTCTGTTCTCCCTGATCTCTCTAATACCTTAAACAGGAAAGGGTGTTCGATTTTGTCAAAGGATTTTTCAGCATCTAGTGAAATGATCATGTGGTTTTCATTTTTCAATTTGTTTATATTTTGGGTTACATTGATTGATTTTTGTATGTTGAACCATCTCTGCATTCCTGAGATGAAGCCTACTTGGTCATGGTGAATGATTTCTCTGATATCTTCTTGGATTTGATTTGCCAGTATTTTATTGAGTATTTTTTGCATCAATGTTCATGAGGGATATTGATCTGTAGTTCTCTTTCTCAGTTGTGTCTTTGTGTGGCTTGAGTACTAAGGTAATTGTAGCCTCGGAAAAAAGAGTTTGGCAATGACCCTTTTGCTTTTATGTAGAACACTTTGAGGAGTATTGTTATTAGTTGTTCTTTGAATTTCTGGTAGAATTCTGTACTGAAACCATCTAGCCTTAGGCTTTGGTTTTTTTTTTTTGTTTTTGTTTTTGTTTTTTTTTTTTTTTTTGGAAACGTTTGGATGATTGCTTCTATTTCATTAGGGGTTATAGGTCTATTTATATTGCTTATCTGTTCTTGATTTAATTTTGTTAAGTGATATGTATCCAGAAAATTGTCCATTTCCATTGAGTTTTCTCATTTTGTGGAGTGCAGGTTTTCAAAGTATGACCTGAAGATTTCCTGGATTTCCTCAGTGTTCATTGTTGTGTCCCCCTTTTCATTTCTGATCTTGTTAATTTGCATGTTCATTCTCTGCCTTTTGGTTAGTTTGGATAAAGATTTAGCTATCTTGTTGATTTTCTTGAAGAACCAACTCTTGGTTACATTGATTCTTTGTATTGTTTTCCTAGTTTCTACTTTATTGATTTCAGCCCTCAAATTGATTATTTCCTGGCGTCTACTCCTCCAGGGTGAGTTTGCTTCTTTTTGTTCTAGAGCTTTCAGTTGTGCTGTTAATTCTGTAGTGTGACTGTTCTCCAGTTTCTTCATGTGGGCACTTAGTGCTATGAACTTTCCCTTAGTACTGCTTTCAAAGTGTCCCAAAAGTTTGGGTATGCTGTGTCTTCATTCTCATTAAATTCTAGGAAGTCTTTCATTTCTTTCTTTCTTTTTTTCTTGACCCAGGAATGGTGCAATTGGGCATTTTCAATTTACATGACTCTGTAGGGTTTCTGCAATTTGTGTTGTTGAATTTTAACTTTAAAACATGGTGGTCTGATAAGATCCAGGGGATTATTTCTATTTTTTTTTTTTGATCTATTGATGTTTGTTGAATTGCCGAATATGTGGTTGATTTTAGAGAAGGTTCCATGTGGAGCTGAGAAGAAGGTATATTCTTTTGTGTTTGAATGAAATGTTCTATAAATTTCTGTTAAACCCAATTGGGTCATAACTTCTGTTGGTTCCTTTGTTTCTATGTTAAGTTTCTGTCTGGTGAACCTGTCTAGTGTTGAGAGTGTGGTGTTAAAATCTCCCACTATAAGTGTGTGAGGTTTTATGTGCGATTTGAGTTTTAGTAATGTTTCTTTTATGAATGTGGGTGCCTTTTTATTTGGGGCATAGATGTTCAGAGTTGACATTCATCTTGATGGATTTCTCTTGTGATGAATAAGAAATGACCTTCTTCATCTCTTTTGATCTCAGTTTAAAGTCTAATTTGTTAGATATTAGGGTTGCTACATTTGCTTGTTTCTTGGGTCCATTTGATTGGAAAATATTTTCCCAACCCTTAACTCTGAGGTAAAATCTGTCTTTGAAGTTGAGGTATGTTTCTTGTAATGCAGTGGGAGGATAGATTCTGTCTTTGTATCCATTCTGTTAGCCTGTGTCTTTTTATAGGTAATTAAGACCATTAATATTGAGGGATAATAATGTACTTCTTACTTATAGGTCTTTATATGTTATTTGGCCTATTTCCTTTGCTGCTCTTAATATTCTTTCTTTTTAATTCTGTAAATTTGGTGTTTTGATTATTATGTGGAAACGGGACATTTTATTTGTGGCCCACTCTTTTTGGTGTTCTGTAAGCTTCTTGTACTTTCGTTGGCATGTCTTTCTTTAGGTTGGGAAAGTTTTCTTCTATGATTTTGTTGAATATATTTTCTGCACCTTTGAGTTGGGTTTCTTCACCATCTGCTATACCTATTATTCTTAGGTTTGGCCTTTTCATGGTGTCTCATATTTCCTTGGTATTTTATGTTAGGGATTTGTTAGACTTAAGATTTTCTTTGGTCGATAAATCTATTTCTCCTAGTGTATCTTCAATGCCTGAGATTCTCTCTTCCATCTCTTGTATTCTGTTGGTTATGCTTGTATCTGTAGTTTCTGGTGGTTTACTCAGCTTTTCTATTTCCAGCATTCTCTCAGTTTGTGTTTTCTTTATTGTCTCTATTTCAGTTTTCAGGTCATGAACTGTTTGAATTGTTTCCTTCATCTGTTGGATTGTTTTATCTTGGCTTTCCCTGCTTTCTTTAAGAGATTTGATGACTTCTTGCTTTTTTTTTTTTTTTTTTTTTGGTTTGTTTTTTTCTTCCATTCCTTTAAAGGATTTTTCACTTTCTCTTTGAGGGTCTCTATAATCTTCATGAAGTTGTGTTTAGGGTCATTCTCTTCTGCTTCATCTGTGTTGGGATGTTCAAGTCTTGCTGGTGTGGAGTCCCTAGACTCTGGGGATGTCATATTGATCTTTTTGTTGTTGACTGTGTTCTTATACTGTTGTCTACCCATCTCTTCTTCCAGTGTGTACCAGTGGGGTCTCTCCCTCTCTTGGTGGGTATGGGACCAAGGTTCTCTTCCTGTGAGTGCAATCAGGTCTAATACCCCAGGCCCTAGGAGGCTCCAAGCATTGCCCTGGAAGGCAGGCAGGAAACAGGCCAAAGCTTATCACCTGCCATGGTTGGAAGTGGAATCTGTATGCTGGCAGACTCTGGGAAGACCAGTCAGCAGTCCCCAGTTCTCAGGAGGTTCCGAGCAGGGCACCAGAAGTGACCAATAACACAATAATGTGTTTCTTAAGTGTTCCATGAGATAAATAAGGAGCTGCAGAAGATTCCCGAATTGGCATGTACAAAAGATGAAGTATGTTCAAAGAATAGGTAAGTCCTGTGGATTGTTTTTATTTTTTAAACATGTTATAAAATTTTTATGGGCATTGGTATTTTGCCACAGTGTTGTGTCCCCTGGAACTGGAATTACAGACATTTGTGAGCTGCTATGTGGGTACTGGGAATTGAACTCAGGTCCTCTGGAAGAACATTCAGAGCTCTTAACAGCTAAGCCATCTTTCTAGCTCCTGGATTATTATTATCTTTAAACAACCACTGATGGGAGAGATTTTGTTGTGAGGTGAAAGGTTTGGTACTTTAGACCCTGTGAATGGAAACTGGATCCCAAGGCTGGAAGTTTTATTAATTGCTTGGTGGTGGCATTTACCCAGGAGATGGGGCATCTGTAGTGATGTCCCCATCCAGGTGTGTGGATGGTGCAATGTGCCCAGTTGGGCTAGGCAAGACCATGGATTAACTGTTTCTAGTGATAACCAGGTTCCCCTTCCAGCACTGTTTGCCAATATTCCTTCTTGGAGAGTTTAATCTTCATAGGCAACATGAACAAGAGGGGATGTCAACCTTTCTTTTTTTGGTCTTGAAAGTATTGTCTTGCCTTCTGATTTTTCTACTGACCAACTATCTTCATGATGCCACCCTTTGTTATTATACATCCTGGTCATCTGTTCTAGGAGATGTGAAAATAAAATTCAGCTTAGATCATGCTGACCAGTAAGTAGTAGTTAATGCATTTGGGGGGTCTTAGTTTTCCAAAGCAAGTCTTCTTTACTAAGAATATAAAACTATTACTTTCTTATTAGATCAAGTATCAAAGTGGCCCTATCATTCATTTTGGGTTAAGCAACTGGGATTCCTAAATTCAAAAGGGACTAATAACTTCCACATGTTCTTGACATTAAGGTAATCTTTATTCTGCTGGGTCAAAGTTCTTTATTAGATACTATTTGCTCTAATGTCAGTGGCAGTTAGGAAGCTTGGGCAGTCCATGGGACCTCTACCAGTGGAACCAGTATTTATCCCTACTGCACAAATGGACTCTGAATTTCATTTTTATTTTATTGGAAAGATGTCTCAAGTAGCTCAGGCTGGCTTGAACCTACTATGTATTCTGAGATGACTTTATGCTTCTTATCCTCTTGCCTCCATCTCTTAAGTGCTTGGGTCACATGTTTTATGTGGTACTAGGGCTCAGATCTTGGGCTTTGTGCTTGCTAAGCAAGCACTCTACAATTAAACTACTTCAAAAATCAATTATCTCATCAATGTAGCATCAATAACAGGGAGAATTGTCAATAATATGTGCAAATTTTCTTTGTGTTGGGGATATAACTCAATGATAAAGTTCTTACATAGCATAAGCAAAGCCCTCTGTGTTCCCTAGCAGCCCAAATAAAATAAATAAAATAATGAAATTTGAGATGTTGATATGTCTAGTAATAATTATTTTATCCTAGGTTCATAGGCATCATTTTAAGCCCCACTTCTCACTGCTTAGCATAGGCTGACTACCACACTTTTTTAAAGCAATAGTCAGCTTCACTCTTACCTGTGACCATGAAAAGAAATACCACTGTGGTGTACCTATGTTATCACCTCTATCTAAATTCTCTTTGCCCTGTTACTTCCAACCTTCCTTTCATGGCCTAGCTTATAAATTCCCATTCCTATGATGCCTTCTCTGGTCATCCTTCTGGAAGAATTAGTTGTTCTTCCTCTGAGCTGATTCCTTCTAGAATTTCCTGAAATTACTTGTTTATAAATATTTGTCTTTAGCTAGATGAGTTTATTGATGGCTATGTTGAGACT
Source organism: Cricetiscus sungorus (assembly GCA_030556225.1). Classification (NCBI taxonomy): domain Eukaryota; kingdom Metazoa; phylum Chordata; class Mammalia; order Rodentia; family Cricetidae; genus Cricetiscus; species Cricetiscus sungorus. Next base: position 61,920,772 of record JANBXA010000734.1, on the reverse strand, counting down.
AGTAGATATAATATAACACTTCTTTGATGAAACCGATGAAAACGGAATACTTACTTTTACTACAACTGATTGCATACACTTATTGAAGTAACTTATGCTCAGAGAGGTTGAGTTGAACAAGTTGTACAATGTGGAGTGTTAGATACTATAAGGAGGGATAAGAATTGTCAGCAACAGGCCATTAATAAATAAAGGCCCATTTTATTTCACAAAACTCTAGTGGCCCACAGCTCTAGCTCAACAAAAACCCAGTGTTATTTGAGTGGTGGTAGAAACATGCTTACATTTTAGGACTTACAAATACAATCTGGTATAGGAATGCATACCTGTGATCTTATCACTCACATGGAGTGTTACAAGTTTGAGGCTAGCCTGGGTTACATAGACACTGTGTTAAAAGAAAAAGAGATTATAAGCATAAGTAGATTTGGGCATCATCATCTTCAGTGGTTGAGTTTTTCAAGGGCACATATCAATATTTTAATGAAAAGTAGTATTTAGAAATCAGTCATTAGACCTAAAGAGCTAATGCATGAAGTCATGTATCTAGAGTTTGGTGTTTTCCTAATGTAAGGTAAAGAATGTTGTTTGTTTGTTTGCTTGTTGTGTTTGGTACTGCCAGTGATTTATGGAAATGTAACAAAATATTTCACTTTATGGTTAGGTATCTTCAGCATTGAAATCAGATCTTTCTGTGTCCAGATCCTGATTTACATGGTGTGATTGATTGTGCAACATCTCCAATCCTCCATTTTCTTGTGTATAAATGAGCAACAGAGAATGTTTCAGGATGAGGTTGGCTATAGCTAACAGCCATTTTTGTTCTGTTAAGATCTGTCCAAGCAAGAAGTTCAAAGGTCTAGGGAAGCCTTAGTGGAAATGTTCTTTTGTCTTTTAGCACCATCACCATCAGAACTGACTTTCTGGGACAGCAGAGGCCACACACTCTTTCCAGTGTCTCTTGCTTAGGAAGTTAAGGGATTTTGATCTGCATACAATTGGGTTAGTGGCTTATTCTCAATGTGATGACTGGTGACAAAGATGGAATTATTCTAAGCAGCACAGGGCAAGAACAAGCATTGGGAAGTCAGCCATAGTCACTATATAGTCAATTTTTAAAATTAATTTTTGAGAATTTTATACATGAACACTGCATTTCCTTTTCTCTAACTCTTCTTGTGTCTCACTCCACTTTTACTCAAATTCCCTTCATTAATTACTCATTACATACATAAACACAGACACAAATGTACACACACAATAACCTACGAGTCTGTTGATGCTGTTCATGTTTACACATGTTTAGGCCTTATCACTTGGGATTAGATAATTTATCAGGGACATATCCCTGGAGAAGACTGATTTTTTTTCCCCCCTCAGCAGCCATTGAATGCCTGTAGCTCTTTATCTTGGGATGTGTCTTGTGAAATTTCTCCCATCCTTATTGGCAATGTCAACTGGTAGTGTCAATCTGCGGGTCTTGTTTAGGCAAGCCCATTGTTAATATTTCATGGGTACAGCTTTCTTGTCATGTCTAGAAGACATCGTCTCTCAGCAGGTATTCTTGTCCTCTGGCCCTTAAAATCTTTCTGTTCCTCTTTTATACAGAGTCGACTTTTAAACAAAGTAGAAAGAAAAACTGTACATTTTTTAGCTTATTGTTTCAAACATGGTAAGCACAGGATAAGTTTGTTTTATCAACCAACCACTTGCTCATACCTAAAAGTCAGAGGACAGCCTCAGGTGCCAGTCTTCAGGCACCTTTTTTTGAGATAAGATCTCTCAATGACTTGGAGCTTGGCAAGTAGAAGAGGCTGGCTGGCCAGTGAACCTCAAGGAGCTTCAAGTCTCTATCTGTCTGTGCTAAGATTACAAGCATATGCCACCATGCCTGGACTTTTTACATAAGTTCAATGGAGCGAATGCAAGTTCTTTGCTTACAAGCATTTTACTGCGTCTTCCTCCCATTTCCACCTTCTTTCTTTTATTTAAATCATTCTTTTTTGAACGTAGCTGTAAACATTCTAATAGATAATATTTCATATTACACAGTAGCAAGAACAAGGCTTCCTAGCTTTCTCTTCTGCAGAGGCTGTTTCATAAAAGTTAATCATATTTTAAACCCTCGAAGGTTCTACTTAATCCTGCCCTAATGGCTCACCTAGATATTTAGGCATCATGTATCACCTTGTCTCTAGTTTTTCCAAGGAGCTATCCTTATCTACAAATTGTAGCCAAAAAATATCATTAGAAGGGATGGCTTTGGCACTTTCAATAAGAAATCAATAAATTAATTATGTAAGTCAAATTTTTGGTAGTTTTCTTTCTTCTTATTTTTCCAGCTACTGAATCTGACTGTGAGGATCTTCATGCTTTATGACTGTCTGCCAGTCCTTCTCAGGTGCTGTCCTTTGGAAATGGTCTGAAAAGCTGAATTTCGTTGTGAGTTTGGTCTTGTGTTAGGAATGAAGTAACTCCATGTGAAGTCTGATGCTTTTGTATGAGGTGTGGATGAAGAAGACATGGCCCACTCTTGTCCCTCCTGCTCAGTGGTTGCGTCACCTTGTGAAGACCATTTCTTGTGGCTCTTAGTTGTCTTTGCCTGTCTGAATTCTCCTGCCTCCATATCTATAGTGCTGAGATTATATCCATGTCCCATCATGCCCAGCTTGAATGCTAATTTCTGTAGAGTTCTTTTCTGTTATGCAAGACTGAACCAAAACTATCTTTGGAAGAATGAGATCTACCATTCCTTAGGATATAAGGAACATGTTCCCTGGGGATATTCCTTGGCTTCATCTTAATGGAAACAGATACTTCACACGCCTTTAGCTATAGCTTTAAACTTGAGCATGGAAAGAACCATTAGCTTAACAGTCTTCAAGATGCTAGAAGCTATTTGATATGTCCAGGCAAAGGCTCCCTGCCAACTCAACCTCTCTAGCTCAGGGAGTTCAACTCTGGTGTCAACACATCTCCTACCAACATGTCTCCTCTGCAACAGAACAGGCTTCCCTGGGGGTCTTCACTCCATCCATTGACCAACTGGATACATGTCATTACTTTCTGTACTTAGTCCTCATGTTTCCTTTTCTTCCCTTCTTCTATCCCATTATTTATTGCTTTTTTTTTTTCTTCATAGCTGTAAGATGGTAATTAGGTCATGACTGGCTGATGGGGCAACCACTAACCACGTGGGCTCATTTAATTTAAGTCAATTGGAGTTTTTAAAAAAAATGAAAACTCCAGTTTGCCTTCAGTCCTACTACCCGTTATCCAAGTGCTCGATAGCCACTGACTGGTCACTATAGTGACTGCTCAGCAAAGATCTGGGAGCAGATCATCTCAGGAAGTTTCTCTTATGTTTCACTGCCTCCTATTTTTATCTTAATTTTATCTTAATTTTTATCCTCTCTCCTTCTTAAAAATTGCAATCATTTATTTATTGTGTGTGTTATGGTGGTAGGGCACATGGATGAAGAAAGCAATTTGTAGGAGTTGTTACAAGAGTTTTCTTTCCAGCCTGGTCCTGCTGCCACTTCGCCCCAAATAAACACACTGATGCAATATTAACCATTAAACTGTTTGTCCATGGCTAGGGCTTCTTATTGGCTGGCTCTGTATTAATTATTAACCCATTTCTAGAAATCTATGTATTTCCATGTGGTCTTGGCTTACTGGAGAATTCCTAGACCTGTTACTCCTTTGGAGGCTACATTGTGTTTCTTTCCAGCACCTCTCTGCCTCTCTTCCCAGCATCCTTCTCATCTTCTAGCCCCTCCTATCTTCCTACATCTATTGGCCAAACAGAGCTTTATTCATCAACCAATAAGAGAAATACATATACAGAAAGACATCTCCCATCAAGGAGTAGATTTTCTTATTCCACTCTGTGGGTCCTGGGGATTGAACTCAGGTTGTCAAGCTTGCTGGCAAACACCCTAACTTCCAGATTATCATTCACAGGGCTTAACTGCCAGCTATCAGCCTTTAAACAAACCAAACCAAATCAACTGCCAGCTATCAGCCTTTAAACAAACCAAACCAAATCAAACCAAGGTATGTATTTATTTACTTATTTTTTTGTGTGTGCACATGCCATAGCACACATGCAAAAATCAGAGTTCTTGTTGTGGGCGGTCAGTCATTCATGAAAGGACTGAGAAAAAAAATCTCTTTCAATGATATTTGTTTTATGTTTATCTAGGATATAGGATTTGTGTTTATTCCTTCTTCAAGGTACTGACTGACCTTTCTGTTTTCTTTATTCATTTCCTTACCTTGCTTAAAAAATTCTGCTTTTGAAGTTTAAAATTGGGGCTGGAGAGATGGTTTAGTGGTTACGAACACTGGCTGCTCTTCCAGAGGTCCTGAGTTTAATTCCCAGCAACAACATGGTGGCTCACAACTATCTACAATGGGATCTGATACCTTGTTCTGTCATGCAAGCATACATGAAAACAGAGTGCTCACATGCATAAATAAATAAACCCTAATAATAGTTTTAAAATGTTCTAATTTTAAGCTTGGTTACTGGGTGTAGACATTGTCACCAAAAGAGAGAGCAGTGTGTACGGCTGCATATTTTTTTTTTCTGCTGTCTACTTTTCAGTCCTTGTGTGCCCCATGTCCCACTCCCACCCCATCCCACCTCCATTAGGGCTGGCGTCTTCTTCACCAGATCAAACCCTGGTATCAGACTCTTCTCGACTTTATGCTGTTCTTACTTTGAGGACTCTTACACTGCAGGCATCCTCCCTGCTACCTACCACATGCTGCTCCTCTTATAATTGGGGAGCATACCAAAGACCTTGGGAGTCTGCCACTGCTCTATTTGTACACCCCACTCTGACTTCCATTTGTCTGGAGAGTCTGAAATGAAAGACTTTTTCCCCCCTTTCTTTTCCTCTTCTCCCTGAGGTTTTTTTCCTACCAGCAAACACTTTGCACACTGACTGAGGGTAGCTGAGTTTATCAGGCTATCAGACAAGAAGATGCAGGAAGATTTCAGCCAGTGATGTCCATGCAAGAACGATTAGAGTCAAGGTAAGGGTTTGAATGAAGTTTGTTCAAGATTTAGACCATCTAGGGGAGGACTTCTCAAGAAGAGTGCAAAACAGGAGGTGTGAATCACCTATGACTTGTCCTTTCTTTATATCGTTATTCACACCTGCTGAGCATTTTGCCATATCCAGACCCACATGTCCCTGTCCTTCATTCTGATGGTTCACATTCATTTCTCTTTAATTTTCAGCCATACAATAAGAAGCTTTTTGGGCTGGAGATTGCAGTAAATCATTCTGAGAATTGGGTGCAAGTGGCTGACAGAGAACATGGCTTGCTAGCTTCTTCTATGGGCTTCTGAGTCACTAATTGTTTGAAGCCCTTCCCGGGAGCTCACTTAACTTTTTACCTCATCCCCCCTAGAGAGACAAAGTCTCATCTTTCTGTTAGTCTGCATGCTGTTCCCTGTGACAGTGACATCATCTGTTCGTTTGTCCATCGTCTCTCTGTCTATCCATCCATCTCCTTATATTTCTGAGGAGGATGACTTTGAAATTATGATGCCCTTACCTCTGTCTCCTGAACACTGGGAGTCTAGATATGTACCACCATGCTCTTTTCTTCTTTTTCCTGTTCTTTGGCTGTAGACTCTCAAGGTTCTGTAAACCTTACTTCCCACGTTGAGAATCAGTACTGAAAGACGGTGAGCTGAAGATGAGCGCTCCTGTAGGACTTAAACATTCTCTTCTTGATTGTGTCTCCATTGCTTGTTGCTCATTGCTTCTCTTAATCAATGATTTCTGGGTGAATATTTAATGGCTGTCTCAGAAAAACAGTGTGTAATGCAGGGGATGAGCAGACCTCAGCCATGTTGACTGTGCAGAGCTTTGTTTTGTATTGTGATCTCAGGTTTCTGTTTGTTCAGAAGTGTCTAACACAGGCTGGGGAAGATGGTTCAGCAGTTATGAGCATTTGCTTTTGCAGGGGACTTGAGTTTCATTCTCAGATCCCATATGACAGCTTACAACTGTCCACAGCTACAGTTCCAGGAGATCTAGTGCCTACTTTTGGCCCCTGAGGGCACTAGAAATTCATAGACATACATGCAAGCCAAACACTCTTAAATACAAAATAAAATAAATCAAATCTTCAAAAGAAAAAAAGTATGCAATGCTTAAGATCACATTAAATCCACCCCTGGTTACTATAGGCTTCATTATGTATAGCTTCATAATACTTTTGTCCATGAACATATGGAACAACAATTCTCTTTCAATGATATATTTATATATCTATTCCTTCTTCAAGGTGCTGACATTTTTGTCTCCTTTGTTCCTTTATCTACCTTATTAAAAATCTCTATTTGTGTCTGGTGGGGCACATGTATTCAATCCCAAGACTTGGAAGGTAGAGGTGGGCAGATCACTGTGAGTTCAAGGCCAGCCTGGTCTATAGAACAAGTTCCAGGACAGCGAGGGCTACACAAAGAAACCCTGTTTTGAAAAACAAAACAAAAAACACTGCTTGTAAAATTTTAATATTTTATTAAATTCTGGGTGTGATGACATACACTTATGATCCTAGCACTCAGAAGGCACAAGCAGACAGACCTCTGTGAGTTTGAGACCAGCCTGCTCTACATAGTAACTTCCAGGACAGCCAGCACTCTGTAGAGAGAGCCCGTCTCAAAACAAAACAACAACAAAAACAAACAAAAAATTAGTATTAAACTTTTTAAAAACATAGTCTTATGTGCCCCAGGCTGGACTTAAACTTACACTATAGACCGGTAAGCCCTTCACCTTGCCTCTACCTACTGAGTGTTGAGATTACATTGGGGGAAATCAAGATAAGAAAAGAGGAGGAAGCTAGGTTTATGTGGTTCTGGAGATTGGGTCGAGGGTTCCACCGAGTGCCAGGCAAACATTCTTCCCACTGACCTACTTTGCCAGACCTTCATGTGGAACTTCTTGAGGAAGTGAGCTCCTCCTATTCATCTTTGTAAATTCAGTTCCTAGCTCTGTTATCTGGCACAAGGTGGGCACTATGTGATCTGTGAACAGTGAGCCTTAATGTCTAGCAGATGCTGCCTGCACTCCACACAGATGCCCTTGGATACTCTCTCACAGGTTCTGAATGTTTTATTCCTCATTACCATGCCCCTTAACCTTCTTGAGAGGTCTCTCTCTGAGCTCTTAGAAAGACTCTCCTCAGAGTTTCCAAGAGCTAGGTGGTTCACATGCTTTGGGAATAGCCCGGGGCCAGTGGTTTACCATACAGGCTCTTTAATGGTGGAAAGACAAGTCAGCTTTCTCTAGTCAGTAGTTTATAAACACAGATGTTTCTGTGAGGTGCAGTTCCATTTCTTCACTTTGTAATCACCATGGATTTTCTGTTCACAAAGTGCAGCAATATGAAACCCCAGCTCATTTGCCCCAAAGCGGGCCAAATGAACGTATCCTTCATCCTCCACAGATGCAGGCTGAGGCTGAACGCAACCTCATCTTTCACCACACTTGCTTCCCTAACCCTTCCAGTTTCTCCAGAGAATGTTTCTCATTCATGTAAAAATCCTCTTTGCAGGTCCTGCTTCTGGGAATTGAATCTAAAAATCTGTGTTGGTGCTGGAAGCTGGAATCAAACATATTTCAAGGCATTGTTTTTCTTGGGTGTTTGCACTGAAATAATGAAAATGTTCTAAACATGCAGATCATACCAGAAAGTGTTCAGAATAGGGCTTTTGTAATGATTATCCAGATTCTTTTTTATGATGTAAAAGCACCTCTTTTGGGAAAGTGTACACACTGGCTAAAAATATTGATAGGGAGAACTGCTAAGTTTTTGAACAAAGAAAATTTACATTTCTTTTTCCCCTGTGGTGTATGTGTGTGTGTATGCTCACCCACATGTATGTACCTGCATGTATGTGTGTTTATCTATGTGTCTGTGCATGCTTGTGTGTGTGCATATACATGTTTGTGTGTGTGCCTAAATGTGCTTGTATGTGTGTTTGGGGTGTGAGAGTTTTATATATACTGAATAAGTGCTCTACCCTTGGGCTGCACCCCTAGTCCAGAAGCTTGTGTTGAAGAAGAAAAAAAGAAGGAGAAGGAGAAGTTTAAGGTGAAGGATAAGGAGAGGGTAAGGGAGAGGAAGAAGAAGAAAAAGAAGAAGCAGCAGCAAAAGAGCAAAACAAACAAACAACAACAAAAACAGAGCACTGCCCCCAAAACCTGGGAAGTTGACATTGATGGCAAACGAGACTACCCTCATATTGGCGCTGAGGAGACAGGACCCTAAGGCATGAGTCACAGGGAAAACACAGCTGGAATGAGCAATGCATTCCAGCACATTGAGGAATTTCACTAATTCATTTTTAAATACTTGGGGAAATGTAGTCAACTGTGTCACACATACCTCTCTGCCATTTCCCATCTCACCTCAAGCTAGATTCATTTCTTCATCTCCCCAGATCTGTTTCTCTCGCTGTCCCAAAATAGCTAGTCAACTTTCATTCCATTTCCTGATGGCTCTAGACACAGCAGGACCTGAAATGCCAACAGAAAGAGCAACAGCTGAAAAAAAATGTGGCTTTCTTAATGCTGTGTATATTTTCCTAGAGTAGATCACTGGCATTTTAAAGGGATCGTAAATATACCATTAACGGAACTGTAAGCCATCATTTCAGCAGCCTGACTAGTGTCAGGAGTTGACATCATTCTGAGAGGAGGGAAGAACAACAAAATAAAATTATTCGAGTCCAGATAGCTCCACTCTGCACAGGCACTGGGTGAATGACACTTGGGGAAACACACACATCAATATCTTTTAAGTGGAAACTCTTCCTTAAACCCTTGGGCTGGTGACAACTTGACACACAGAACACATAACTTTGTAGAGGCTATTTAACCTAAGACAGATGATCATCCATTTCCCCCAGTTTTATTTTATTTCTCTTTTTTCTCTTGTCACTGTTAATAGTTCATATGCATAGATGACCCTATTATGTGAAGCACCTTTTCTTCATTTGAAATCACCACTAAATTGCTCCCTAAAAACATTGCACGGTGACCACAGACCTCACCATGCACTAACTTTATAATCTTGCCCTCTCTCCCTTGGGTTTTGCATGCTTATCTGCCAGTCCTGTGGCTCTGAGTATGTAATCAGGTCCTGTCCCCTGCTGAGCTCCATCAGGAAAATGGCAGCTCTTGCTGAGAGACAGCAGAGCCCTTCCCAGTCATGGAGATGGGGAAACATGACAGATATGACAGACATTTCCAAAGCTGTGTGAAGCATTAATCTTAATGTATGCTGTGTGTCCCTACTTAGTAAATATTTATTTGACTGTGAAAGATAGGAGCAGTAATCACTGCTTTCCCTTGAATAGAGTTTCTGGTTGAATCCTAACCCCTTTACCTTGAGGGAGGCTCAAGACTCCATCCAGGAATTTTAATACAAAACACAGGAAAAAAAGAGATTCAAGAGGCAAGATTTCCATTCTGGAGCCAACTTGAACATTCTCCTCTATTAAGTCTCAAGTATTTCCTTTGTCAAATGCACACAACATACACTGGCTCAGCAGCTAACAAGAATCATGTTTGGCTAGAAAATAATTTCTAGGCTATGTGGCTTGCCAATGAGATCCTATCTGAAGACCTGTCAACTTAGCCCAAATAATCTCTTTCAGCTTCCTTGCCTGAATTTTCTATTATGGTCTTCAGAGATATTTTCTGTCCAGTCTTCTCAGAGCATCTGTCTGGGGCCACCAGCAGGTACAGAAGGCCATTTTTTCTCATTAAATTAAATGGATGGAGAAATGGGAAGGTGGCAGACTGGGTCATAACAAAATGCTACACATACAGAGGTATGCCTTTTCACATATACTTCGGTTAATCCAAACACTTCCCTGTGATGTGGGTGCCACTGTCTCTATGTCACCAAAGAGGAGGAAGAGAAACTGAGATGTTTGGAAGAGAGCATTCTTTCCCCAGGGTCACAGAATTTGGGAAGCAATCTGAAATTTTCAAATCTAGTCTGGTATTCTGTCTGTAACCCACCAACAGAGCATTGTACATACAGACACTTTGTACATCTTAAATCTTTTTAAAAACATTACTTACTGCTACTGTGAATAGTAAAAAAAATGTGCTTGTTAGTTTTGTCTGGGTGGTCAGCCATCCAAGACATTTCTAATGAGGCAATGAACCCAACCAGGGTGAGGGGATGAGCTGCCAAGCTTTTCACATCAGCTTTGTGTGCACTAATTAAAAATCATGCTTGGGTAAATGGCCCAGGATGGCAAAGTCCACAGCTTCCCACAGATGGCTACAAGAAGTCACATGGTTGGCTGGAGAGGATTTGGTCATGAGTAAGATGCAACCTCATACCTCCTCCCTCAGCTCTGTGTGATCAGGTACATTAATATTTCTTTGTATAATATCAAGCTGGGGTGTGAATATCTGCTAACTTGAGACATCAATTTCCTCTTGGTGCATACATGTTAACAGTGTGCTGATTTTATTATAAGTAAACATTATATATAATATAATGTAATAAATACTATATATTTAGAATACCGTAAAAGGAGAGTGGCATATACTGGACCATGAGACCAAGCTCTAAGATATTAATCCATTATTAGTTTTTTTAATCCTTTCAGTCTATACTGTTTATCTTGGCTATGCCTCTTAAATGTCCTTTAACCTTTTGTAAATAGCTTTATTTACCCAGTTTGCTCTCTTAAATTCTTTGTATTAAGTGGAAATTCCTTGATAAAAACATACTAATTTTCCCAGGGAGATTTGTTCGAAAAATTTGCAAGATTATTGCTCATCCTGTATCTTTAATCACCTGAGCAGGAATATTATTTACTGAAGATTAACATGAAAATGGATCGCATATGATCTAGAAGTAATAATGACTTAGGACCTATGACCTCAATAGTAGTCTTCTACTATGTAACCAGAGAAAAAGTTGAATACTTGGCACAAATTGACCTGTAATCTTAGATCCCAAACTCAATGTCAGATTTAGTATTGGTACTGATTTTGGAGTCAAGGTTTTACTTGGCACCATACTGAATATTTTCACATATGTTATCCCATCAAGGCTTAAACAAACCTGTGAGGAAATGCCATGCTTTGTGTTTATAAACACAGATAATGGACTTGTGTGATATTTGGTTATTTGCTCAGGTTCTGAGCTGGGGTGTATGCAAGAACTGATCTTTTGGCTGCTCTCTCTCTTTCTTCCTTTAAAAAAATTATGTACATTTGTGTTTTGCCACAGGTTTTCAGACCCCTGGAACTGAAGTTACAGACAGTTGGGAATTAAATCTGGGTCCTTTGGAAGAGCAGCCAGTGCTTTTAACCACTGAGTCATCTCTCCAGTCTCTCTCTTTATTTAAGGTAGTATCTCAATTCTGTAGCTTAAGCTGACTCCTCAAACTTACAGTAATGCTCCTGTCTCAGCCTCCCAAGTATTGGCATTGTAGTCATGAGCTAACCACACCCAGCCTGAACCCAGGGCATATAAACTGCAATTATATAATCAAATGGTGATTTGGTACAACCAGCTCCTTTTGTGAACCAGACAATGAAGAAAGCACCAAGCTGTCCTTGTTTATCCCCCATCAGTCATCTTGAGAGAACTGTTTGTAGGCCAAAGTCCTGTTTAGTCCGACACTTGGCTTGAGCAAGACAAGTTAACAATGTTCCTGCTCATAAATTCTTTACACCTGAGTTAGTTACTTTTCTCACTGCTGTGACAAAATACAAGCCAAAAGTAAGTTCCAGTAGTGCTTATTTTGGCTCACAGTTTATGATACAGTCCATCATAATAGAAGTCACAGCAGCAGAGGCACAAGGCAGCTGGGCACATGGAATCCACTGTCAGAGAGAGGTGAATGCTGGTGTTTAGCTTACTTTTTTTTTTTATTCAGTCCAGGCCCCCAGCCCCTGGAATGGTGCCACTTGCATTTACTTAACTTGGATCTTCCTCAGTTATCAATCTAGAACATTTCTTATAGATATGCTCAGATGTGTTTGTTTTGGGAGATTCTAGAATCTGCATTTTGATGAATAATCTTAGCCATTACAACACTCTACCAAGGTAAAGAAATAGTGGCTGAATTAGTCAGGGTTCTCTAGAGTAACATAAATGGTAACATTGATATATATATATATATATATATATATATATATATACACACACACACATACGTATGTATATGTATATATATATCTGTGTGTGTATGTATACACATACATGAATATACAAGTATACATGCTTGTTGAATATACAAGTATATATACATATAAGGGGCTTTATTAGAATGGCTTATAGGATGTGATCCAACTAGTCCAGTAACGGCTGTCTACCAACACAAGGTCCAATATTTTAGTAGTTGTCTAGTACATGAGGCTGGATGTTTCAGCTGGTCTTCAGTATATGCTGGAGTCCTGAGGAAGCAGGCTTTAATGCCAGTGAAGAAATGAACTGGCTAACAAAAGCAAAAGCAATCAGGCAAAGAGCAAAAGTGTCCTTTTTTTCATATCCTTTACATAGGCTGCTCCAGAAAATGAGACCTACATTAAAGGTGGATCTTTCCACCTTAAAAGATCTGGGTTAGTGGTATATTTTCCCACTTCAACAGGTCCACATTGCAAGTGGGTCTTCCTCTTTCAAATGCTTTAATTAAAAAAAAATTCCTCAAAGGTGTATCATTCTACTTGGGTTCTAATGAATTCCAGATATAGTCAAGCTGACAACTAAGAATAGCCATCATAACACCTACTATAAAAATGATACTATATGGTCATTAATTGTTTCAAATAATTGACTGCGGGATGATGCTTGAGGTGGAATAGGTGTATCATAAACCCTTTAGAGATAGGTTTTTATAATCTAGACTCCTTGTTCTAGAATAGTTACAGAAATCATTACAGACTTAACACAGGATAAATGGCTTAGGCTTACTCATTTTGGAAACTAGTCTTTGACTTTTTGACTTGGAAGGAAGACAAAATGGGAAAGGTAAGAAGGATAAATGAACTTTGGTTTCTTCATTTTTTTAAAAAAATAAAATTTTTAAGGAAAATTTTATTTATTTATTTATTGAACTTTGATTTTAATGAAAGGAGGAGGTTTCGTGGCCAGTTTGTATCTGTGTTCTGAAGATGCATTTTATTTTTATGTTAGAAAGAGTGGTTTATATCTCCAACATCTGGGCCCAAGTCAAGTCAAGATAAAGCTTACTTAAGAAGAGGCCACGATTTCTGTCAGGAGGTAGCAAATCCCTCCAAATCTGAGTAAAGTTTTCTCTTGATGAATTCAATGCTATGTGAAAATTTATTTGCATTAGACAATGAAGTGGCTTAACTATGCTTGTATTTTGTGTAATAAAACCATTATGGCAGTTAGATAGTTCTAGGATGGCTTGGAAACATCGCTTTTGAAGACCATGTGACATAGATTATGTTTTACTTAATCTCAATGAAAAGTAGTTCAGTTCACCAAGAAGATAGCAGGCGAGCTTTTGTTCCTGGAATTTTCCCCAGAGCTTTCACTTCTCCAGACTCTCTGATGTCTCCTCAATATATGTCTCTGACCTCGAGCACTGCATGCACACCAGACTAGTTCCCAACCTCCTGCTCAACAGCTTCACCAGAGTACTTTGCACACAGACCCTGATCGCCTAACTAATAAAGTAGGCTCTGTCTCTGTCCTTCTTGTCTTTTTAAATTCCAGTGAGGGTCATTGTTGATGCTTCTTGACTCTTGTCTCTCATCTTCCTCTACTAGACCTCTTAAGTCACTATTCTCTGACTCCAGCTCTTCCACTGGGTTTTTCTATCATTGTCATGCCTTTAAATTTTCTTGCTAAGATTATTGTAGACATTTTCTACAACCTCTGCTTCCAGATTTGCCCATCTTGAATCATTTTACCCTCTGTTGCTAGAATTTTCTTCCTAACAGAACTCCATCATGTTATTTCTCTGTTTAGAGACTGTTCTCTCTACTTGTGTGCAAGATAAAGTTCAAATTTGCTCAAATGGTTTGTTAAGACTTTTCAAGATCCAAACCCAATTTCCCTCTTCAGTCTCAGTACTTGGCCCTCCTTGCAACTACACAATCTCCAGAAGTACAGACCTGCACTCTTTTAGGATATACTTTCTTAATTCTGTTCATTTTATTAAGTACTTCCTTCTGCCTGGAATCCCATTCTCTACTTTCTTTCCGTCATGTTCAGGCTCATCTTTAAATACTTGGCATCATGGCTGATAACATACATATTCACTGAATTTCAGGTAAATATTTCACACATATCTCAGTTAATTAAGAATAATTGAAGGTAGGAGTACCACCCATATTTTGGAGAAAGTAACTAAAATTCAGAGGGCTTGGGTAGGAGCTGGAGAAATGGGATCAATGGTTTAAGCATATACTGCTGTTGAGAGGATTCCTATTAATTTTTTTAGCATCCATTAGGTGCTCACAATAGCCTATAATTCCAGTTCCAAGAGATTCAATACTTTCTCCTGGTTTCAACAGATATTTGCACTCACATGCACATTCCCATACCCAAACAATAGTAAAAATCAATAAAAAAATACATATTTCCAGTGCTTGGATAATTTTACGGGATATTAAGGTAAGTGGGAAGCCATGCACTGATTTTTACAGCATCATGCTTAAAAATTTAAGTAGGAAGAAAAGTAAAAGTGGGGAGCTCGAAAGACAGCTATAATATGGCTTTGTTCTTTACCTTCAGGGTTGTAGCTACCAACCTTTGCCCATTCAGAACTGTGAATTTATCTTGAAGGATTCTCTTTGGAAAGACTCCAGTGACTGTCACTATAACCTATCCAGGTAAGATTAATATGACATATCACTGTGTTCTCATAGATCCATGCAAGCATCTCTACTTGTGTGTCTACTATGTTGGTAGATAGATTTACTATTTGTTTTGATGTTTGTCTCTTCACCACTAGACAATGAATACCTAAATAATCAATAATAGTCTTATTTCTTTGTGTAATTGCTGTGGTACCCAACATGATGTTTGGCACAGAGTAGGACTAGGGTGTAGATTTTCAGAGTAAATGAGTGAATGTAGTCTAAAATCTTTGATTTTTGGTGAGGACTAGTTATACTAAATTTGTGATGATGCATAAATGTTCCTCTTACATTATCACTCAGTGAAAAACCAGAGTGAATGTGAGAAGAAAGCTATGATACTTGGTTGCTATGTCTAGAGGTAATTATGGGACTCTTCTAATGAGAACATCCTGCTATTCAACTCTGTGCCTAGAGGTCAAGATAGTGTCTATATTTTTGTTTAGCATAGCCACTAAACACATGTTAATGACTTTCTTTAGTGTGTTCCTGAAGCATCTGTGCTCTGTTCTAACACTAGAGGAAAAACTGGGCTTGTTGACCTTCTATCATCATTGAAGAATTGTGTTAGATAAAACTTTACAAGCATGTTAAGGGATGTCCAATAGTAATTTTTTCCATTCATAGCTTTGTTTTTCCTACACAAACAAGCAAACAGAACAAAGCAAAATATCAGAAATTATATTTCAAGACTGACTGCAATGTTAAATGGAGGTGGGTAAAATAGTGTTGATAGTAATCTTCCAAATTTTTATGCATGGTTTATAATTTGTGAAAATAATATCAGGCAACAGAAAGCTTTTAGTGAACTCATCTGCTTGCTCTTGGTTGCATGACAGACAGGCTGTCATTGATAACCTCGCACAAACTGTCTAGGTCAAGATAGACCTACTGAGCCAATCCTGCTAACCAGGCAGGGCTGTCAAGGATCTGGAGTATGTGTAGAATGGGTGTCGTAGCTTACACTTTATGGTTTAGATTTGAAATGTCCTTTTAAGTCTTGTATATTGAAAGGTGTCATCCCTAACATGGTAATGTCAGGCATGGAGGAGTGGTTAGATCATATGGGCACTAATTTCATCACTGATAGACTCCTAATTTGATGGCATTATTGAGAGGCCAAGGTCACTGTAGGAGCTGGAATCCAGCTATAGGAAGGAAATTGCTAGTGACACGCCATGGAAGGACATATCATCTGTTGTCATCATCATCTATCATTTGTTTATTCCTTTATTTTGTGTGTATGTGTGTGTGGGTGTGTGTATGTCATAGTGTATGTGGAGGTCAGAGAACAGATCTCATGGTCAGTTCTATATCTCCTCCACAGGGGTTCTTGGGATTGAACTCAGCTCATCAGGCTTGGTGGTAAGTACCCTCACCCTCTGAGTTATCTTGCAGGTCCTGAAAGGGTATGTCTTGTGTCCGGGGGGCCTCCATCTCATTCTCTTTGCTTGCTGGATGCTATAAGGTGAGCAACTTTGATCTCTAATGTGCTACCTGACACAATGTTCTGTTTCACCACAGGACCTTTGAGGTGGAGCCTGTTGATCTTGGACTGAAACCATGAGCTCATGTAACATCTTTTTCCTCTTGAGTAGCTTACCTCAGAAATTTTCCACAGAGATAGGAAGCTATCTGCTACACTAAAAATAAGAGGAACAATGATGAAGATAGGAACAGTAGTCAGGGTAGCAAAAGAGAGATCCCAGATGATACAAGTGAAGGTTAGAATCTAGGTTTGGATATGGGATAGGAGAGGACCCCAGATCAACACTGGCAGGACAGAGTCAACATACAAAATATATGAAGCTTGGTGAAGACCTATTCAGTTTAGAATGAGGTCCTAGTTTTTTTAAAATTATTTTTTATTTAAATTAAAACAAACTTATTTTACATACCAATCCCAGTTCCCTCTCCCTCCAGTCCTTTCATCCCCCCTACCACCTCCCCATCCACTCCTCAGGGAGGATGAGGACTCCCATGAGAGATCATCAAAGTCTGTTACATCATTTGGGACAGGTCCTAGACCCTCACCTGTGTATCTAGGCTGAGAGAGCATCCCTCCATAGGGAATGGGCTCCCAAACCCCATTTGTGCACTAGGGATAAATACTGTTTCCACTGCCAGAGGCCCCATAGACTGCCCAGGCTCCATAAGAGGTCCTAGCTTAATAGTTATATAATATAGATATAGATGAGTCACATTAAGATCTGTCCCTTCCAGGTGACACTGAGCAACACCAACATATTTTTATCATACACCTATCCAAAAATCATAACCTGCTTTCTGTTTTCAATTTAATCTCTGATTCTCTCTCAGCATCTAATCTTCTTCCCACTCTAGCTTCCTTCCCTCAGACTAGACAATGCTCCTATTTTCCTATTCTGGGAACAGTCCTCCTATTCTTCAACCCAGACAAGGATTCTAGTGAACATTAGTCTTTTTTCTCTCTGACGATGTCTGTGTTTGCACTCTTTTGTAAAGACTTGACTTTTTTTTTGTGGAGTCTTAGCTTCATCTTTAAAAAAAATGTATTTTAAGTTTAAATTTTATTTTATGTGTATACATGTTTTGTATGTATGTATACCTGTGTACCCACTGTGTGCTTGGTAACCACAGAAACCAAAAGAGGGCATTGAATCTCTTATGACTGGAGTTGTAAATGGTTATGAACCACCATGTAGGTTCTGGGAATCAAACCCAGATGCTCTGCAGGAGCAGCCAGTGCTCTTAAACATTGAGCCAGATTTCCAGCTCCAGCCTCAACTGTTTTAAGATGCATTGTTCTGACACAGAGGTATGTTATGAAGAAGGAATTTCAAACAGAAGGCCTGTATCCCCAGATCATTCATTTGGTTTCTGAGTCTTCTCAGTGTCTATCCAAAGAAATCAGTTGACTATAAGAACCCTATGAGTGAAGAACCACTGTCATGCTCTTTTTGTAGAGATCAATCAGAAAAAGTAAAAGGGTTGTTATTCTGAGAAAAACAAGAATCATGATAATAATGTCTAATAGCCTCAGTGACACAGTGTTAATTATGGCATGTTTTAATGCTGAAGAACAATGTATATATTATTGTGGCAACTTTGTAGAAAATATACAAAACATAAAACTACGCATTTTTAAGATTTTAATTTTAAATTGTGTGTGTGTGTGTGTGTGTGTGTGTGTGTGTGTGTGTGTGTGCTGCACGTGTGCGAGTGCACTTGCATGGGGCTACAGAGCCCTTACGGGGGCATTGGGTCCCCTGGAGCTGGAGTTACAGGTAGCTGTGAGCTTCTTCTCCATGTGCGTTCTTGGAACCACACTGGAGTGCTCTTAGAAGAGCTCCACACACTCTTAACTGCTGGGCAATCTCTCCAGTCTCTCTTATTTATTTTTTGAGACAGCATTTTTCTATTCACTCTTGAAAAGAAAAAATATACATCACAATGTTGGAGTTGACTTAGAACAGTGAAATTATGTATTCCCCTTCCTGGCTTCTTCATACGTTTTGACAACTGTCTATGAAGACCAGGCAAATTCCTTTGTAATAATGTTGGCAGTCAAGAGCAGCAAAAATATTAAATGCCACCTCAAGTAGAAAGGTTGCCCTGAGCACCAAAGCCTATTGTTATGAATTAAGACTACTCTCCCCTCCCCCACCTTTGGAATCACACTTCCTGTAATGACACCTCTGAGCACAATCTCTGGCATCGTCAGCTGTGAGATGCTTGGAATCTCAGGGAATGCATGCTGGTCTTAACAACCATGGCAACAGACTTCAAAAAAAACGTCAAATGGAATGTATCTGATTAAGGATCTGCTGCAACTCAGTTCTATTTGGGTCTCGTTCTCCCAGTACAGACAGAGTTTTGTAGCTAAGTCCTGGGAAAGTGCTGTTGGGAGAACCCTGGCATCTCCTGTGAAACCTTTGCTGCCACTTGTTTTCTTGACACTCTCCCCCATTCCCCAGTTTTATTTTCTTTCAAGCAAGGATAGAAATAACTACACTGGAGGAGGCTGACTAGAGCAAAGGATGGAGCTAATGCAGTGAACTGTTCAGTGCTGGGGGAAGCTTCTGGGAAGGCAGTGTTGGGGAAACCTGCCCTTGATTCCTGCCTCAGCCAGTTAAACTTTCAGAGTGTGGCCCAGTGCTTCTGATTCTTAGTTGTACCTTTTATAAAACGGCGATTACAATATTCACCTTGCAAAGTTATTATGAGGATAATGTTTGTTTAAGATGCTGTATCAAAGCATTTGTAATTGTAACCCTTATTATTTGCTGGAAGCAGCTTTGCCTTATATTCTCTGGATATGTATGTTCCTATCCGTGACACTACATTTGAACACTCAAGAACTGCGCATGGCGTGTGATGAATACTAGTAGCTAGCCTCTGGAGTCCAGACTAATGGATTTAGTTGTGGGTGCTCTCCAAGTAATATCCCATGATCCTCCTTTTGGAGAACTCCCACTCCCCATTACTAGTTGGCGGGCCTTTGCAGCTCGGTGGGGTTCGCCATCCATGAAGTTAATTATGGAGACTCCAGAGTTGATGCGTTTCTCGATCTGCTGATCCAGGTTGAGAGCTTCATAGAAACCCTTCTCATGAAAGCCATGCCCTTTGGGTTCTTTCCCCACGCACATGGCCTCCCCCCGGTTTACAAATTAATTCTTTTCAGAATTTTGCATGATGTGCTTTGATCATATTTACTCCCCTCCTCCTACCTTCAAGTCCTCCCAAATCCATCCCTCCTATTCCCAACCCATCCAATTTTGTTACCCGTCTTCTTGAACACATCAAGTGCAGTTTGTACTGCCCATTACTCTTGGATGTATGATCTTCCTCTAATGCAGTGGTTCTCGACCTTCCTAGTCCTGTTCTTCATATTGTGGTTCCCCCAACTATAAAATTATTTCACTGCTATTTCATAACTGTAATTCTGCTACTGTTAACATCTGATATGCAGAATATTCAATACATGGCCCCATGGGAGTTGCCACCCACGTGTTGAGAACCATGGCACTAAGCATGGTGAACCTACAAAGGATCACATTAAAGAAAACCAACTCTTCCTTCTCAGCAGCTGTTCCATTCACTCCTTACCTAGGGGTGGGACTTAGTGCATGCCTGTCCTGTCTAGGCTGGGATTGTGTCTGTCTCTTATACATGCAATCACAGCTACCATGAGTTCCTATGTGCAGCTGCCTTGGTATGTTCAGAAAACACTTTTTCTTGTAGTTATCCATAAGCTCTAGGTCTTATACTTTTTCCACCCCCTCTCCCACAGTGATTGTCCCCAAGCCTTGGGAGCATGGGTTTTAATAGAAATAGCCCATTTAGGGCTGAACATTCATCTCTGAGTTTTGAGAAACCTCTCTGAGTTAGTGCCATATCCAATCCATCTTCTGCCATCCTGGTGATGAAATTACAGGTGTACTCTACCATGCCAGGCTATATCTTTGATTTCTGAAATTCTTCATCACATAGCCTTGTTGACAATACTAATATTTTTCCATGGTCATTACAAATGACCACATTATTTCAGTTAGGTAGACCCTTATAGGAGTTGGTTTGTGGGGATCTTTTGAAGAGAATAATTGTTAAATACAAATGTTAATAACCCAAAAACTTGCTATCCTAGAGGCTTCATCTAGTAGCTGATGGAAACAGAAGCAGAAGCAGACACCCACAGCTAAACACTAGCCAAACTCCTGGAATCCAATTACAGACAGGGAGGAGTGATGAGCAAAGGGTTCAAGACCAGGATGGAGAAACCCACAGAGATAGCTGACCTGAATAAGGGGGAATTCATACACCTCAGTCTGAAAGCTGGGAAACCAGCATAGGACTGATCCAGACCCCCTGAGTGTGGGTGTTAGTTAGGAGGCCTGGGCAGTCTATGGGGCTTCTAATAATGGATCAGTATTTATCCCTAGTATATGAATGGACTTTGGGAGCCCATCCTACATAGAGGGATACTTTCTCAACCTAGACAAGGGAGAGGGCCCTGTCCCAAATAATGACAGTCTTTGAAGACTCCCCATTGAAGGCCTCATCCTCCCTGGGGAGCAGAAATGGGATGGGCTGGGGTTTGTTGGGTATGATAGGGGAGGATGGGAGGGTGAAGGAACTGGGATTGATTGACATGGAAAACAACCTTGTTTAAAATTTAAATAAAAAACGAAAAAAAAATAAAAGCAGAAGGGACATGTCTGTGGTACAAACAGCTCCACAGTCACCTGGATGTTAATTTTATTTGTAAAATGTCAAACTCAATAATGACTAATGATTCAAAGAGAAATTCTGCTTTGGTAAGTTGTTCATTTAATTTCATACTCTCAGTTTGAGTAAGATGGAATCTTTGAGAATTCTTTACACACTATGAGGTCATCACAGCCTTCCTGGAAGTTCTATATCTGGTTAAGGAGGATTGAATGAAGACATCCCAGAACATGAATTATGGAAAGGATCCTGATAAGAGCTCTTCAGGAGAATCCAGAGCAGCCATTCAAACAGAGGATATACTCAGATTTAGGGTGATGCCTTATGTTTATGAGGAAAAGAAACTGAAGGCTTTGAGTTGTATTTTATTCATTTCCTCATTTTAATAGGAACACTTCTTTCTCCTTAGAGTGGAGCATTCACAGACTGGAGAGATGGCTCAGCAGATAAGGAAACTTGCTGCATAAACATAAGGACCAGCATCCAGACCTTAAAATTCACATAACAAGTAGGGTGTGGCTCCAACAAACATCTGTAACCTCTGCACTGAGTGGTGCTAACTGGAGACAGGATTGCTGGGGTGCTTATTGTTTGCCAGTCTAACCAAAAATTGCAAGTTCTTGGTTCATGGAGAAGGAACAAGACAGGGAGTCACAGAGTGACAGATGAGTATACTATTGTTCTCTGTATGTATACACTGGTGTACAACATCATAAACATACGAGAGAGAGAGAGAGAGAGAGAGAGAGAGAGAGAGAGAGGGAGAGAGAGAGAGAGAGAGAGAGAGAGAGAGAGAGAGAGAGAGAGAGAGATCCAATACAGAGATATGTTATGTTCAAGAATGCAAAACTATTTTTTTTTTATTTGTCTGCAACCTATCTAATGAAAAACCATATTTCCTCTGGATGATCTCCTCCCTGACTAACTCACTAGAACCAGCATTGATGGGCTCCTAATAAAGGTTCTTATACAACTAGAAACAAATGCTTCATTTGAGGCTTGGATGGGGAGTTAGTTGTTGATAGGAAAATGTGAATGAGAGAAGAATGACATCAGCATCCCTGATGAGCAAGCAGAACTTCTGAGGTGGCAGAGGGGATGACAGGCATAACCCTCATTCAGAGCACTGTGAAGTTATGGTTCTTGTCTTTTCACTATATATACTAGGAGAAACTCTACCACCCAACACATTTAAATCATACCAATAATAACCGATCTTTGGGTAAATAAGCTCTTGATGAATACTGAGGTTTCAGCAAATGGCATTATTGCTAGTATCACAGTGCCAGTATCCCTCATGGTAGTGTCATTCCTACTTATTGTATACTCTATATCACCTCTAGATATGCTACTCTACTGATTCCTACATGAAAAGTGGATAATGTAGAAGTTAATGGGAAAATGAAATCAAGGCAAGGCCTGAGTAGTGATGGCTAAGAAAGCCAGATGGATTCAAGTTTAGAGTCATGATCTGATTGCTCTTGGAAACATTTTCTTACCATAATATTAATGATGGTTGTGGTGGTGGTGAAATTCTATAGCTCTTCTAATACTTACGTCTTAAGTTTCTAGAGGGGATCAAAGACTGCCTTGCGTGCCAGGGATACAACAGTAAGAAATACAGGCAAAGTCTTCCTCTCAAGGACTCAGTAAGGGCATAAATATCTGCTGTGGTACACAGAAGTTGGAATGTCAGGGACTGTAGTTTTATATATGATGGACTGTGTAGAGCTCAGAGATATTTATCAGGGACCTATAAGAGAAGATTCCAGAGGAAATAAATGTAAGCATGCTCGGCAGTCAGGAAGGTACAGCTGGAGCTAAGTCACCCAGGGGAAGAGAAAGAGCAAGTGGGAGGATAGCAGATGGGGGCACACCTGACAGCCCTTTCACTGTAAGACATCCTGGCACCTTCATTCTGATCAAAAAAGAACAATGCAGCATACTTGTGTGTGCTTGTTCAACCTGGAGACAAAGCCTTACAGACAGGTCCAGGCCAAAACTCATTGCTCAGACTGAGGTTTGGAACAGAAGAAGGTATATGGGTGCTGGGGATGTGGTTGCTTATCTCACACACATGACCCCAGGTTTGATTCCTCAGCACTGTATTAAATGGGGCATGGTGGTGCATACCTTTAACCTCCAGATTTATGAGGTGAAGGCTGGAGGATCAACAGGTTAAAGTCATTCTTAGCTCTATACTAAACTTGAGACCAGCCTGGGCTACACGAGGCCCTATCTCTCAAAATATTATATTAAATAAAATAAGAAATTTTATATATCGATTATAAACATACACTCATATTCATTCAGCATTGGTGTGGATGCTGGGAATCTGAACCCGGTATGATGCTTACACATCAAGCACTTTTACACCCTGAGCCATCTCTGCAACTCCACCTAAGTCACTTTAAAGTGTTGATGATATTGATAACCACTAAGCTTGATCCCAAGAATATACAATTGATGACTGAAAAGAAAAGACTGGAGACAATAAAGTATCCTGACATTATACCACAAAACCGAAAGCCAACAAACCCATAACAAAAGTTTCCACCACAGTGAAGTTCTTTAGAAATCTCTTCTAGCAAGCCCTAGACATAGTTTATTTTTGACTCTTGGTAGTAAATATACTTCCATGTATGCCTCCCTCTTGCAAGCAAGATGTCATACTTTACTGTTTAGTCCATTTAAAGTGACACGAAACTTTACAACTGGGACCCATGTTTTCTTGGCTGGTATGGTACTGTGCCAGGTCTTTGACTCTGTGGTTGTTAATTTATGTCCACAATAACCCTATTAGAGAAGTGTTATCACTCCCACTGTATAGATAACATAATACTACTTAGAAAGATAGTTTCCACCCACATGATAGAATTCTTTGTGCTTTCCTGTCCTGAGTCTTTGCAAAGTAAAAGAGAGCAATAGGATGCTGTGGTTGGGATGTGAAATGCCACCCCATAGACTCATGTATGTGAATACTTGGTCTCCAATTGGACATGCTATTTGGAACATTGTGGAATCTTTAGGCTGAAGAACTGTGCCAGAGAAAGTGGGTCACTGGGGTAGGCCTTGAGGTCATATAGCTTGGCCCCATCTCCCGTGAGCTCTCTCCTTCTTGACAACAGATGCCATGTGACCAGCCACCTCAGGTTCTTGCAGCCACACCTTCCCTGATATGATAGACTGATAGACTGCACCCCTAAACTGTAGGACAGAACCCCAAAAACTAAAACCCAGAACCACTGTCTTCTTTTAAGTTTCTTCTTGTCAGGGGTTTGGTCACAGTAATGAAAGTGCCTAGGACACAGTAGATCCTCCAAATGAGTGCTGAATGACAGGGAACAAGATCTTGATCTGAGACTCAGAGATCATAAAAGTTTCACGAAGCATTTAGTCCTCAAGAGAGTGGCTTAAGAGGTCCCTAGGGATTATATAATGTAACTATATCATCATGAAGTAATTAAGGCATATGAATTTGTGATAGCCATCTAACCCTTGAAAGTACATGTTATATCTGACACACGGTGGTACAAATAACCAATCACAGCACTTGATGGAAGAAGAGAGGAAAAGGTGGGAGAATCAAGAAGGTCATCTTCTTCTACACAGTGAATTCAAAGGTACCTGGGCTACCCAAGATCTTACCTAAAACATCCAGAAAAACCCTAACAGAATGATAAAATAATTTATACTCAGGGATTGGGTTGTCTCAATGGATCCTGTTAGTAGTTTTCATACTGCTGGTAACAGAACACATATGTTCAGAAAGACCACATGTGTAGGGGCACAGGCATGAGCTGCAAATCCCGATTTTCATGCTACAGTCTGAAAACAGTACAAGCCCACGGTAGGGCTCAAGTCTAAATTCTCAGAATCTTAGAAACCTTGTCTTTTCAATCTCTTGTATTTTGCATGTACCTCCTTCATTCAAGTTCTTTTTTTTTTTTTTTTTTTTGAGCTGAAGCTCACTGGTCAGAGAGATGGCCTAAACAGTCAGAGTCTTGGATTTGATCCCCATCATCACCTAAAATGAAGTGGTGGCTACATACTCAAGTGCATTGATTTGTACTTTTTGGAGGTAAGATGTCAAATTTTCAGCTTTCAAATTGGAGAAATTATCTCACAAAGGCTTGCTCATTTCAACTCATTGAAGGATGTGACAGTCTTAGAGAATGTTCACTTCTGGATACAGGTTTTGTTGTCTATCTTGTATTTCATTTAATCTTATTTCATAGGCTCTTTAGACTAAGATTGAAGGGAACTTGCAGGAATCTCTTTGGATAGGGTGGACCCACATATGGTTCTAGCCATTGTCATGTTTTCAAGTGACATTGGGATAGGGTTCTCTGAGAACTGTTCTGAGTCCATGTTAGAAACTGGCTGAAGTTGGTTCAACCTGAAGACTCAGCATTTTGGAAGCGTTCTTCTGGTATCACAATGAACTTCTGGCTGACTTGTTCAGGTTTTTCATGTAGCCGTGGGCTGGAGCTGGATGAGAATTCCTTTGAGAGAGTATCTGATTCTTTGTTGAGAATTTGAGACAGGCGTACACGATGTTCTGGGGTGTTTACCCTGTACCAGGTTGATCCTCAGGCCCACTGCAGTTCTTAAGGACTCAGACCAGTTCAATGTAGGTACTCAAGCTTCCAGACTCAGTGACACCCAGTCACAGAGCCAGCCTTGAACAGACTTGGCCCCTTTGTTAGGGGTTCTTCCACACCAGGATGTGAGCATGTGATCCATTGCAGTCATTGTCATCATCTGTGTTCATGGCATCCATGTGAGACTGTTTTGGTTTCCTGACTATATTCTTCTCCTAACTTATGTGAGTCATGTCCTGGTCTTTGTGTTACTGTAACAAAACATCTGAGGCTGGGTAACTTCATAAAAGCAGAAATTTACTTCTCATGGGTCTGGGAACTGGAAGCCCAAGATCAAGGTACCAGTACAATGAGTGTTTAGTGAGGGCTGCTCTCTGCCAGATGGAATGAATCCTGAATACTTCATCATCTGGAAAGAACAAAAGCCATGGCTTCATAGACTTGAAGGTAGAAGGGCAACAGCCCTCAAATCCATGTGAAGTCTGTGCAGCCAATAGGAGGTGATTATGTTAGAAGGACTTTTCTATGGTTGGTTGAATGTGTGGATGTAGAACACATAAGCATGAAGAGCTAACTATATTATCATTTTAACATGTAAGTAATATAAAAGAGACAACTAGGATAATTTTCTCTTTTTTTCATACTAATTCTTGGAAGCCTAAAGTGGATTTTACACTGTATATCTCAACATGGACCAGCTTGGTAGCAACATTTAGCTACCCTGCTGGATGATGCAGGCCCTGACCCATCACTAGTCAGTATGGGCATAATTACACCTGGAAGAATCCAGAGCCGGGAGATAGGATTCTCTGTGAGTAAGGACAACTTTGATCATGAGAGCATTGTTTATCAACCCAGCCTCTGTCCTCTCTTAAAGATAGAAATCAACCCACCTAGAACATTAGTTACAGTTTATTGATGGGGGATGTCCTTCTGTATACGTTTCTCTTATTGGTTGATGAATAAAACACTGTTCAGCCAATGAGGCAGGAAGATAGGTGGGACTAGGAGATGAGAATTCTGGGAAAGGTAGGCAGGAGACTGCTAGAGTCACCGTGGTCCCAGAGGAGTAACACCATGCTGGGCATTACCAGGTAAGCTATAGTCTAGTGGCAGTACATAGATTGATAGAAATGGGTTAATAATCAGGACAGAGATAGCCAAGAAGAAGTCCTAGTCATTGGCCAACAGCTTTATAATCCATATAGCATCTTTGTGTTTCTTTGGGGCTCAAGGGTCACAGGACCAGATAGGCAAGAACCTCTCATTTCAGTTTGCCATGAGCCAGACCCTGTGCTTGGAGCATCATCAAGGTCGTGCATTCTTTCCTTAGATGGTTTGGAGGTTTTTTTTTTTTTTAATAACCTTTATTTTATTTTATTTTATTTTATTTTTAGAGACAGGGTTTCTCTGTATTGCTTTGGAGCCTGTCTTGGAACTAGCTCTGTAGACCAGGCTGGCCTCAAACTTACAGAGATCTGCCTGCCTCTGCCTCCTGAGTGCTGGGATTAAAGGCATGTGACCCATGTGACCCAGAGGAGTAATACCATGCTAGGCATTACCTCTTAAGATTTGTTTATTTTTATTATGTTTACAGTGTTGTCTGTATGTATCCCTGTAAGCCAGAAGAGGGCACCAGATCTTATTACAGATGGTTTTGAGCCATCACATGGTTGCTGGGAATTGAACTCAGGACCTGTGGAAGACCAGTTAGTGTTCTTAATCACTTAGCCATTTCTCTTGCCCCCCTAAGCCAGCTCTTATTACCTGTGCCATGACTCCTGCCTTTTGCCCCCTTGGACATGGGGATTTGGAGGTCTGCCCTTTCCGTTGTCAATTACTTTCTCCCAGCCATGCCTGCTCCTGCTTATTCACCACTCTTGGCTGACTCTGCATGAGAATCTCACGAGACAGTATACCTAAGTCTCCCTGATTATAGAGGGGACAAGTTTCTGTGACATGCGGTCCTTGGGAAGGCAGACTTGAGAGAAGTACTTTCCTCCTCTGTTTCTAAAAGCTGGTTGGTTCTTGGAGACTCTGGCAGTCTGGCAGCTAATGAACACTGGACTATGGGGCTAGGAAGCACACCAGCAACTGACTGCTTGGCTAATGGAGGCATATTATACATCTCAGGAGCTTGTCCCAGGTCTCTGGGGACAAGGAGCCTCTCCTGTTAAACAGCTGGTTTAGCACATTGCATGCCCTGTGAGGGGTGCAGTGGAAAGCCCCTAGGAGGAATCCTTAGGGACTGCAAGGATGCTAGCTAGGGGATGGATTTTTATTGGTGCAAACACTCCCAGCTGGTTTGGTTCTCTCCTGGGAAGGAAGAGAGGTTGGAGGAAGGCACATTGAAGAGGCTAAATTATGAGTGAGCTCAAGGACCTTTGGAAACCCCGTGGGCATTCATTGTGACAGAACATTCCTCCATGCTCCAGCAGCATTTATGCCACAGTAGTAACTAGAATCCCCATCTTCAACTACTTCGCCGAGACCAGAGGAGGCAGAAGTGTAGGCTCATCAAGAGGCTATGAAGGCTGTTGTGTGATGGGAACAGGCCCAGCAGGCTCTGTATCTTCTTGGTTGAATCACTTAATTCTGAGTTGCAGTTTTTCTATCTCTGGAGTGGGGATCCACTTTACAGGACATAACTGGGAGGATGAGGTAAGGGTCAATGAAGTTGTAAATTGAGCAGAAGAGTAAAGGGAAAGCAGTATCTGATCTGGACAGAGAGTCTGAGAAAGGCTCTGTAGACAGGTAGTTTAGGGACACAAGCTGCAAATGAGGGACTAGGTTATGAAGAGCTCAGGAGTTACTGAGGCATGCGCCTGGGAAGACAAGGTGAAACAGTTTGTTCTCTTCCAAATGACTTCACTTAAGTACTTCCAACTTCTCATCTTCCTGGATTCTCAACGAGACTCTCTTGACTCTAATCAAATTAAGTCTCAACTTGTGTTGCATCACCCTCACATATCTGTCCCCATATGGTATTTGTTGAATTTATCTAATACATTTGTACTGGCTCCAATAGTACATAGACCCCCAATTCATGTCCATCAGGGAACTCTGAGTGTGATATTTGAAAATAGGACCTTGCCAACATCATTAGTGAAAAAAAGGGACGTATTGGATCAGGATGGACCCCATCTAATGACGGGGGATCTTATAAGAAGGCCAGGTAAGGACACAGAGAGATGTGGAGACACACACACACACACGGGGGGGGGGTAAAGACAGAGAGAGAGAAAAAACCTGTTAAAGCCTTCATTTCTTCATTTTCGACTTTTGATGCTCCAGCACAGTGGGAGAATGTGCTTGTGGTAATTTGTTAAGGTAGCCTGAGCACATGAATGCCATGAGAATCTTTGCTTCCTTTTGAGACTCTGGTTTCTTTGTTCTTTGTGTGACTTGGTCTTTTTTGACTATAGAGTTTCTAATGTTTAATGATACTAAATTTCTACTGTGAAGTTTATGAATAAAGGTCACTTAAGACATGACCATGACCACCAAGATTGGTCATCACAGCCACTGGGGTCCATATCCTTGTCAGCATATCCTGGGTGTTGTATTTTTCTCGTGTAGTGTTCTGTCTACCATTTGTTTGTTTTCTTGATTTATCATGTTTCTTGTATTTTGCTGTGCTGAGGTTTGAACCCAAGGTCTGTCAAAAGTTAGGCAAATACTCTACTAAGTTACACCTCACCTTTTGCTTTTTGACTCTGTCTTATTTTGTGTAGCCCAGGGTTTTAACCCATGATCCTCCTGCTTTGGGATCCCCTGAGTGCTGGCATCACAGATGTATATCGGTGTACCTAGCTGTGATTTCTGTGTTTTTCTCCATTTACTGTTTCTTAGGGTGCATTTGGGCCATATGACCCAATGTAGTGTATTATTGTGGGCCTTGGCCCATCCTGTGATGTTCCCAGCTAGATATTGCAGCCCTTAATCTACTTAAAGCATTTCATTTTGTGTTTAAAATGTGTGTATTTTCACTGACACACAGTAGTCCATATTTCAGACATACACTATGATAGTTAATGCAGTACATATGTACATAGGATGACCAGATCAGTTTAATTAGCATTTCAATTTAAAAACATCTTTGTATATGAGTTATGGCCCTTCTCTTTTCTAGTCCCTTATAGAATATATAAGTGGTATTTTTTGTATGCTCATTGCAATACATAGAATATTGAAACTGGTTTTTTTTCCTACATAATTTCATGCAACGTCTCCGTATCTTTGTTCCTTGCTCATCTTAGCCTGTAGTGACCATTGTTATATTTTTCAGCATCAGAAAATCAATCAGTTCCATAAGCTTTTTTGTTCTCTGCTTAGGGTTTCATCTTTTTATACTGCTGAGTAATATTCCATTGTATATTTATCAGAATTTCTTTATCCATTCATCCCTTTATAGACTACTTTGTTAGTTCTATATATTAACCATGACTGATAGTCTGATAGTGTTACAGTAAACATGGGAGTTCAGATATCTTCTATTATATGGATTTAATTTCTTTTAAATATATACCCAATATTGAATTATATAAGAGTTCTTTCTTCCCTATTCATTAAGTATTTTTAGTTAGCATGCAAGTAATGAATATTTTATTCATACATATCATTGCACTTTTTTTTGGTATTATGCTAGTAGTTTTTTGTTTTGGTTTTGAGGAAGTTTCACACTGTTCTCCATCTTTAAGACTCAATTTAGAGTCTTAACACTCTAAAGAGTAGAGGGGATCTTTAGGTGGCTCAAAGAACAATAATTTTAGGTGCCATCTTTAGTTTTCAGCATCTCACCATGTCCATTATCTACACAGAGGGCAGAAGAGTTCCTGAGAGACTATGCTGATCCCCAGTGAATACAGTGGGCCCCCAGATCCAGCAGACCCCACCACTCACACATCCTCAGCATGACTCCTTGGTACTGCAGTAAATGAAATGACATTGATTTTGGTACCCTTTTCCCTTGAGCAGAATTCAGGGGATAGAACTGGGATGATGTCAACTTCTTGCATCCAAGGTCAGCAGTGAACTTGAGATGTGCTTTTACTACTGAGAGTCAAAAAGGACTCAAGTGATAATTTTCTAACAGAAACAATCCTCCTGAAACCAGTGAGGAGGTGGCTCACAAGGTAAAGGCATTTGTCACACAACCTGATGATTTGCGTTTCATCGCTGGGACCCACATTGTGGAAGGAGGGAATGGACTCCTACAAGTTGTCCTCTGAGCTCCACATGTGAGCCATGCACTCTTTTCCCCAAAAATGAATAAAAAATTAACTTAAAAAATAAAAATAGCGATACTGCTTTGGATATAGCAATTAGCTTTAAATTCATCTTTTATAAATAATCCTATATAACAACTGGTATAAATCTAGTGAGATGCTGCATTTTGTGGCTAGTTTCTCTTGGCAAGTGTGCATATGCATACAGGAGTGCATGCACACAGAGAGGTGTAACAACTATCGTAAGTTTAAAGCAACATTAGACACACTTGCCATATCCAGCTAAGAGGACAACTTGTAGGAGTCCATTCAATGACCTTTCTATAAAGTCTACACAAAATGCATATAGTGTTGGTATCATCTATCAGACAAGTATTTCTCCCCCCTTTAACCTCTCAGGCTCCCAATATAATTGCATAACAATCTGGTGCCAAATCTATAGACAAAGTGACATTGTCACAAGTGCATAAACAGCTCACAGCCCAGTTAGGAAGTACAGATATTTTCTGTTTATGTGACATTTTTTGTTTTACTTGTTGTTAAGGATGGCTTCAGATTTTCATTAATTTCCTGTTTGCTTATCACAAGAAAATTTTCTAAACATAGTAACAGATATGTCAAATCTCCAGTAGTACATATTATAAGTGCTTAAGAAGATAAGATAAAATCAGAACCCACTCTGTTTGTTTTTCCTTTCTGCAGCATTCTTATTTAGAGTGTGATAGTCCTAGGTTAGCTGCAGTCGCTTGTCCTAGCTGGGTGTACATAAAGAATTCTCTTTGTCACTATCCAGTGTTTTGTTCCTAAACATTTGACTTTCACTTTCATTTTTTTTTTTTTTTTAACACAGTCTTTCTTTTGCTAAGACACCTCCTTTAGTAAGTCCTGGGGAAAGGTGTCTAAGAGGTAAATGTTTTGAGGTTTGGCATGTACAAAAACTTGTCTACTTTCCTTGTAATATGAACGATAACATAGATTGGTATGCTTTTTTTTGGGGGGTGGGGTGTTTCCAGACAGGTTCTTATGTAATCCAAGCTGGCCTTGAAGTTGCCACACAGAGGATGACCTTGAACCCCTGATCTTCCCGTTTTCACTGCCAGACTGCTGGGATTACAGGCATGTGGCACCACACTTGACTTGATATAAAATTCTTACATTATGAATTTTCTCACAAATGTCAAGACGGTGCTCCACTGACTGAAAAATCAATGATGATGCTGAGAGGCCTAATCCTTTTTATGTGTCTCCCTGCTCCGTGACCTGTAATCTATTTCTAGAGGTCTTGTACTTTATGTCAGCCTCCAGGGTCTGGAAATTTCAGGATAATCAGCACTTTCACTTCTGTCCCATTTGTACATGGGCTATTTTCATTCCACGATTTGTTCCCTTTCTCCCATTCCTTTTCTTGGCTTTAGTTTTCTTTTCTAGAATGTTCTTCCTGGTTGATTTTCTTTTCAATTTTTTTTTTTTGTGTGTGTTTTTCTATCTTTATGTGAAGATTTCATTTTATAACTATTATTTATTTATTTTTTCGAGATAGCGCCCCCCATACAACCGTGTCTGGCCTGGAACTTGTTATGTAGAGCATACTGGCCTGGAACTCATGGAGTTCTATCTGCCTCTACCACCATGCTTGGCTATGTAGTTTTTCTCCTTGAACACTTCTGATTTTCTTTACACCAACACTTAGACTAAATATTAACATATGTTAAATGCATGAAATTCTCTTTTAACATATTTCAAATAGAGAAAACCCTCATCTCTATTTTGTTTTTACAGCTTTGTTTCTCATTTTATGGGTGCAATGTTTTACCTCTCTGCAACTATTAAAAGGGGGCTTTTTCTTTCTTTCTTGTTTTTGTTTTTTGCTTTTATTTTTAATTAACTTATTTTGAGATACAAGTTCTCTCTATGTAGCCCTGGCTGCCCTTGAACTTGCTATATAGAAGAGACTGCCCTTGGTCTCACTCAAATCCACCTGCCTCTTGAGTGCTGGGATTAAAGGCATATGCCATCATTCCCAGCATCAGGGTTCTTTTAAAAATAAACCATTTGAACCAGCAAGATGATACATTTTCCAAAGGTGTTTTCCACCAAGCCTATTGGACTGAGTTAGATTATTACCCAAGAGGTAGGAAAAAAGAACCAGCTCCCCCTCAGTAATCTGTCTTCTAGTCTCTGAATGCTATGGAGTCTAAAACAGTTCTAGTCAACTTCCCTGTGTTTTCCACAGCCTTATTTTAGTTTTCCATGGTTTAAAAAAATATTTGTTTTAATTCTTTTAAAAAAGAAGTCATCATTATGGGTTTTCATGACTATTCAACGCTCTTCTACAGTCCTTGTTTAAAATGGTGCCACATATAAACCCGACCTCCCCCTCCGTGTGTGTGTGTGTGTGTGTGTGTGTGTGTGTGTGTGTGTGTGATGTATGTAAACTTCTTACAACCCAGTGGAGTTCAGCCCAGAGAGTCTGACCTTTGGAAGCTGTGGAGTTTGTGTGTGTATTTTCCTGTAGAAGGCTGCGTTGTGAAGTGGGCTAAAGTTGGTAGCTCAGGAGGTAAAATGGAATGGCTCAGTCTAACGTCTCCACTGCGTCCTGTGCCTCTGAGTCTGGGATGCCTCTGAAGTGAGCTTTGTTGCATCAGATGAAGGATGAAGAAGGGATGACTCCCCGGCTGCCCACATAAAAGAGGACTGGAATCCCAATCCTTGCCAGAGAAACTCTCAGCCAATCCATCATCCATTTCTGTATTTCATCCAGCCTCCAAGTGCTAAGTGTCTCCCCCGCTTCCCCTTCCCCCCCCCAGGCCTCTGTGGGGAGGCCCCATTAACCTCTTGTGCTTTTGCTTCTTCCTCTGCTGGCACCAGGTTCCTAGTCTCCTGTGCTCTGCTGGCTTCGGAAATCTGTTAAATCCTCTTTTCTCTCATTTCAGGGAAGGAGAAAAGTGAAGTAGATCTATATGCTTCAAAATTCCCAGAGAATATATCATCATTTAATGTTTTAAGTAAAAATTATGAAGTATAATATTAATAAAATGATGTATTGAGGTATAATCTATACACGTGCACATAAAAAGCTCTGTGTACATTTTAAATGTACATAGCAACGACTACGTGCAGCTCTGTAATAGCCAACATCAATACAGAGAATATAGCCACGCAGCCACCAGTATCAGTATACAGAGTATTTTTATTGCTCTGGAGATCTTTATGGCTCCAAGGAGTCAATTCCCTAATTCTTGGTTCCCAGTATTCTGATCTCCATCCTTAACTATAGATCATAAATGTATTATTTTTGTTTAAACAATGGTAAGATAGATTATATGGGTTATGATATTATAAAGGACCCAAAAGCCTCTTTTTTACTTTTTGAAAAAAAAAATGAACAGAATTTTAGGAAAAATATGCAAAATGCTGCTCTATTTGTATTAACAAAAACGTACTTGCCAAACATTACTAATTTTTAAACCAACTCACACATTATTAGAAGTTGGAGAAAG
Source organism: Cricetiscus sungorus (assembly GCA_030556225.1). NCBI lineage: Eukaryota > Metazoa > Chordata > Mammalia > Rodentia > Cricetidae > Cricetiscus > Cricetiscus sungorus. The sequence goes on along the minus strand of JANBXA010000734.1, from coordinate 61,886,330 downwards.
CTATTTTTCTAGGAGTGGGTGGATGGAGGCTAGTTGATAGAGAAGGGCATGGGTGTGGCAGTGGATTAGTTTCAAGGTATACACTGCATACCCCTCCCTTTGCAGAAGCTGGCACCTACAGAACGATGGTTGTACATCTCTAAGGGGGAATGCTGCTTTCATGTTCTCAAACCCTCCTATTCAGGACAGAAATGGACTGTGTTCTCTGGGAGCACATGAAAGACCTGTCAGAAATACCAGTCCAAGACTGTCTAGTTGCTCAGTAGCAGTAGACACAAGCAATAGCATACAGATCTAGACTTGCAAATCCTTTGAGTGTTCCCCATTTCTCCTAGCTACACACAGATTTGGGGGCTGAAATGTCCCTGGACTCAAAGTTATTTCAAGTCTTTGGATATGTTGTAAAGGGACAGAAAACTACCCACCTTCAGGGTAAAGTTGGTTAAATAGCTGGTTGGAATTGTAGGACATATAAACATTTCCTTTTCTTTTAAATTCCAATAAAAGCTTTGGAATCTAAAAACATGAACTCTCATTGATTTACCTTTACATTTATTTTAGTTTGTGTGCACAGTGGGAGACAATCTGGAGTGTGCACCTGCTACGGTGAGCTTGTGGAAGTCAGAGGACCAGGAGTTGAAAACAGGCTTGATAACAAGTGTCTTTATACACTGAGCCATCTTGGCTTTTGATAGCATGACTGTCCTTTAGAGTTAGCATGTGTTCTTAATGGACACCAGGCATGAAGACACTAAGTGGGAAAGGAGAGGAGAAACCATTTCCATCATTCCAAACACTTAAACCTGGTTTAAGGAAGATCAATAGCCATATCCAGGATGTTCTGGGAAGAAAAATGGAGCAATTAAAATCCACTTTATATATGAGGCTGCATCCTGATTTTCTCCCCTAACACTGAAAGAGAAGCATATTTGGAAATTTAGTATTTTAATTTATTGCAAGTATTTCCTAGCTAAGATTTCTGATAACTTTTAATAGCAATAAGGAAAGCAGCAAGGTTTCCTTCTGAAAGTAATATTGAAGAGAATTGGACAGGAGAATACACACTATGAAAATGAGCTTGCTGCAGTTGGTGATCTTGATTTTGCTGTACTGACTTGCAAGATCACTGCGTCCTGGAGACTACACTTAGCTTCAGCTTAGTTTTGTGAAAAATTTATAGGAAATCTGTTTGATGAATTGTGAGGTTTGGGGTATTCTCATAGCTAGAGTAGAAGTTTTGATATCCTTAGTGAAATATGCTCTTGCTCAGGTCTCAGTGTCTGGAGAGTGGCTGTCATTACTGCTACTATCACACGACTTACTACATGTTTTAAATCTGAATTTCTGCTTTTGTTCAGGAGAGCATTGGCAAGTGGTGAGTTTGATTCATCTTGTCAAGCTATTGGTATTTAAGATTGTGCAGCACTCTGTATACACCCTTTATTAGTTCACAGTATGCATGGCTTTAACACAAGACTAGGCTACAGAGACCTGGTAATTCTAGTGCAGGTTGGGCCAGGAATGCCCAACTCAATGTGTGACCTTAATGTCTGACTTCATTTTGGCTACTCAGTTTGGGTTTTTTGGAGGGAGGATGGCAAGGGTGTATAACATGAAACCACTTCAGTCCTTTTGCATATCGTTCATTCTTGGGACTGGTGAGATGGCTCAGTGGGCTCAATCTTCAGATCCCTCATGATAGAAGCAGAGAACTCCTGTGAGTTGTCCTCTAAATGTCATATGAAGCAGTGCACATGTGTACAATAGTACATACATGCATAAATTATATATATGTGTGTGTGTATGTGTGTGTGTGTATGTGCAAAGATGGACAAACATACATTTGTAAGTGTAAAAATATTTTTTAAAGCATATCACCAAGTAGCATTAAATTAATTCACATTATTAAATAGCTATTTTCATCCTTCATCTTGAATTGCAATTCTATGTCTTAGCCAAAGTTCTATTGCTGCAAAGAGACACCATGACCAGAGTAACTTTTTATAAAAGAAAATATTTAATTGGAGCTGGCTTATGTTTCAGAGGTTTAGTTTAATATGATCATGGTGGGAAGCACGGTGGTACACAGGCAGACGTGGTGCTGGGGAGGTAGCTAAGAGTTCTACATCTGGATCTCCAGGCAGCTGGAAAAGACAGCCACTGGGCCTTGCTTGAACATATGAAACACCAGGCCCACCTTCAGTGACACATGTCCTCCAACAAGGCCACAGGTCCTAATCCTTTTAAACAATGCCACTCCCTCTGAGCCTATGGGGGCTGTTTACATTCAAGCCGCCACACTCTGCATCCATTAACCAACAGCCTCCTGGTTTCACTCCCATCTCTCATCATTCTAATTCCTGTCTTTAGTAGTCTGGCTGTTCTAGGTATTTCAGATAGGTAGTCTCATACAGTATTTGTCCTTTCATTATTTTTCTTCTCTTAGCATAGTCTTTTCAATGTTCACCATATTTTAGCATGTTCCAGACTCTCAATGCCATCTCAAGGATGAATCTACTGCTTTTGTTATCCATTCATCATTCATGGGTGCTTGGGTTGATTCCACATTATTTACACTCTAAACTACAATGTTATATGAATGGTGTACAAAAGCCAGTCTGACACTTCACTTCTTTGAGGGTGTATATCAAAAGTAAAAATGGTAGACCATGTACTAATTCTAAGTTTAGAGCTGATGCCACATTGCTTTGTAGATTAGCCATGCCATTCACACTGGCAGCACACGAACAGTGGCTCTATTCTCTTGGTATTTTCAATACGCTTCATTTTTGTCATTGCTTTGTTGATGTAATGGGTGTTTAATTGCATTTCCTAAATGTTTGGTAGTGTTTATTAGATCTGTTTATGTGATTATTAGACATTTGTATGCGTCCTTTAGAAAAAAGGTTGTTGAAATTCACTTGAATTGGGTTTTGCTGTTGTTGAGTTGTAGGAGCTCTATGTATGTTCTGAACCACAATCCCTGGCCACCTGCAAATATTTTCTTCTATTCTGTGACTTTTACCACTCCCTTGATGGTGTTCTTTGATTCATAGAAGCTGTTAGTTTTGTTAAGGTGTAATTCAGGGTTTTTGGTTGTTGCCTGCACTTTTTGGCAGCAAGCATTCCTAAGCTTTTTGTCCTTTTGATGCTACTGTAGGCAGGATTGTCTTTTTAATCTCCCTTCTGGTTTGTTCATGATTAGTGAGTAGACATAGAACTGATTTTTGTGTTTCCCTTTTTGATGTATGAGGGTAATAGAGCCTTGTAGGGATTTGTGAGGATTAAACTACTCATGCCTAGGAGACACCTTTACAAGTCACCGGTGCTCAATAAATGGTAACTATTTCTATTGTTAAGTTATTATTATTAATACTTCCTATTGGCTTTCTTTCTGTGCTAGATTTCCTTTTAACTCAGTCCAAGACCAAAATGGAAGGTTGGGAGACCAGCTGTTACAAGAGGGTGACTCGGAGTTAAAATAGGCTCTGACACCTATCATCCTGGTGACCTTGAGCAAATTATTATCCAAGTGTATCTATTCCCACAGCTAGGGCTATACCACAAGAGTGCTACAGCCAGTGGCTGAACTCAAAGCTTGGCTTCTGCAATTACTTGTTGAACAAACTGCTTCTCCTGTGTGCCTCAGTTTCTCCATTTTTAAAAGGGTGATTATAGAGATACCTTGCAAGGAGTACCATTTGAAGATGAAGTGAATAAAGATACATAAAACACTCTGTGCCTCCCACCCCAACGCTTGAGAAGTCAATCGTTATTGTCACGATCATTCCAGCAACAATAATTGTGTTGCTGTTCTGCAATGGGAAGTCTACAGTCCGTTTTTGAAAACCACTTATAATTCCCTCTCACATGCAGTGAATGAAGTCTTTGAAAACAACGAGGAGTCCCCACCCACAGTCTCCAATCCCCCGCCTCGGGAGTGCTTCCTCTGTCTCCTGCCTGCAGTGAAACCACCTGGAGGGGAGCCCCCTCCCTGGCTCCAGCAACAGGCCTGCTGGAGAGCTGAGCAGATGTTTCTGCTCTGCAGACCCAGGCATTTCCTCTCCTGGAGCAGCACATACCAGTGCAGTCAATATCTGGAAACCCGCTGCGTCACAGTAGGGCTGAGGACTAAACTGGTACTTTACTACAAAATCGTAATAAAGCAATTTGAATTGCTTTTCATCCTCCCTGCTCTTAACGGCTTTTAGGTTCATATGAGACCAATCAATTAATCCTGCTTCGGAGTTACAGGGACGCGGTGTTTGCCAGCTCCTTCCTGACTAGGAGATGGGCCCATAATAGAGATTTTTCCAGCCTCTTCCCGGAGGACCGCGTAGTCTGGCATCTGGGGCAGTGGCATCCAGGGGTGTCCACTTGGCTGCTTCTGTCTTCTCACTGTCTGGCAAGCTCTCCAGGTGCTAACAATAGCCTGTTACCCAAAAGACAAAGGCTGATTGTGATTCTGCTTGGACAGAGCTGCCTATGGATGCACTTCCTTCAGTGTCGGGTTTCTGTCCCGGAGAGTTAATCAGGTAGAAATGCCTGCCTCACTTGGATAGAAGCTGATAGGTAAATCTTGAAAAGGTGCCATTCGTTCTTCCTGACAAGGCACTTCCCTGGAAGCTTCTTCCCTCCACTTAAGGAAGTTGACCCCAGCATCTCTAGGGCAGTGAGTGACATATGCAGTAGCTAGGCTTCAGAGAGTAATGGATGGTGTGAACGCAAGCAGAAAGGGAAGAACACTTGGAAAACATACCGGCTATTAGGGCATAACTTGTTTGTTTTTCCTTTCATTGACCATTTTTTTTTTTTTTTTACGAATTAATTGCTTTATTAACAACAACAACAAAGTCAGGATCAAAAGATGAATGACTCATCTATAAATAGAAGACGACAGTTGAAAGTGGTTTAGGCAAGTGTCCTGCTTGGGACCCTACCCAGACAAATTGGAGATGGGGCAAATGAGTGTTCTCCCCTAGTCACGGACTTAACACAGGGCATTCCTCCATCTCACCCCAGGTTTCCCCTAGTTGCCTCAAGGTCTCAAGCACAACTTGTTTAGACATTTTTCCAGTTGTAAAAATTTTTTTCTAGGCTGTTAAAAATATTGACCTTGACAGCTTTAAAATGATAGCCTCAAAATTGGAATAATTTCCATTCTGGAATTAAGATAATGCAACCATTTTTGCTGGCAATGACAAGGATAGGAGCAGGTTATAGAAATCCCAGATTTAAGGGAGTAGAACATTAGCATAGACTAGTCTGCTGAAGAAATTCCGAGCGGTCACCTTCCCCTGAAAATGAATCTTTATGTCTTTCCCAGGCGGGCCCAGAGTCTGAGCTATTTTGAGAACTCTGCTTGGATCCATGATCTGGACGAGGGTTGCTGAAGGCCTCAGACTCTGGCCACACTTGCACAAGAGACATGGAGAAGCCCAAGGAAAAGCCAGCCACTGTCTGCCTGTTGTGTATTTACCCCAGAGTTCTCCCCTCGCTCTCCCTCCTGATTCCCTCAGTCCCAGGGAGTCAACACAGAAGCCATTCAGGCCTGCTCAGCGCTCCTGGCCCAGGACCAGAGCTCTTTGCCAGATTCCAAGCACACCTGCTGAAGCGATTCCTTTCTCCTGGAGCTCTGCGATATTTTCAGCTAGAACTGAAGTCACAATTGTGGGTCATAGTATTTCTCTGACTCCTAAGTATACCACCTGTCCACCCCATTCCTGAGTGGCTACTCCATGATTCTGGCTCAAAAGAACTGAGTCAAAAAAACTTGGCTTAAGCCCTGAGTCGATGATGGCTGGGGAGTGACTCAGAAGCAATCACATGCCCCAGCGACAAATGAAAGCAGTAGTTTCCCAGTTGGAGTTCTCTTCCTTGGCACCAGGCACACACACACACACACACACACACACACACACACACACACTACTTAACAACCCCGAAAGGGCTTTGAGGCTTCACCCATGTTTCATTCAGGAAATAGAAACAAGTTTAGAAAAACCCAACATTTTCCTCCAGACTGCTGACGGTTGGCTGGGTCAGACAGACTCCAAGTCTGTGGTTTGACTGTTTCACCTGACATCTTCATGTGACAGGTGAAAGTGTAGCATAGATGTAGGGGATTGAGTCACTCATTCCAATGGAATAAGAAGGTAGAAGGTGGCAGCAGACTTCCTTTTTTAAGCTACTACTCAGTTCCCAAATCACGACACAGAGACTTCATAACCTGAATTCTCAGCCTGGCTTAGGACCAGGAGTTCAAGGTTACCCTTAGCTGTATAAGGATTTCCAGGCCACTCTGGACTATGTGAGACTGTCTAATGTTTAAAAAAAAAAAAAAAAAAGGAAGAAAGTGCTGGTGTCATGGCACTTATTGGATCAAATAATTGATGCTAGGATTGATGACCTTAGTGTCACCCATGGGAGCCACATGGTAGAAGAAGAGAAGCAGGGAACCAACTGCCACAAATTGTCTCCTGTCCTCCATGTGTGTGCAATGCACATACACACTCCAAATAAATAATAAGAAAGTTTCTATGGTCACCTGCTTGCTGCTTGTGTTAGCCCTTGAGATATTTTCATCGCCCCACCTGTGGCTGCGTTTGCCTTGCTGATTCTGGGTTGGATGTATAAACTATTTGACAATTTCTGGGGGATAATTAAGCATTATGTATGAAGAGCCACCCTTTGATACAGTGATTTTACCTGTTGGCATCTGTCCTAAGAAAACAATCAGAGTTGCAGATAGATTTATGCACAGAGACATTATGGTAATAATAATGGCTGGGATTTATCGAGCTCCTGCCATATGCCAGACTCCATGTTAAGTGCTTTTTATATTAAGAATCTTATTTACCCCTCAGAACAACACAACAAGGTGCGCATGACTCTCATCTCCATGTAGACACAGGGTGGCTGAGGCTTAGTCTCCATAGTTTGTCTGGGGCCACATTGTGATTCCAGGGATGAAACATCAGGCAGACTGCCTTCCGGAGTTTCTTCACTATAAATCCCATAAGTTACAACTTTATTGGGGAGAATCAGGAGGAACTTAGGGGTCTAATTTTATTTGCTTTAGGTGGTGAACTGTGACCTACTTATTCTTTTGTTTTTTAGGCCTGAAGTTAAACTAGACCATGCTTTTCTTGGGTGGAAAAAAAAGACACGGAATCTACTTAGTGGCTTTTCAGATGGTTCATACTCAAGCTGAAGATTGTTTAGGGCTTAGCTCTACCTACTGAGGGAGAGAACACAGTGGACTGGAAAGCAGACAGACCTCAGTTTGAGTCCTGGCTAGGCACATCCTAGTTCAGCCTTTGATGAATCACCAAACGTCATTCTCTGCATCATTAAAATGGGCAAATGATGTGGGGTTGCTGTGGGAAGCCCGGGACTCTCAGATGTGTTTAGTAGTCCATGGTAGGCTTCACTAAGTTTCAAGCGGTGGGATACACATCAGTGGAACCCTTTACAGGCTAAGACCCCGAGAAGACACCTTGCCACTGTGGTTCATAATTCTCAACCACACCCAGGAAAGCAGCCAGTAAGGACGCCTTTGCCTTCTTGTGGTAGAGTTTGAGGACAGCATCAGTAGGCACACTGATGCAAACAGGAAAAGCAGAGGAATTCCAGAGACCCATATGGCTGGATTTTGTGTGTTTTCCTTCGAAGGAGGCCTGGTCCAGAGGACTTAGCCTTGAGGAAGTAAGCACAGGTTTCCAGGACCAGCCAGGATGGTGACCCGAGAGAAGCTGCCTCTGATATCTGTCTGGACTTCAGGCACCCCCTACTCATTCTTGCCTCGTGAGAGTGGAACTTGGGGTGTGACTTCAGTGACTCTATGTATTTCCTGTTCAGCCCCAAAGAATCCACTCCCTGCCTCAGAGGTGACTCAGCTGGGGAAGGGCAGGGCTGGTGGCCACTGATCCCAAGTGTCTGACTCACAGAATGATGAGGGCTGGAGAAGTCTCAGAACGAATCATCCTAGTTGGTATGTCCCTTGAGAGTTGAAGAAGGAATAAAGGTTTGTGTAAAGTCCATCCAGTAGCAGAGCTAGAGTGCCATCCCGTGCAAACACTAAAAGTCAGAGTCTGGAGACAATGTCTCCCCTCCAGCATCTCACTGTTGCTGATTAGGAGTCATTGTTAATCATTTTACTTCATTGTGTGTCTCTACTCACATGCCTGGGAGCTTATTGATCACATATGGGCCAAAAATATACATGGTAAACACAAGGAGCTAAATAGCTAATCTGTTAACAAATGCTGTCTATTCTTACCCCTCAAACATCTTTTGAATACATGTTCATCTCTGGATTTCTGAGTTTTTGCACATGTCTAACTGGGTTTCCCATCTTTCATCTTTAGCAATGGCCACTCTTCTCCGATCTTTTCATCGCTGCAGCTGGTTCATTTTGGAATGAAAATTTCCATGGTAGTTCCATGGTTTACTGGACAAAAGTATACTGTGTAGAAGGATGTTCAAGGTCTTTTATGATCTGAGCCCTGTATCACTCACCAGGCTAACATCTAACAACCCTGCCCACTCATGAGTGATGATAGATTCTTAGCACATTGGAAGGCATGGTCAGAAGCATCAGCATGATAACTTTTCCATAGGATTCCCTTTTCCTAGAAGACCTGCCTACAGTTTCCAGTACTCTAGCCAGGGGCTTTGTTCATTCTTCCAGTAGAGTTGAAACACCACCATCTCTCTGAAGCTGGCCACCATACCTCCCTCCCTGCCCCCTGCAGGAAACAAGCATCACCCATCCTCTCTGTCTGTGGTCTGCATTGACTCATGCTGCAGCTCTTGTATGGAATTGAGGTGAGTTATGTATTTGCCTGTCTCCTCAAGGGAGATGAACTTGAACATTTCACAGCAGGGACTCTGTCTCGTCCACTCTCAAGTTCTAACATACAGCCTGACACAGACTAGGTGTTCAGGAATGCTTTATGAGTCCATGAATGCATAAATTATTGAATTATCATATATATTTATTGCTTATGGGTTTCTCCATCAAGAAAATAGCTAGATAGATGTTCACTAAGCCTGCAGGGTATATTTTGGGAAAGTCAGAATTAAATTGCAGCCTATGTAGGACAGAAAAATGAGCATGAATAGAGGAAATACCTGTGGTTTTTAAATACAGCCCCACATAGAAATTGTAAGAAGTGGAGATGTGGAATTGATGTGGAACAGTGTCTTAAGTTGGCATTGTATTTATAGTGAGCATGAGATGACTTCTAAACGTTCTACCATGTAGGTTGTCTAGAAGAAAATGTTTGAGTCTGTCTGTTGTGCGCTGATGTGTTGCTATGATGTAATGTGCTCTAACCAGTTGGGCATGAGCATGCTGCTCTGTTATCAAGAGTAATTTATTTTAACAAAAGAATCTTTTAGGGCCTGAGAGTTGGCTCACTGGGGTAAGAGAATTTATTGCTCTCATAGGGGCCCTGGGTTTGATCCCAGCACCACCATGGGATCCAAGGCCTTCTTCTGACCTCTGAGGACACGTGACAAGGGGAAGGTGGAGTGGAATCATAAGGTAATTTTCTTCAACTCCCCCACAGCAAAGCAATTTTAATCTACATTTTATGATGTTGAACATGTCAAAAAAATTACTAGCACTTGTATTTCTTCTTTTAAGAAGTATACTCAATCCTACAACTCATTTATTTGTTTATTTATTTATTGGATTGTTTAATTAATTTGATGTTTAATTCTTGAGCTGTTGTGTATTCCAGATACAAATTCCTCGTCAGATACATCAATAGCAAAGATCTGATTCTTTCCTTTTGGTTGCTTCTTCACTAACAGTTTTTCTTTGCAGCACAAAAGCTTTGGCTTCATGAGCTCTCATTTCATGACTACCCCCCCCCACCCGAATGATGTAGTCTTACTCAGAAAATTCCTTTTTATGCACTGAAGTGTGCCATTCAGTTTTTCTTCTAGCAGTTTCAGGACTCAGGATTAAGTTCTTAGCTCATTTTAAGTTGACTTTGATGGAGGGTAAGAGATAAGTATTTTATTATTCTACATGTAGATATACAATTTTCCAGCAGCATTGATGGAAGATGTTGTCTTTTCTCCCCAACAAATAGTGGGGTAGCCTTGTATCTGGGTCCTCCACTCTGTTTTATAGGTCTATGTGTCTGCTTTTGTGCCAGTATCATGATGTTCTTACTACTAGGCATTTGTAGTATAACTTAAAATCAGGTATGAAGATGTTTCTAGAACTCCCCCCCCCCCCAGGATTGCTTTGGCTATCTGAGATCTTTTGTACTTAAAATGTGGCTTTTTAAAAAAAATTTATTATTTTTTTTATTTTACATGTCGATCCCAGTTTCCTCTCCCTCCCTCCCTCCCTTCCTCTTACCCTTTCTCCCCCCTCACATGCATACTGACCACCCTCTCCTCCCATCCTACCATCCCCATTCCACATGTAGGGCTATACCATCCAGGTGGGGTCATGTAAATCAAGTCATTTGAAGTAGGGACTAGGACTTCTCTCCTGTCTCTAGGTTAAGGGAGTGTCCCTCCATGGGGGATGTGTCCACAAGGCCCTTTTTGTGTACATCCTGGTTCCACTGTCTGAGGTCCCTTAGACTGCTCTGTCCTTCTAGCTGAGACCCATATTCAGGGGGTCTGAGTCAGTCTCATGCTGGATTTTCAGCTATCAGTTTGGGAGGCCCATTAGCTTCTCCTTGTTCAGGTCAGCTGTCTCTATGTGTTTTTGCAACCTGGTCTTGTCCTTTCTCTCTGTATCTGGATTCTAGTTCAACTCAGTATATAGTTGTGGGTGTTTGCTTCTGTTTCCAACAGGTACTAGATGAGGGCTCCATGACGGTGGATAATTTAGCTGTTGATCTCACTATCAGGGAAGGACATTTATAGTAGCCTTTCCACGGTTGCTCAAATTGTTAGCTGGAGTCAGTCTTGTAGGTCTCTAGACATTTCTTTAGGTTCAGTTTTCTCTTCAAACCAATAATGGCTCCCTCTTTTAGGTTCTCTCTCTCTCTCTCTCTCTCTCTCTCTCTCTCTCTCTCTCTCTCTCTCTGTCTCTCTCTGTCTCTGTCTCTGTTTTCTCTGTCTCTCTCTGTCTCTCTCTGTCTCTCTGTCTCTCTCTCTACTGTTTTCTATTCCTACCCTGAGTCAATCTTCCTAGTCCCATGTGCTTTCCTCTCCTACCCTTCTCTTTCTCCTAGTTCTCTCTCCATTCACGCCCCCCCCACTTCCCATGTGCTCTGGGGGACTTGTCCCTTTCCCCTTTTGTGAGGGACCTTATATGAATCTCTTAGAATACACCTTGTATCCTAGTTCCTCTGGTGGTGTGAATTATAGGCTGGTGATCCTTTGTTCTAGGTCTAAAATCTGTATACTGTACTTAAAATATGGATTTTAAGTTTGTTTGTTTCTTTTTCCCATTTAAGTGAATAATGCCACTGGAATTTGACTGGATTGCATTGAACCTGTAAGTTGTCTTTGGTAGGATGGACATTTTCACTGTATTGATTCTTCTCATCCACAAACGTGGGAGGACTTTCCTCCCAGTGTCCTTCTTAGTTTCTTTCCTCAGTGTTTTAAAGTCTTCATTTTGGAGGTCTTTCACAGCCTTTATTAGGCTTATTCCAAGGTTTTGTTTATTTTATTTTGTTTGCTATTGTGAATGGAGTTCCCCTGATTTCTTTTTTTTTGGTAAATGCCATTTTTCTATGTTAATATTGTATCCTGCCACTTTGCTAAAAGTGCTTATTAGTTCTAAGGGTATTCTGGTTGAGTGTGGTCTTTATTATAGAATCATGTCATCTTCCCACAGATGGAAACTGTTTTTCTTTTTTTATTACTTTATTTGCTTCTTTTGTCCTCATTGCTCCTGCTAAGACTTCCCAAACTGTCTTGAGTGAGAGCAGAGAAAATGGGCACCTTATCTTGGTCATAATTTTAGTAGAAATGCCTGAAACTGTTTCTTATATAATAGAATATTAGGAGTTAGCTGTCACATATGGCATGTTGAGGTATGTTCTCTCTATTCTGAATCTCTTTAGAACTTTTTTTTCTCTTTGAGACAGGGTTTTTCTGGCTGTCCTGGAACTTGCTTTGTAAACAGGCTTGCCTTGAACTCAGAGATTCTTAGAGATCTTCCTTCCTCTACCTCCAAGTGCTGGGATTAAAGATGTGTGTTTTTAGGATGTTTGACTTGCAAGAATGTTGGATTTTATCAAAAACTTTTCTATATCTACTAGAATGACTATGTGATTTCTGTCCTTGAGTCCTTGTAAAATTGATTTATCTATGTTGAATTATCCTTGCATCCTTAGAACAAACTCAACTAGATGGTGAATGAGCAACATCACAGAGAAAGATCCTTTTCATGTATTCTCAAATTTGATTTGCAGCAAATTTTTTGAGAATTTTTGTGTCCATGTTCATCCTAAAAATTAATTTGTAATTTTCATTTTGTGTTAGTATTTTTGAATTATTTCTTGATTTTAAATTTTTTATTCATTTTACACATCAACCACAGTTCCACCTCTCTCCCTTCCTCCCACTCTCCTCTATTACCCCCTGCCCATAAACTCCTTAGAGAGGGTAAGGCCTCTCATGGGGAATCAACTAAGCCTGGCACATTAAGTTGAGACAGAACCAAGCTCCCTCCCTGCTGTATCAGCGATGAGCAAGGTATCCTATCATACAGAATGGGCTCTAAAATGTTAGCTCATGCACAAGAGATAAATCCTGGTCCCATGCCAGGGGTCCCACAAAGAGACTAGCCACACAACTGTCACTTACATTCAGAGGGCCTAGTTTAGTTGCATGCAGGTTCCCCAGCTATTAGTCCCATGAGCTTCCACTAGCTCTGGTCAGCTGTGTCTGTGGGTTTCCCCATCATGATCTTGGCCCCAACTCTTGCTAGAATAATCCCTCCTCCCTGTCTTCACCTGAACTCCAGGAACTTGGTCCAGTGCTTGGTTATGGATCTCAGCATCTGCTTCCATCAGTTACTGGATCAGTTACTGGATGGAGGTTCTATGATGATAATTAGGGTAGACACCAATGTACAGGAAAAGTCTGGTTCAGGATTCTCTCCACTATTGCTAGGAATCATCCTTGTGGATTCCTGGGATTTTCCCCTGGCATCAGTTTTCTCCTTAACCTTACAATGGCTCCCTTTATCAAGATATCTCTTTGATTGTTCTCCCATTTCTTCCCTCACACGCAACTCATCCATCTCAAACTCTCATGTTCTCACTAACCCCCCATCCCCTTCCTTTCCCCCTCCCACCACCAGTTTATCCAGGAGAACTTATCTATTTCCCCTTCCTAGGGTGATCTATGCATGTCCCTTTTAGGGGCCTCCTTGTTACCTAGTTTCTCTGGGGCTATGGATTGTAGCCTGGTTATGCTTTGCTTTGCCTCTAATATCTACTAGTGGGTGAGTTCATACTGTATTTGTCTTCCAGGGTCTGAGTTATCTCACTCAGGATGTTTTTTTTTTTCTAGTTCTATACATTTTCCTGCAACTTTCAACATGTCATTGCTTTTTTTGCCTCTGAGTAATACTTTATTATATAAATGTACCACATTTTCTTTATCCATTCTTTGGTTGAAGGGCATCTAGGTTATTTCCAGATTCTAACTATTATGAATAATGCTACTGTGAACATAGTTGAGCAAGTATTCTTGTGGTATGATTGAGTATCCTTTGTGCATATGCTCAAGAATGGTATTGATAGGTCTCAAGGTATATTGATTTCCAGTTTTCTGAGAAACCACCATACTGATTTCCAAAGTGGCTGTACAAGTTTGTCCTCCTACCAGGAAGGAGGAGTGTTCTCCTTACTCTACACCCTTTCCAACGTAAGTTGTCATCAGTATTTTTTATCTTAACCATTCTGACAGATGTAAGATGATATCTCAGAGTCATTTTGAGTTTCATTTTCCTGATGACTAAAATGTTGAGCAATTCCTTAGATGGCTTTAAGCCATTTGGGATTCTTCTATTGAGAATTCTGTTTAGACCTATATCCCATTTCTCAATTGGATTATTTGGTATTTTGATGACTAGTTTCTTGAGTTCTTTATACATTTTGGGGATCAGCCCTCTGTCAGATGTGGAGTTGGTGAAGACCTTTTCCCATTCTGTAGGCTGCTGTTTTGTCTTATTGACCATGGCCTTTGCCTGACAAAAGCTTCTCAGTTTCAGGAGGTCTCATTTATTAATTACCAATCTCAGTGTCAATGCTACTGGTCTTATTATATTCAGGAAGTTGTCTGCTGTGCCCACTTTCTCTTCTATCAAGTTCAGTGTAACTGGATTTATGTCTAGGTCTTTGATCCACTTGGACTTGAACTTTGTGCATGATGATAGACATGGATCTATTTGCATTCTTTTACTTGTATACATCCAGTTGTGCTAGCACCATTTACTGAAGATGCTTTCTTTTATACATTGTACAATTTTGACTTCTTTGTAAAAAAAAAAAAGGTGTTCATGGGTGTGTGGATTAATGTCAGGGTTTTCAATTTCATCCCGTTGATCCATCTGTCAGATTTTATGCCAATACCAAGCTGTTTTCATTACTGTAGCTTTATATAGTAGAGCTTGAAATCAGGAATGGCAATACATCTAGAAGTTTCTTTATGATACAAGATTGTTTTAGCTACCCTGAGTTTTTTGTTTTTCCACATGAGTATTGTTCTTTCCAGGTCTGTGAGGAATTGTGTTGGGATTTTAATGGGGATTGTGTGATAGTTTTTTTTTAAATCATTTTAAATACTAGGATGATAACTAACTTCATAAAAAGATTTCACTAAGGTTCTTTCCTTTGCTATTTTGTGAAACACTGATCTTAGTTCTTTGAAATTTTGGTAAAATTCATTAGGAACCCATGTGAATATAGACCTTTTTACATAGGAGATTTTAAAATTATTTCTCCAATCTCACTGGTTGTTATAGATCTCTTTAAATTGTTTATCTAATTTTGAATTAGTTTCATTAATTCATATGTACCTAGAAATCCATTCATTTCTTTCAGATTTTCCAAAATAGCAGAATACATGTTTTTAAGGTTAAAAACGAATGATTTTTGAATTTAATTGATATCTGTTATAAATATAATTTCACCTCAATTTTATTAATTTGGTCCTTTCCTTTTGGTTAGTTTGCCTAAGGGTTTGTCAATATTACCTTGTATTTTCAAAGAACTGTTTATTTTATTGAATGTTTGTACTTTTTATTTCATGTATTTCTGCATCCACCTTAATGATTTATTTCCATATGCTGGGTTTTGCACCTATTTATTTATTTGTAAGCATGGGTTTGTGTGTGGATACATGTATAAGGAGGGTTAGAGGACAATTGGCAGAAGTCTGTTCTTCACTTCTTCCCTATGATTTCCAGGTATCACACTCAGACTTGGTAGTAAGCCAAGTCTATTCACTGAGTCATCTTGCCATTTCCCTATCTACCAATTTAGGGTTTGTCCTGTTCTTATTTTTCCAGGTCACTAATGTGTATCAGGTTATTTACTTGAGTACTCTCTTATTTCTTAGTGTATGCACTTAGAGCTACAAACTTTTGTAATAGTACTTCTTTCATTGTGTTCTAAAATATCAGAACACTATGCCTTTATCTTCATTTGATTCTCAGAAATTTTAAATTTTCCTTCTTAATTTCTCCAAGGACCATTTATTTAAGGAGTGTGTTACATAATCTCCATGACTTTGTGTATGTTCTAAGATTTTTCTGACTGTTGCTTTGTAATCTTATTACAGTTTGATCAGATAAAATATAAGAAACATATCAATTTCCTGTATTTGTTTGGATTTCCTTTGATTCCTAATATTTGATGTGTTTTAAAGAAAATTCTGTAGGATGGTCAAAAATGTGCAGTGTTGGATAGAATTTTCTGTAGATGTCTCTTATGCAATCTAATCTATAGTGTTATTTAATTCATATATTTCTGTTTAGTTTTTGGTGGCAAGATCTGTCAATTGGTGAGAGCTGGGCACTAAAGTTACCTACTTCTATTATGGTAGTTTATCTGTGACTTTATACCTAACAATATTTTTTTTAAGAAATGGGGTACATGGTGTTTGGAACATATGTGTTTAGAACCATAAAGCCATTTTTTGATAGATTATTCCTTTAATCAATATGAAATGATTTTTATCTTTCTCACTAATATTGGTTTGGAATCCATTTTGTCAGCTATTTTAATTGATACTCACTTGTCACCTATGTCCATTTTCTTGGAATACTTTAACCCATATTTTTTACCACAGTGTCTGTCTTTTGTGAAGAAGCACATTGTTGCAGTCAGTAAATAGATGGTTCTTGTTTTTGAGCAATCCAACTTGCATCTTTTGATTGGGAAATAGAAACCATTAATATGTTGTGTATTAATTCTTGCCTTGTGTTGATTTTATATTATTGGACTTTCTCCTGCCTCTCTTGTTAGTCTTTTCTGTGGCCTCATAAATAGACTTATTTTTTTCTATTCCGTATGAAGAATTCCTTCAAACATCTTTTGTACAGCTGACTTTATGATGATAAATTTCTTTGGTCTGTTTTTTATCATAAGAAGTTGCTATGTTTCCATGGGCAGGTATCTTTGCTGGGTATAGTAATCTGTGCTGACAGATATTATCTTTCAGAACTTGAAATACAGAAATCCAAACCCTTCTGGCTTTTACATTGTCATTGAATAATTTGCTGTTATTCTTATGGGCCTGACTAGTGTTTCTTGCTGTGACTTTCAATATTTCCTTTGTTCTATATATTTAATGATTTAATTATAAAATGATATGGTGTTTCTTTTCTAGTTTTGTCTTTTTGCTGTCCTAAATACTCCCTGTACCTGGATTTGCATCTGAAACTCATTTTTTTTGTCAAGATTAATTTGAAAATATTTTTTATGAATTCAGAATAATGTTCTTATTCTTCTATATCTATGATCTATAAATTTGGTCTTTTCAGAGTGTCAGTGCCATGTATAGTCTGGTATTTATTCCCACTGGTACCTTCTTTTTCACCTTATCCTTATTTGGCTGTTACAATTTCTCCATCCTATCTTTAATTTTATATATTTTGTTTTTTATCTTGATTCATTCTATTGCTGAGACTTTTCATAGAGCTTTTCATTTTATTTATTTTGGTGCTTATTTGTGGGATTATAAATTGGCTTTTTGGTCCCTTTTTTGTATCTTCTCTTGCCTTCCTTATTTGTGTTCTCAGTCATTATCTTGTTTTTTTAATTAATTAAATTTATTCATTTATTTTATATCCTGACCATAATTTCCACTCCCTCCTCTCCTCTCATTCTCACTCTCCACCCCCCCAGTTCACTTGTCTGCTTCTATTCAGATAGGGGAAGACCTCCTATGGGTGTCAACAAAGCAGAGCATATCAAGTTGAGATAGGACTAAGTTCCTTCTCTTGTATTAAGGCTTGCTAAGGCAAGCTGATATGAGGAATAGGTTCCTAAAAGCCTGCCAAAGTGGCAGTTACAGGCCCGACTCCCATTGCTAGGAGTCCCATAGTAGATCAAACTATACAACTTCCACACACACATAGAAGGCCTAGATCAGTCCAATGCAGACTCCATAGTTCTCAGGGTAACGTTTTTGAGCTCCTATAAGCCTACGTTAGTTGTCTCTGTGTGCTCCCTTGTGTTGACATTGACATTTCCTGTCCTGGCTATTGTGATCCTTCCTCCCTCACTTCAACAAGATTCCTGGAGATCAGCCTAGTGCTTGGCTGTGGATCTGTACATCTGCTTCCACGAAGGTCTCTGATAACAATTAAGGTAATCATCAGTCTGATTATAGGAGATAGCCATCAAGACTTGTCTTTTGTGCAGGGTGATCGATATGGATCTATTTGCATACTTCTGCGTGCTGAAATACAGTTATGCCAGTACCATTTGTTGAAGATGCTCTCTTTTTTACATTGTATAATTTTGGTTTATTTGTGAAAAATTAGGTGTTCATAGGTGGGTGGATTTATGTCGATGTCTTCCATTTGATTTCCATTGATCCATCAGTCTGTTTTTATGCCAATACTATGCCATTTTTATTACTATAGCTCTATAGTAGCACTTGAAATCAGGGATGGTGATACCTCTAGACGTTCCTTTATTATATAGGATTGTTTTTGCTATCTTGGGCTTTTGTTTTTCCATATGAAGTTGAGTATCGTTCTGTTGAGGTCTGTGAAGAATTGTGTTGGAATACTGATGGGGATTGCATTGAAGCTGTCAATTGTTTTAGGTAAGATGGCCATTTTTACTATGTTAATCCTATTGATCCATGATCATGGGAGATCTTTCCATCTTCTGATATCTTACCCAGTTTCTTTCCTTAAAGACTTAAAGTTCTTGTCATACAGGTCTTTCACTTGCTTGGTTAGAATTACCCCAAGGTGTTTTATATTATTTGTGGCTATTGTAAAGTGTGTTGTTTCTCTGATTTCTTTCTCAGCCCTTTTATCATTTGTATATAGTAGAGCTACTGATTTTTTTTAATCTTGTATTTTGCTACTTTGATGAAGGTGTTTATCAGCTGTAGGAGTTCCCTGGTAGAATTTTTTGGGTCACTTATGTAAACTGTCATATCACCTGCAAATAGTGAAAGTTTGACTTCTTCCTTTCCAATTTGTATCCCCTTGATCTCCTTTTGTTTTCTTATTGTTCCAGCTAGAACTTCTAGTCCTATATTGGATAGATATGGAGTGGACAGCCTTGTCTTGCTCCTGATTTTAGTGAAATTACATTGAGTTTCTTTTCATTTAATTTGGTGTTGTCTGACAGCTTGCTGTATATTGCTTTTATTATGTTTAGGTATGTTCCTGTTATCCCTGATCTCTCCAATACCTTTATCGTGAAGGGATGTTGGATTTTGTCAAAAACTTTTCCAGCATCTAAAGAGATGATCATGTGGTATTTTTCTTTTTGTTTATATGGTGGATTACACTGATGGATTTTCATATGTTCAACCATCCTTGCATCTCTGGGATGAAGCTTACTTGATCATGGTGGATGATCTTTTTGAAGGGTTCTTGGGTTCAGTTTGCTAGTATTTTATTGAGTATTTTTGCATCAATGTTCATGAGGGAAATTTGTCTGTAATTCTCTTTTTTTGTTGAGTCTTTCTCTGAACATTTTCACAAACATTCTTTTGAACTCTATGTCTGGGATTTCATCTAATTTGCTCTTACCATGTGCCATTTCTGTTTTTGAAGGAGTTATGTTGCTTTATTTTTTTTTGTTTGTTTTTGTTCTTTTTTTTATATGTGTTTTATGTTACTTTGCTGAGATTTACATACCTGACGTGATTTCCTTGCTTGATTTTTTTTTTTAATCAGCTATAGTTTTTCAGTTGCAGTGTTTGTAACGGCCAAGTGAGACTCTGATGTATCAGAAAAGAGTTTCTTAATCCAGGGACTCAGGATACCTGGTGTGGAATTTTCATTACTCCCTGAGTAGATTGTTGTGTGCTAGAATAACTACAACTATCAGAACATTAACACTTTAAAAACTGTTGGAGGACAATAACAACAAAACAAGCATAGTAAGTCACGTGGGTAGATCTAGAGATTAGTATTAGACCTACTTTTAAAACAGCTGGGAGGAGAATGTTGGGGTTCTGGTTAACTCCATGGAATTTAGAGATTGTTAAAGCTGTGGAAAATTTCAACTAAGAGCTAAAAAGAGGAAATGACATAGGAGTAAGAGCAGAAATCCATGAGGTATGGGTGAAACATTTAGTAAAGAATGCCTTGTAGTAGACTGGGTGGAGAAACATAAGCAAACCTAAAACCTAACTAAGCAACATACTGAAAAAAGTAAAACCATATATATATATATATATATATATATATATATATATATATATAATAATAAAAGAACACTTACATGTTGAACTACTGATCTTTGCTGGGCAGTTATATTATACTTTGTGTGCCTATTTGAGAAAGCTGAGTTCTTGTTGTCACCTCTCCTACCTACCGTCCTATAGAGATCTCTCCCTAAGGACGATTTTTAAAGACAATGTGTTGAGATAGACTCCCTTTTAATATCATCCAAGTATTCAATCTATCCTGACTTTAGACATACTCGGATGACTTATTATGTTTTGGATATTTACAGGAGTATGGACAATTTCTCAGTGGCTACACAACTAAAGAAAATGTTTCTCTATAACTGAACAATTATTAATTGTCTATAGATTCTAAGAGAAGTGTTGGCTTAATAAGCTTTTCACATTCCATATTGACAAGCCTAATCAGGCACAATCAGGCCTAATCTTGTGCAGGTCTTTTGCATGGGTAATCACAGATATGGGTATGCCGAAGTTCGCAAGCAATGTCCATTGCGTGAATTCTCTTTGATCTTAATAATAAAAACTCAGAGTCATCTATCTGAGGGTGAAAGCTGAAGGATCAGAGAAGTAAAGGAGCCAGCTACATGAGAAACCTCCTACCTCTACCGAATCCTCAGACCTAAGGGGCATCCCTGTCCCCACAAATCCTCAGACTGAATGCCATGAGCTCCCAAGTATTGGGATTAAAGGTGTGAACCACTGCCACCTGGCCTCTATTGCTAATAAATGTGACTAGCTCTGCATTCTGATCTTCAGGCAAACTTTGATAGATCATAAAACTGGCTGCTGTATACTTTCTGCTCCATCTTCTGTGATGTTTCCCAAGCCTTGGTGTATTATATAGATGTCCCATTTAGAACTGAACATTCAACAGTCACTTATTCTCATAAGTTTTCTAGTTA
Organism: Cricetiscus sungorus; assembly: GCA_030556225.1. Taxonomy (NCBI): domain Eukaryota; kingdom Metazoa; phylum Chordata; class Mammalia; order Rodentia; family Cricetidae; genus Cricetiscus; species Cricetiscus sungorus. The sequence goes on along the minus strand of JANBXA010000734.1, from coordinate 61,865,541 downwards.
TGAGTTCCTGCAGTACCTGCCTCCCACTGATTATAAAAAAAGAAAGCCTTTCTTGACCAAATCTGACATTGAATGTATCTGTGATCATACATATAAATATTTCAAAGGTAATTTGGCAGGCCTGTCATGACCTTAGTAACAACAACAGCAGTAGATTTTCATTAGGGTCTATGGCAACTGAGGTACGAACTATTCATTAGATTTGTAATAGTTGGTGTGCATTGCCTCTTTGGAACTGGCCTCAAATCCAATCATAAATTGGTTAATTTCTTCTGTAAGTCACTCTGCTCTTGCACCAATAGCCACATCTTGCCTGGTGTGACATCTTGCTTCTTGAGCTTTTGTAAGACAACAGTTTGGGGAGAAATTTGAAGATCTTGATTCCAAGAAGGAGAGTTGGGAAATTTGAACCAGTAATTTCATAGAGTTTACTGTGACTCTCAGTTGATTTCACAATGTTGCCTTTGAAGTGTCTGTCCTATCCTCTGGTAAAATGTTGTATTTGCCAAGAACAAGTGCAGAAATGAATTGGGAAGACACAGACTATACGTTACTTTATTGAACTAAAATTACTGTATTGTTGTATTGTTGAAGTGTGAACATTTGAGCTAAAGAGATTTGGATCAGTCATTATTTTCCTCTGTGCATTCAAAGCTGCTTTGCCACTTTCATATACGTGTAGCAGCAGTGTGGGTTGATTCACTTCCAATGATGCTTTCACATTTGCCACCCCACCACATCTTCCTAAAAGGCTGAGGTCTAGAGCACAGCACCCTCCTTGTACCTATAAGGAGGCTAAGCCTGAGGCATGGAAAAACCAAGTAGTTTGCAAAAGGAGGAAAGTGGCTCAGAGGAAGACTGAAAACAATTTCATGACTTTGATTGCAATGCTGCATCCTGGATTAGGGTTCCTGGATGTTTGTCCTGTCTTTATCACTCTCCTAAGGATTCAGGATAAGCTGTATTCTGTAAGCTACCTTTGTCAGGATGTTCAGGAAAACACACAAAGCAGGAAAAAAAGACAAGTTTGGGAAATCTGATGACTGTTACTGATTCTCTCTGTGTGGCTGGAATGGATGCTGTATGCCTGGAGCATTGAGACTGAGGACCTCCATGTAGACATATAAACAATGATGAGATCATTCAAGATCTCAAGATGGCACTTGGTCTCCAGTGGGGAGTCAAAGAATGTTTACAGGTCACTTAAGAAAGTGGGGGAGGAGATGACAGAATTGCTCAGTTTGTAATACACTCACCTCAAAAACTCCAGGGTCTGAGTTTTATTCCTCAAAATTCATGTAAAAATATAAAAACAAAAAGCTGTGTATGTTGCTTCCTCCCCAGCTGGGGAGGAAGAAGTAGGCACAGCTTAGACTACTTAGTGGGGTTCAGGCCATCTCAAAAAAACGAGATGAATGGTGTCTGAGTAGTGGCATCTAAAACTGTGCTCCGGCTCTGTACTTGGTCCACACTGACACAAAAGAAGTAGTAGAAAAAGAAATAGAGAAACTTGTGTTTTTTCATAGTATCCTTCTAGGTGGGTTCAGAGTGTTCATATTGGCCACCCAGTTTATATTTCTCCCTTCTTCAATGCAGCATCTCCAAAGCCAACTTTTAAAAAAATCTTTCTTCTTTTTTCAATACATAGTGCCATCTCAACTCTTTGCTTTCAAACCCATGCTAGCTCTGCATTTCCTTGTAGTGCTTTAAACTTTCAGCCTGCAAAATGGCAATCTAAGTAAGCACTTCCTTCCTTCCTCCCTCCCTTCCTTCCTTCTCTCTCTCCCTCTGTCTCTGTCTCTGTCTCTATCTCTCTTTCACACGGTTAGATTGTCTCAGGTATTTTCTTATAGTTTTACAAGATAGTTTGAAACTCTTTTGAGTGATAAAATTATACAGGATGAAAGTGCAAACTGGAATTCTAGGCTTTCCTCCCTCTTGTGTCAGTTAATTCTGCAGTTCCTTTGCCCTGGCCCATGCTGGTGAAAATCTCATAGTCAACACTGTTTATTGCTTTTATAATACTGCCTTAGTATCCTGCAGGATAGACAATCTCAGTGATCAAGATGCAGAGAAGCCAGCACTGTTCCACCTTCCTGTAATTATGTGTTTTTCTTCTGCAATTCCATAAGAACAATGTGTTTATGTGTTTTTCTTCTGTCAATTCCATAAGAACAATGGAATGACTGAGGATGCTACTCAGGTTAGTAGAATACCTGTCTAGCCCTGGATTTGGTCCTTACTTACAATTGCATCAACTAAGTGTGTTGGTGCATGCCTGGGATCCTGGCACTCAGGAGGTAGATACAGGAGGATCAGAAGTTTATAGTCATTTTCAGCTACAGAGTGAGTCTGAGGCCAGCCTGGGATACTTAAAACCCTGTCTCCAATGAAATAAAACAGCAACAAATGAATAATGTCCTGTTCATCATGTACTGTAACATGCAACACACCACTAAGTGTGGATGTAGCACTCATTATAAGCTACCAGGGGCTAAAAGAAAGGGATTGTCTGGGTTCTAACTCCAGCTCTGCTACTCCCTAGCAGAGGTGCCTCCAGTGTTCTTACCTTCCTAGGGTAAGGGTATATTTATGTCTAATTATAGAGATGAATAGATTAGTGCCTTTTTCCAAAATGACTAAGGGACAGGGGGATTGCTCAGTGGGTAAGAGTGCTTGCTTTTAAGAAGTCCTGAGTTGGGATCCTTAGAACCCACATAAAAGCCCTGTGTGAGTGTGTGTGCCTGTAACAACTGTACTGAGGGTGGAGTGCACTGAAAATGGGCGGAACCTGAGAATGGGATGGCCAGCATACTTAGCAGAAAACAGTGACCTCCTGGTTTAGTGAGAGACCCCATGACAAGGCAACAGTGTAGAGAACAGTAGGGGAAGACATGTGACATCCCACTCTAGCCTTTGCATGTGTGTGTAACACAATTGCACACTTGTGTGTGCAACACACATACACACACACAGTGAGTAGAGGTTCTTGTTCTTTTCTAACTAACTGTGGGGAACTAGACAGAAGCCACATTTGAAGCAGAGAGGAAGCCCTCAACAGAAACTGACTCTTGAACATCATACCCTGCAGAATTATAATACATTCATGCTGCTTATAAATTGCTCACTCTAAGAAATTTTGTTATAGCAATATGAATGGTCTAAGACAGATTTAGTCAGTTTTATGTTATAATGAAATCCCAGAAGCAAGTTGACTTTATAAAGAGAAGAAGTTGATCTAGCCTACAGTTTTGTAGATTGAAAGTCTGAGTGCCAGTCATGGAAAGGATTCTTGCCTTGGATGCATGATCTCAGTGTAGATAGATGAGGCCACACTGGCAGAAATGAAGCCATGAGCCTGGTTGTGCCATGCCCAGGTTCTCAATAACAACTACTCTGTGAGAGTTACCAAAGGATGGCATAAAAACAATCATAACTTATTCCAAGGGTAGCACCAACAGTTAACTTTCCTAAAAAGTCTGCATCTTTGATTCCACCACATCCCAATGCTATGGTGCTTAGACCAAGATTACAACAAATAAAACCTCAGAAGATGCACTGAGAGCAAGCCAAGACTGTGGCAACATCCAGGCAGGGCAGACTCACTGGGACCATGAGATATCAATGCCCAAGACTCTCAGATGAAGGCCATTACTGGGCGTCTTAATAAAAAGCTCTCTTTTGAGGGTCTTGATGACCTAAAGTTTTCACAGCAATGTCTTCATGCCCCATAAATGGCTATACATTTTCTACATATGAGGGGGTATTTCTGTCTCTAGATCCTATTTGGAGGCCCATATAGCAAATTAATATCATGGAGATAATTTCAAAGACGTCTGGGAAAGGCTCATTCATGGTGGTGATGGAGGTGGGAGCAGTGGGGAAGAGGGGAAGTTCAGAGAGAAGGAAAACTAATAGAAGCCCCAAGGATTCTTATTCCATTTGGCCAATTTCCACCTCAGAAAGAGCTCTGGATGGCAAATAAAAGGAGAGAATGTATTGTATTATGAAACTAATGGCCTGATCTTTAATATATTGAATGATTGCCTGATAAATAATACATAACTTATAAAGCCAAAAATGTTTGTTCTGTAGAGCTGTTTATTCAGCTACTAAAATCATATATGAGGCCACTTTCTATTTTTTCCATTAAAAAAACCTATTTCATTGAAAAACAAACAAACAAACAAACACACCCAATTCTTCTAATGTAGATTTTGGTGTAATCTTTCAGAATCGTGTAACTTGCTGAAATATGAAGTCTCCTGCACAGTGCTTGCATGTTACTGTTTATCTGCATGAAGAACAGCCAAAAAGCTAACATGGAACCATTTATCCTAAGCTGAGACTCTAGTGTCCTGCCTCCCACTGGCCTGCTGTACTACTGGGACAAGATCTGTTCCACCACACAGACTAGACTGACCTCCTAAGGTGACTGCTATTTTGAGTGGAGGACCATTGAATTCTTTTCTTGATCCTGAGGAAAGTGCAGAGTTGACACCAAGAGCTGCAGGGATCATCAGAACCTAACTTCTGACCCTTTTATCCCCAAGAGAGCTCTGACACATGCCCTCCTTAGAGAGTTTCCTGGCGTTTTTTTCTTAAAAGACCTTCGAAAAAGAGATTTCGCAATTTGCTCCTGTAATCCAATCTGCTGTTTTACAATCCCTACTTCTCATTCTAGAGTTCTTTCTTTATAATGAACAATGAGGAATGTTTTAAAAAGCATGTGCTCTCTCTCTCTCTCTCTCTCTCTCTCTCTCTCTCTCTCTCTCACACACACACACACACATACACACACACACACACACACACACACTCACACCCTGACTTGCAGAGGACCTATTCAGAAGCAACAGGTGCAAGGAGTTACAGGTCTTACAAAGAGCACAAAGAAGCACCCAGTCAGCAGCAACAGTGCTTGCCAAGATTTTAATTCATCAGTACAAATCCAAATTTACAAAGAACTAATCCCACATAATGGATAAAAGGGGTGGAGGTAATGGGGGGAGGAAGGAGTTTCTGAAAATTCACATCTCAGATCCACTAAATTCTTCACTGAGCCGGCTTCATTTTCTTCCTTTTCTCAACAGATATTTATTTGTTTTTCTTAGGAAAAATGGAGTAGGAGAGATGGCACAGTGGTTAAGAGCACCCAGGCTTTTCTTCCAAAGGTCCCAGGTTTTGAGCATCCAAATGGAAGCTCAAAATTGTCTGTAATTACATTTCCAGGGGACCTGACACCCTCACACAGATATACATGCAGTCAAAACACCAATCAATGCACATAAAGTAAAAATAAATAATTAATTTTAAAAAGGAAGACTGGAGTTGAACAGTTGCAACTTAAGAACATGCATGCATGCTAAACTGATTGGGGGGGTTCGGGGAGGTGCAGAGGTACATTAGTAACTGAATTGTGGGGTGATGACTATTGAGAATAACGAATCCTTACTCCGTAGCTTGCTTTGCTCTTGCAGAATCAAGGCAAAACCCTGTTTCTCTCTCAGGCATGGAAAGGACATTCTGATGCAACTCAAAATGAATGACTCAGTTCACTACCCACCAACATTGTCTTCCAGAGCCAGAGTAGTGCCTTAGTGATGAAATGCAGTTGATGCTCTTGTAGAATACCTGAGTTTGGTTCTGTGCACCCTAGTTGGGCAGTTCACAATTGCCTGTATCTCCAGTTTCAGGGCATCTGACTTTTTCTTCTAGCCTCAACTGGCATATACACACATACATGCTCTCTCTCTGTCTCTCTCTCTGTGTCTCTCTCTGTGTGTCTCTCTGTGTCTCTCTGTCTCTCTCTAATATAAAATAATAAAACACTGTTAGTCTGACTGGGTGGCAGAGCCTCTCCCAGCTGCATTACTTTGGGGATGAGTCAGATCAAGAGTCATGGAGGGAGGGTGATGGTGGTGCAGGCCTTGAGAGGCAGAGGCTGTGAGTTCCAGGCTACTCTGGTCTCAGAGTGAGTTTTAGGACAGCCAGAGCTCTTACAAAGAGAAAGCCTATCTTGAAAAAACAAAAACCAAATCAAACAAAGAAAAACTAAAACCAACCAACCAACCAACCAACCAACCAACCAAACAAACAAACAAACACCTCACCCCCAAAAAGAAAGAAAGGAAGAAAGAAAGAAAAGAAAAAGAAGAATGGAGGGAGAACATCTCAGCAAACACCTTGACCTTAGGGCCTACATCTCTCCCAGTGTCCTCTTGGTTCACTTTCTTGGGATTCTTTCTTTCAGTTTGCCCCTAAACATTTGTCCCCTAGAATCAACGTCCTTTTCTTTGCCACTCTAACTTTGTACTCTTGCATTTGGTGAACTCATTCCTTTCTGCAACTTTAACTAGAACAGTCCTGTGAACAGCCCTCCGATTCTCATCTCCTAGTCTCATTTCCTGCTACTTTCTGAGTCTATGCTGCACTTGGCCAGGGTTACACTTTGTTTTCTGTATATTTTATAGTCAAGGGACTGTTAACTGGTCCAAGTGGAATGAGTATTATTTCTTCTCAAAGAAAACAGCAACCCTTATGGAATTGTCTTCAGGAGGGGACTCAGCCTATGCTCACTTCTGTTAGAATGTCACTAAGTTCCTCTTCTACTCTTATCAATATCCTTTGGCTTCTTACCTGTAATATATTTTTGTACTTTCCTGAACCAGGATCTCTGGCACTTCCTTTCTTCCTTTCAATGTCTTTTGTATATGTTATGAACTCATTTTAATGTTAATTTGACCTCTTTTCATTTTGTCACTAACTCCTTTTATTAATTTTTAAAACAACAACATAAAGGAAATAGTATAACCCATATCCCTAAGATCTTAGGAGATGAAGGAATGTAAGAATTGGACGATGGGGAGAAGCACTGTGAAATGTTGTCTTCTGAACATGAGGTGCAGTTGCACCCATGAACTCACAGCAGCCATGGTTGCCTGAACAAGACTTGCACAAGCCAGAACCAGTCAACATCCTACCATGGGTGGCTCAGAAGTTCATTGGGCTTCACTCCTAGATGAGAAGGTGTTGGCTGTTGATGACTGCTTCGTCCTGGAGATGGGGGAAGCATTTTATTTTCAGGGATATGAATACTGGTAAGATGTCTAGGTCCTAGTGGATGGTCTCATATCCATGCACATAAGGGCAGTGGGTTATAACAAAAGGAGATACAAAGGTAGGAATAAAATGTGTTGTTAGTTAGAGGGGATGGTCTAGATGGAGTGTGGGGTGGGTGTAATCAAGATATAGTCAAATTTCACACACTGACCTGCATGGAATTGTCAAAAATAAGTAAAATATATTAAATCAAAAATCATAAAATGCTAAATGTACATATTAGTGCAATCCTGCACTAAAATACCACTTTCTTTTCGTATCTCTGTTATGAGTAGTTTTCCTGCCAGCCTGGTCCCAGAGCCACGCCAGCCCCAAATAACACATAGAGACACTATATTAGATATAAAGCTGTTGGCCTGTTACTAGTGTTTCTTATTGGCTAGTTCTGTCTTAAATATTAACCCATTTTTATCAGTCTAAGTGTTTCCATGTGGTCTTGGCTTACCAGAGAAAGGGTCAGGACCTCTCCTCTTTGTCCTACATGTTGAATCTCCTTCTACCTCTCCCCAGTAGTCCTGCCTATCTTCCTTTCCTATTGGCCAACAGGGCTTTATTCATTAACCAATAAGAGAAACATTTTACAGAATGACATATCCCATCATATCTCCATAATAATATGAGATTAAAAATACATTCTTTCACAATTTCATTATATCACACACACACACACACACACACACACACACACACACACACAATATCCTTTGAATTTTTTTTATTACTTTTATGTCTTTTTGTGTGTGTATGTATCTGTCCAATGCATTTCCTTATGAATCCTTGCCTGTGGGTGGGTGCGGGGGAGGGTATTCACATAAACAAGAACAACATAACAGTGGCTACACCACTGGGGAATAAGTGTCCATTTCTCTCAGCAAGTATTAAGGGCCTATAGCTCCTCATGCAGGGGTGAGGCCTTACCAATCCCCCTCTCTCCATGAAGGAATGTTGGTGGACCCAGTCTTGTGCAGGTAGTCACTGCTGCTGGGAATTCCTATAGCCATGTCAGGTCAGGAAGACAATATTTCATGACACCCATTCCCATCCCTGGGCCCTTACACTCTTTTTGACCTTCTTCCTTGATGCTCCCCAGGGTTTACAGGGAATGGTAGAGGTTTCCTCTTTAGGGCTGAGCAAAAGTGTGGGATTTCTGAAGCTCAGGTTTGTATTTATTTTCCTAAGTATCTACAAAGATATTTAGCATCTAGGCTGAAAGAGATGCCCAAGGGCAGACTTTAGTTCTTGTATACATTTAATTGGGTCTGCCCAGCATCCCCTTATTTTGTTAAAATAATAATTTTTTGAAATGTAAATTACCAAGACATTTTATACAAAATTCATTTTTTTTTTTAATTTTCTTTGCAAACTCAGTAGAGCATAGTACACTGGTCCTCATTCCTCCTCAGCAAGGGGTGGAGGAGTCACTATTCACTGTGGAGAGAGAGCATGTCTGCTACATATGTATGCACTGTCCCTACCACCTTCCAGTGATCCCCAATGCAGCCCCCTTTCTTAGGCAACTTGTGTGTTTCACAAGTGACCTGAAGATATCTGAATTTATGTTTTCAGGTGATACCCAAAGCAGGTGTTCAGATGTTTAGTACATGAGTGCCACAACCACTGTATTTAATTTAGACTCTGAGTAATACAAGATGGCAAAGTTTTCCATCTCTGCGTTCCCATTAGATGTTGAAATTCTTTACAGCAGGCTTGGGGATTCATTCCAATTCCCTAATAATTACTGAGATTGCATGCAAACTTCTACGAACACCCATTCCCTGCCTTCCCAGGCAGCAAGAGAGCTCTAATGGTTAGGACTTCCTCACACTGAATTGAAATCAATTAGAGATCGCCGTGAGGACAGTGAACCAAGGGCTGAGTGATGCAGTGGAGATCTTTAAGTGCTAAGTGACTGCAGGTGCTTGATTCATGGGAGTTTGGGAAGAGTCTAGGGGGCGTAGGTGGTTCCTTGAAATAGTGGCATTTAATATGGGCGTTGGAGAAAGATGAGGATTTTACCAAAAGGGATTATGAAATAAACAGGAAGGAAAGAGGTGTGGAGCATGCTGCTGGGTCTGCCGGTCCAGGGGGATGAAGCACAGCTTATGCAGGGAGGTGAAGATGGAAGAGCCCTGTAGGGCAAGTGGTTGGGAAGTTTAGAGCTCACGGCCCCCCTTTCTTTACTATTGCTGACTGCTCATGTTGGCCTCCAGCCTCTTCTGTAAGTTTCAGCTTCTCATATCCAAGGCCCTAGTGCTTCCTGGCCATCCCTCTCTGAGTACTGTGCCCCTTATAATGAACCTGGCATAATGGGAACAGTGCAGTCCTCCTACAACTGCTTCTTGATTAGGTAGTAAGTAATCCTACCAAAGGACCCCGCTTTTCATCATATTAATTTTAAACGTCAACCTTGACCCTCAGTGATATCAACCTTGATATGAGCTTGCATTTTACCAGGTGGACGATCCTAACTCCATTCTGTGACTAAACTGAACCCCTTTCCTGTGTACATCCATATACATAAAGGGAGACACAGGCACTCCTACCAGAAGACCTGGGTGTAAAATTTACCTTCATGTCTTACCAGCTGAGTGACCTTGAGTAGTCCTTTTATTGAGCCTGAATTTCCAATTAATTAATTATTATTATTTGCACAAAGGCAAGTGCAGGCTTTTTTTAATTACATAGGACATAGTTACATCAGATGGTTAGAATTTAGGAAAAACAGTAACTTTCTAAGTTATAAGAACCATAAATAATACATGAAATTATTATTTATAAAAATCTTTATTATCTTTATGCCCATACCAAGCTATTTTTATTACTACAGCTCTATAGTAGAGCTTGAAGTCAGGGATGGTGATGCCTCCAGAAGTTTCTTTATTGTACAGGATTGTTTTGGCTAACCTGTCTTTTTTGTTTGTTTTTGCCATATAAAGTTGAGTATTATTCTTTCCAGATCAGTGAAGAATTGTGCTGGGATTGTGATGGGGATTGTATTGATTCTATAGAATTCTTTTGGTGTATATGCTTGGCTTGATATGCTTGGCTTTGTTGACTCCCTTGGGAGGCCTCACCCTTATTGAGGAGTGGATGAGGGGTTAGGTGGGGAGAAAAGTGGGGAGAGCAGGAGTGGAGGAGGGAGGAAGAAGGAGGAACTGTGGTTGGTATGTAAAATGAAAAAAAAACCTTTCAAATAAAAAATTTAAAAAATTTTTACTTAGTGTTTTCTTCTCTTTTTCTTTTTATTCATCTCTCCTACATCACATCTCAATCACACTTACCCCTCTCTCCTCTCCCAGTCCCTTCCCCACCTCCCCCTCTCCACCAGATCCTCTCCTCCCCAACTTCACTTCAGAAAAAAAGCAGGCCTCCCAGGGATGTCCACTGAACACAGCACAACAAGGTACAGTGACATTAGGCACAAACTCCCATATTAAGGCTTAGTAAGTCAACCCAGTAGGAGGAAAAGGATATAAAATGCAGGCAAAAGAGTCAGTGACCGCCCCTGCTCCCATTGTTCGGAGTCCATCAAGAACACCAAGCTATACAACCATAACATATATGCAGAGGACCTAGCTCATACCCATGCAGCATCATGTTTGTCTTTTCAGGCCTGTGAAGCCCCATGAACCCTGTTTAGTTGATTTTGTTGACCCTATTCTCATGGTATCCTTGATCCCTTTGGCTGCTTCAATCCTTCCTCCCTCTCTTCTGTGGGTGGGGTCCCTCTGGATCGACTAGTGTTTGGCTGTTGGTCACTGCATCTGCTCCTATAAGTTTCTGGATGAAGCCTCTCTGATGACAAGAGTTAGGCTAGGTACTAATCTATGGGTACAGCTGAATATCATTAGGAATCATTTCATTGACTTTTTCTTTTTTGCCAGTTGTGTTTGGTTCTATCCTGGATCTCTGATCTGTCCTGATCTATCTATCTATCTATCTATCTATCTATCTATCTATCTATCTATCTATGAATCATATCTATCTATCTATCTATCTATCTATCTATCTATCTATCTATCTATTTGAGACAGGAATTCATATAGTTCAGGCTGGCTTTGAACTTGCTATGTATCTGAGGATAATCTTGTACTTCCAAACTAAAGCTGGCTTCATATATGTTGAGAAAACATCCTATCAACTGAGCTATCTTTCCAGTCCCAATTTTTATAATGATGAGTTAAATTTGATAATATAAAAAAATGGGTCAAACATTTCTATTTTTTGAAGTCTTTTCCAATATTCAAACAATTGAGAATTCTTCTCTTAACACACTTTCAGAGCTGTAGTGTGCCTCTTAAAGACCATGTTCTACTTATCAAATAATAATGATTAACTCTATGTCATGTGTCAGGCACTGTGATATATAGGTGACTGACGCATCCTTTACATGTATTTCCTGTGTATGATCCTGGGCCTGTGTGCTGGATAGTTTTTACTGACAACTAGACACAAACTGGAATCACCTGGGAAAGTGAGTCTAAACAGCAATTATCAATATCAGGTTGGCCTGTGTGCATGTCTGTAGGAGATTGTCTATACTATTACTTGAGTCAGGAAGATCCAGCTTGCAAGGGAAGCACCATTTAATGGGCTGAGCCCTGGACTGTACAAGAGTAGAACAGACTGGCTGAGCAGATTAGCAAGCACGCATGTAGCAAGGAGGCATTTATTTCTCTCTGTTCTTGACTATGGATATGATGTGACTATCTACCTGAGTACCTGCCTTGACGTCTGCTCAGTGATGGACCAATACTTGGAACTGTAAGCTAAAGTAAACCTCTTTTCTTCCTCTTATTTTTTTTCTGTCATTGAATTTGTAAATAGTTCCTCTAATTTTTTGGTACCATTTCTACCAAGTACTTGCTTGGGAGATGATAGTTAAGTGTGAAAACAAACTTCTAGGAAGATCCTGATGAGTTTTCCCCTATACCCTGTTGTACATACTTTATAAGATCTCTCTGGCAGTGGAGGTGGGATCTGTTAATATGATGAATACCACTCATGATTAAATTACATTATATGACCAAGGTGAATTTTTTAAAATGTAAAACTCTCATTTAAAACCTTAAAGGAAGTGAGGTTTTCCTGGTTGTTTAGAAACGGAAGCTTCTATGCTGTGAAAGACTCAACGGAGTAAGGATTGAGGGTAGCCTCTAAGTGTTGAGGGTGTTCCTTAGCTAATAGCTAACAAGAACATCAGAACCTATTTAGTTGTGACTAATGGATTGTGCCCCAAACTTGAATGACCTCAGAAGTAGATTTTCTCCAGTCAAGCTATAGGTTAGAGAGTGTCTTAGTCAATTTTCTATTGCTGTGCTAAGACACCATGTCTAAGGTAAAGTAGAAGAAAGTTTATTCGGGGATTACAGTTGCAGAGGCTCAAAGTCTGTAACCATCATGGAGGTGAGCATGGCAGCAGGCAGGCAGGCAGGCAGGCAGGCAGGCAGGCAGGCATGCAGGCATGCCACTAGAACAAAGCTGAGAGCTTACATCTTGAACCACAACCACAAACCACAGAGAGATAACTGGGAATAGTATAGATTTTTGAACTCTCCAAGCCTTCTTCCAGTGACACACCTCCTCCAACAATCCTCCTAATCCTTCCCAAATAGTTTCATCAATTGGGGATCAAGTATTCAAACATATGACCTTCTGAGGGTCAATCTCCTTCATACCACAATAAGTTAACACAAGTAAACTTCAATAAGTAAACCTCAAGACAAGGACCCAGATAAGCTATAACTGGGCTCCTGATTCATAGAAACCATGAGACAATATGCCTTGTTTTCAACTACTAAACTTCTGACAAATTAGTATGAAAACAATGCCTCTTACCTGTTAGCTGAAGGGATGAATGAAGCAAAGTCTTCTTCCAGTTTCCAGGAACTACTATATGTGTTCTTGGACAGTTTACACATTTTCTTTCTCATTTTGCATGATGTCCTCTTTGTATCTACCCATCCAAATCTTGTTCATTCTTTTTTATGTGTAAATAATGAGAAGAGGTGGACATGCAAACTGTGAAAGTAATAGGCAATGATGGTTTATACTAAATGATTTATGTTCTAGGCATTGTGCAGCATGGTTTTCATTTGATTTCATTTAACCATCACACTGATTTTGAAATGCTTTCAATTTTTTCTCCATTTTGCAAATGAGAAAACTAAGCTTAAGGAGGGTTCAGCACATGGTAGAACACTAGGGAGCTACACCCTCTCTGGATTATAGCTGCTATCTCAGCCATTGAGATACACAGCTTCTAAGCTATAGTGACCACAGAGTTATGTGAACATGAGACTGTGTAACAATGGAACTGTCTATAAGCATAGGACAATCTGATTATAGATCTAAATGACCACAGAACTGACCTATGAGTTATATGAGTGTTAAGCTAGAAATGGGACCACTGAGATATATGCCAAGATGTTGCTACATACAAGATATATATAAAAGTTTCTAACTATTTCATTTGACATCTTATCATTGCTGTTATTGTTAAAATGATTAACAATATGTAAAACACAGAACTTTGTAACACTATGAGATATAGTCTAACATTTTGTCCCAGAACATAGCCGGGGTTATTTGACCTATTCAGTCCAACATACAGTTACTGAACACATGCTGAATGGTGGGTTTGGTCCTTGACTCCAGGAAACAGAGGGAAAGACAGTTTACACATTTAGACATGAGTGAGGGTTACAGACTAGAGAAGTTTACTCTCTTCACTCTCTTTACTCTCTTCAGCTGACCTTAATTTTCAAATGTAAATAATGACAATGTAGCAATGCCTGCTGGTAATCTCCTAAGTGACATGAAGTGTCCTGTTAGAATGCAAGGGATAACAAAGTCGTGTTCTGGAATTGCCATTGCTGGAGACTACGGTCCTGTCTGTTACTCACTAAGATCTCCATTACATATTTCTTGTTTGCGCATATCACGATTTGAAGTTAGGAATTAACTCTTAGCAGCTGTACTATTGACAATTGATGGCAGCTGGGAGAAGGAATAGTCATCTTTAAAGATGGAGTACTGTTAGAAACCTGCAGTCTCCAGACCCTGTTGGGCCATGCTCAACCTCCACCTTTTTAATAGCAATAAGAGGTGGGAATGTTGGGGCTCAGCAGTCTGTGGACCCCACCTCTGATGGGTGGGACACCTATGGCCACGTAATCACTACATCAGGCTTTACCTAGCTTTTACCTAGCTGGGCAGAGACCGGGTTACGAATGCGCAAGCTCCCCTTTTAAAGCAAGCGCGCCAAGCACACCTCTCTCTCTTGCTCCTCTCTCTCTTGCCTTTCTCTCTTGCTTCTTGCCCCTTCTTTCTCTCTCTCTCTTCCTGCTTTCGGTTGGCCACCAGCTACCCCCCTCTTTTCCTCTCCCCTCTCTCAATAAACTCCACGTGGGCGCTGACTCTCGTGTTTGTGTTTCTTAGGCCATAGTAGCTGCAGCAAAAGAGCAAAAAAGAACAACAGGTTCCATGAGGTAGATCATGTTTTAGTGGACGGTCACATCTATGAGTATATGTGCAGCACACATTAGACTTGGTGGGTTGAAAATGAAAAGAAGATACTAAGTTAGGAGGGGATTCAGAGGTCAAGCTGGGAGGAATGGGGGGATGAGTGAGGGGAGAATACGACCAAAAACATTTATGTATGTATCTATGTAAGTCTGAAAGAATTGACAAAACTATTATTTTATTTTTTCCTTTTATTTTCATTTAAATTTGAAACAAGGTTGCTTTACATGTCAATCCCAGTTTCCCCACTCTCCTGTCCTCCCCTTTCACCCCCCACCAAACCCCAGCCCACCCCCTTTCTGCTCCCCAGGGAGGGTGAGGCCTTCCATGGGGAGTCTTCAAAGTCTGTTATATCATTTGGGGTAGTTCTTAGGTCCTCCCCCATGTGTCTAGGCTAAGAAAGTATCCCTCTGTGTGGAATGGGGTCCCAAAGTCTATTCGTATACTAGGGATAAATACTGATCCATTACTAGAGTCCTCATAGACCTTTAAAAGAATCTGTAACCTCAGTAAAACAAACAAACAAACAAATTATTAGGTGTTAGGTGGGGTAATGGACTCCAGAATGAATGTGGGTATTAAAGACAGGAACAACAGAAATGCATCAGTGTTTAAAACCTCAATTTATGAAAATGTTGAATGGTTGGGCTGGTGGCAGGGTCTGGATTCATTATCCCATTGCCAAGTCACTTGGAAGCTTGCAAGAATGCTAGCTGTGACACAGGTGATAAATTTAGTGTCAACGTTCCCTCTGTTTCTTTTGTCTCTTCTATTTCTTTCTAATTGTTCTGAGCATTTGCCTCAAGAAAAGGAAATGGTTCTATTTCCCTAAACACACGTATTTCCTATAAACTCTACAGTCTTGGTCTTGGAATAAAATCTCAAAACTGAATTTCTAAAGGATTGGTTGGAAGCTGATGCTTGATGTAGAAAAGGAAAGCTTTTACTCAATTATCTACAATAACAGCAGGAAACACTGAGAATTACTGACACAGTAAATGGATTTTTTTTTTTGCATAACTGTTCTTTCTCAAGTTTACTTTAGCATGAAAGACCTTTATTATGAAATGGTCTTTCTAGCGCCATCTCTTGTTTTTCAAAGAATGAGAAACGAGTGTTTTTATTTATTTTTGTCTGGGGCAATGGAATCACCATGGTAGATTGTTTAGACTTCAATACTTGACACCTACCAAGATTTCATTTTTCTGCAGTTACATGGATGGTGTTTGGTGATGTGCTCTCAGATGTTGCTGTGGTCTGAGTATGAGATCTCTTTCAAAGGCTCATGTATGATCAGGTCTCTTGTTGGCAATGAACTTGAGAAGCAATTTGATCTGAAAGGTAAGATCAATGAATGAGTCTATAAATGAGTTTGTAGCTGGAAGGGCTATTAGAAGGAAGAGGTTGCTTGGAGTAAGTAGATTACTGATAGATATATCTTGTCTTTAGACATTCCTCTTTCTTCACTTCCTGGTACCACGAGGTGAGCATCTGTGTCTGCCTTATACTCCTGCCATGGCAATACTCTGCCTTGCCCCAGACCTGGAGTGCTGAAGGTATTTAACCTTAGACTGAAATCTCTGAAACAGTGAAATAGAAGAGACCTTTCTGCCATTTGATGTAGGTGTTTTGTCACAACAGTAGAAAACTTGCTTGCAGAAATGTAGTGGATATTTCTAGTTAGATTCTTTTCTTTTGTAGGAAAATAATTTCCTACACTTGGGAAACTGAGGCACAGAGATCATGAGTTTAAGGCCTTCTTGGGTTACACAGTCCAAAGTTGTTTCTGAGAAACAACATGCATTATTGAGATAGAATTTATATAGTTAAGATTAGTTGAACTAAATGCTCAATTCAAACGTTAGACGTGTCATTAAAAAGTTGTACGATTATGATGTAGTTCAAATTTCAGAAATTTTCGTGATTTCAAACCCCTCCCATTCATTAACAATCATTCCCCTTCCTTCTAGCTCTGTCAGAATCAGACAACCATGCAATTATATTCTGGGGGTGCTGGCCACATAATTCTAGTGACTTGAGTTTCATCCCTGGAACCCTTGTAAGGTTGAAAAGAAAGGACAGACTCCACACAGCTGTCCTCTGACCTAAGCACATGTGCTGTAATACACACTCATTCCTCATGAGTAATACATTAGACTAGTCAATACATTCTGCCTCTAGGAATTTTGCTGCCAAGGAAAGCTGCAGGCATATGACCATCATAGGACATAAACTGTAGTTTACACATTGGCTTTTGTGATTCGTTTTCCTCTTCACTCTTTCCCATTGCTGAAGAATTGCATGGGTGGTTTTACTTTGTTTATTTACTGTTTGCTTTTCTCCTCTTGGAAACAGTATACTGCTATTTGGACCAGGCTGGCCTGGACCTCATAACCTTCCTACCTCTGAGTGCTGGGGTTACAGATGTGTGTCTTCACACCAGCCTCTGGACCTTCCCCCCACCCCAACTCCCTGAAACATCTGCCTTTCTTAGTAACTTCTTGGGCAACCTATGCCCTTTGATTATGTAATGTGCTTGATTTTCCCTTTATTTTCCTGACTATTTTATACCAGTGCCTTGAGCAGATTTTGGTTTTCTAACTGCATTTAAGTGCTGATGCTCATCAGATGAGGGTTTTGATTCAACACTAAGTCTCCCTGCCTGGAGCAATGTCTTTTGGAGACTCTGTATCACACCCTCCCAGCACATACTGAAGAGCTACTGTGAGCAAAGTAGAGCTCAATCTTGGCAAGTGACTCTCATAACTTTTAACTCTTACTCTAATGACCCATTGTTCAGGACAACCCTGTACTTCTGCCTCACATCTTCCAAACAAAAGATGCCTTAGTCAAAATTTCAGGAAGGTGTGTGGGCTATGCTGTTGCTGAAGCCAAGAATGAGTGGTGCTTTGAGGTCCAGGAGTATTTTGTTGACAGAAGAACTTATAAGAGGGGGAAAAAAACCAATTAATTGTGTGACTGCACCCTTTCAGATGCAATGAATACAAATACATTGTGCTTCATGATGTTCATGTAAGACACCACCACCTGTTTTTCAACTCCCCTTCACAAATTTTTGTTTGTGATGTTATGCTTGCCTCTAGTGTATGTACATATTTGTGTGGGTGTGAGCATGTGCACATGTGGGTATGTGTGCATATGGATGCCAAAGGTTGATAACATATGTTTTCCTCAATGGCTCAATGGCTCCCCACTTTGTATTTTGAGACAGTGTCTCTGACTGAACTCAGAGCTCAATTTAGCTAGGATGGCTGACCAATGAGCCCCAGAGTTCTGCATTTCTCCACCTACCCAGAGCTGGGATTACAGTCTTATTTGCCATGCCTGGGTTTTCTCAGTGCTTGCAGAAGATCTGAACCCAGACCCTTGTGCTTGTGTGGCAAGTACTTTACTACCTGCCTCCTCAGCTCCTCCCTTTACTTCTGAATCCATACTTTTAGAAACACATGGGTATTAATATGATTTTCACAATAGTAGTATGTAGAAATTGGAGGAATGTTTGCAATTTAAACAATTCATGTTGTTATTAAACTTTTGTATGTGCAGGCTCAACAACAATGAGTGTGAAATATGGTACTGAACCTTTATATCACTCCGTATATCTAGATGTTACACTAAGAAAGAATGAAGCTAAAATATTTTTCAGTGTTTAATGTATTGCAAAATTTGAATTTTGTGTACAAAATTAAGGGTTCCTTTCTGAATTGAAGCATTAGTCAAGAAATGCTGTTGGTACTTCTGGTTCCTCCTGCTTCCATTTTCTGTTTTGGTCCTGCCAAAACCAAGTACTAATATGTAAGCACCTGGAATATAAACACACTTTAAATATTTTCTAAAATGAGGACAAGAGAAACTTCCTGGAATACATTTATAAACATTTATGAAATTTGTGTACCTTTTAATTTGTTTGTTTTGAGACTGGGTCTCACTATGTAGCCTCGGTTGGCTTAGATCTCACTATGTGTGTAGAGAGCGGTGTAGTGCCACGCCTTAAAGTGGTGCTGGCTTCTACCTTACACCTTTCCGCTCGTGTAGACTCTCTGGGTAAACAAGCCCTTAATTGGTTAAGTCTGTTCAGCCTGTCTGCTTCTGCATTAGAGTAGCCTATCTGCAGAGTCCACGTGGCTCACTGGGGTTGGTTAGCTCAAGGGTAGTTAAGTCTGTGCAAGGGTTCTCTCTCTCTCTCTCTCTCTCTCTCTCTCTCTCTCTCTCTCTCTCTCTCTCTCTCTCTCTCTCTCTCTCCCTGCGGGCCAGAAGCAACATGTTTAAAGGATCCTGATTAAAACTGCATGAAGAAGATCTACCCGGAGTCGCATCTTCCTTGCTGGCGAGGGCAGGCGCGTACAATGTGGATCAGGCTGACCTTGAACTCACAGAGCTCTGCTTGCCTCCACTTTCCAAGTGTTGGGATTAAAGCCATGCACCATTTTGTCCCATTTAAACATCTTTTTAAAAATCCCTTGTTTGAGGACTGCCTTCAAGAGAGCATATAGATGTTCAAAAGTAGTAGCTTATTAATTTCTCCCCAAATTTTAGTGATATGAAACCCATCATACCACACATTTAATATGATCATGTTATGATTATTACTTTTCAGTGCAGGCTGATTAAACATCTTGCTCAGAAGCCTGTTGTGTTGGTCTGATGTCACTTTCAGATATTTGATTGTGTGCATGCCCCTAGTGCCTTCACTAGCACTCTAGCTCTAAGCCTCTTGAATAGATACACTCATTAGGTACCTCTATGTAGGCTCCTTTTGTGCTATTCTCTATTATTCATTCCTCCAGCCCAAGTTTCCTCCTCATATATTACAATTATATATCCTGATGTCTCACTTGTAGGCCCCACGTTGGATGTACTATGTCACCAAGTAAGCACACCCCCATTCCATTCCTTCTCAGACTAATGCCTCATGAAATCTGGGCTACATCGCCTCTTTCCTCCTTTCTCTCTTTTCTTAGTTAAACTGCTGTCTTCCCAGGTCTGCTTCTGTGCTACTGTGTTGAGTTTTTTTTTCTTGGAATATTTGCTCTTGTCTGGATTCTCCTTCATCCAGTACTTGTGTGAATATATGATAAACATTGATATCTGCCCAACAGTGCTGTTTTCTCTGGTTGTACCTATGGACAGGTCCCAGGTCCCATGAGCTCCAGTTCACTTCATCTCCTTTTAATTCCCTGGGAGCCTAACCAAGTGCCAGCAGTAGGAACTTGATAAATGCAATGTAAGGAATATCACATGGTTTGGGTCTGTCTGTATAGTGTCTAAATCCACTTTCCTGAATGGTGTCAGACTTATCAATTGAGTGTAAGTTTAAGGAAGGAGGTGTGGTAATTAAGGCATTGAATTAAGGCCCTAAAGAGATTCATGACTTGAGTAACTCTAAACCATTAAATCAGTGAGTGACTAAGCTGAAGATAAAGGCCAGTGACTCTGTACACACAGCAGGGTATAGGACCATGATGTAAGAGAGAGGCTGAAACCTGTTTGTTACAGTGTACCATGTATGAGAATTATACTTTAAAATAAGTTTTTGAAAGTCTCAATTAATTAAACCCAAACTTGTTTTGGCCTCAAGGATCAGAAGAGAACTAGTTGTAAATGGCTTATACACAAAAGAAAGCTTAGTTCATGCTATAAGTAATCCATGGGGAAGGGGTTTCAGGATTTGTGATCCAACAGTATTATGACAGTGTAACTGTACTCCACTCACATGCTATGCTACCACTTTATGCCATCCTTAGCTCATCCTCTTCCATTCTTGTCTTCCCCTTCATGCTGAATTCTCTAGGTGTCATTGTAGGTAACACAGCAAGTTGTGACCAAGTCTAGAGGAAGGAGGGTACCAGTATATTTTCCCCAACCTCTCTACTTCCCATTGTACATTGAAACCTTCCCCACAATCCTCAGGCAAAGTTTTTTTTTTCCAAACATCACTGGTTTATTTATAACCATACTACCCTCTGAACCAACCTCTGTTAAAGGGATTGGGTTCCTCACCTATTCTGGGGCTCAAACTGGGGGCATGTCCAGGCAACTGATAGGTCTCCTTCTCTGGGTTATTACTACCTCTAACTTCTACCTCAGAAGCTCTGCTAAAGAAAATATATCCTTGTTCATTCAAGTTCCAATTCCACAGGATGGGAAGGATTGGATTTCAAAATAAATTTTGGTGTGAAGATTCCTTTATACTATGGACGTTACCATCCATGTCTCATTTCTGTGGGTTGGGATAGGATTTAGTGCCCTGGAAATGGTCTAAGCATCCTGGAGATTGACTGCACAACACATAAGAGTGATAGTGTGTCATCACTATATTTTTTTCTCCACCTTGACAGAGAACAACCTAGACAGAGTTTGTCAATCCTACCAGTCTATTCCAGCTTCTAGGCCACTAGCGTTTGTGGTTATGTGGCTCTGGAGTCACATTTCTTGTTGCCATTAACCAAAGAAACCATGTGAGCCTAGAATAACAGAATATTCTAATAGAGAAATGAAAGGCCTTTCAGCCTTGCAGGTTACAGAAGAAGGACACAAACTCAGCCCGTTATCTTTGCCTCAGAGTGTTATTTCCTTAGACAAATCTCAAAGCTTGGCTTTGTGTCCACAGGGAAAGAAACATCCCCAAACAGCACATTTCCAATGCTCTGTTTCCCTCTGCTATCTTTGAACTTTGAAAACATTGTTAGAATTTCACACAGATAAATTTATTTCAAAAGGGAAAATCAGTCATGTTGTTTATTAGAGTCTATCTACATCTATCTACACACACACACACACACACACACACACACACACACACACACACACACCAGAGCAGAACACTGTTGAGAAACAATATGTACTGCATAAACATGATAGAATAACATCTGGCTATAAAAAGGATGGGATCTTATAATTTTCAGCTATTTCAATAAACATGGATGAAATGAAGTGAAATAGTACAGTCATGGAGAAATAAATATCACATGACCTCACTCATCTAAGAAATCTAGAATGTTAAAAAAATTTCATAGACTTAGGAAGTAGAATAAGGATCACTAGAGAATAATTAGGGTAAGGGATGGAGGGATGGGAGAGTTAGCAGGTCTAAAATCACCTGGAAAAATAATAATGATAATAATAATAATAATAATAATAATAATAATAATAATAAAACTTCTGCTGTCCCTCTGTAACTATAGTTAATGATGTAATATAGCATATCACAAAAATATCTAGGGGAGTAGATTTTGAATATTTTTATGTCAAAGAAGTGATAAACAGAGAGAATTAATAGATTTAAAACTGATTTTTTAAAAAATCGTTGTTTACATGAGGACAGTCTCAGACAAGGGCCCTCACTTTCTACCTCTTTTGAGACAGTGTGTCTTGTTACTACTGTGAATATCAGTCTAGCTGGCCTGCTAACACCAGGGGATTTTCCCACCTGTACCTTCCATCTCACTGAGGGAACACTGAGATTACAGATGCTCATTACCATGTCTGGCTTTGTGTGGGTTCTGAGATTTGAACTCAAGTCCTCAAGCAAGCACTTGACCCACTGAGCCATCTGTGCAGCTCAAAATTCTGACCTGATGATTACATGTAGTATACCCCCATAAAAGCATCACATTGTACCCCATGCAGACTTATTACACATACATAGATTTCTTTGTTGTGTGATAATTACTAATACTATAAAACATTTGAAAGGGTGTGCACAAGTCATATGGTAAAAGTGCATAATGCTTCCTAAGGAACTTGAAATGTCTGTGGGTTTTGGAATCTGGGCTGGGTGGTGGTAGAGTGGATTCTCAGTGTCTCTTTGGTCTTGGGAGACTTATATGTTTGATTTAAGCTGATGCTCTTGGATGTAAGGTTGAATCAAGATGGTGCAATCTGGCCCCTAAGCTCCAGGCCAGCTGTACGAGCTGAGTCACCAAGGTGGACAACTCAGGTGACACTGAGCAGTTAGTCACCTCAAGTAGTGAAAGCAGTCCTGTTGGAGGAAAGACCTGGCCTGAGGGTAGGCTTGTTCCAGGCACTGTGGAAAGCACCTTGAGTTCTTGGCCCAGGATGAGCTTCTGAAGTTGATGAGTGAGTGGCCCATGTGATTATTAATTGTCAACTTGACAGTGTTTAGAATCATTGAAGAGACAAGCCCCATGGCATGTCTGTGAGGGGTTATCTTGATTAGGTAAACTGACGTTGGATGACTCACTTGAAACGTGGCCAGCACTATTCCATGGGCTGATTGCTGGATTGCTTTCAAAGGACAAAGGCAACTGAGTAGCAATTCTCTGCTTCCTGACTGTGGCTGCAATGTGACCAACCTCAGTCTCCTGCTGCCATGCTGTCCATGCCATGACAAATAATGTGCTCAAACTGTGAGGCCAAATGAACTCTTCCCTCCTCAAGTGGCTTTTGCCAGGTATTTAATCACAGCATCAAGAAAGTGACTACTAAGAATACAGAGTGGGCACATGCTTTTAACCCCAGCACTTGGGAAGCAGAGGCAGGCAGATCTCTGTGAGTTCAAATCTAACCTGGTCTACAAAGTGAGTTCTGGTACAGCCAGGGCTGTTACACAGAGAAACCCCATCTCAAAAACAAACAAACCAACAACAACAACAACAACAAAAGAATAGTGGTATTAGAGATACGTTTTATGATATTGATCGTGATAACAGGATTATTGGGGGAGGAAGAATGGTTGAATAGGAAATATCAGCTAAAGGTCATTTCAAAACAGTCAGCAATTTTCCCCATAATTGATTTATTTATGCCCATCAACCAAGGCTTTGATTTTATCCAGATTTAGTCATAGCCAGAGCTACAGGATGATAATATGTTTGCTAGGCTCTTTACTGTTCCTGATGTCCACTATTTAGGAGTGATGGAGAACTTACAGAGTGTCAGGAATGGACCTGGAGTACAATGCAATAGAACAAGTTTTTAGTGATCCCCTACCAGGTGGCTGGCACAAGGGCCTTAAGCACAGGGCTTACCATATAATTAGTGTTACCAGATCAACACCCTCCCCAAAGTACAGAGGGAGACAGAGGACTGGCGTTTAATGAGAGGCAGATGTCAAGGGGAGCAGATGTTTGCAGCTTCTCAGTTATATCAAATTAATCATCTGCTGACTTCAAGGTATTTCTCAGAGTCCAGGAACCTTCCCTGGAATAAATTGCTCCTGGGACTGATTTTTCAAGTGAGAATGTAGATGCCACTGTCTCAGACGCCTTGCAGCAGCTCTCCATGGAAGTAGGACATACTTAGATGGAAAGACCATACCCAAGTTCTTGGGCTGTCTCCTGGAAGAACCAGAGGGCTTATTAATAGAGACAGTCACTACTACCATGCCCCCACCAGTGCTTCTGCCCACTGTCCCATGCATTTAGCAAATAACTTTGGCATACACTGCAGACAGGAGCTAAGACGGCGAGGGGGGCACAGACAGAGGCTGACCTTACAGCTACAACAGGCTGAGTGTCTCTCTGTTGAAATAAAAAAGCTCAAGAATGTGGTGGGGGGTGAATGGGTGCTAAGAAAGGGAGTAGTAGTCTTTTCCAGGGACAAGGTCCCCTTTAGGGTATTCAGTCCTATGTGTCAGTCCTAAACACATGCATACAAGAATAACACTAAGTGCAGGATGTATGTATGTATGTTGTCTGTATATATATGTATGTAACAGTAATAATTAAAGAAGAAGAAGAAGAAATAGTGGTTTTTGAGAGGGAGAGGAGACGTGTGGGACTGGAGGATAAAGACTGTGCTGTGGGGTCGAAATGTTGTAATACAGTACTCATGTATTAAGCCCCCAAAAGTAGAAGTTAAAAACACCAAAATTCTTGAGACAAAAATATTTGAGATTTTTAAATTTTCTCTTCAACTTCTGGAATATTTATATCTGTATATTGAGATATCTTGCTAATGGAACCCAAGTATAACTGAGAAGCTGATTTTGTGGTGCTGAGGGTGCAGCTCAGTTGGTAGAGTGCTTGGCCCACGGAGCTTAGAGCCTTGGTTTTGTCCCTAGCAGGGAGCAAATCAGTTGAGTTGTCACACACCTGTGATCACAGCACTTGTGTGTGTGTGTGTGTGGGGGAGAGGATCAGAATTCACGGTCATCCTCAATTTCATATGAATTTTGAAGCCAGTTGTGGCCAGTACACGAGACCCTGATCCAAGAAATCATTTGTTTGGTCCACACCTTACACACGTGGCTTGAAGTCAATTGCATACATCTTTAATAATTTTGTGTGTGGAATTAGTTTCCTGGTGTGGAATTCCAGTATGACATCATGCGAACATTTTGGATTTTGGTTTGGGGACTCTGACTTGCAGTAAATAATGACTCATGTGCATCAGAAACTATGAACACTGTGTCATGAAAGCTATCAGAGAGAGAATAGTTATGATGGAGTTTGATTTAAGTTTGGGAAATGGAAAGACCCGGGCAAGAGGCAACCATGAGAGTTCTCCTTCTTCTTCATCATCTTCTTCTCCTGCCTTCCCTCCACTTTCTTCTTCTGCCTTCATTTCCTTCTCTCCCATGGAATCTAATCCTTTCCACCTTTTGTTTCTTTCCCTCCAAATTTCTTTCCTTTCTTTAGTTCTTCTCACTACCCTCTTTCCTCCTGCTCTGTACGGCAGCAGTTGTTGAAAGACCCATGTCCTATGGAGTATACAGAGGATCACTGGACTTAGGTGAGAGTGTCAGGCGAGAACAGTTTCGAGGAAAAAAAAATTTTTTTTTACATTGGCTGACATTTGGGATGTCTTAGAAGACAGCTGGGAGTTAATGGAATGTAGGGTGAGGGTTTCACAGTCAGAGGAAAGCCTGACTTGTGAAAAGATGGGGTTGGAAAATCCACAAGGCACCATGACAGCAAAACTCCGTAGAAGACAGGTCCAGCACTGTGGAGCATATGGTTCTGTGGCACAAGCAGCCATCAAAGGCACAGGATCTATCCTTCGGGGCGATAGTATGGTCCCACCTCTTCCTGGCAAAAAGGGAGTTATGCATCCTTGAGTGTGGCTTTTCTTATATTTGCAGCTGTATGATTCTGGGAAGTGTGTGGCATGGGCTTCGACAGGCTCAGATGCAGGACTCTGAGGACATCTCAGGTTTCTTGGCACAGGTGTTGTTAAGGTCTCTTCTTCCTCATCAAACTCTCTGCCTAGAAGCCTTGAGTGGAAACAAATATATGTCATAGGAACACATTCGTTGCTGGAGTATTTTCACTTTTCTTACTGTAATGGTCATGGAAACCCATTCCTTTTTATTTCAAGGGAGAAAGTGTTTTCTGTCAGAGTATAAAAGGAAAAAGGTTTATCAAGGATAATTGGTTGAAAAAATAATCAGTATGTTAAAGCAAGGATTTCTTTTGTTTTCCCTTTTTCCCTTTCTCCCTCTCTCTTCTCCCTTCCATCATCCATTCATCATTGATCCACCCATTATCCATCATCCTCCCTCCCTCCCTCCCTCCCTACCTCCCTCCCTCCCTCCCTACCTTCCTCCCTCCCTCCCTTCCTCCTCCCTCCCTCCTTCTCTTTCTTTCTTTCTTTCTTTCTTTCTTTCTTTCTTTCTTTCTTTCTTTCTTTCTTTCTTTCTAGAACACATTATATAGCTCCAGCTGGCCTTAAACTCATGACAATCCTTCTGCTTCAGCCTCCTTAGTATTGAGATTACAGGAATGAGCTACCATGCCCAGCCCAGCAGATTCCATTTCTTCTTCTTCTTCTTCTTCTTCTTCTTCTTCTTCTTCTTCTTCTTCTTCTTCTTCTTCTTCTTCTTCTTCTTCTTCTTCTTCTTCTCCTTCTCCTTCTCCTTCTCTCCTTCTCCTCCTTCTTCTTCCTCTTCCTCTTCTCCTTCTCCCCCTCCCCCTCCTCCTTCTCCTCCTCCATCTCCTCCTCCTCCCTCCTCCTCTTCATTCTTCTTGTTCTTCTGCTTTTTGCACAGTAGTTCTTTGTTTTGAGGATGTCTTTCTCTATAGCATGTTCAATAGCTTACCTGGCCTCATATAATAGACACCAGAAGAAAACCCCTTTCCAATAAAGAAGACCAAGACTGTCTCTAGACTTTGCTAAATGGAGGCAAAACCATTTGAGAGCAGGGTGTGCTCAAATCCTCCTGGGCTTCCCCTCTTCTACCTCCTTCATTCCCTCCCCCCCTCTGTGTACACACAAGACGATTGGTGGTATGTGGTGGTATAATTAATTGCTGCTTCCAAAAAGAATCACTTCTCTGCACTCCCAGCCCCCTATTAATTATGAGACTGCCCCTTTCTTTCTTTCATTTCCAAATGCCTCTAATGTGTGATCATGGCACAGATCCGACTTTCTCTCCAATTACACGATCAGATGGACCTTTTTCAATTTGGCTTTCAAAGCTGGTTGCTCCTCTGAGACAGCTTTGCTAAAAACATTTAATGATCCTTGAAACCTTAGAGGTGCACATCTGAGGTGCTGGGAGGGATGAGGGAGCTGGCTGGGTCTTTGTTCACCTTCTAGAGGGTGGGCTACAGCTTCCATTCTTCTTTTCGGAGTGCATCCTGCAGACTTTATCTAGCTTTGTATTTCAGATTCTTGTTTCGTAGGAGGCCAGATGCAAGGATTTCAGACATTCCCAGGCAACATGTGAGCTGTTTCTCAATACGCTCAAAACCTAGATGCCTAGGAATCTCCTTCAGGAAGATGACTTGCCTTTTAGTCTTCTGGGAACAAGGATTATCTTCTCCTTCTCTGTGATTTCTTACTACTCCATTTTCTATAATGTCTTAAGGGTACTGTGAGCCTCCTTGCTGGATGTCTTTCAGAGCATACAGAGCCTTGGCCTTGCCACATGTGGTAGCAACATGGGTGTCATCACTGAGAGCCTGTATTATGGCTGTGAATCCATATGTTACCTAGTACCTTCAACTGGAAGAGTGTGTGCTATTTTTAGCAGTGTCTTGCCACCCCCTAACACGGTTCTTTAACAAGGGCTTGTCATTATCAGTTATTTAATATTTTTAGAATTAGAAACTGTTTTCTTGGCAGCTCAAGGCTCTTCAAGCCTTTTCACGCTGGGGCTATTGAGACCTGCAGTCATTCATTCTGTTCTTTCTTTACTGATTCACAGTCGGGTTCAACATTTTTCTGTCCTTTGGATGAGATTTCCACTTCTTTAACAAACTTCAAGGACCACCTTTAAACCAAAGGGAATGGGAACTAGCAGCCTGATTGTATCCATATTTGGTTCTTTGTGGTCTTGCATCCAATGGGCTCAAAACATTTCTCTGACCTGCCAAGTTGTAAACAGGGGTACATGTCGGTCCCTTCCAAAGACATTCTCTGATGTGTCCCAGTAAATCACCCATGGGTTCTGGGTATACTTAGGAGGAGGTGAAAGGAAAAGCAATGAAAATAGGAGACAGGATGCTGTATAAGATTGCTTCAGAAACATCTTTCTGTCACCTGTGGACTCCCATTTTCTATACAAGGGACTGAGACATCATTCTGTGCTGCGTAGCTGGCCCTGAGCATGCTCTCAGACCACATGAGAAGGGGAGAGTGGTGGTAATTTTGATGTACCACAGAGGAGGTTCCCTTAGAATGCTTTTTACTATTGCACATCAACACGACACTGTAGGGATACTGTCAGTATTCCCATTTTACAGGGAAGAGTAAGGCTTAGGTAGTTTCTGTATCTTGTCTAAGGTTATTTCTGTTTCAATGACAGAGCTATGTCTAAACACAGATTTTCCCATTCCAAGCTGAGTGGTTTTCCACAGTCAGAAGAACATTCTAAATCCCCACTTGTGTTCAGCCAAAGAGATCCTCTCAGTGACATCTGAGTGTCCCAGATGTGTCTTTGTTCCCAGTGCTATGTCAAGAGACAACATTTATCTTTCCTCCCATAGATGCCCTGACTGCAGCAGGACTGCTTCTTAGGTTTGTGGGAATGAGGTCCCTGTACATCTTCAAGGACAGCTAGCCTGGACAAAAGCACCAGCATGTTTTCTGATTAACCCATTTCAGCTCCCTATGGTTCTCAAACATCTTCTAGGGGCTTGCTATCTGCAAATCAGCCATCTGTGAGTGTAACCCGTAGGCTGATCTATGGGACGTGAGTTCTCCTTTTCTAAGTGACTCAAACAAGTGGGTCCTAAAGAACCCAAGTAAGTGGGTCATCAAGATGCACACAACTGAAAAATGAGGGGACACCTCTGCAGATGGTACTAGATTGTCAGGTGTTTTGAAGAGTGTGCATCTGAGTTTGTTCCTCTCATGGAACTGGCCTGGAGATGTGTGTATATTTGGTATACATGAGAGATAGATGGGGTTTTAAGCTTGATGTGTATACCAACTGGTATTAAATGACCCTTTGCTGAGTAGGTGAGCCAGTGACAAAAGAAAAAAAATCCAAGAGATTTAAACACAGAAGATTTGGATTAAAGATCAAGCTCTACCTCATAGGAGCTATGAGGCTTTGGGTTAAACGTTAAGTTTCTCTGGGCCTCAGTTTCTACCTTGTAAACAAAGATGAGATAACATAAAAAGAGAGCTCAGGTGTTGGAAGACAATGTCTGTGGGAATGCTCTGTCTGTCCTACCTTGGGATAAAAAGGAGTTACATCTCATTTGAGCAGTTACTGGTGTTCTTATTGATGCTGAATGAGTGGAATGAATGGCCAGATTTTTTTTTACAATGTTTTTCTTACAGCTTTCATTGATCTGAAGTGGCTCCAGGTATGTTGTTCAGCTCTGTCCGCTATTGAAGCTCCTCAGACATCATTGGAAGGTCTGAGGAAGTATGAGTTCCAGTCATCTTCTAGGACCCTTGTGATTATTCTGTGGAATCACTCCTGGGGAGCAGCATGTGAGAGTGGAGTGCCCCACCCCCACCCTATGCTTTGCTAATGGAGTGTGTCCCTTTCCATGTGCTTGGGTCAGGGAAGACAGGAGAATTGCATTCATGGGAACCAAACAAGAAGTGTGTACTTGAGTTGCAGTTTGATTATATATTCAGATTCTTTTCTCTCATCAACTCCAAACAGCAGAAGAAATGTATGCTTAAGACCTTTCCAGGACCATGTTTGCAAAAGAAAGGCAGTCAGAAGTGGTAGGAAAAGTTCTCGTCCTTATTTTTCTTCCATTACCTTACACCTTGATTTTAAGATAGGATCTTTCAATGAACCCACAGGTCACCGACTGGGTTTGTCCCAACACTCTTGTTTTACAGATGTATGCAGTAAGTACTCTGCCCTAAAAGTGT
The DNA here is from genome assembly GCA_030556225.1 of Cricetiscus sungorus. Taxonomy (NCBI): domain Eukaryota; kingdom Metazoa; phylum Chordata; class Mammalia; order Rodentia; family Cricetidae; genus Cricetiscus; species Cricetiscus sungorus. Next base: position 61,835,628 of record JANBXA010000734.1, on the reverse strand, counting down.
GTGTGTGTGTGTGTGTGTGTGTGTGTGTGTGTGTGTGTGTGTGTGTGTGTGTTCTGCAGTATGACTCAGCAGTGCTATGGGTATGTGTGTGGAGGTTAGAGGTTGCTGTCACATGTTTTCTTGCAATATTTATACCTTGTTTTTTGAAGCAGGATCTTTCACAGAACCTCGTGGTCATTGATTGGACAAGACTAACTGGCCAGTAAGCTCATGGAGCTGCCTCCCCAGCACTAGGCCCACAGATGTCTACCACCACACCAATCTTTTTACATGGGTTCTCTGGCTTCAAACTCAGGTCCCCATGCTTACACAGCAACCCTTTACCTACTGTGCTTTTTTAATAAACTAATTTCTCCTCCCATTTCTACAGTTCAGGAAATTGATATTACAAAAGATAAAAGGCACAAATAAATATATCTCAAGCTGCAAGTCCACTCCTTGCTGTTAAAGAAAGCTAATTTTTAATTCCCTCTCACCTAAACTTTTCCACAAAAATTTTACTTTGTCACCATTTTGGTAATTTGTATCTCTGCTCTGTTCTACCTGACCAAACTAACCTGGATAATTCGTGAGCTATTAAGGGAACACACCATTTCCTTGGGGAGCCATTTATTCCCATCATTGCTGATAATAGAAAGTCCCTTTCTGGGCTTGATGCTAATGGCTTCTCCGTGCAGACTCAGTGCATTTTCTCCAATCGTTGGTTATTCACAAGCTGTCACTTGAAGCCTTGTAGAAGCACGGGTGGTATAGGCTTCCTAGACTCATTTTGTGGTTTGTTTTTATGATTGCCAGCAATGGGATAAGGTAATAGAAGTGGAAAGGTGGGTGCTGGGTAATTACTTTTACTGGTGATTAGACTGGGCAGACACCAAGTGCCTACATCCCTCTTGTTTGGAATTCAGGATGGGTTTATAGAGAAGCTCTAGGAAGTAGTTCTGGATTTCATTACTTAATGATTTAAATCTAAGTTTGAGAATAGAGATATATCCTATGTAGACAGAGAAATTTTCTAACATCAAGAATGTTCAGAAGTGACTTTGTTATCATCCCTCACATGCTTGGTGTCCCTCAGTAGGCTCATTATTGTTTCTGCCATTTTGGTTTAAAAATTCTAGAATCTTCTACTTCTATTTTCTCATTCCTCTTCACCAGTTCTAATAGTTATTAATAGTTGCTTTTCCATCTCCTTCCAACAGGGTGAGACCATGGTTTCTATGCACTGACTCATCAGAGAGAGAGCCTATCTCTGGTCACCACTGAGCCAGGTTCACTTGTTCTAGTCTGCTCATTATTTTGCCTTGAGTTCAGTCTTCAGAAAGCTACATCCTGTTCATGTCATTATTCTACTCAAAGTCACTATGGACTTCCTGTTTCTAGTACATAAAGTCTAGAATTGTCAGTGTGGGATTTAAAGCCATTCGTAAGTTGGCTTAGCCATGAAACATTCCCTCTCTTTTGCTTAATCACCATGATTAAGTCACTCCCTAAAATAGTTTTCCATGTCCTTACATGCATGTTCTAAACACTATTATTCTTTGACAAATCCATATATATATATATACATACATATATATATATATGTTTATATAGTGTTTAGTATTTAGTAATTTTTGTTCCCATTCCCCTTCATGCCTGTCCCACTGAACTTCCATCTTCTTCCCAGAAAACCCCCATATTTCTTGCTTGCTTTTCTGTCTTCCTATGATTCTAGTCCCTTACATCCTAATACGTACTTTAAATGCCTATCTCTTAATAAATCATTTTAATAATCAATACAAAGTGATGGATTATAGCTATATATATAGCTATTACATATCCTCATTAGACAATTAGATTGTAAAGGATAAAGTTATGCCTTATATATCTTTACACTTTCTATTACACATCAGCCTTGCACATAATATACTTCAGAAAGAGTCTATAAATAGAAATAGAATCAGCATATTGTTTAAACATTTCAGTTACATCATGTTCTGGAGCTCTAACTGGTGTTTTCAGAGCATAATGCAATTGAGAATTCTAAAATCTTTTTTGTTTCACCAAGGCTTTAATTCTCTTGCTTCATCTTCTGGTTTTCATGCCCACAGACCTCTACTTCTTCATGGTCTCATAAATATCTTGTGTAGTTTGGAAAAACATAGTCAAAGCTGTTAGCATTTGCATATATGTGGCAATTAAATTCCTTATCTTTTGCTCTGCCAAACTCTCTCCACTACTCAAGCACAGCACATAAATAAAGACAGCAATTCTTATCAAATCAGGGCAAAACCATGTAATGGGCCACTGTAGCCAAAGCCTTCATTAGATCAGAGAAATAGGCTCCTAGAAACCTTGTCATTATAGATTCTTTCAAATAGACATCTTATTATAGACACTGACCTTCTCCTGGTGTTTTGAGGTTTCAATGGTCACTAGCATATGGATAAGCATTACATACATGTGTGTATTAGATATGATATGGCATTTGCATTCATGGTTTGGTTTTACTCCAAAGTTTCAAGATATTTTAAGGTAGATAGGAAAATAAAGTCTTCTTTCTGTTTAAAAGAAGGAGTTAAGGAAAATAACTAAGGGGTTCGGTTTGAACAAACACCAGAAGTCAAGATGACAAGCTGATGCTCTTGCATTAGCAAATTTGAGTTGGATCAACTGAGGACTGGCTTTGTTATGGTATTTCCAGTATTCCTTATCCCATACAGACCAGGGTAGTGTGTCATAACACATTAAGATTTGGGGAACTAAAAGACCATTCAAGAAAAATAGAGAGAACAAAAGAAAACTGGTTTGATTCCTTCATCAACTACATCAGTTAACATTCTTTGGTTGCCTCCCAACTTGTGATTTCATCTTCCTACTCCTAATAGCTGGGTGGGTTATGAAATAAGCATGTATAAGTTCATAATAGATTGACAGATTGAGAGAATTTAAGAGATGATGGGAAACTTGGGAGCTTTCTGATCAAACTATCTTTTAGTATAAATGATAAAACTGAGTCTCAGAGAAAAGAAACAATTTGCCAAGGATTGTGGGAAATAAAACCAGGATTCATTCCAGGGACATGGCATTTAGTCAACATGGTCATGTTGAATCATCACCCAGTCATTCCTACTGTCATGCAGCTGGAGGGATCAGAGTCTCCTGAGTCAGGAGGAAAGTGCTTTGCCTTCCCAGTAAAAGGTATCTGTAAAAACTTTGAGAACAGTCAAAGTAACCAGAATCCAACTTAAGTAAGCACACATTATGGGTTGGAAAATAAATGAGATGATAAAAGAATTGGGCCAGGATAGCAACAACCTTTATTCAAGCAAGGGGTGTATTCAGATCAGTTCTGAAGCAGGAAAAGAATTGCAATCAAGAACTCAAGTCAAAGGACACCAAAGAACAAATTTTGTTTGAGTCACAGCCATATCTTGAAGTTCCTCCTTGCTCTCCATTTTAGTTTTCAACAGCTGCAGAACTCTCTTGATGGAAATAAATTGTGTTTCCAGAACCCCATTTGTAAATTTATTGTTGTAGTCTGTCTTTCCAATCTTACGTCTGGTCAACTCAGATTTATGCTGGGGAATATTAGCGAGGGTTAAGCTTATCATAGATTTCTGGGTAGGAAGACCTCCCTTAAAAGATTTCTCTGAAAAGTGCTTTGCATGGATTCCCCAACTATAGACATGCAAAGAAGGATACCAAGATTACTTAGCTCAGTCCTTTGCAGTTGGTGAGTGAGGCAGATTGACTAAACGAGGGCAGTGCTGACTTCAATGAGGGAGTGATAAAAATATTTACAGGGGATTGAGTTAACAACTAAGAAGTATCAAATTATAGACAATGATCAGAAAAAAACTTTCCAAAACCTATAGAGCAGCACTTCCCCTTAACCAAAACTCAGTGTTCTACATATACTGTCTTATTCTACTCTGGAAGGAGAATTATCAATTAATCCACTTTGAATTCTATTTGGCAGCACACATTTTATAAAAAAGAAAGTAGATTTTATTCATCAATAGCTTGAAGATTTGTCCCTGGGCAAAGATCTCAAGAAGATCATTAAAGAGATGGATTATAAAGATTGAGAGGCAATGATGGTTCCATAGAGTAAACCGATCAAGCTAAATTAACTTCTTTTCAACAAGGTTGATAGATGTGTTAACAGGGGAAATGCCACAGCGTTTCTGGGCTCCATTTTTTTTTCTAATGCACCTGAAGAGGGTGTGTGAAGATGAAGGAGTCATGCAAGAAGTTTTGGTAGGATCTCACTTCATAGCTCTGCAGGCTGTGGAGACAGTGGTTACTGATGACACGGTTAAATAGGTTAAATAGATAAGAGCTAATGAAGAGCCACCCTTAGAGTAAATGGGTTAAGGGCTAAATGGAACCAAGCATTGCCCATGATGTCCCTCATGGTGATTTAATACTTTGTACTAGAAAACATATTAGAAAAGTGCTGTGCATGAGAATTTGGAAAGGGTACTTAACATAGAACTAGGGTAATCCATATCTGAACTAGAGATCTCCAAAGTCTGAAACTATAAGGAATATTGAAAAGAAATGTAACAGGGAAACACTTCAAATGCATACAAATTAAATAGTGGTAAGTAGGGGAATATCTGAGGTGGAAGGTGGGATTCATATGTCTGTACTAGCGCACAGTAACTCCTAATAATTAATTCATATGTCAAGGTGACTGGGCCATGGGTGCACAGATGACTGAATAAACACCAGTTCTGAAGGCTTCTAAGTGAGATTAACATATGATTCAGTAGACTGAGTAATGCACATCTCCCTTCCCAGTGTGACTGAGTCTTATTCAATCCACTGATGGTTTCAACAGAATGAAAGGCCAAGTAAGAAAGTTTTTTTTTTCTCTTTGAGGTGGGAGGTCATTCTGCTCAGTCTCAGACTCATATGAACTTACATTGATGGCTCCCCTGGTACTCTGGTTCAGATTTACATCAATGACTCTTCATCCAGGACTTCAGACTCGGGTGTCTCTAAGCAATTGCCCTTTTTTTTTGGTCTGGGTTTTCCAGCCTTCACATTCATGCTATTCTTTCAGCCAGTGTATATCACTGTCTCTATATTTACACAACAGACACAGGCATACACACAAAGACATACATACACAGACACACACACACAACCATTACTTCTATTTCTTTTCAGAATGCTGAAGATTACTTCCATTTCTCCTTAAAAATAAGAAAAAAAATGGGAGCAGGAGAGACCTTTCTAAACTGGTATAAGTCATAACAATACCAAAATATTGAAAATAATCTTGTATCCCAATCAAGCAAGAGAGTTGTTATGGTTTGATAGAAAATGATCCCAAGAGATTGATAGGTTGAAGGATTTTTTTTCCCAGCTGGTGGCACCATTAAGAGGAAACTGGATCATGAGTCCATTTGTTCATTGCTAAATTCATAGCTGAATGGGATTTTAGTAGGTGAGGGCTTTTTGGAGGAAGTAGGTCATCAGGAACATGCCTTTGAAGGAGGTGTCTCATCCCTGGACTCTTCCCCTCTCACTCCACATCTGTCTTCCATCCACCATGATATGACCCTCTTTGCTCAGCAATATACTACCTGCTATGATATTCTGCCTCACCCTATATTCACCACTTCAGCCAAGTGAATGTGGACAGAAACCTGAAACAATGGAGCAAGATAAATCATTTCTCTTTTTAGGCTTCCTCGTGTATATTGTCACAGTGCTGAAAAGATGATGACCACAGTGATGCCTTTAGAATTACTCTGATAGTGCCCTGAGTAGCATGCTCATTTTGGGGTCTCAATAGAAGGCGAAAAGGACCAAGCAGAAGAAAGGCCAGAAGAGAAGATCCTTGGGAGCAGATGCATCAAAAACCATCCAATGAAAACTATCAAAAGAACACTGTGGGAGATAGTTCAGTCAAGAAAGGGCTTTCCTTTGCCTCACAAGCATAGGGATCTAAGTGCAATTCTCAGGACCCAAATGGCTGCTGTGGTGGTGATCTCTTATAATCCAAGTGATGATGAAGAGGAGACAGGTGGATTGGCTGGCCAATCACCAAGTCAACTTACCCTACATAGTGAGTTCTAAGTCTATCTAGAAAAAAAGGAAGAAAGAAAGAAAGGAAGGAAGGAAGGAAGGAAGGAAGGAAGGAAGAATGAGCAGTGTATGATGAGTTTGATACTCAAAGATGAAGTTGCTTTTTGATTTCCATATGCATGTGTACCCTTACATAGGAACAATATACACATACACATTCTAAGTGATAAAAATAGCCAAATCAGTTGAGAGTGCTATAGGGACAGATTTAAACTCTTGTCTGGAAGAACAGAGCGACTCACTCCATAGTGCCCCACACTCCATAGAGCTTCACACACCAGTGACTCAAAGCTGATGCTTAGAGAGAGGCATCTAGCTCTACCTCAGTTTTTCTATAGCCAACATCAGCAGAGGCCAGAGTGTATGTTTTTCTTCCTTGAGTCCTTATGGTTTGATGTTTTCCTAGCTAAGAGTGAACTTAACATCAGTTAACTTGAAAATATTTGTTGAGGGAGGTACTTTTTTAGTCAGTGAGATTGCTTTGTGTGGAGATGGAATTATTCTTAAATAGCATGATGGGATGTATTCTTTACCCTAGTTAATAAAAGATACTCTCCAGAGATATGTTCTCAAGCAAATACTTAACTTAGCTCATGTTTTTAAGTAGGCAGCCTAGGAACCTTCCTACATTAATACTCTTTAGTTGCATTAGCTTCTTTTAGCTGTTTTAGTTTAAATACCTGTTATTCCTTTGAAGTAGCATAATGGATTAAAACTATAATGGACAGTTTCCATTCACTCATTTATTCACTAAAAAAATTTCTTTTCTTAATAATACCAAATGAATTGCTGTTCTGAATCAGTGAATCCTATGGTACTGAGGAAATAATATCTTATTAAAAGAAATTTACTGTTTGGGATTGGGTAACCATTTGGTGCACTCTTCTCCGGGGAAGACTATTTCTTAGCCACTTGTAGTTCGTTGTGTAGGTTTCCTGCCTCCACCTCCATCTATGTTAGCATGTCTGTTGTTATTGTCCTTATTCAGCTCATGTTTAGGCATCCATACTGATGAGACTTTATGGGTGTAGCTTCCAACATTCCTAAGAGACACAAATCTCAACAAACTCCCTCTTCTCCTGTCTCTTAAAATATTTCTGCCTCCTCTTCCACATGATCCCTGAAAGCAAGTAACTGATAGGAGACGTTCTTCTGTATCCTGTTAAGATATGTTTCTCCTATTGGTTGATGAATACCGCTGTTTCAACCAATGGACAGGTAGGATGTAGCCAGGCAGAAAGTATAGGCAGGGCTACCCAATGAGTAGAATTCTGGGAGCGAACACAAAGAGTGAGTGTTGAGGAGACACCATGTAGCTACCAGGAAGGTAGGATGCCTGGGCATTCTCCAGTAAGATAAGACCACATGGGGATACACAGTTAATAGTTATGAGTTAATAATTAAGAGAGAGCTCACCAATAAGAAACCTGAGCCATCAGACAAATAGTTTATAATTAATATGAGCCTCTATGTATTTATTTGGGACTATACAGCTGCAGGCCCCAGCAGGGCAGAAACTTCCATACACAAGTAACACTGTAAGATGGAGCAAGTTATACTTAGGAATACGTATGTATGTATGTATGTATGTATGTATGTATGTATTATGTATGTATGTTTATATGCATGTGGTGATAATTAATGAAAAAAAGCTGTGCACTTGAAAATACAAAGAAGGGTATATGGGATAGTTTGGAGGGAAGAAAGGGAATGAAGAAATACGTAATCATAATAACATCTCAAAAAGTAAAATAGCTTGGTGGCACACATCTTTAATTCCCAGCACTTGGGTAGTAGAGGCAGGTGAATCTCAGTGAGTTTGAGGTTAGCCTGGTCTATTGAGCTCTGGGATAGCATGGCTATGTAGAGAGACTCTGTCTCAAAAAACAAAACAAAACAAAACAACAAAAATTAAAATAAATAATTAAAAAAGTAACCTAGTTGAAAGCAGAGACATACATGGTTTTATGTCTGAATTCATTTTTTCTTTTTTGTCTGTCTTTCTTCCCTTATGTATGTCTATGTATGTTTGGGGATGGGATGCATATTCATGTAAGAATACATGTGTTTAGAGGCCAAGGGTCAATCTTGATTGTCATTCCTCAGGAATCATCCGCCTTGTCTTTTATGAGAGCTGCTCATTGGTCTGGAACTCAATATGGTGACTGGGTGTGGTTTGAAATTCCCAAGGATTTGCCTACTTCCATGTATAAGCATGTCCTACCATTCCTGGCTTTTTGTTTTTTTATTTTATTCTTTAAAACTGTGATATAATCACATCATTTTCTTCATTTCCTTCCTTCCTTCTTCCACGTTATTTACTTCCTTGCTCTCTTCCCAATCCACAACTTCTTCCTTTAATTGTTGTTGCCATTGCTGTAGTGTGCATGTGTGTTCCTAAACACATAAACACAAACTTACTCAGTTCATATAATGTTACTTGTATGCATGCTTTCAGGACTGACCATCTGACTGTTTCTCCTGTTCCCAGCATGCCTTAGTTACCTGTCATTCTTTGTCAGGGTTAAAGACTCCCGAGATTTCCTCCCTCTGTGTTAGCAAATCTATTGGTGTCAACTTTATTCAGATCATGTTTAGGCAGTCATGTTGGTGAGATTTTATGGGTTTATCTTCTGACATTTAGGAGACCAATTCACAGCAACCCCCCTGCTCCTGCAGTCTTTCTACCCATTCTTCCAAAATGACCCCTGAACCTTAGGTGAGGACATTTTTTATAGATGTATCTTTTGGGACTGGGCTCCAAAGCTTTGCATTTTAATCAGCTGTGGTTTTCTGTAGTGGTCTCCATCTGTTGCAAAGAGTAGTTTTTTTCTGATGAGAGGTAAGAACTACATTTATCCATGGGTATAAGGACAAATATTTAGAGTGTAGTTATGGGTTATATTGGTTTATTAAAGTCTGTTCCTGGTCTTTTCTCATGGGTTTTGGGGTACAAACTCAGGTCCTCATGCCTGAAAGGCAAGCAGTTTACAAACTGAACTATGACCTCAACCCTGAATTCACTCACTTTCACAGATTAACTTCACAATTCTGCATAGTAACTGTATGAAGGAGCTGCAATTTCTATTCCCATTTTAACATTTTAAATTTGGTATGTGTGTGTGTGTGTGTGTGTGTGTGTGTGTGTGTGTGATGTGTACAGAGTCTAAAAGAGAGAGTTAGATCTTCTAAAGCTGGAGTTGTGAGAGATGTGAACATCCCTATATAGGTGCTTGGAACTAGACTTGAATCCTTTGTAAGAACTGTACATGCTGTTATCTTTTGAGCCATGTCTCTGGACTCTTTTATTTCCCCATTTTAGGTGGGGAAACTAGGGCATAGAAGAGATGTGTGGCAGTTTGTTCTGGGACACTTATTAGGTACTTAGAAAAGGCTAAGACTCTGACTCTGGAGTCAGCAGTCTCATTGCTATATTAATACTGTTGAACAACTTGCAGAATTGACAACATTGCAGTTTAAATGTTGAGATTCTGCACATGGTCCTGTAAGTCCTATTCTAGAGCAGTCTCAGAAAGCATCTACTGTGGGGGCTGGAGAGATGGTTCACTCACTGATGAAGAATGCTTGTAGCTCTTGAGTTCCATTCCAAGCACCCACATTGAGTAGCTCTCAATTGCCTATAACTCCAGTTCCAGTGTATCTGAAGTCCTCTTATAGCCTACATGGGCATCTCATATATGTGCACACATATATGCATATACACATAACAAATTAATAAAATAAATCCACACACACACACACACACACACACACACACACACACACACACACCTGCTTATTCTGGGCTGTGAGAGACAAATGGCTTCGTTGTCCTCAATTCACACTTTCATGAAGATAGGCAAGCAAGTTGAACATCTTCATGATCTACTAATTAGATGTTTCGTTTAAATCATCCCTAAAGGATATTACTTGTGCTGCCTGCAATGTAAGCTTTCTGTTACTTTGATTCTAGGATTGTCCCAGATTAAAACTTAGCTGGCATGCATCTAGGGTGTGAAATTTAACTTTGTAGACCCCTCTTCCCAGCTTAGTTTTGTTTCCTATAAGACAAACTGACTGAGGCAAGTGACTGCTGTAGCTCTCTCTTTCTGGGCGGAGATCCCAGATACCTACTTTGATGAGTTTTGGTGAAGAATAAAAGAGGTATTAGGGGCCTAGAGTTGGAGTTGACTGATGCAGTGTTTGCCTATCATGAACAAAGCCCTAGGTCCAATTCTAGCACCACAGACAGCCAGAAAGATTCATAGAGATATGTATCACCTACAGATGTCTGACACAGGAATATTCTAGAAGTGGGAATTTTTCCTTCTTTTTTCATTTGACAAATATAATGTGGTCTAGTTCTTCTTCTTCTTCTTCTTCTTCTTCTTCTTCTTCTTCTTCTTCTTCTTCTTCTTCTTCTTCTTCTTCTTCTTCTTCTTCTTCTTCTTCTTCTTCTTCTTCTTCTTGAATGTACCTAGCTGAGTAAAAGTTAAATTACTTCTTGTAACTTGCATTTCAGATGGAAGATAAGAGGAAATCATACTGAGTACTGCTCCTAGATAGTTTTTAAAGGTGAATAGACTCCTTGTACCTTCAGTGGGGTGCTGCATTCCAATGCAGTGTGTAACCAGGCATTGCTCATGTTGTGCAAAAACATCCATTAAATCTTGAATTTCCCTTCATTGGTATTAATGCTGGCTCATGTTTTAGCTATGGCCACTATGCCAATTACACTTTTCATGGGGTATCCACTACTTTCTCACATTGAGCATCCATTATGTTCTTGCCTCAGAGAAATAAGACAGGGCTCGTCATCTAGGCTATGAACTCTAAATCCCAACAGAAACATGGAAAATAAAAAGGTTAGGGTAACTTTCGATCTAACCCCATGTGCAAACATTGAGGAAAAGGTGTAAAGAACGGAACAGATTTATGTAGGCTGACTTTTACTTACAACTGTTTGCTTCTTCAGACTAAGATATTTTACTTTCTCCTCTGGCCTGCTGAGTTCATGACTAATTATTTCCATCTCACAACCTTTCAGGCTACAAGGGAATATTTTGATTAGATAGTCTGCTGATCTTTTTCTTTAGGAAACAGTCTTAAAGTCATACATGGTACTGTGAATTAGAAAGAAAACAAATGGGAAAATAATTTGCAGCCTTGCAGCCTACTAGGTTATTATAAGTGTGTGTGTGTGTGTGTGTGTGTGTGTGTGTGTGTGTGTGTGTGTGTGTATGAGATAGGGTCTCACTATGTAACCATAGTTGGCTGGGAACTTTCTGCATAGATCAGGTCAGTCTTGAATTCACAGAGATCTGCTTGCCTCTGCCTTTGGAGTGCTGGGATTAAAGTTGTATAGACCATGCCTGGCCATGTATTTATGATGGGCATCAAACCATGGTCCTGTTGCACACTGGGAAACTGCCCTCCAATGAGCTACGTCCTTAGTCCATTAACACTGGAAAGCACTGTTCTGAACTTTGCCCCACTATTCATTTATATGGTGTATAGTAGAGGAAAACTGTTGATATGGTTTTTACTCATAGATATGGTTCCTAATAGAGGAGTGCTATAGATACAGTTTATACACTTCTTTAAGAGACGAGTGAATGATATAGTGGGAATATTTCCCCACGTTAGAAAAGGAGAGCAGATTTGCATGACCACTTGGGGAGGACATATTGGGAGTTGGTGCATCCATTGCCTTGTGGTGCAGTTCTGCCCTAGATGAAAAATGTTTATTTAGAGAAAACCTTGTCCAAGAATGTTCACGGCAGCTCCATTCATGCTACCTGGGTTGTCATCTTGATTTTGCCATTTCTTAGCTGTCTGACCTTGGACAACACAGTTCTCTGTACCCAGTTTCCACACTTGTAAAGTGGTAGCAATGATATTCCCCCCACTTCCAGAGTTATGGTGAGTTAAGTGGACTAATACATGAGAAATCCTTCTAACAGTGTCTAGAAGCAGTGTTAGTTAGTGCTGCTTTTTTTTTTTAATTTAAATTTGAAACAAGCTTGTTTTACATGTCAATCCCAGTTTCCTTACCCTCCCCTTCTCCCCTGCCCCCTCCCAACCCTTATTCCATCACCTTTCTGCTCCCCAGGGAGAGTGAGGTCTTCCATGGGGAGTCTTCAAAGTCTGTCATATCATTTGAAGCAGGGCCAAAGGTCCTCCCCCAATGTGTCTAGGCTGAGGGAATATCCCTCTATGTGGAATGGGCTCCCAAAGTTCATTCATATACTAGGGATAAATACTGATCCACTACCAGAGGCCCCATAGACTGTCCAGTCCTCTTAACTAACACCCAGGTTCATGGCTTCTGGGTAGTTCTCTGCTAGTTTCCCAGCTATCAGACTAGGTAGGATTCATAAGCTCCCCCTTGTTCAAGTCAGCTATTTCTGAGGGTTTCTAGTGCTGGCTGTTTTTAATGTTCATGTAGCCATACCTGTGATGATATTTGTTTGTAATCTAACAAATGAAATTTACCTGAAGATCAGAAAAGCTGAGCAGTCAGGCACTAGTTCTTATCTCTACTGAATCCTCAGACCAAAGCTGTGAACCTGTGAGTCCTCAGACTGAATGGGAAATGCTCTAGGCATCCTCAGACTAAATGCAGTGACCTTTTGTCTCCTCCCACCTTACATTCCTCTTTCTGCCCAGCTATATCCCTTTCTGTCTCTACCTTCCTATTGCTGGGATTAAAGGTATGTGACTTCCAAGTACTGGGATTAAAGGTGTGAGTCATCACCACCTGGTTCTCTGTTTTTCTTTTAGATTGGATCAATCTCATGTAGCCCATCATGACCTTGAATGCACAGAGATCTGTCTGCCTCTGTGTCATGAATACTGAGATTAAAGGTGTGTGCCACCACTGCCTAGCCTCTATGGCTAACTAGGGGCTTAGCTCTGCACTCTGATCTTCAGGAAAGCTTTATTTGTTAGAGCACAAACAAAATACCACCACACATAGTAGTTATTCTCTTTATAGAAAATTGCTCTGATATAAAATAACCTTAATTTTTGATGGGTTCTTGTCAGGAAGGATCAATGGGCTTGGCTTTGGATCTCAGAAGACATATTATTTAATCTCTTGAAATTCATTCCGAGTGCTTGCTCTAATATCTGAAAAATTTTGGGTGTCTATCAAATGTTTAATGAATAAACATTTGGATCAATAGTTGATAGTAGACGGAGAAAGATCTGTGGCTGCTGCACCAGAAATAAATCCCTCATGACTGTGAAAGTTTATTGATTTGAAATTGGACATGCCTGTGTGTTTGAGGTTGAGACCATATGGCTGATGGATACTAACATGGGCTCTGCCACTTAGTAGCTGTGTTCCCTCAAGCAAATTAGTTATGGAACCTCTCTTGTACTCAATATTCCCCTTCATAGGTCAGGCTTAATATTCTCTCTATTTCAGAGAGCTAAGAGAATTAAACAGGCTTTCTATGGCATGGTAACTGGTTTTCTTTCAGCCTAGCTTATGCTGGAGGGAAAGAATCCTGGAGTGTGTTTTCTGAAAACTGCTAAACATGAGTCTCTCAGAGGTGAAGTGTAACTGAACAGAGAAGTCCTTCGTGTTGGGCCAGTTACTGAATATTGGCCTGGGAAGACAATTTCTACATACAGTCTTGACAGAAACCACACCTTAATTTTCTGTCAACTTGATCCAAGAAACCTGAACAGCTGCCTGGGATCTTCTGTGTGAGCTCTTTCTTTAACACAAAACTTCTATTTTGCTCCTAATTCCTTAATTCAATCAAAAGGGTTGCCTCTGGTTGGCCTGGAAGAAGTCATGACATCAATCGTCTGGACCTTTTATACAAGATGCAGGTGGGCATCTGCCTTATGACTAACAAGCAAAGACAGCTGTTTATTGCGAATATCTGCTACAAGATTGTTCCTTGAGATGTTCCAATATTAGGAGTGTGTGGGTTGCAGGGAAGGCATCTCAGAGACAGAGTTTTGTTTTTTGCATTTGGTACACTCTTGTATAAGTACTCATTGTATCTCCGGCACTATGCCAGATGCTGAAGGCAGCGCCAGTGAGGAGCAGAAGGCAGATGGGATCTGCCTTGAAGAAGCTCCTTCTAATAGGCAGATGGGGGTGGCTTCTTTGCCTATAGTTTCCTGAACATACATGTGTCTGTAGTAGACATGCATGGATTCTGCTTAGAAGAAATCAACATTGCAAGAAACTAACACATTCTAGCAGCACCAGAGAGCAGGGATTACTTTAAATGGTTGTTGAAAGGCAAGTCCAATGTCATTAGATAAATGAGAGGAATGGACATTCCCAGCTGAGAGGAGAGCATTGGCCAAAGTACAGAGGAGAGACCCTAGAGGTATGGTGGGGCAGTGAGACAGAAGCAAAGACTTGGGCTGGTGACTTTCTAGAACATTCAACAAGGTTACTTTTAAAGTGACATAAGTAATGAGGACAATGCTTACTGCAAGATGTGCAAAGCTTGAAGTGAATTACCCAAGCTATAATCCTCCTCCTCCTCCTCCCAGGCTCCAAACCTTTCTCCCACAGAGAACACCATGGCAGTTGCCTTTTGTTTTGAACGTTTTCCCACGTTTTCTATGTGTATACAAAACACATACAATTATATATTTATCCATATTTATCCAAATTCATGCAGTTACACAAATGAATTATGTATCAGTATTACTCATGGACAACTTTATTTCCCATGTAGAATTGTACTATTGTATTTTAAACATTGTTCTATATGTTTTGGTTGTATTTTGAATAGCTACATAGTATTTTATTATAAAGGTAGATCATTATTTGATTAAAATGATGATTAAGATTCTTCTCAACTTATTGTGCTGGGGATTTCCATTTATTTCATTGTCTCAAGAAAAGATGGTAAGGATATTGTTTAATGCTGTCCAAAATGCACATCTTGACTTAAAAATATCCTCTTAAGGCCAGAGGACAACATGCCCAATCTTTCCAGGGTTTTGCAAATCTCATCTCATGTTATGTTATTTGGTTTGGCTCAGGAACTCTGGGAACCCTTCAGTTGCTGAGCCTGTGGCAAAGGAGATGGCATTTTGAGTCATATCTTGAAGTATAAACAAGTTTTTTTCGGAAAGGAAAGCATTATTATCTCTGAGAATTCCACTGGATTCAACTGCAATGCTGGTCATTTTTAATTGCAATCTGTCAATGAACAAACCATTAAGAAATAAGACTCATTGAGCAATTAGTAAGGTCTATGAAGCACTGTGGCAGTGTTCCTGAATTTGCTCAATGTAGAGTTCTCTGGGGACTCTAAGGAACAGACTAGTCAGGCTGGGATAATCAGTGAGTTCTCAATGGGTGGATGAGATGTGGAGTGCACCTTTGAGGATGAGCTGGATGCTAGCCCACCAGGATACTGAAAAGGGAGTTTCTAGTCAGACTGTGTGGCGACACACCAAGCAGTTGATGGGTAGGTATCTTTTCTTCAGTTGGTGGCTAAATAACAGGGAAGAGCTGAAATTTCTGTCTATGTTCTTAGACACCAAAGGATCCTATGGTTTTCTTTGCTCATGAGTCACAAATTCCTTCTGGCAAATAAAGCAAATAGTGATTGCTTACTGTCATGAAAATAAGTCTCCAGTCTTTTGTATTGTTCATGTTTCTGCCTTATGTTCCTATTTTCAGGCATGCCATCATTCTTATTTCTAGGGTAGCTAGAGAGTTTTGATTTGCAGCTGCATTCCCAAACAAGCATGACCATGCCCTTGATCATCAGATGTTTTTGGCTATGTTCAGAAGATAGCCTGGGGTTCAATAAAGGAGCACTGCCCAAACTAGACACAATGCTCAGGTGAATTCTGGGCAATTGAAAGCTCTGACAATCTGGTCTATCTCTTGGCCTAACCCTATCACAATGCTTCCTCAATGCCATGTTCCCAGGAGAACCCGATCTTCCCAGGGGCTTTAGATGAATGGAGGGCTGTAGAAGATTTTACAATATAAGTGAATAAAAGCTTTAGGGGAAAGAGGGCTCTTCTGGGAGATAGCAGATCTGATTCCTATCCTAGAGTTGTCATCTAATTTGCCTGATAATTTTAGATAAATTGCTTTTCTTGTGAAGGACCCATTTTGCAAAAGTGAGACATATTGCTCAAATAGGCAGAATGACATGTCTATTTCCAACTGCTTTCCAGAAAACATGGTTAGACTAATTCAGGTGATCTCATGAGTTCAGGATATATGTGAAGGCAGTCTTGAATGCCTTCAATCTCATGGAAAATTTGACTTGTGTATATAGACTTCTGGGGAGAGGCTCTATGGCTTTGTTACCTCCAGTTAACAGAACCCCAAGGGCCTTTCAAACTTGAAGATGTTCTCACTCATGGGTCCTTCTAGCTTTGAAGTGAGACTTAGGAAGCAAATGTGGTCATGAGGAAAATAATTGACTCAAACCTCTTTTAAGTTATACCGTGTTACTTGACTCTGGGGACAAGTCTATGTTATGGAGGAAGACTTTTTATTCAAGAATTAGGAAAGATTCAGAGTCTCATCATTTTCATCCTCTTAATCTTAGAGTGTTTGTGTCCCTAAAAGGTTGTTTACTGCATCATTATTACTGACTTGTGTTCCTCTGGGCTCCCTGTATTCCATTCCTGGACTTTAAGGGGCTGTGTATGTCAGGGGAAAAGTTGTTTACTGCCCTATGCTCTATGCTCTACTTTCCTGTAAAGATGCTATTTGCTCAGTAATCACTGCATATGTGTCTGCTATAAGCTTGTACATTCAAACATGCCTTTGTTTTCTGAAGAAGCCAAGAGAAGATATATCCAAGAGATATATCCAAGAGAATGATATATATTGTTATTCAGCATCCATGTCCCTTCTATACAGTCAAAAGGTCAACTTATAGTTCATTCAATTTCAGAAACAGGTTTCTAAAAGATTAACTTGTGCAAGGTGTAATGTCACATACAATCCTAGCCCTTGGGAGATAGAGGCAGGAGTTCAAAGATGGCCTTAGCCACAAAGTGAATTCAAAGCCAATGCAGGCTACATGAGTCCCTCTTTTTAAAACATAAAACAATAAGCCTGGAATAGTGAGACA
Organism: Cricetiscus sungorus; assembly: GCA_030556225.1. Classification (NCBI taxonomy): domain Eukaryota; kingdom Metazoa; phylum Chordata; class Mammalia; order Rodentia; family Cricetidae; genus Cricetiscus; species Cricetiscus sungorus. The sequence goes on along the minus strand of JANBXA010000734.1, from coordinate 61,818,454 downwards.
TACCTTAAATCCCCATGCTTGGAAGGCAGAGGCAGGAAGATCTCAGTGAGTTCAAGGCCAACCTGTGCTAATAATGAGTTCCAGGACAGCCAGAGTTACATAAGTGAGACCCTGTCTTAAAAAATGAGAGAGAGATGGAAACAGATTAACTTACATTCTCATCTTATTAGAAATGATACAGTGTATATGCTGTTTGTTTTCTCTGTCAGAACACTTAGTGTGCAACGTTAGAGCTCAAATGTAATTTGCAAGAGCTTATGAGTTACAGCTATTGGGACCTAACTGTATTATTCTAATATTACCTATTCAATTACCAATTATAAACCAATACACTTCCATTGAAGAAGAAAATAAGAATTTCTAAGTCTCATTACCATGAGCCATCTTTGCTTTTTTTCTGATCTTCTAGTATTCTTTTAATACACATACACACTTTTACAATTACTGAACTAAAACTGTACATGTATCAAACAAGCAAATCTTTCATTTAATGGTAAATTGTGAACACTTTTTAATTCTTTTACTTTTTTGCTTACTTTTAATAAAAAAGAAATTTTAATAGACTTGATTATGCATTTGGGAATTAAAATATAAACACAGCACAATTCTCTAATTTGTTAATTGTTTTCTCTGTTGTAGACCTCAATTAGTTCCATCTTTCAAAAATCAGTGTATGTTAATTATATAAAGTAATGGGGTTTATTATGACATTTAAGTACATTTATATAACATGTTTTAATCATATCCAGCCCCCATTACTGTGTTCCTTCCCTACCCATTATTTACTATCTTCTTTTAGATTAGTAAAATATTATTAATTAGTTTTGTTTTGTCGAGACAGGGTTTCTCCGTGTATCCCTGGCTATACTGGAACTTAATCTGTAGACCAGGCTAGTGTCAAACTTAGAGATCCGTCTGGCATTGCCTCCTGACGCTGGGGTAAAGGCATGCACAACCATTACCTTGCCGAGATTATTTTATGTGTATGGATGTTTTTCTTGCATGTATGTCTGTGTACCATGAACATTCTTGGTGATCTTGGAAGTCAGAAGGCAGTCTTAGATTCCCTTGAGATGGACTTATGGATAATTATGAACTGTCATGTGGTTATTGGGAATTGAACCCAGGCCTTTTGCAAGAACAACCATTACTCTTAACCTCTGAGTCATTTTTCTAGTTCCAAGGCGGAAATTATAAACAAAGATGCTATAGCCCCTTTGAGTGATGCATCATGGGTATGTATCTTCTCTCTAAGATGCTACAATAGGTTACTTGCTTGATATGTACAGTGTTTGACATTGTATCTAGAGTACCATATGCACTCAATAGCTATTCACTGGCTTATTAGTTAGAATCGTAATTTTAAATCTTTATGGTAACAAGAAACATGGTGCAATGGGAGAATTGACCTCTTCATTTCCTATACACTATGCTACATGTGCCTGTGCACACACAAGCACACAAATCTTAAAAATGTCATAGTAGTTAATTGTGTCAATCCCACTAGCACACTGTAACATCGTTGTAAGAGTGGAGGATTCCTCCCTATTCTGAGATTGCTTTACCCTCAAAATAAATATGGATGCATAGACAAAGAGGTAACTCAATGTGCTGGAATGTTCTGGTCCAAAAACACATAGTCTGTTGCGCCTCTTTAATTGTTTTGTTTCCTGTGACAGGTGATACTCCCTGACCTTTTCCTACATGGCTCTTGGGATATTCCACAGGTCTTTGATTTAAGCTTCATCTTTTCCATTCAGGAAATAATCCAAGCAAGGCTCTTACTTTTCTTTACAAGGAGAAACTGCCAGGCAGCAATCAACCCCGGAAGGTCTCAAGATTCTTTTCCTTGAGACCAGAGACCCTAGCAGCTGAAAAGAAAACAAATTCAGTTGCAAATCTGGTTTTGAAATGAGGAGTGAAGAGCCTCCAATTTGAAAATAATCACATCCACTGTATCTTCATCTTCCAAATGAGGACTCTCTTACATTTTAGTTAGTCAGTTTGTAATGTTCCTTTTATTTCTGTTCTCAAAGTCTTGACATCACTAAAAATAAATGACTCAATTACACTTGTGCATAAGCAGCTGGAAAACGACCAAAATGTTCCCAGTCCTGAAACTGTGTAAACAGAGACATCAGAGGAGGGGAAAAGAGAGAGAAGGAAAGGGGAAAAATGAGGAAAAAATAATTTTGAAAATAAAATGATAAGATACAAAAACTCCCCCGGAAGAGGGAGTATGGATTGCACATACTTGCTTCCTGTAGCCCATAGAAACCCATCAGTCACTGGGCCCAGGAAGCAGAAAAAGTGGGAAAATGGATAAAGAAGCCTTAAAAACACCTTACAAAATGATGTGCCTGGCCAGTACACATCCTATTGCTCATTGTGGGAAAATGTTGGCAGCTGCCTCTGGTCAGGTGTTCCAGGATCCTGGGGCCTTCATTTAGAACTTGAAAAAGAATGGAAAAACTGGAAACAGAAAACTGTGCTGACTAACAAGCCCCCAAATAATACCACAAACCCCTCCAATTTCCCCAAACTGGCGTTTTGTGGTGGCTTTTAGCTCAGACAGCAAGGTTTTAAAAAAGAAATGTTCTAAATGTCCCATGCACTCACAACATTCTTTTACTTACTATCTTTCATAGAAGAATATATTTCGTCTCCTAAGTGTTCTTTTGCCAGGAAAGAGAAGCAATTCTGACCAGCAGAAAACCTGACTGTCCTTGTCCCTTCGTCCTTCATATCATCTGTGGATGAGGGAAAGGTCGGAAGAACTGTGTCCCTCAGCTGAATCACCCTCTGTCTGGCTGCACTTCAGTTGTGTGCTTCGAGGGGAGAAAGTCACTTGACATGAAAGCCGTCAAGGGGCTGTGTAGGGGACTACTAAGAGTCAGGTTAAACCTGGAGGCCAGAGCTCAAGGTGCTTCTCAAGGGTGACCAGGCTTGTCCCTGTGATCTCCCTCTCTCCATCCCTCCCTCTTTTCCTCCCCTTCTCTCTCTCTGGCGCTGTCTCCCATCTTCTGCTTTCCAAGCCCTTCTTTGGCTTTCATTTTAATCAGTAAATGAAGTGCCTGTTGGGGCCAAGGAATCTGTCGAAGAGCTTTCTTCTTTTCCACACAAAGACAGGCCAAAGGGGAACTGCTTAAATTGCTTCCAGCAGGATTTAGGTTCAGCATGAAGAAAATCTCCGAGGGCGATGAGCTGCTGGAATGCATTAGGAAAGGAGACTGTGAGATCGACTCCAGGGATCTCCAAGGATGCGGTGGAATGCTAATCCATCCTTAATGGCTAATATTTTGGTGCAATCAGAGCTCGAAACGTGGATGACCTTTCAAGTTCCTTTACTCCTATGATGAAAACAGACACTGCCCTAGAATGACAGTTGTGGTCTCCAGGTCTTGCTTCCTCTAGGTCACCCAAGTTTCCTTAGGCAGCCCTCATCCCCCATCATGACCTCCCTTCCCTGTCACAGCTAACACAAGGGTATTGATCTGTGGGTGAGGTCATGTCGGTGGGGAAGGAGGATTCATTTTTAAAAAAAGAGGAAGGATGGACTCAACATAAAGTGAGTCGACGCCAAGATTCCTAGGACATGCTGATGGTTTGAGGGAGGAAAAGGACAACAGTCTATTATTAAATATTCCATGGAGCAGGAACTGTGCCAGAACTGGAAAGCGAGGCCAAAGCTCTGAGGCTGGGCAGAAGGAAGGTGAAAGGAGTGCATTTGGTAGCCACACTCTTCATGATGGAGACCCATGTCTCAGAAGATGTGTGCCAAAAGGAGTTGAGGAGGTTGTGAGTGTGGGATGAGAACATGTAGGCAAACCTAGCTGTTAATGAAAAAGACCACCTAGGAATTCACAAATGAATATATAGTGAGATTGCTTCAAATGTATCTTGATAATAACATTGCTCCATCACTGTTAGGCCATGTGCTTTCTCCGGTGAAGGCTGGTGGGTGGGAACTATGACAACTTGTTCTGGGGAAGGAGGCCAATTTTTGAGAGTCATGAGAGCCACTCAGTGAGGGTTGCATACTCAGATCTGATTGGAGAAACAACCATATGGTTATCTGAGTTTGTTATCTGTCACTATGACAAAATACCACAGACTGAGTGACTGAGAAACCAGAGAAGCAGATTTGGCTGGTATCATACCTGGAGCATTAGAGCTTTGAAACTGAGGAACTGTGGATGGTGATCCCACCCTCCAGCTGCACCTCACAACATAGAAGAAGATACCACATGGAGAGAAAGCCCTTAAGCCATTTATGAGGTCAGTGGCCCCATGACCTATTCACTTCTAAAAGAACCTGCCCTTTAATACCATCACCATAGCAACTACATTTCAACATGAGTTTTGGAGGGGACATTTAAACCAGAACAAGAGGGTACTTTCCCCTTCTTTTCTCTAGACCAACTTGCAACAAAAGTATCATTTAAAAAAAATCACTTGCTAGAAGCAATCTTTATGTTTACATGCCATGGTATGGTCTAGCCAACATGTAGTTATCTAGTTTGTGAGTTCTTAGCTAATAAGCAAAGGGAAGTGTTTCATGGTGTCATGGATTCAACACTGTCTTCATTATCCTGAGCTAGGTTGTAGAACTTGAACTCCAAGAAGAATAAGACAGGATTCCTGGCCTTAATCCATTCAGACACAACCGTTTGCCTATTCCAGGCTTCTATGCCATGGAACCCTGATGTAGAAGAATGGAACAAAATGGTCATGATCAGAAAGGGTGATATCTTATATCACATTTTGTTTAAGGATGAGATCAAATCTAATGGGAGAGTGTGATCAAGGAAGACTGGCAGAGTTGTAAGAACTAGAGAAGATTGAACACCATACCATATAACATCAAACCATGCCATATCATACACACAAAACCACACCACATTATACTATGTGCCAAACCACACTACAACATACCATAACATACCACACCATACCATATCATACCATACTATACTGCCCTATACCAGAATACATCATACCATACTATACCACCAAACCATATTATACCACACCAGAGCATAGCAGAGCAAGCTGCACTATGCATGCCATACTACACTAAACCACACTACCCTGTACTATATCATACCACGCCACACATTAGACCATGCCATGTTTTCTTCTTCACAGAAGCCAGTTGGTTAGCGAGATCAGAGCATAATACCTGAACCTAAGATGAACAATAAGGAGAAACTGTCTAGAAACAGTGGCCACAGGCTCGACTCCTACAGGCAAACGTAGAGTACTAGGCTTCCTTTCTAGAACCTTCTCCTCATGGTGCCTTTAAGGCAACAACAGGTCCTGAGATTTCAGTGATCCCTGGAGATGGGTGGGATGACATTATTGTTGAGTGGCAGGGAGAATGCTAATGACCTAGGGCTGGGAGTTGGTCATTGCCTGAATCTTACCACTGACATTTCTAGGAAAGAATTTAGCCTTAATAATTTTGGCTGCAAAATATTGGTAAGATAACTCCCCATTTTTCCCATCCCATGTTTGTCTCCTCTGAGGCAGAGGAAAGCCCCAGACAGCAGCTTTCTGGTAACACAAAGAGTTTCCCATAACCATGCACTGTAAATTACAGGCACGACCCTCTTCTTTCTCTTCCTCTTTGTTTTGTTCCCCGAGCAATATTGTCAGAGTCTATGCAGTCTCATGAGAGACTTGGCTGGCAATCAGTGGGAGACGCTATCCCTTTGGCAGCAGTTCTGAGTGACTACGCTAATGTATTCCTTTTTTTTTTTTTTTTTTTTTTTTTTTGCTCAGTTTCTGCAAAATTGCATTATGGTTCTACACTGCTGAGGGACTGGAAGGAGAAACCAAAGCCCAGAGAAAGTGAAGGCATAGTCTGGCAAAGGTGCCTAATCAAGCAATATGATTTCACCAGTCACAAGCCCATTCACATATTCACAGAATCCCTGCTGTTTCCTTGGGATGTGGCTTCTTTGCAGTCAATGGGGCTCAGGGTCTCTGGCTGACCACGAGGCAGCTGGGGCTGTGATGAATCTATGGAAGGAAAATAAAGCTGGGGACTGACTCCATTTTCTGGGTCCATGGCCCTTATCTCTATCTTTGACCTCACAGACTCTGATTTTCAAACAAAGCCTAGCTCAAAGTGAACCCAAAAAACAAGATGGATGGTGGGACCTGCCTTCCTTCCTACCTTGGTGCCATAGGAAATGAGCATGCAAACACTAGCTGAGACAGTCTATGAGCCTTTCCAACCATCTCCTCCAATTCCTTCTATGCAACAGAGTTGGCAAAGGGGAGGGGGAGAGTGGGTCTGTGAGACTGAGCCTCAATTTCCCTAAGTTTCATTATTGGGTGATGAAAATATTTTCCCCATCTGGTAAAAAACAAAGAGGCTTCGGCCACATCTTTTTCCATCTTGGGGCGGTTTCCATATGTTCCTGACAGTTAGGGCTTGTTAACTTCCTCTGGCTTTGTTTTCTGAGACAGTAGAGTGGCTAAGGGTGAAATTTTGATCAAGTGCGTGTCCTCTGTTTTCAAATACAGTATCATGTAGGGAGCTGGGAAGAGCTGTCAGAGACCCAGGGATTTGGGAAATAATGTGAACTGGATTTGAAAACCATTGTTTAAATCCTTCTCTAAGCTCAGCACAAGGATAGAGAAGCCTTGTATACCACCACTAGTCACCCCTAAGTCCCTAAATTGGTGCTGGCCAGTAGCATACATTCACAAGTACTTGTGGGATGAAGATGCAAGAGAAGCAGCTTGCTGTGATAATTACGTAATTGACATAAACAGTGCCAGGGCTGGAGATGTGGCTCAGTTGGTAGAATACTTCCTATTGTGAATATAGGCCTGGATTTGACCCCAAAGAGCTGCTTAAGTCAAGCATGATGGTGCATACTTGTAGTCCCAGTCCTCACAGAAGTAGAGGATGGAGGATCAGAAATTCAAGCTTCTCCTTGGCTGTTTAGCAAGTTTGAAACCAGCCTGACCTCCGTGAGACCTTGTCTCAGAACCAAAATCTAATATTACCCAAAGATAAATTGTCCCAACTGATTTTTTTAAATTTAAAAGTGTTTTTAATTAATGTATAATAATTGAATATATCTGTGGGGTACACAGTGTGTCACACCCCTCAAAAGACCATGACTGTACCTGATCACAGTTTCCTCCAATGGCTGCTTCTTGGGACTGTAGCAGTATCTTCTTAGATTGGGATAAGATTGAACAATCGTTTCCCCAAATTCTAAGGTCTAGGATTCTGACCCTGTCTTTTCTGTTTTTAATTCATCCATACAGCCATGGACAAATACTTCTTTTCTTATGATCTCAGTTTTCTCATCTGTAGACAAGGGCTTTACATTTCTATGACCCTTCCAGCAACAGAAATTGGGGAGAAAGAGGAAAATGATATTCAGGTGGGCATTTTCGAATGAGAGTTTCATCAGGCCAAATGCCTCTGTTCCTTTAAGAACTCCATCCTTCAGGGTTACAAAGTTGGGGAACTAACTGGCTTTTCCCCTGAATGGCTGTTGCACATAGGACAGCAGGCTCTGCACACTGTCTGGGCAGCACACTACAGCTGACCCTGTTGTCAGAGACACATGTGAGCTGGCACTGGGGGCATGAGGGCAGCAGGGCTGACCCTGCCCCTCCTCATCTGCCATGTGGTAGTGTGAGTGAGGGAAAGATGCTCCCCCCCCACACCACCCCTTGCTATCTGCAGCAGACCAGGCTATCAAGTTGGCCACAGGTCATGAAAGTCAGAGGGCTAACCTTGTCCCTCACTGGCTGCAGCTTCCAGAACAGCAGGCCCTGCACCCCTACCTGGACAGCACACTAGAGCTGACCCTGTTGTGGGGGACACAGATGAGCCAGCCCAGAGGGTATGAGAGCAGGAAAGCCTACCCCATCCCTATACCCCTGCAGTATCCAGAAGAGAGGACCCTGCCCCTCACCTGGGCAAAACAACAGAACTGGCCTGCTGGTGTGAATGTGAGTGGGCTGGATCTAGGGAACTGAGAGCAGGAGAACTGGCCCATCTCGTTGGTGTAGGTACATGGGGTGAGCTAGCCAAGGCAGCACTAGAGAGCTTACCCAGGTAGTGATAATGAGGGGAAGCTGGCAGGCTGACCAACCCAGCTACCACCCAGGCTCAGAACCAGGGCTGTGAGCTGGCCCACCCCAACATCCATGGAATCAATGAACTGTTGGAGCAGGTGAGGGGGAATGAACCTATAGACCCAAAACAGTAGGGTCTCCATGATACAGGACAATAAGAGGATGTCCAAGAGGACCCCAATGAGAGCCCATTATCAATAGTGTAGCAGAAATCCGAGGCCTGGAATCAGACCAGTGACTCTGCAAAGAACACTTGCAAGTAAAGATGAATGGATTTAAGGGTAAACTGTATCTGAACAGGCCACACTACAGTTTCCAGGATGAGATTCTTCTTCTTTTTGTTTTGTTTCTTTTAATTGTAATTTTGTTTTGCTAGGGAGGTTGCAAGGGCAGAGAGTGGAAGCCAGGGGATGGGGGGGATGGGGTTGGGGGTATGGGGGGATTAGGATGCATGAGGTGAAACCCACAGAGAATCTATAAAAGTTAATGACAAAAAAAACAAAACAAACAAACAAAACCAACTAACCAACAAAAACCCTTAGCTCCATCCAAGCTTTGAACTTGGAAGATGACAAAATAAGTACAACTGTTTTAGAGGAAAGGGCTATGCTGGAACAATGGAAATGGGCACTTGCCTAGAAACAGTACTTCCTTCCCAAATGGGCTGACTCTTGTAAATGTTGCCCTCAAAAGCCACATCTAGGCCATTCTGCCTCCTTATGGCTCTTCACTCTAGAGACCAATCTGACACAAGGTTTAAGACATGCAGTAGCTGAGGTTCTCATCTTAGTGCCCAGGACTCAGACGTTGCTGCTGCTGGCTGCAGTCTAGTAGTTCAGTTTGAAAAACTGATCTCTGGCCTCCATCTTTTATTCTTCATCTTAAATCTGAGAGAAGTCAGAAAGTGTTTATTGACATATTTATTCTCTGGTCCTTAACACATCTCTAGGAAATGCTAGGCTCATTTATTTATTCACATACTTTACTATTTATTTATCTAACAAAGAATCTCATGTATCCCAGGATGGTCTCTAACTGACTTTGTAGCCCAGGATGACTCTCTCTATTGGCCCTTCTGTGCTACTTCAAAGTGCTGGGATTATAGGTATGCACACTACACACAGATTATGCAGTCCAGGGGATGAAGCCTAAAGCCTCATGCATGCCGGACTCTACCAACAAAACTGCACTCATAGCCTTCCCTTAATTTATTTGTGACTCCTTCCTTCTCTTGTCCCCTTACCATATACTGCATGCTGTCCTCACCAACTCACCTGTTTCTACACAGACAGTCCTTCTATTGTCTGTTCACATTGGGACCTTGGCTGCATGTATATAACCTGTCCCAGAATTTATTAAACTCTACAGTTGGTCTGGTTAAATGGGATTAGACTTGGCCAGAAGAGTTAGGCTGGCCACTGGCAGGGTAATGCAAAGTGGGAAAAGCAGAGTCTCAGTCACAAGCCACTGACTCGGTCAAAATTACATTTTTTCAGAGATAGTATATTGGCCTCTCTTAACTGAAAGATCAGTGCTATAGGGTCCTGGAGGTAAAGATGAAGATGTGTTAAAGGTTTCTAACAGCTGTTCCTCTCGCATGCCTGGAGGATGCCTGGAGACATTAGGACATTGATACTGCTCAACTTTTCTCCCCACCAGGAGCCAGGTCTCAAGTTCTAAGCTCATGTCAAGTAGATGGGACCCTACTATTTCTCATCTACACCTCTATCTATCCATATGCTTCGTCCATATCTATAGTGTCTCCCATTTTATGAGAAGTCTTGTTAAGATCTCAGTCCTCTGATTCTAGGCACTCTTGTCTCACTGGTTGATGATCATATTGGGGAACTAACTGTTCAAAGACACCAGATAAAACTGCTAAGTGTGATACCCCTAGCAGCAGAGCTCAAGTGGATAGAGGCCAAGGCTATTTTCAACCGGCAGGGCCTGCAACAGTACATCTATGTGAGGAGAATCTTATGGAAAGAGGTCCTGCTGCGACCACAGTCTCCATCATCAAGTCCAAAGTGCAGAGGAACAAAGAGTGAGTACTGAGGTCGGAAGCGGGATGGATCTACAGCAAAGCAGAGCGTGAAGTGATGAATAATTCAGAGAAAGCAGGGGCGCTCAAACTGTGGACAGAGATGAATGGCATCCTCACATACCAGCAAGTAGGCAAGCTTTAGAGAAAGGCCCTTAGAACTGGGCCTGTCTATTTTCTGGGCCTTACTTCTGTGTGGGACTGAACTTCCTTATAGCATCTGATGAAATGGGCTGCTCTCAGAGCAGGACCCATCCAGGCTGCTTCCAGTACAGTGTAGGCCGGGCTAAACATGTGACCTATTTCATGCAGAGACTGTTTGGTTGCAAATCTTGAATAAGATCTGCTGAGACTGTCTGAGTGGAGACCGGAAGAGAAGGCAATCCCCATGCCTTTTATCTTGTTTTTCCTTCATGCGAGTCAGTTCTAAAAAATCCAGAAACATCCTAAAAACTGAAGGGCAATTTTCAAAACAAAGCATTTCTTTACTTAGTAGGGAAATCTGCTGCCACACCCTTCCCTCTTGTCTGGGCCAGATCTGTCTGCTCCCTGCTGTCACCATGTGTTGGTGAAGTCAGAACACTGGCTGAACCAGCAAATGAATGAATGTTACAGGAATGGGTATAAGGCATTAGTTTACACTGTTTGCTTGTGGACACAGATGAAGAAGGCCAGTTCATGATTTTGAAGCCCACTCACAGCGGAGCCGGGTGTGGAGGGATTTTTGAAGATGCTGTCTGATTCCACAGGAATGGGTAATCCAAGCTGTCTGTGTGCATTCCTCTCATTACAGGAGAAATCCCAAGGGGGACTTTCATGCAAAGGGCCAGACTTGTCTCCAAAATATTATGAATTCCATCAGATTGACTTTTACCTCCTGAAGAGATGGGAGGAGAGGAATTCAGTGTCTCTTTAAAAATTGATAAATTGATCGTTCTGGGAGAAGTAGACTGGGCTTTGAACAAAGGGCTGGGCATGGGGGGAAAAAAAGCCACATTCCTGTGTTACTGTGTAGAAAACATGCTCATGGTCACTATCTCATTTAATACCGAACACTTCTACAAAGGCTGCTGTTGTCCCCAGTTTGCAGATGAGGACACTGAGGTACTGGGCTGTCAGGCAGAGCCTGCACTTGGAGCTAATTTTTGGGACACTGGAGTCCATGCTATCCCAAACACCTCATTCCTTGCTCTCATGTGTGGCAGTAGCATGACTCTTTGAACACATAGGCTTCGACTGTGAATCGGTCACCAGTGTGGGACAATGGTGGATCTGTCTTTAAAATGATGGATGCCGTATGTTAGTGCACACTCTCTATTTTAGTTGACAGCATCACCTTGTGGATGAAAATACATCTGGTGTGTGTTTTTATTTGTAAATATGTGTTTACTCTAGCGATTAGGGATAATGAGCTCAGCTATTATGCTGTCAGTCAGAGTTGCTTGGGGATTGTAACTTTTTTCCCAGAGTTTATTTTATTTTATTTTTTTAAGCAATCAAACTATTATTAAAAAGAATGAGCCAGTAACAATGCTTAATCAGCAGATGGACGGAATGAAAGCCGCTTTGTTCCTGGCTATCTTGATTAAAATGTCCTGTGATTTTGCTTGCTTCATTAATAACTTGGGGAGAATTTATAGCAGTTGTGGTTTTGTGGTGAGAGGTAAAAGGCAACAGTAGGTAATGGCAGCTTATTGGAAGCACAGAAGGACCTTGGGCCTCAGCCTTAGGACCTTGAAGACTGGTCATTTTACACTCCCCTAATGCGGTCTCCTCTCACTATGCACACCTGTCTCTCCATTTCTTATTACTTCTCTCTCTCTCTCTTATCTTAAAGAAAATCTTCGCATGTCAGGAGCAAGCTAGCCCACACTCTGTCATGGAGTGGGAAGGGGTTCACGCCCTTCCACCTCTAGCTGAGCAGTCGTTGATTGTGGATAACTTCTGGAATGATGGTGTGCCCCCTGACACGTCAGCCATGTTCCAGTGGATGACCCCACATCCAGGAATATATAGGTGGCACAAACTGGATTTGATGAGTTGGGGTGTGTGTGAGAGAGAGAGAGAGACAGAGACAGAGAGAGAGACAGACAGAGAGAGAGAGAGAGAGAGAGAGAGAGAGAGAGAGAGAGAGAGAGAGAGAACATGAAGTTAGTGGGCAGTGAGGTAGGGGTATAACTGGAAGGGTAGAGGAGGAGTGTGGGGGTTAATATTATCAAAATACAGCGTATAAAATTCTCAAAAAAATTAATGACAAATTAAAACAAACAATACCCCAAAATGTTATGTGTCTGATGTCTCTAAGTATATGCATCCATGTTCCAGTGTGGGGTGTTTATGTGCGTGTTCTTGAATGCCACTGCATTGGAATGTGGCAGTCAGAAGATAACTTTGGGTGTTGGTCTTGCCTTCTATCTTGTTTGAGACAAGGTCTTTGCCTTAGGAGCTCTGAGTGGCAGATCAGCACTAGCTCCGTTGGCTTTATGTGAGTTCAGGTCCTGATGCTAATACAGTGAGCACTTTACTTTTGTAGAGTCCAGACAGCCTGACCTTGTAATTCTCCTGTCTCAGTCTCTTAAGTGCTATGATTAAATGGGAGCAGGTGAGGTCAACATTTGACTTTTGTGACATGATATTGACATCTACAAAATTCATGCAGAAGAACCACGCAATTGGGGTCAACAATAAATATACGCGCACACACACCCATCATAATGTTTCAAGCAAGTGAATGATTTTGTGTGCTGGGTGGCATTCCTGGGGTGCATAACACCCTTGTTGCATGTGGGGCCTGCCTGGCAGGCACACATCATCATTTTGGGCTTCTAAGTTCAGTTTATCTATCACATGGAGAGATTAAGGCAGAACATGTGTGGTAGTTGTCAAATGTTTGGGAACACAGACCCACATTTTTAAGGTTTTGAGGAAGCAATCCTGCATTTAAGGACTGTAAAAAACCCCAGCATGATCATCTATCCGTAGTGCCCACGACCAAAGCAAATGTTCCGGACTCAGCAACCAACATCCATCCTGTCCACTGTCTTCTTCCACTTTCTTTCTTCCTTTTCCTTTTTCTTTTTCTTTTCTTTTTTCCAAGACAGGGTATCTCTGTGTAGCCCTGGATGTTCCGGAACTCACTTTGTAGACCAGCTGGCCTCAAACTCACAGAGAGCTGTCTGCCTCTACCTCCTGAGTGCTGGGATTAAATGTAAGGGCTACCATCCTTCTTTTTTTTTGAAGTACTTTTTGGTAGACAAATAGATTCACAAAAATGATAGATGAAAAACGACAAATACCTCAGCCTGGGTCTCCAAAGACTTAAGTGATAGCATTAACTAGCCTAATAACTCTGTTTTAGGGCAGCACAGACCACCCTGTCCTCTTTGGGGGCGATAGTTTAATTCAGCAACCTGTCTTACATTATATGTATGGTTTGATTAAATGCCCCTTTCAGAAATTTTAGTGAAGAAAGTTCTTTTTTCTTTCCCAAGTTGGAAAACCTGTCAGGCAGACCATGAAGTCTTGGATGTTAGAGTCTCAGATGGAGTATGCAAAAAGCCAGCCTGTTCAGCCCCACCTCATCAGGTTTTTCTCAGGTTGCTCCTGCCAGGCTGCCTCACCGCACACCCTGCCCGGCAGCTTGAAGGTCTTTAGGGCAAGGCTTCTGTTTTGAATTTCCGGGCTTTTTGTCAGTTGGTGTCAAAGCCATAGCTGCCTCCTCCTACTGACTGCTCTGGCTTTGTTTTTGTTTTTGTTTTTTTTTCTTCTTCCCGTCCATTTGCTACTTGTTAGCCTCCGTGGACTGTGTCGCCACACTTAAGGAGCCAGAGCGTGGTGACAGATGGTGGCGGTGGGGGTGAGAACGGGGTTGCCATGGCCAGACGCCAAGGGTTATGCCTGGCAGGGCCAGAAGTGGCCCAGGGCTCTCCTTGCAGTTTGTTTGGGTTCTGTGGGCGTGTTCGTGGGTGTCTGTGCACACGTGGCATGTTTTGTTGTGTTACTGGTTGTTTTTATTGTTGTTTGGGCCAATGACAACAGAGGCTGCTGGCTGGCTGCTGTTTTCGGCTCTTGGCAGTTTCCAGGCTCCCAGACAGGAAATCCTCCCAATGGTTGCTGCTGTGAACTGGCCCATTTTTCTGGAAGGAGGATAAAGAAATGAGTTTAGTGTGATCCTTTGCTTTTCTTGCACAAGTAGGGACGTGTTAAATACAAACAAGGGAGTATGGAGCTGAAGGGGTGAATGGGGAGAGGAGAGATGGAGAGCCCTGACTGATGAACATGAAATTCCGAATCAGGAATAGTCCCAGGGAGCAGCATGGGGTTGCCCTGAGAGCCGGGTGTTGGAGGATTTAGAGTGGGAAGGGACACAGTGTTATTACATGCTAAGCGATTTCTTGATCCGCATTCTGGAGGAGCTGCATTGAACTGGACAAGGGTGGATTGGGGTGGGTTCGTAAGAGGCTATTTCCGGCAGGAAATGGTATTATTATGAATTAGCATGATAGCTGTGGAAATGGAGGGGTGGGCTTTAGGTATCCACATTGCAGATGGACCAAGAAGTGTCTATCTGTGGATCAAGGGTGATGAGACAGGGTAGATGTCAGAACCTCGGTTCTTGCTTCCATCACTGGATAGCACATAGATGCGAAGGGTCCATGGAAACCAAGACTTGCTCCCTCAGCACTTAGGACAGGCACTTACTCCATTATACCTGAGAATGTACAGTCTCCTGAAAGTGAATTCAGAGCCCTGAGATGAAAGGGAAATGCCTTCCACGGAGGGACACAAAGGAAATAAATGAGTTCCTAGTGTTTATGTTTTAGACTTCCTCTTAGGTCCCTTGTCCAGCTTGGTCTTCCCTGTCATACTGTAAAGTGATGATGATGATATCAATTTTATAGATGGAGAAAGTATGAGTTTACATGGTCACACAGCAGGCACCCTCACTCTTGCCAACATTCATCAAAGGCTTACTTCGTACCAATTATGGTTCTGTGTGCTTTATGCTTTACATGTGGAAGGAAACATCTAGTTTTACTCCATTTTTTTCAGAATTCAGGTCACCAGGTTTACACAGTGAGCATGCCAGCTGAGACATCTCACTGACCCAAAGTTGGGTGGTAAATGGAGCCTTTGAGCTCTATTTAAAGCTCCAAGATGTGCACTCTTCAGCATCATGCTAAGTATGATGGGAATAGGACAGCAAGCTAGAAAACTTTTCATTGCTTCTGTATGCACATAAGATCCCTTCTTCCAGCCTCTCATATTCCCTGCCTTCTTCTTTCTCCCCCCCTACTTCTTTCCTTATCTTCCCCTTTCCTACTTCCTCTTCCTTGCCTTCCCTTCTTTTCTGGTAGCTCAGGCTGGCTGGAACTCAGTATGTGGTAAGGCTAGCCTTGAACCAATCCTCCTGCCTCCACCCCAGTGGATAGGTTATAGTGTGCCACCTCCACACCTTGTTCCTTTCACAGTTTTCAATACTGTTTTTGATGGTTTTCTCTCTACAGTGGCTGTATGCATTTGAGGCATTATCAGTGTTACTTTAGTTGCTCGATAACTATGTCTTAACCATTTTCCTCTAAAGGCTATGGAACATCATAGTCTGATAACTGTGAAAAGATTCTATGTTGAAGTGACATAATATGCATATAAAACTTTATAAAGAAAAGAAAAAGGCCACAGATGATACAGAACAGTTTGGCTCATGCCTTCAATTTGAAACTGAAAATCAAACTTCATGGAATGTCATTTTTTTATTATTATTATTCTTAGATGTCTTAGGGCCAAGTAGGAAGGCCCAATGTGAACATCGTATCAGTTTCATTTTCCTATCTATTGGCATATAATCCCTACACATACCAGTGATGAATGAATTAGGCTAACAGCAATGCCCTATGTTCACATCTGCAGACATTTTCTTGGCAGTGTGCTCAGTAGACATCTAACGTAAGAGAGGACAGAAATAGTTCCAACTTTATTTGTTCCTATGTATTCTATCAGTCTTCATTTATCTAATTATTTACCTATTTTTTGTAAGTAACTTCTAGTAGGAGGACAGGGAAAGCATGTATTCTGGAAGTGATGTTTCTAGAAAGTTGCTCTGTTTCTAAGTAGTGTTGAAGCAACTGCAGACAATTTCTTTCTTTGATATTTTTAAGTCCTTCTAGCTACTGTGGAGTTATCACGGATCAGGATCCTCTTGCCAATTCTTCACACTGGTGTCTGGTACCCAGATGATGGGAAACAGCTATTAATATTCCTATCAACTGGGTGGGTTGTTCTGGAGGTGAAGTGAGATGATTTCTCCATTTTGGCTACCATCCAGTCAGGGCGTTGAGACAAGACAGGTGAAAATGACTGCTTCATATTACTTCTAAAAAGATGTTTTAGGAGAATGTTGGTATTGTACTCTCCCCAAAATGTGCTCCCAGTCCAGGTTTGAGGAATGTATTCTATTCTTGCCATGTATTGGCAAATTAAAAACTCTGTAACCCCTACCTTTTAAATATTTTCCTGACATAGCATTTTCCCACTGACCTGCTGTCATTGATGCTGATCACTGTTGGTCTGACTGGTGTCCCAGCTAGACCACTTTGGCTCATTTAAGGTGTATTGACTAAATGGTCTCCATTATATAAAGAAGTTGTGGGGAGGGTATAGACTCTAGGAAAGCTGTTTATAGTCAGGTGAATTTAGGTGACCCATAGTTCATGTCCTGACTTAGTTTATCATCAGATCTGTACTTTTGGGCAAATCCTTGATTTCCATTATCAGAAAAATGAACAACAGATCTTCCCCAAAGGATGGTCATGATTTATTTATTCATTCACAAAATCCAATCATTTTACCAACATTTCACCCCACCCTCCTCAACTCTAGGTATTGATCTTGAAATGAGGACTCAAGAGTTGCCAAGTCCACTTGAATCTGGGTTGTTGACTTCTGAGAACTTTTGCTGACCAGTCTCTGAAATTGTGTTATCCCAGGCATCCTCTGTTATCTTCTTTCTTGGTGTGATATAGCAAGGGAGTCCCCAGTAGGGCTGGTGCATCACAGGCCAGACCAGATGTTTTCAATAATTCTAAGCCAAAAGGATGTCACTCACAGCCTGGATGGGTAATGGAAAATGTGCCAAAGTAAAGACAAGCTATTTGTCAAGGCATCTCCTACAAGAGTTTTACAAATGCTGTTTTGACTATTACTCTTTGTTCTGCTTTTAAAACAAAACCTTGGAGTTTTCAACCTTCTTTCTATAACTTAAGGAATTTATTTTTTAAAAATATTCAACACATGGGAGGTTCTCTTTTGAAGGTGAATAGATGACTACAAGAAAAGAGAAGAATGTCAGGTGTACCTACATTGTTATGACTGGTCCCCAGGTAGAGAAAACACTACATGCTTTCACCCCTTCCTTCCTCTTTATTATTACCCTCTGGACATTGAAAAGGAGCTATGCATTTAAGTGAGAGTTGCCTTATATAAAACACTGGATTAGATATGGAGTCAGTACAAGATCTGGGAAGAAGGACAAAGCCACAGGGACCACCCTGATTTCATTGAGGGAACTTCTCATCATCTTCCAAGAAGTTGGTCCAGCAAATCCAGCTGCACTCATAAATACTCCCACATAGCTTCTGGCCAGTAGATCTAGAACAACTAGTTAACTTGTCCAAAATGAGTGAAAAGACTGGAAACAGAAAACTAAAACCAAACCACTGGGATCAGTCAGAGGAAGAACAAGAGGACCAAAAGAGAAGAGCACAAATGGAGAGATCAGGTGGTCTGGCAACTTCCTTTTGCTGCACATTGTTGAACAATCATTTTTTCCAGTCAGCATGATGAACGTGCTGAAATCCATTATTCTGTTTGCACCGGGGGGAACTGTCCTTTGCAATGTAAAATGCATAATGCTGCCCTGGACCTCTATATACTATTAGATGTCAGTAGTCACTGTGTTTCTAGATAGTGCCAGATGTCCCTGGGACTTGAGAATAACATTGTCTCTGGTTTAAAATAGCCATTCAAAAGAGAGAATCCTTCCAAAGGTGCAATGAACTCCTTTGGAAAGCCAGAGAAGGCAATTAACTCTCCCTTAGATTGTTGTTTCTAAACATGAAACATAAAATGTATAGGATGACATGGGCAAGATTTGTATTGGAGCAACATAAATATGTAAAATTCAAAAATTGTTCTATAGTAATTTATATGGTGATTGTGCTGACAGACACAAAAAAAGGTGTCTTGGTGTAGCTTAGGAGACCAAAGGAACATCTATGGTGATACATAATGACCATGATAGAATTGGGAATTGGCTCAGCTGATAGCTAGTTGACTTCCAGAGCAAGTTATCTGACCTCTCTGGACCTCAGGGCATTACATAAAAAGGTCAGTTTAACCCCATATTTATTAAGTTTCTGCTGCTGTTTGATGTAGCTGAAGGCATTGGAACCTAAACAAACCTCATTCAGGTTTATAAAACCTATAGAGCTATTATCTTTATTTTATGTTTATTGGGTATGTGTGTGGAAGTCAGAGGACAACTTATGGGAGTTTGTTCTCTCCTCCTACCATGTAGGTTCCAGAGATTGAACCCAGTCATCAGGCTTGGCAGCAAACCCCTTTACTCACTGAGCCATTTTACTGGCCCATTATTCCTGTTTTAAAGCTGAAAGAATTGGAATGAAAAGAGGGTGTAGTCCAAGCTATTTCACCACATGAATATTTAGAGTCAGGCAAGCTTCTTGGGTCCAGAAACTGGGCCTGTTTACTATTAATCAACAATTTCTTTTATCTAAAGGTCTTAGTAAACACTAAGAATATTAACGTGCACTCAGTGATGTTTGTTGAATGGCAAAATAAGTAATTAAATGAATTCATATATTACTGGTTTCCATTTTTCAATGCCCATCAATCCATTTATCTCAACATTTTATTTGTCATTTTTATCAAAAATCTCCATTTGTGGAGGTGTGATTTATACCATTTGCATACTATGTGATGCTAATTCTTCCCCCCCCTCTCTCTCTCACACACTCATCTGTGTATCTATTGCTTCCACTGGGGTAAGGGGAAGTCCAGCCAAAGAGTGTCTTCTCAAAGCTCCCTTGAGCCTTGTCTGTGTTTCTATTCACAGCAGAATGGCTTCTGTGGGATGTGCTGACCTGTGATGTCACCACCCTATCAGATGGTGTTTCCCATAAACAGCAGAGTTCATGAGCAGCAGTAATGAATACAAAGGCAGAAGAACTGCCTAAGGAAACTATGGTGTGGAGGGCAAGAGAGGCTAAGCGCCCCCCCCTTAAAAAAAGCATGACAGGATTTAATTGTTTGGAAACTTAGCTTTTCCTAATAAGGGAAAACAAGAGCCCCTGCTTCCTAGCTTTGTAGAAAATAAACAGGCTTGACTATGGGCCCTGAGCTCTACTTGTGTGTGTGAGGCATATGTCAATTACAGAGCAAGGGTCTCTGTGATGGTTAGTTTAAATTGCCAACAGGACAAAAACCTAGAATCACTTGGGAAGAGTCTCAATGAAGGGTTGTCTCGGTCAGGTTGACCTGTGGATGAGTCTATGGAGGATTGTCTTGATTGTTTTAATTGATGGAGGAAAGACCCAACCTGAAAGAAGTGGGTGGCACTATTCCTTGGTTTGGGGCCCTGGGCCACGTTAGAGAATGCTAGCAGTGCACCAAGTGCCTATGCTCTTGAATGTGGATATGAACAGCTTCTTCAAGCCTCTACCAACTGTGATTTCCCTTTGATGACGGGCAGTAACATGGATCAGGGAGCTGAAATCAACCCATCCCTCCTCTAAGTTGCCTTTTGTCAATGGGTTTTTATCACAGCAGGAGAGATAAAATAGCAGGCTTTAGAGCAGAAGTTGGTGGATCTGCCTTCTTGGGAGATGCTCATCAGGGCATGGGAGCTACAGATTACATTTCAAAGGTCTAAAGATGGTGTGAGTGAGTTAAGGTTGAGATAAATAGAATGAGTAAGGACTGTGGCCAGCTGTGGATACATGTACCATCTAAAAGAGATATCACTAAATTTTAGTTTGCTATCACCATCTATTATTGGGCTTGAAGTTCATAAATTCACCTGACTTAAATAAAAGTCTGGAACTTGAGTTTTAAATCTTGTGAAGCCTTCCAAAGTCTTGAAGAGTCACTGCAGGGTGAAGTTAGCCTTGGGATAGCATTGGGGACATCTAGTAATACTAGGGCATAAAGGCTCCTAGTATTATCATTTCAGTGAATCCAAGTAGACACTCTAGGTTTCTGAAGTGTTTCAAGTTCACATTTATAGATGAATAGTTTGCAAGCTTTTTTCATCATTCTGTCTTGAGTCCCAAGGACACCCTCTGAGGCCCTGCTATTGCTTAAAAGAGAAGGGGGAAGGTTCAGGACATTAAGCCACTTAATTTTTCTTTGTTACAGAATAAGCAAGTGGTGGAGTCTGGATGTGATGGCTAATCTTGGTTTCTTCAGCATACCTGCTAACTACACCTGAATGCAACACAGAGGCTGACTCTTCTGTTCTCTTAATACCGTCAGAAAAGAACTGAAAAATTTTTAGCACACTCAATAGAAACAAAGTTGAGTATTATACAATAGAAGGAAGTCTCTGTGTCTCAAGGACTCCCATCCACTTTGTAAAAGATAACTTATTAGGGGTTGCTCAGTGGTTAAGGGGACTGGCTTCTCTTCCTGAGGACCTGGGTTTGATTCCTAGCACCTATGATGACTCATGACCATCTGTAACTCCAGTTCCAGGCGACTTGACTTCCTCTTCTGGCCTCTGTGGGTAGTGCACACACATGGCACACAACCACACATGTGGGCTAAACACCTATGAACATAAAATAGAATAGATGGAAAAATAGACAAGTGATAAATGTTTTTGTGTGCCTTAGAATTTCCTAGATAGCTACAAGTATATACAAATATGGCATCTATCTCTTTTAATATCTATTTATGTATTTTCCATATTTTGCAAGTAGGAATACACTACCACAGCCTTCTTTATGTTTATTAGTTGAATTCTTAGAAATTTTAAATTCTAAAAATCTTAGATGGATAAGGAAGTGGGCAGGGTCTGGGAGGAGTTGGAGGGAAATATTGTCAAAATACATTGTGTGGGCCCAGCAGTGGTGGTACATGCCTTTAATCCTAACACTCCGGATTTATTTGATCATTTCCAATTGATGAGCACTTAGCAGGGGTTCTCCTTTAGATGTAAAATGGGATCTAGTCTCATGGATTTGAACACTAATCCCCAAATGGTGGTGCTGTTTGGGAAGTGGGGCCTGGCTAGAGGATGGGAGTTGCTGGAGAGTGGGCCTTGAAGCTTCCAGACTGGCCCAGCTCCCTGATTCCCCAAGCTCTTGCCACCATTCTTTTTCCCTGCCATGATGGACTGTCCCTCACACTAAACACTGTTTCTCTTTAGTTGCTTTGTCAAATGTTTTGTCACAATAATAAGAAAAATCACTGATACAGTATGGATCAGTTCTTTTGCTATTTCAAAAGCTTTCAGTATATATCCATAAACACAACTCTTGTGCTGGTGAATTTTATATCAGCTTGACACAGCTAGAATCATCAGAGAGGAGAGGAGCTCAGCTGAGAAATTACCTTGGTAAGATCAGGCTATGGGCAACCTGTAAGGCATTTTATTAATTAGAGATGGATGGTCAGCCCATTGTGGGTGATGCCATCCCTGGGCTGGTGGCTCTGGGTATTATAAAAAAGCATGGTGAGCAAGCCAGTAAGCAGCACCCTCTACAGCCTCTGCATTCGCTCCTGCCTCCACGGCCCTGCCCCATTTGAATACCTACCTGTCCTGACTTCCTTCAATGATGATCAATTCTGTAGCAGTGTAAGCCAAATAAACTCTTTTCTTTCCAACTTGTTTTTTGTCATGGTGTCCATGACAATAGAAACACTAACTAAGATATACTCCTTTATAAAATAAGTTCCTATTATTAGTTTACTATACGGTTTGAACATTCATTTCATCCTTTGCAGAGACATTTTTACTCATAATATTTTCATGAAATACCTACATATTTTAAGCCATTATCTCTAACATGTGTATTTTTTAAAAACTGATTACTGAGAATTAAAATGCTTCTATTTGATTTTAATGTTTCTATTCATATTTATTTTTATTTGCTTTTAATAAAGTTAGATATCTTTCAAAACTCTGATCTCTCTGTCTCTCTTTCTCTCTCTCTTTGTGTGTGTGTGTGTGTGTGTGTGTGTGTGTGTGCGTGTGTATATGCATGTGTGTGTGTTGCTGGCAATTAAACCTTGGAATTCACACATGGTGTGTAATCACTCTACCAATTAACTACATATCTAGCTTCTTTTCACTTTTATTTAGAGAAGAGATCTCATGAACTTGCCCAGACTAACCTTGAACTTGTAACCCTCGCGCTTTATCCCCTTGAGTAGCTGGGATCTCAGGTCCAGATATTTTCAAATCTTGATAAGTTGTTTGTATCTCCTATGAAGAAATGATCTTGTGATCTCAGTTGATTTTTAGTAAATAATAAATTTTCTTATTGAACTATAATAAATTATTACATGTTAAGGAAACCAGAAATCAGAATATCATATGTGTTGCATAACTTTTGTGTCTTCTCTCTCTCTCTCTCTCTCTGTGTGTGTGTGTGTGTGTGTGTTTGTTCCATTTGTTAGAGTCTCTTCCAAACCTTTCTATTTCAGGATGTTCCCTTCAGCTCACCCTGATCAAGTGACATATGCTATGAAAGGCATGTTTGCACAACTTCACCAGGAAGTTTCTGCTTTTCATCATAAAGCAAGGTGCAATGCTTCTTGAACCGGATCGGGTTTATACACTGTGAGTCATTCAAGTTTCCAAAAAAGCTGTCTGGCTGCTGGAAGCCGTTGACTTATTTCCCATTTCCCTCCAACAAAGGTATGCCCTCTGTCCAGGCATTGTCCTAACTTCCTTTAAGTCTCTGACTATGAGAGAAAAGCCAAGAGAGTCCCAAAGTAAAATATTTTCCACAGTTACTTTGAATTCACACACACACACACACACACACACACACACACACACACACACACACACACACTTTCAGCAATCGAAGCAGGAATTTTGGAAGAAAGCTCTAGAAGTTATGTTAGAGAGCTCAGTAACTTCAGACATTTGGATGGTAAACCTGGTAGAGACATGCCTGAAACATTCTAGTGAAGGAAGGGAAGGGATTTTTCACTTAGGCAGGCATCCTGACAATCTGACTTTGTCCACACCAGTAGAGACAAAGGTCACATGTAGTCATGGAATTAACAAGGATGCCATGTTTTTGTTGTGGTCCACATTGTAAGACAGGACACAAAAGAAGCCTGGCCATATTTTCTTTGAGGATGGACTGTTCATTCAGAAACTGTTTGGCACCCACCTGTCCGAGTTATCATCTAAAATAGCATCAGAAGTAGAGAGCAGGCAAGGCCATATTTCTTCCAGTCATGGCAGGTATCAAAGCCAGAGTTCCAACAGCTTGCATGGTTGTGGTAAGTAAATCGCTCAGAGTGGCTCCTGTCCGGTGATTATAGATCAAGTCTAATTCAGGCAAAGAGGGTACCCTCTCCTTGGTTCCCAGGAGGCATTTCTTTCTAGTTCAATTACTCCTCCTGGCTGTCCATAGTTACATACAGTATGATACAGAACATGGTAAAATGAATAGCTCCTGTCTTTTCTAGCTTAACCAGAGACCAAGTGAGGCAGAGTGATGGAGTGATGGACCTTCTCTTTTTGTTGGTGTACTCCCCATCATCCTATTGAAAGCCTACTGGCCCTAGGAAGCATTCTATTCCAGGTTCAGTAGGACACTCAGCCACTCTGGGTCTATGCAGCTGATTCCTTCTTTAGGTCCTGGCTTAAAGCTAAGAGGGATTTTGCAATGTGAAACTTTGGGAATGAGAATTAGGACAAGATGAGCCAAATTCACACTCTCGACACACTGCAGTTAATAATGTGTGTGCAGTTGTTGGGAGGGCATATTTCTCTCACCCATGCCACCACATGGTTAGCAGGCCATTCAAGTCAGCCTGTTCCTCACCACCCCCACCTCTTCAGATCTGCCTTTCTCCCCAGCCCATGAACTCTTCTGCTTTTTCTCTTCCACTTCCTCAGCCTGTACTTGATCACCATAATGGTGCCTGACCTGATTGTGCCCCCACCCCAAACCAAGGGGCCCAGAGGGGTAGCCATCTCTGTCCTCTACCCACAATAAGGAATAACTGTCACTTTGCTAAAATATGTAGGGAAATTTGTTTTTTATGCTAATTAAAAACAAACAAAAAATAGAGTAACTCTTACTTTAACATAAAACCTGAATACTGATTCATAGAATTCTTCCCAATCATCTTCCTTCTCCATAATTTGTAAAGGGTGCTTCCCTCCTTCTTGGTCCTGATGTTTCCCCACATCATTATTGAGGCAAAGGGGTCAGATGGGAGGAATTCAATGAAACCTGTATTGATACTTTTTAGTGGTGTGGCCTTGGGGTAATGTCTGTGTTTTTTTTTTTTTTGTTTTGTTTTGTTTTGTTTTGTTTTGTTTTTTCACAAATCAAATAAGAATGAGGAAGGGATGTGAACCGAAACTTTTTACCTCTTACCCAGTCTAGGGTGGGCTCCATTTCTTAAATTTAAGGTTCCCTCCACCTTCCTTTACTCTATCTCTTCTTTTACTTCTTTACCCTTCATGTAGTCACAGTGTCCCTCTGCCCACCTGACTTCTCTTCCCTGACACAGAGGGGAAAGAGAATGATCCATCCTGACTGGACCATCTGGAGGCCTCACCAGCAGACTGTCACAGCTTCTGGCTGTTCCAGATGAGCTCAGTATGTGCCGGGTGAGAGAACTCAGAAATCAGCAGGTGACCTGTGAAAGGAGGTGAGCTAGCAGGTGGGGACAGAGGCTCTGAAGCTGACACTCCAGATTTTACTGTAGCCGTGCTTCCCTGCTCTGAAGCTTTGGACAAGACGTCCTAGTGCAAGGAAGGCACTGTTTCTCAATTTGGGGTTTCTTCTACCTTCCCTTGCTACATTTCTTCTTTTGCTTCTTCTCTCAGTGACCCCCCCCAATGGGGTCTCACAGTGCTGTATACATGCCTTTTCTTCCCTGACACAGAGGGAAACACAGGGCAGCCTGCCTAGTTCATCCATGACTAAGATGGGGACAGCAGTGTTCTTCATGAGGTTATTGTGAGGCTCGCAGTCCCGGATGTATGTGGAACACCTAGAGCCTTGCCTAGTGAAGCCTCACTCCACTGGCGTTGCTACTATGGATACTGTCATGTTTCTTGTTGCTAAAATCATTCCGCATCAGAAGATAAATTTTCTTTCCTCAAAAAGGGACTAAGTGCTACATGACATGTTCTACTAGAATTTATACAAGCCAGATGAGCTAAACATGGTGTTAGTTGGGTATGACTTGATTTTCTGGCATTGGACACATGTATGGTGGCAAAAAATAAATATGCAAAGAAAACTATCATATGACCCAGAAATACCACTCTTGGTGGGCATTTATGTTTATCTTATTGGCCTCAAGGTCAATAGAGATATTTACATATACCTTGTCCATAGCTGCTTTATTACAATGGTCAGAGAAAAAACTAGCCTAAATGTTCACCATCAAATGCCTGGATTAAAAAAAAATGTGGCACACATACACAAAAAATTTTAAAGAAACTAGAAATAGTTATGTTAAGTGAAATAAGACACACTAAGAAAGACAAATGCTATGTGTTTTTTGCTACATGGCACCTAAATTTAAAATGTTGTGTGTGTGTGTGTGTGTGCATGTACCCATGTGTATATGTATGTATTTATATGTGTATGTTCCTAAGACATGAAGCTAGAAAAGTGTGTGTCTTTCTGTGTGTCTGTGTATAAACAACAGCATCCCCTGAACCAGGCAGGAGTCAGCAAGAAACAAAAGCTTAGTGATTATAGCTAAGATGGATGATATCCAAAGTCCAAGAAAACCCACAAATTCTCAGTGATGCTGCTTAAAATTTAATTTATATTCTATTGTATATACAGGTAATTTATTTTTTTATGATGATTTGTGTATCAGAGATCTTATTCTGCACTGGAGAACCTTCTGAGATTTCTAGAAAGGCCAGACCATTACTCAGCATATACCCTGCACTTATACTTTAGCTAGTCACAAAAAGTCATATGGATAGGGAAATACAATGATGGGAACTTGTATAGTATTTTGTTGTCCACATACCTTATGATTAATAATTCTCAGCAGCTCTACAAACATGCATGTTATATGCATGAAAACATTTGGAAAGAGTATGAGTTACTTGGGAAGGGACATTGCTGGTAAGTTAGCAAAAGTGGCCCTCAAGGTCCTCCACTCTGAACCTCTTTCCCCTTGGGTGTAGCATATGAAGACAGAGGGTAACCTTCTCTGGAGGCCCTGAAAGCCCTTCTAGATAATGGCAAGCTGCTTTGGGAGCTGAAGTACACTGATATTGAAAGTCTTACTTAATGATTATATCTTTAATGAGTGCCATGTACTGGTAGCTTTCCATCAATTAGAAACTGAGTAGGAGCAGGAAGTGTGATTAACAGAGGTTGGGTGAGGTGGGAAGAAGGTACTGAAGAGAATCACGGAGAACAGGAAATGACTGTAAGGTAGCCAGGCAGCAATAGGCATTCATCAGACAACCATACTGACAAAGAATTCAGAAAGTGGAGTGAGCTGTATTTAGCAGTAGGTGGTGACTAACACAGGGCAATGTTGTAGTGAATTCATTTATTATGTGAGGTTCAAGCCAGATGACGGAAAAAGAGGAGTCATATAGGCAGCAGGTAGTAGGAAGAGGGTTCAAAACTCAGACAGATTTGTTTTCTTTCTGAGTAACTCTGACTATCACCCACTGAGAGTCCATCAGTCTAGCTGTGTCAGGCTGAGGATGGGAAAAGTGCTTGGAAGCTACAAACATTATACAATTCAACTCTGTGAAGACTGACAGGTTTTTGAAAGCACTATGTTTTGCTCTCTTTGTAGCTGAGTTGAGCTGTAGTGTATTGGGTCTCAGTGATTGTTATCATCTGATGGTTGAACAACCACAGCTGGGAAGACAAAACAGAGCAGTTCCTGCCTTGGTGATGACATGAACACAAACATGTCTGCAAAAAGAGAAAGGAACTTCCTTAGCTGTGTTAACCTACTCCGTAGCTGGACCCATTCTTCTCAGACACAGACCCTTGACCCTGACACATTTGCTGTCTTTTTGATGGATCTTGGCAGGATGCACAGAACTAGTTTTATATGTAAGAGGCAAGTCATTCATACATACTGCTACAGATCTTTATGCATCTTGGCACAGCCAACATCATCCTCATCACCAGCTCCTTTCTGCCTCTCAAATGCCAGGGCAATGTCAAAATGGATGGGAGGATTTGTAGGTACATTCTCTCTCATCAGCAACAGCATACAGCCTTTCACATACTCTGTGTTTGCTGCAAGCTGAGCCCCACTTTGTGTGAATAGGACTTAAGTGCATGTCAGGAAACTACACTATGCAATAGCAACCATCACTGTGCTTCGGAAAGGAAAATCCAGCTTCAAATGATGGGGTCAGGAGTCACAATCAGAGTTTCCAGTTGTTCTGTCTTCAGACTTGAAAAAGCTTGCAACTTTTGTCAGGAGCTCTCTCCAACAGCAAACTAGACTAGCATTTCCCTTTTCTTTTAATTTAACAAGATTGTGTTTGGTAAACCCAAAGCACATGAAAATGAAGATAACAAAAAAGAAGGGAGCCTTCAGTAGTTCATCCATGTTTATTTTCTGGTAACATGAAGTTGACAGATGTCTAGATATGTGTTCAAGTCATGGTGGCTTGTGTAATATGAGCTCTTGTTTTGCTTTTGTTTTTTTCTCATTTGCTGTTTTTTTTTTTTTTGTAGTTTTC
This sequence comes from Cricetiscus sungorus, assembly GCA_030556225.1. Taxonomy (NCBI): domain Eukaryota; kingdom Metazoa; phylum Chordata; class Mammalia; order Rodentia; family Cricetidae; genus Cricetiscus; species Cricetiscus sungorus. The sequence continues at coordinate 61,790,333 of JANBXA010000734.1, read as the reverse complement.
TGGGTTTCAAGAAGGAATAAGGTTGGGTATGCTCTGGAAATACATCCACTTCTGAGAACGGCTCTGAGTTTTACATATAGGATAGGGTCTGAGGATATACAATGATGACTTGGAAAGCAGAGTCTTGACTATTCTTGAATCAGTCTATTATCCTGAAACAGAAGTTTTTGGATTCAGTGGTAACCATGATATCATAGGTGCTGAAGAAGACTCTTCCCTTGTACTTGGTTCAGACCTTCTAGGTTGACTTTTGCTGTCCACAGACATTTCACTGTATCCCAATCTTTTATCTTTGTTGTAGCTCTGCCCCAGAGCATCACTCAGACAGACCAGTTTTGGCTTCCAGTTCTGCATTTTGGTGGCATGTCTATAGAGAAGAACAGTTTAATCAAATTAGAAGTTTTTCGCCGATGTCTGCAGTCTTATCATTCTCTAGTATCCAATCTTGCTTTGTGTTCTTACAACAGTCAGGTTATCCTGTCCCATGTATTTGTTTGCTTAAGTTTAGTAGGATTCTTTGTTAGTATTGAACATCACTATACTCCAGCACCCAGAGCAATATCTTTTTGGTAAATAGAGGAAGATCAATAAATTATTTTCAATAAGCTAAAGCCTGAATGGTACCATGGGTAATATATAGATAGTTGGTGTTCTTCTTGGGACCTTATTGTGGTATGTATGTACCTTTCAATTTCTTGAGGAAATATTTGTGATGGTTAGTGTAAATTATCAGTTTGGTAGAATTTAGAATTGCCCAGAAGCTGGGCTTCTGGGCATGCCTGTATAGGATTTTCTTGATTTTGTTAACTGATGTGGGAGATCTATTTTGATTGGGGACCGGAAGTTTCATTGGATAGGGATCCCGAACTTGAGAAGAGAGAAGGTAAGCTGAGCACTGGCAGGCATGTGTTCTTGCTTCTTGACTGTGAAAGCAATATGACCAGGTTCTTCATCCTCCTGTTTCCTTGACTTCCCTGCCATGATGGACTACACTTCTGAACTGTGAGCCAGAATAAATCCCTCTCCCCTTAAGTAGCTTTTGTCACAGCAACAGGAAAAGAAACATTAGCAATGTGCTTCTACTTGTTTGGGGACCAATCTACAGTCATGCGCCCCAATGCAGAGGTATAGAGGCTCTCTCCAGAACAGATGATGAACTGTCTCCAAGGAGGCTGTAGTTAGGGAGTCTGTAACTCTGAGGATGTTTTGGAATCTTGATCAGGCTGTTTTCTCTGAGGACATCTGTTTCCACCCAGCTTGTTGTATTCTCTCTTCCTGCTTACCAATGATCACAGAGATATGACTGAAATCCACATGTCCTTGGAAATGTTGCTGGCTCCGCTTTCTGGGTAAATGACATAGTAGAGGCTGGTTCTGATGATTTCTTCTCTCTGAGTCAGTCCACCTTTGTTGTCCTGGGGACAGACTTATTAAATTCTAGGTTCTGGTGTCTGAAGTATGTCCAGCCAGGTGGCTTCACCTGGAGTTTCTGCTCCATGAGGGTTGGGAGAGAGTATCACCTGAATAGGTGCTAGGTCTGGGTCCCCCTCCATTTACATTCCTTCCGTAAATATTAAATAGCCACACAACAGCCTCTGGGTGCTGATAGGCTCACACCTCACTGCCATGTAATCACATCTAATCCCATTGAGCTCTGCTCAAAATAGCTGTAATTGGTGGTTTTATCCAAATCAATAAAGACAGCTTCTACATATTGATTATCATCCAGGGTATAAAATCATCACCAGTTACCTGGAAAAAAGAAGCAGCCTGCCAAGGGAAAAGGTCAGATATTCCATCTAAACAAGGGAGGGCAGGGGGAGGTGCAACCAGTGAGTTTTAAGGTAATAGTATCAAATTACCTGAAAATGCACACAGTATATTCTTGTAATTTGCTACAACAGAGAGCCCAGAAATAGGTCAATCATTTAAGTGAGTCTTCAAGTCTTTTCTCTGTGATTCAGTGAGCTCACTGGCATTAGCAGTCTTAAGGAGGCTGGAGCCAACTGACAAAGATGGCCACAAAGCCTCTTGCTTCTGCATTTCACAACCCAATTATGGAACACACAGTTTCAGCACAAAAGATGGCTCAAGCTGATGCACTGTCTGCAGATCAGAATCAGTTGAGATCCTCAGTCCTTGTCATGGGTAACCATGGGGAATTATACAGTAGAGGTGGCTAGACCACCTCAGAACCCAAGACACAAAACCGAAGACACAGGCACATAGAGGCACTCTCCCCAGTAGCAACAGAAGGAAGAGATACCCTCATGCTCAAGTTTACATTTCTAACCACAGAATTCAGAATGAGCTAAACTTTCATTTAATGCAAGAAGCAGTCCATGATTTCATTCCTTCACCACCATTGATGGAAAACATAACAAAAAGAAGACAGCCCACTTAGGGTAGTGTAAACTCCACATCTTAACATACCTCAGGCTGTTTCCAAGCCCTACTTCATCTTCTGTAAAAGACATCGGCAGAGGTGACAATCTATATCATATCAGGCTTTCATGAAGAATTTACAACCCCTTGTAGGAACTCAAAAGAAAACCACAGAACTAGATTTTAAAAAATAATGTCTTTTTGGGAGTGCCCTTAACATCATTGTCAATATGACCACAGCATTTTGACATTGCTATGATTGTTACAGAAATATTATTGTATAGCCTCTTTTGCTCTCTTTCTTTATAAACATGGCATTTTAGAACCATAAAAAGTTAGTTATTTAGTTCATTGTCTATTGTGAGTTGTTACTTCTCCAAGGGAGCTCATATTTTAATGATTGGTTTTGGAATATACATTATTATGATTATGTAAAGAATGAACTTTTATTTTTAGTGCACGTATAAGTGTGTATTGGAGTGTAAGTTTGTGCATGTGAATACTGTATCAATGGATGCCAGAAGAGGGCATCGGATCCTCAGGAGCTAGAGTTACAGCTGCAGTGAGCAGCTCATACAGATGCTGGGAACCAAACTCTGGTCCTCTGCAAGAGCATGAAATGCTCTTAACCACTGAGCCATCTCTCCAGCCCTACAAACTATTTTTTTTCAGTAATTTTATCAATAGGATGTGGAAAATGGGGATTTTATTTTTCTTTTTGGTATGCAGGCCACCAGATGTGTTGTGTAACCACACCCAATGGAAGCAGAAAGGTTCAGCCTGATAAGGAAACAGGATGGATGGGTTTAATGACAAGAAAAGCTGCCAAAGCTCCAAGAGTAGTGCAGTTCTATTTTCTAGGTGAAAACTAGAATACAGAGAGAATATTTGTGATGGTTAATATTGGCTGTCAACTTAATTAGACAAACCTCTGGGCACATCTGTGAACTGGAGAACTCACTCACCCTAATGTGTGCTGGAGTCCAGGACTAAATACAAGAAAACATCAGTTTATGTCTCTCTGTGCTTCCTGACCATACAAGTAACGTGACCAGATGCTTCATGCTTTGCTGCCTGGTCAGTTACCTCCCCTGCAGTGAGCAATTAAAGCTCAAACTCTGAGCCAACATAAACTCTTTTTTCCTTAAGTTTCTATTGTTGGGTGTTTTGTTTCAGCAATGATAAGTAATAATCATAACAATCACAGCATTAAACAATCGAATAATGAAACAGTCCATCTGGAAGCTAAGAAGATTTTAATGCTCTTGTTTTTATGTGGTGTTTGCACAGGAACCCTCTCAAATAGGAATTTTGGTGTGTGTGTGTATGTGTGTGTGTATGTGTGTGTGTGTAGTATGTATATGTGGTGTGTATGGTGTATGTGTGTGGATAGAAGTTTCTGCCCCACCCAGTCACACAGCCATTTAGTCCCAAGTAAACATACAGAGGCTAACATAAATTATAAATTGTTTGGCAATGGCTCAGTCTTCTTATTGGCTACACCCTCTTAATTATTAGCCCATTTATATTAATCTATGTATCTCCACATGGTCTTGGCTTACTGGAGAATGACTGGATCTCTTGCTTCCTCTGCAGATACATCGAATCTCCTTGACTCTTCTCTATCACTGTTTGGATTTCCAGCCTGTCTAAATCCTGCCTGACTATTTGCCAAAACTTCTTTATTCATCAACCAATAAGAGAAACATATTTTCACAGCATACAGAAGGACATCCCCCATCAGTGTGTGTGCACAAGCATGTGTGCCTGCGCTTGTGTGGTGTGAATGTGACATGTATGAAGGACAAACAACAGCTTTGAGTGTCAGTCTTAACTTCTATCTCATTTGACATGTGATCATTCTGTTTTTTCCCTGCTGCATAGGGGTCAGGCTAGCCCATCTGGCATCTACAGAGGGATACCCCTGTTTCTACCTTTCACCTTAACTATAGAAGAGTGGGGATTGCAGATGTTCGAGCTACACACTTGCCCCTGGAGACTTAAAGCCATGTCCTCATATGTGTTTAGCAAGCAATTCCACCTGCTGAATTACCTCCCCAGATCAAGGATTTTTATTTCTATGTTTCCTTTCAAGAATTTGGGAAGAGGAGACAGATTATAATCTTTTCTTGATAAATTTATTTTAAAATAATCTTAACATAATTTTAAATTTTAATGAACTCCTGGGAAGATTAGGTTTATAAATGTTGACTATATGTGTTCAATATGCTGCCATGGCAAATACTAAGCAAAATAAATTTAGCATAATAAACAAATAAATTGGATCATTAAAGTTTCATGGTTTTGTTTTTGTTTTTGTTTTGCCTTTTTTTAAAAAAAAAACTATTACTGGATTGGAGAGATGGCACATTAAATTTACATTTTGTCTTTCTACATATCTTTGTTTTTTAATTGAAAATATAATTTTTTAAGGTTTAACACTGAAGTTCAAGCTTTTGCTATTATTTTCTCATTTCCTCATTCTTCTTTTTAATTTTACATATTGATTCCAGTTCCCTCTCCCTCCTTTCCTCCCACCCTCCCTCCCCCTTTCCCTTTCTTCCACCCTCTCATGACCCCTCCCGTCCCACTCTACCCCACTCCACATGTAGGGTGATGCCTTCCAGGAGGTGTCATCTAAATCTGTCAAGTCATTTGGAATAGGGACTAGGCCTTCTCTCCTGTTTCTAGGTTAAGGGAATATCCCTCCATGGGGAATGTGCTCCCAAAGTCTTTTTGTGTACCAGGGATACATCCTGGTTTCACTGTAAAGGTCCCTTATACTGCCCAGGCCTTCTAGCCGAGACCCATGTTCAGGGGATCTGAGTCAGTCCCATGCTGGATTCCCAGCTATCAGTTTGGGGGCCTATTAGCTCCTTCTTGTTCAGGTGGGCTGTCTCTATGTGTTTCTGTTTCCTGGTCTTGTTCTCCCTGTCTATATCTGGATTCCAGTTCTGTTCAGTGTTTAGTTGTGAATGTTGCTTCTGTTTCCATCAGCTACTGGATGAGGGCTCCATGATGGTGGATAAGTTAGTTGTAGATCTCATTATCAGGGAAGGGCATTTATGGTATGGTAGCCTTTCCACTGTTGCTCAAATTGCTAGTTAGGGTCAGTCTTATAGGTCTCTGGACATTTCCCTAGATTCAGTTTTCTCTTCAAACCTATAATGGCTCCCTCTTTTATGGTCTCTCTCTCTTCTCTTGTCTATTCCTCTCCTGACTCCATCTTCCTAGTCCCATATGATTTCTCCTCCTCCTCTTCTCTTTCTCCTAGTTCCCTCTCCACTCATTGCCTTCCCCTCATTCCCAATATGCTCAGGAGATCTTGTCCCTTTCCTCTTCTGTGAGGGACCTTATATGAATCTCTTAGAATCCTCCTTGTAGCCTAGTTTCTCTGCCAGTGTGAATTATAGGCTGGTGATCCTTTGTTCTATGTCTAAAATCCATATATGAGTGAGTACATACCATGTTTCTCTTTTTGTTACTGGGTTACCTCATTCAGGATGTTTTCTTCAAGTTCCATCCATTTGCCTGCAAATTTCAAGATTCCATTGATTCTTTTTTGCAGAGTAGTATTCCATTGTGTAAATGTGCCACATCTTCTTTATCCATTCTTCAGTTGAGGGGCATCTAGGTTGCTTCCAGGTTCTTGCTATTAAAAATAATGCTGCTACAAACATAGTTGAACACATGTATTTGTTGCATGGATGTGGATCATTTGGGTATATGCCTAAGAGGGGGATTGTTGGGCCCTACGATAGACTGATTCTCATTTTCCTGAGGAACCACCATACTGATCTCCAAAATGGCTGTACAAGTTTGCACTCCCACCAGCAGTGGAGGAGTGTTCCCCTCTCTCCACATCCTCTCTAGCATAAGTTGTCATTGGTGTTTCTAATTTTAGCCATTCTGGCAGGAGTAAGATGGTATCTCAAAGTTGTTTTGATTTTCATTTCCCTGATAGCTAAGGATGCTGAGCACTTTCTTAAGTGTCTTTCAGCCTTTTTTGATTTTGTCTATTGAGAGTTCTCTATTCAGTTCTATACCCCATTTTTTTTTTTAAATAGGGTTATTTGGTGTTTTGTTGACTAGTTTCTTGAGTTCTTTGTATATTTTGGAGATCAGCCCTTTGTCAGATGTAGGATTGGTGAAGATCTTTTCCCAGTCTATGGGCTGCCTTTTGGTCTTGTTGACTGTGTCCTTTGCCTTACAGAAGATTTTCAATTTAAGGAGGTCCTATTTATTGTCAATCTCAGTGTCTGTGCTAATAGTGTTATGTTCAGGAAGCGTCTCTTGTACCAATTTGTTCAAGGGTACTTCCCACTTTCTCTTCTAAGAGGTTCAGTGTGGCCAGATTTATGTTGAGGTCTTTGATCCATTTGGACTTAAGTTTTGTGCATGGCAATAGACCTGGGTCTGTGTGGAGTTTTGTACACACTATCATCCAGTTGTGCCAGCACAATTGTATACTTTTAGCTGTTTTGTCAAAAATCAGGTGTTTATAAGTATGGTTTAATGTCATTATTTTCAATTTGATTCTATTGGTCTACTTGTCTTTTTTTGTGTGCCAATACCAGGCTGTTCTGTAGTAGAGCTTAAAGTCTGGGATGGTGATGCCTCTGGAAATTCCTTTATTGTACAGGGTTGTTTTGGCTATCCTGGGTCTTTTGTTTTTCCATATAAAGTTGATTATTATCCTTTCAAGGTCAGTGAAGAATTGTGCTGGGATTTTAATGGGGATTGCATTGAATATGTAGATAGATTTTGCCAAGATTGCCATCCATTTTTACTAAGTTTTTCCTTTCTATCCAAGATCATGAGAGATCTTTCAATTTTCTGGTATATTCTTTAATTTCTTTTTTTCAAGACACACAGTTCTTATTATATAGGTCTTTCACTTGTTTGGTAAGCGTTACCCCAAGATACTTTATGTTGTTTGTGGTTATTGTAAAGGGTGATGTTTATCTGATTTCTTTCTCAACCCCTTTGTTGTCTGTACATAGTAGGGCTACTGGTTTTTTTTTTTGTTTTTTTTTTTTTTTTGTTTTGTTTTGTTTTGTTTTGAGTTTATCTTGTATCCTGCTAGTTTGCTGAAGGAGTTCCCTGGTACAGTTTTTTGAGTTGCTCATGTAAACTATCATATCATCTACAAATAGTGAAAGTTTGAGTACTTCTTTTCCAATTTGTATTTCCTTGATCTCCTTTTGTTGTCTTATTACTTTAGCTAGAACTTCAAGTATAATATTGAAGAGATATGGAGAGAAAGAACAGCCTTGTTAAACCAACCCTGTAACCCAGTGATGAAGCCTACTTGGTCATGGTGGATGATTTCTCTTGGATTCGGTTTGCCAGTAATTTTGCCTCGATGTTCATTAGGGATATTGGTCTGTAGTTTTCTTTTTAGTTGTGTCTTTGTGTGGCTTGGGTACCAAGGTGATTGTTGCCCCATAAAAAGAGTTTGGTAATGAACCTTCTGTTTCTATTGTGTGAAACAATTTGAGAAGTATTGGTATTAGCTCTTCCTTGAATTTCTGTAGAATTCTGCACTGAAGCCATCTGGCCCTGGACTTTTTTTGTTTGGAAGGCTTTCAATGACTGCTTCTATTTCATTGGGAGTTATAGGTCTATTTAAGTTGTTTGTCTGTTCTTGATTTAATTTTGGTCAGTGATAGTTATCCAGAAATTTGTCCATTTTCTTTGAATTTTCAAGTTCTGTGAAGTACAGGTTTTCAAATTATGACCTGAAAACTATCTGGATTTCCTCAGTGTTTGTTGTTATGTCCCCCTTTGCATTTCTGATTTTGTTAATTTGCATGTTCTCTCTCTGCTTTTTGGTTAGTTTGGATAAAGGTTTGTCTATCTTGTTGATTTTCTCAAAAAAACCAACTCTTTGTTGCATTGATTTCTTTTGTATTGTTTTTTTGGTTTTTACTTTATTGATTCTAGCCCTCAAATTGATTATTTCCTGGCATCTACTCCTTGGGGTGAGTTTGCTTCTTTTTATTCTAAGGCTTTCAGTTGTGTTGTTAATTCTTTAATTCTTTATCCTCTGTTTTCTTCATATGGGCACTTAGTGCAATGGGAACTTCCCTTGTAGCACTGCTTTCAAAATGTTCCATATGTTTGGGTATGTTGTGTCCTCATTCTCGTGGAATTTTAGGAAGTCCTTAATTTCTTTCTTTATTTCTTCTTTGAACCAGGTATGGTGCAATTGCACATTGTTCAGTTTCCATGAGTTGTAGGTATCTGCAACTTGTGTTGTTGTTGAATTTCAACTTTAAAGCATGGTGGTCTGATAAGATTCAGGGGACTATTGAATGTTTTGTATCTGTTGAGGTTTATTATATCGCCTAGTATGTGGTCACTTTTAGAGAAGGTTCCACATGGAGCAGAGAAGAAGGTATATTCTTTTGTGTTTGGATGGAATGTTCTATAGATGTCTGTTAAACCCAAATGAGACATAACTTCTGTTAATTCTTTTGTTTTTTTGTTAAGTTTCTGACTAGTGGTCTTGTCTAGTAGTGAGAGTGGGGTGTTGAAGTCTCCCACTATAAGTGTGTGAGGTTTTATGTGAGGTTTGAATTTTAGTAGTGTTTATTTTACGAATGTGGGTGCCTTTTTATTTGGAGCATAGATGTTCAGAATTGAGACTTTGTGCTGATGGATTTCTCCTGTGATGAATACGAAATGAGTGTCTTCATCTCTTTTGATTGATTTTGGTTTGAAGTCTAACTTGTTAGATATTTGGATAGCCACACCTGCTTGCTTCTTGGGTCCATTTGTTTGGAAGATCTTTTATTAACCTTTTACCCTGAGGTAATGTCTGTTTTTGAAGCTTAGATGTGTTTCTCGTATGTAGCAGAAGGATGGATTCTATCTTCATATCCATTCTGTTAGCCTGTGTCTTTTTATAGTCGAGTTAAGACCATTAATGTTGAGGGAAAGTAAGGACCATTGATTGTTAATGATTATTTGTTTTATATTTGTTTTTGGCGGTAGTATTGTGATTATATTTGCTCTGCTTTACCCTTGGGTTCTGGTGAAGTGGGATTATGTATTGCCTATGTCTTTGTGAGCGTAGTTAACTTCCTTGGGTTTTCTTCCAGAACTTTCTGGAGGACTGGACTTATAGATACATATTGTGAAAATCTGGCTTTGTCATTACATATCTTGTTTTCTCTGTCTATAGTGATTGAGAGTTTTGCTGGATATGGTAGCCTGGACTGGCATCCGTGGACTTCTAGTACTTGTAGAACATCTATCCAGGACCTTCTGGCCTTGAGAGTTTCTATGGAGAAGTCAGATGTAATTTTGATAGGTCTGCCTTTATGTGTTATGTGGCCTTTTTCCTTTGCTGCTCTTAATATTCTTTCTTTATTCTGTATTTTAGGTGTTTTGATTATTATGTGTTGAGGGGTCTTTTTTCTTTGGTCCAGTCTATTTGGTGTTCAGTATGCTTCTTGTACTTTCATAGGCATGTCCTTTTTCAGATTGGGATAGTTTTCTTCAATTATTTTGCTGAATATGTTTTCTGACCTTTGAGCTGGGCTTCTTTGCATTCTTCTATGCCTATTATTCTTAGGTTTGGCCTTTTCACGGTGTCCCAGATTTCCTGGATGTTTTGTGTTAAGGATTTGTTGGATTTAAGATTTTCTTTGGTTGATGAATCTATTTCCTCTAATTTATCTTCAGAGCCTGAGATTCTCTCTTCCATCTCTTACATTCTGTTGGTTATGCGTGCGTCTGTAGTTTCCCGATCATTTGCCCAGTTTTTCTATTTCCAGAATTCCTTCAGTTTATATTTTCTTTATTGTCTTTATTTCACTTTTCAAGTCTTGAACTGTTTCTTTCACCTGTTTAATTGATTTTTTTCTTGGCTTTCCTTTCTTTAAGAGATTTGTTCATTTCTTTCAATTTTTTGTTTGTTTTTACTTCCATTTCTTTAAGGGATTTTCTCATGTCTTTGAAGGTCTCTATCAATTTTATGAAGGTATTTTTTAAGTCGTTCTCTTCTGCTTCATCTGCTTTGTTGTGTTCCGGTGTAGTTGGTGTAGAGACCCTAGATTCTGGTGGTGTCATCATGCTTGTCTTTCTGTTGTTAGGTGCTTTCTTGTATTGCTATCTTCTCATTGCTTCTTCCAGTGGGTGCAGGTGGAGTCTCTATGTTACTCCCCCAGTGGGCTTAGGTGGGTCAGAAGTTCAATGTCTGTTGCTCTTGGTGGTCCAAGTTCTGTAGGAGGTCTCTCCTCAGGCAGGGGCCTGGCAGTGGGGGTCAAAGATCAGGTTCTAGCAGAGGCCTGGCGATGGGGGTCAAAGATCCAGCAGGCAGGGACTCAGGATGGTCCTGTGGGGATAGGCAGATCTCTGGCCAGGGCCCAGAGCTCTGGCAGAGGACTGGTGATGGGGGTCAGAGATCAATCAGGCAGGCAGGGATTTTGAAAATACAATTTTTATATAATGTATTCTGATTATAATTTCTCCTTTCCCAGATCCTCTCAAATCTTCCTTGTCTCCTAAATTCTTAGCCCTTCTTGCTCTCTCATTATTAAATAAACAGGCATTTTAAAATGACAATAAAAAGAAATATTATAACAAAAAACAAATCAGTCGAAGAAACACACAAAGAAAGAGAATAAAAGTGAACTAAAGGAAAAACACTAGAAATACATATAGACACAGAGCACACACATTCGAATACACAAAAAACCATAACAACAAAATCAGAAACTGTACTGTATAATGAAAAGATTTGCAATGCTATCAAATAAAAAGGTCAGACAAAGCAGTATGATTTAAAAAAATCCTCTAAAAATACTACTGAGTTTGTTTTGTGTTGGCCATCTACTGCGGGACATGGGTACACCTCTGACTTGGGTTTGTACACCAGTGAGACTTCGTTGAAAAAAAAAAAAAACAACTGATTTTTCCTTTTGAGCTGTTGTCAGTTGGAGACAGCTTCTAGGTTTGGAACAGGGGCTTATGTCCACTTTCTCTCTCAGGTCTGCAGCTCAGGTCTGGTTTAAGTGTGCACTGTGCATACTGCCACAGTCATGTGAGTTCATACGTGCATCAGTCCTGTTGTGTCAAGAAGGTCTTGTGTCCTTGGTGTCCCCTGTCTCCTTTGGCTCTTACACTCTTTCTCTGCCTCTTTTTTTGCTAGAGCTCCCTGAGCCCCGAGGGAGGGATTTGGTGGAGACAGCCTATTCAGGACTGGGTGTTCTGAGCTCTCTCACTCCTGGCACAGTGTTTGCTCCTGGGTCAGATCTCTATATTCCTACCTGCTCATACGTGCATTCTAGGAGGTCCTCTTCCAACTTTGAAGTCTGCCAGCAGCTTTTTCATCCAACCAGGAATGATATTTATATTCTCTCTCTCTTTCTTTCTTCTTCTGTCTCTTGCTTAATCAGATATCCAATTTACTCACCCTTACCATCTAAGGACTACTGTAAATTGCCCCCTCTTGTCAGCCTTCATAATTCTGGCTCATTCATGTAATATCCATGACCAGGATAACAGCAGCTCCAGCAACCTCCTTATTTCTAGCCTCACCTCCCTTTGGTCTACCTTCATTTTACCACCAACAATGCTATCAAGATAAACAAATATGATCATGTGATTTACTTCTAAAAACCTTTTTGAAGACTTGCTGTGGTGTGTTAAGAAATGAATGCATCTATACATGTGCGTATATGATTAATGAACAAATATAAGACACTTAGCAAACATTTTTGTTCATTTTTTTTGTTCATAAGGTCTTTCACACTCTTTGTCTGCCTGCATGTCTGCCCTTCCTACAGCTTCTAACTCCTTACTTCACACTAAGAGGTCTATAAGCACTCTGCTTTGCTTTAGTGTTCTGGAAAGTTCACCGGTTGAGCTCAGGTGACATTTCCTCTGGCTCATTTCTAATTTACTTCTCCCAAACATTCAATTGTCATGCTGCAAAGCAGGAACAGTGCTAGGAACTGGGCAAACAATGGTGAATTACACCATCTCTGCCTTGAAAGAAAGGTAAGGAGATAGACATGGAAATGGTTAGATCTTGTTCATTGAAAAAAGGGTTACAGTAGAAGCAGAATGTATGAAAATAATGACTCGGGAGAAGGAAAATAGAAGGCCTTAATCTGTTAATGTGGCCTTGGCAGGTTAAGATTCAGGGGAAAAGAGTTCCAAATGAACCTATGTCTATAAAGCCCCGTGAATATGAAAGAGGTTGGAAGTGTGATGCTATGAACTGAGCTGTATTCCTCCAAAATGCATATGGGTAACCTTTGCTCTTTCGGCAGGAGCACAGAATGCCACTTTGAGACCTCTTAACAGAGGTAGCTATGTGAAAAGTGAATTCGCTAGGCTGAGTGGTCATCTAACCTGACTGGTGTCTTGCTCCGTGAGCTCACTTCTCTGTGTTGAATCAAGGAGACCAAAAATGACAACTGAACAACTTCTAAAGGAGCTTTAGAAAGCTCATTCTAGTGGAAGTGGGGACCCATGGGCTGGCTGGCTGACAAACTAGAGGCTGAGGTAACAGTTCAGATGGGAGAGGTTTAGTTCAGCTGAGTGCAGCCTCAGGGTGGTTAGAGAGGATGAAACAGACAATATTTGAGAAGGAATATTGGCAGCACAGGGCAAGCTGACTGGATGTGAACATGCATGGTGCAGCCGGATTGCCTTTATTCTTTATCGTGTGCAGCTAGCTGAGTCTACACAGTTCTCTGAAAAGAAGTGGAGATAAACCACAGAAGAAGCCGAGTCAGACAATATTTCCTTTAAACCCTTGATCAGATCCAGAGGCACAGCCCAGACAGTTATTTCCCATATTCCTAATGCTTTCCTAGTAAAAATAAGACAATTAAATGTGTTAAAATTAATTGTTTATAAAACCTACAAACACATGCAATAAGATTGCTCTCTGAGCAAACAAAATAATACAAATAAACAAAGCTCCAACTGCCATGTTTCCTTCTAGAGACAGCAAGGAACATTGCCATGGTTAATGTGATGTGTTCATTGGATTGGCTCTTGGGATGGCCAGACCTTTCCCATCATTTGCAGGCATGTCTATGAATGTCTCTCCAGAAGAGCCTCAAGTTTGAGTCAGCAGGCTGAGGGATGCACATTGACCCTCCAATGACTCCCTCCACTGAGGGCTCTAGCAGAACAAGAAGATTCACTCTCTCTGCTCTGTGGTTGCACTGACACTGACCTTCAGTTGTCCCCGGGGCTCTTGATTCTCCGGCCTTCAAATCACATTATCAGCTCTCCTGGTTCTCCACCTTCTAGAGGCACACTGTAGGACTTGTCAGCCTTCATGGTCAACATGAATCAATACTTCAGAACAAATCACTTATTTTCTGTCTACCTACCTATTTGCTCCCCCCACCCTGCCGCCCAAACACACACATACACACACACACACACACACACACACACACACACACACACACACACACACACACACCTTCCCACTGCTTTTGTTTCTCTGGAGAACCCCAACAAATGTAAAAATACTCTTTCTTCTTTTCCTCTTTGTTCTCCTCTTTAATACTTTTACACTGGATGCTACATGGTGTGCTGACAAACACAATTGCCTGCAGGAGCTCATGAGTCTCTGGTTGAGCAATGTGCCCGTAGAGAGCTTGACACATTCATGGATGCCTGGTAAAGGCTGTTTTCTCAGGGCAACTAGGACAGGCTCTCAGAAGTAGTGTCTCTTGAGCTTCGTCTTAAAGGCAGAGAGAAACCCCAAATCTCCAAGTGTTGGAGTGTGTGCCATATTCAGGGACAAGCACACAGCTAGCTGACTGCTGGATTAAGACCCCTCAGGGAAGACAGAAGCCTGGTGAAGAGGTTGGAAGGAGCCTAGTGAGATGGCTGGGTTGGATAAGTGAAGTGTTACATTGTTGCTGAAATCTCTTGTGTGGTCTGTGATGCCCAGTCCAGGAAAGAGAAAGGATCGACCAGATTCTTTGTTCTTATCTCAAAGCCTTTACATGATCCTGGTAAAATGATGGTTTAAGATCTAATGCTGGGCATTGGCACACATCTGTAATTTTAGCACTCAGAAGGCAGAGGCAGAGGCAGAGGCAGAGGCAGAGGCAGAGGCAGAGGCAGAGGCAGAGGCAGAGGCAGAGGCAGAGGCAGAGGCAGAGGCAGAGGCAGAGGCAGAGGCAGAGGCAGAGGCAAGGGCAGAGAGGCAGAGGCAGGAGGATCTCTGTAAGTTGGAGGCCAGAGGGAGGTTCAGGAAGGCTCCAAAGCAATACAGAGAAACCCTGTCTCTAAAAATAAAAAAAATTAAAAATAAAGCAATCTAGGAGCTGGGGGTGGGGTGGTGGGGTGGTTCAGTGGCTGAGAGTCTAAGCTGGTCCTGCAGAGGCCTGAAGGTCAGTTCCAGCACCTGTGACAGGCACTTGAAATCCCTGAATCTCTAACTCCAGGAAATCTGACATCTTTTTCTGACCTCCTCTGGCACGGCCCACATTTGTCCATAGCCCATTGCTACACACACATAAATAAATAATAAAATTCATCTTAAAAAACAAAACAAAACAAACCCAGACTTAAAGAGCTTGTCTTGGGCAACAAGTCATTGTCCTCATACTTTCTTCCCACTTTTTAAGTTCTTAGGTTTCTCTGTGGAACGCTGAGCATACTTCTAGAAGGCTCTATGGCTTAGCTTCTTTAATTCAATGTCATCCTATGCTGGGCATGAGTTACTCGCCAATTTACTGGCCTAGCCCCTCTCTCTCCCCCATAGGAAAGCTGCAGTCATCACTGCTCCTGCTGGATCTAGGAGTCCTGTGGTCCAGCATACATGTACAGTCAGACAGATAAGGACATGGTTCTCCAGTGCTTAGAGAGTGGGGGCTCTCCATAGCCACCCAGCAGAGCTAGAATGGCAGACTTTCCTTTTGAATGGAATAAAGAATCCAACTCAGTGAAAGTCTCCAGATGCCAGGCTTTATCTGCATAAGAGTCTAAAAGCTCCATGCTAGGGCATGGAACACTCCTAGTACAATGATTGCAGTGCCTTGGTCAGGGAAGAGACTAACGGATAACTAAGCCAAACTCCTTCCTTGCACAGATGGGCAACCAAAACTTGGAGAGTGGAGAGGAACCCATTTACTCAAGTACCATTAAGCATCTCATCGACTCTCTGGAAAAGCCCATACCTATAAAAATCTCAACTTCACCTGCACAACTGGCTTAGCTCTTCTATTTTGGTCATGGGACATCTAATTATAGATGGTGTTGCCAAGCTACAAGGCTTCTAGATAATAGATGTCATTTTTGATAACAATTTTTTAGTATGTTATTCCAAACATAGTGTAAAGATGGAATTGTAAAAATATTTTTTTGTTACAAATTTGAATTTACCAAGATTTCCCATTGTGTTCCTTGTTATTTTTCTCTTTAACTGGTAATGCTAATTATAGGATTGTCTTCCCTTCTCCTGTCTTTGCCCCAACTGTTAAGATATTTAAAGTCAAATGCATCATCATTTTCTAGTAAGACTTCATATGCTTATTTTATCTTTCTGGTTTGTTTATGTTCTTTTTGCTTTCTTTACCTCATTAAAAATGTTATCTGTTCTAAGAACTACAATAAGCCTCATTAAAATTTTGCTTGCATATTAATTATTATAGAAGGGCCGAAGATATTGCTCAGAGGGAGAGCATGTGCTTAGCATACATAAGGCCCTGGGTTCAATTCCCTAAAAAAATGTATATAACATTAAGAATTTGTTAAGGGGTACTTAATCCCAAAGAGGTATATATAAATAATATTTTCTTTTAGATCTCAAAAAATCCTAGTTAAACTGAGCAGTCAGCCACTTTTAGTGGTCAGAATTCAAAGAAATAAATAATATGGTTTAATATCACATAAGTGACCACAGGACTAAGTCCTGATTCATTGCAGTTCATCCAGTGTAGCTGGCTAGCTTACAGCTCTTTTTTATGTACTTCTTACCTGGATGCCTAAGGGACAGTGCAGTGGGTACTGCTTGGCCTCCCTGTTACCCGCCATGTTCCTACCCAAATGTGTAGAACTGTTCCTCTGCTGACTGGTGGTGTCATTTTAGTTGGGTCTTCTATTCACAGTATTTCTCCATGGTTGGCTGAGAGTATGGATGTGTGCAAAGCTGGGCAATGCCCCTCCCTCAGATTTCTCAAATCAGAATATGAGGTAAGATGGTTTCTCCTTGGTGAGAAAGACAAAGATGCATGTATGCAGTAGCCACATGCCCTTAGGCCATGGTAGAAGTAAAGGCATGGCAAACACATGCAGAAAGTGGTGGAAGTCCACACAGCTTCCCAGTCTTTGCTTCAGCTATTCCCAAAGTACAGTTGCAAGTGTCTGCTCTCCTGTAGTCTAAACAAACTTTATTCATTTCTAGGTAAATATTTTAAAAACATTTACATACTTACTTGCACAAGTGTGTCTAATTTTGTTTTTAATTTTAAAATATTTCTTTTCTTTTTTATTTCTTTTTTTTTTCCTGGTTTTTCAAGACAGGGTTTCTTCGTGTGTAGCGCTGGCTGTCCTGGAACTCACTCTGTAGACCAAGCAGCCTTGAACTTATGGAGATCCTCTTGCCTCTGCTTCCCAAGTGCGGGGATTAAAGTCATGCACCACCACCATCCAGCTTTAAAATATTTCTTAATTTTAAACATTAGCTTACAGAAAAATGTTTCCTTATATCATTTTCATGATACTTAATTATAGTTGATTCTCCTGTCTGTCCCACTCCTCCCCCATCTTCCTGCCCAGTGTTCCCCTTTCTACTTTTGGTCTGTGTTCTCTATTAGATTTTCCAGTTCCCTTCCTTAATGCCTCCTTCCCATCTCAAGGCTTTTTAAAAAAATTCTTGGCTTTAACCCCATGTATTCTCACCCAGCCACACATATTAAACATTCAGACGCTATGATTGGTACATGAGAGAGTATGTGTAGTTTTATGGATTCTTCAGTACATCTCTCAATATGACGTTTTCATAATTCCATTGTTTCTTTACAATTGAATACAATTCCATTGTGCATATATACATTTTCATTATACGTCATCCATCTGTTGATAGACACATAGACTGCTTCCCTTTCCTGGGTACTATGAAAAGAGGAACAATAAACAAGGTTGTGCAAGTGTCTCTGTGGTAGGATGTGGAGTCCATGTTCCCATGAGGTGGCTTTAAGAAAAACTGTGCTTCTATTACATGCAACCAAACAGGTTTGGTTAATAGAAATAGGCAGAGATGGATTTCCAGTAATGTTCTTCCAATTGCTAAACCATAAAGAGGTGCCAAGGCAAGCCTTTGGAATTCTGTGGCCAACAGCCCCATGCATACAAAATTATTGATTCTGACACCAAACAATGCAGATAAATGCTTGCTCCTCTCAGAGCATCTTAAAATCAACATTTTCTTTCTCTGTGGGGTTGCAGAAATGGTTCAGCAGTTAAAAGTAAATACTGATCTTGAAGAGGACCCAGGTTTGGCTCCCAGCACCCATACTGGGAGCTCACAATTGCCTGTCACTTTGTCTCCAGGGGACTGGAAGTTCTCTTCTGGTCTCCATGAACACTGCACTTATGTGCATGCATGCATGTGTGCAGTCACATTTGTGAACACACACAAATAAAACTAAAAATAACACCTTAATTTTTTCTTTTAAAAATAGATTATATTTTATGTATTTATGCAGTCATTGACAACTTCATACAGGTACACGATGTACATGGATTCTATGCACACCCAAAATATTCCCCCCTCTTGACTTCATGTCTTTTCTGTTTTTGTTGTTGTCATTGTTGTCTGGTAGTTTTTGTGAGCCACTGATTCATGCCCAGAAGATTCTCACAGCAGTTCATAGCACTCGTCTCCATCCTTGCTCTTACATTCCTTCCAACCTCTTTTCCATGATGTTCCGTGAGTCTTGGTTTGGGCAGGGGAGAGGTTGGTATAGATGCCCCATTCAGGCCCGAGTACTCAACAGTCATTTGTTCTCAGCACTTTGACCACTTGTACTTCTCTGCATTAACTTCTGACCATGACAGAGAGCAGCTTCTCTGGCCAAGATTAAAGCACCACTAATCTATGTGCATAGACATAAGCATTTAGAAGCCAAAAAATAAAAAACCCTAATATTTGCAGAACTTGCTTTCAAAATGCTCTCAAGATGTCTTCACTTATGACACGTTTAAATCTAGAAAAATCAAATAGTACTTTGGTGGTGGGATAATTTTAAATAATCAAGATAATATAAAAATCTCCAAATGAGTTTTAAGCTGCTAGTATAATTGTTCTCATTTTTAGGATGTGAAAGATGAAGCCCAGAGATGTAAAGTAGGTTATTCACCTTCATACACATTTGGTCAAATTCATTCTATAGCTCTTGTCACTCAGAATATTACTCTTTCTAACATATTTCCTCTTAACAGCTGGTATCATTTATTGGGGGATCATCTATGTAAAATGAAAACATTGAGAGGAACATAAAAAGAGCAAAGATACTCTCAGGTCATCCATTTGTTCATGGAAATTAATAATTCATGTAGGAAGGGAAATTGGAGAATGTTGTCCCAGCTAATAGACACTTGAGCTTTCCCATTTTGGCTACACACACACATTCTCTCTCTCTCTCTCACACACACATCCTACTGGGTCAAACTATTTGGGAAGTATGAATCAGGTTTTCATATGCTTAAAATATTCTAAGATTGAAGTGGGTTGACTTGATTTAAATGTTAAAATTTGGGATCACTAATTAGATTTTTGTTTATTTGTTTCTATCATCAGCCATTTTATAAATAACTAGAAAAAAAAAACCGCCTCTTGGTTATATTGATTTGAAATCAACACATTCACACAACTGATATAGGTCTACTATTTAAGTAACATTATATCCATGACTCAACTAATATTTCAAAACTCTTTATAAGTATAAGTTGTTGTGTTCTGTGCCTGCTACATGGGTTAAAGATGGTTCAGATGGAATTCAGGGAAGCTTGGGGCAAAGGTGATGTGTGCGCACATGGCATTTGAGTGAAATTATGTCTCAGGACAGATGCTAGCACAAATCAGAAAGGGCTTGCTGGAAAAGAACTTGAACTGGACTCTGAATTTGTACTTAACCAATATGAGGAGAATCAACTTCAGCAGGAGAAATGAAAAGCAGAGGAACAGGGAAATAGCAACAATATACTGATAGCAGTAACAATAACAGCAAGCATGTTTTAAGTGCTATGTGTCAGTTACTGTGATGAGTGCTTTTACATGGCCATGTCTTTGCTTCTTCTAGGAAATCAATGAAGCAACTACTTCTGTGCTTTCCTACTACATAGTTGAGAGGGCTGACTTACAGATAAGTTTGATGATTTGCCAAAGGCCATATACTAAATGACAGGGAAAACTTCTATTTTTAAATGGTATTTGTTGAGTGTATGGTTAGTTTAGGTTTTCCCCCATTTCTCTCCTACTCCCTCTGTCTCTGTCTCTGTCTCTCTCTCTCTGTCTCTATGCATGTTTGCATATGGATGGAAAAATATATGTATGAGTGTATGATATATTATGTCAGGAATCATTCTTGGTTGCCCTTCTGCCATGTCTGATGAGGTAGTGTCTGGCAATCCCATCCAGAACTGACTGACATGGCTGCTCTCACTTAACCAACTTGCTCTTGGGCTCTGCTGTCTCTTTCTTCACAAGCTGGAATTACAAGAGGGCTGCCACACCCAACCAACATTTACACAGGAGCCAAGAATCGAACTCAAGTCTTTGTGTTTGTGTTGCAAGCAACTTAAACACCAAACCTTTTCATCCAGTACTTGCATTTAAAAAAAAAAAAAGAGGATGGAGGTTTAGAGAAATCTGACCCAGCTTGCCCAGGGGAGTGATGGCAGTGGTTGAATTAGAGTCATTTGGATACACGTTCCGCTATGCTAGGCATGCAGCATGGAAATGAATGAGAGGAAAATCTCACCCTGTCATTTCCTGTTAGTTAAAACTTACTTAGGGAAAATGCGCTACCTTGACATGTAAACCCAGAGCTGCCCCCTAGCCAAGATACAGTTCCTGAAGGTACGAGAACAGATTACAAGAGGGAGGAAGCAAAGCAGAGAGGACTGTAAATAGTTTTGAACAGATTTCATCTATAAAAATGTTTTTGTCTGTAAAATAATACATGTTGCCGAAATGTCCAAATATTCTTTTATCTTGGCTAATCTTATGATCTCAGGCAGAGCTCAAGACAGAGATTGTGTCTCTACATTGGATGGACGAAAACAGCTGGCCATGAATAATCATAGGGCAATAACCCTACATCTAGAGGCCAGGAAGCGGCTGTTAGATAAATGGAAAAGGTATTGTTTTTTGAGTCCCGATTCTTCACTTCTGACTTCAGATGTCACTCTGAAAGTTGCCTGATGCATTTATGGAAACCTTGTAAGAGAAAGGCCTTAGCAGGAGAGAGCATCATTTTCTGAGACGCTGTCAAATGAGGCAAAGATAGAGCAATCTCTGGAGACAGCCACCTGGACTCTTCCAGTTTGGGGCTGGATGTTTTGCCTTAGACAAGCACATCCTGTCTGACCTCAGAGTTGAATGCCCCCCTGAAGTTAACAGGAGAGTCAGGTTCACATCCATTCCTTCTGTCATGTTGCATTTTTTTTTAATCTGAGAAAAATGTAAAATGTGGAAGTTTGGGGGTTTGTAATGTATTGTGACTAGTGCCACTGTATCTATCTCATGCAATATTTAACTACTGTGTCTGTTTGGAAGACTGAGAATAGCAACACTCCTCAAATATCAGGCTTCATCTATGGTAGAACAAAGCAGATGGGGACATTTTTTTCCACATAGCAACAATGATTGTACTTTGGGTTTATGTAGCATCTGTCCTTGGAGAACCTCTGAGAGATGTTGAGAGTTCTTTTTTAGTCCTCACTATAAGTGGTTTATGAGGGGCCTGTGAGATGGCTCAGTGGGTTAACATACTTGCCATTCGAGCCTGAGGTCTGAGCCCAATCTTCAGAACCATATAAAAAAACAAGTAGATGCATTTGGCACACATCTGTAACCCAAGTACCCTAACAGTGAGATGGAAGGTGAAGAGTAGAATCGACCAGAAGCTCATAGCACTGCTAGCCTTATGTATGCAACACAGAGGAAATAGTAAGACAGAACTTGTCTCAACAAGTTTGAAGGAGAGGACTGACTCCTGAATATTGTTCTGTGACCTCCACATGTACCTCATAGCATCCATGTGCCTATACTCTCACACCAAACAGAGACATGACACACACGCGTGCGCACACACACACACACCACCACCACCACCATCACCACCACCACCACCACCATCACCACCACCACCACCATCACCAGCAGCAGCACTACCACCAGCAACCACCCCTTATAGCTGCATCTTGCCTGTGAACCTGTAACGGTGACTGCACCCCTTTGGGTGTGGCTCAGGAAGATAGAAGTGGAAAGAGGGAAGCATAGGTGTGGCCTCAGGTGTGCGTCCTCATTTGTCCTGGGTCGGGGAGGATCTGATAGGAAGGGCAGAGAAGAGCTCCCTTGGTTCTTTATTATTATCTGTGTAAGTGTTCCCTGATAAATACCCATTTATCATTCATCTTGGGTCTTGCCCCCCAATTTTAAACAAAAGAAGTTGATGAGGCTAGTTAAGGGGATTTTTCCTGCCAGTTTTCATCACATAGTAAGGCCCAACATAGTCTTCTGATATAACTATTTCTTTAGTCAGGAGTTTCAATGCTAGAGCCAAGATTGTCCCTGATCTGAGGACTAAAGAAGAACACTAGGTGAGAACTTGCAGTTTTGAAACACTGGGAGCTCTCTAGTGTGTACACATGCAAGAAAAGACTTCTGCGATTTGTTAAGGTATCAGAGTATGTAGAGGATAGCTAAAGAAGATAGCTAGACATGGGTAAGGAGAAGTCTGCAAAGAGACCAATGGTGTCATATTAGAATTGGACATGGAGAATAAATTTGCAGCCTTGTTTTTAAATGTATGCATGTGGATGTAGAACTGATTACAGAGTCATATAGATGTGTATAACTATGTGTCTATAGGTCATGGATATACCCATTATTACCTATTTCTTATCACTGTCTATAGAAGACATCTAGATGCAAGGCTGTTCTCTGCCATAAAATTTTTCCACTGATGAGTACCAAGGGTTAAGGGAGAAAAGGCTGACCCCAAAGCCGAAAGAGTTAAGGTGAACCCCAAAAGCTTTGGCAACATAGAGCATGGAAGTGCCAAAAGAACACAGGGGTAAGTCAAAAGGGCTTCTCAGCTTGGAGAGGTTCTTGCTTGGCCAAGTAGAAGAGAGTTTAAACATCAAATGCATGATGTTTCCAGCAAATTGTTATCTGTTCTCTAAAATGGAGGTCTTTGCATCTATATGGAAGAAAGAAAGATCACAGAGGGAGGGCACAAGAAGAAGAAAGAGGGAAGAGAAGATGACAGAGACAACCCTTCATTTTGGTGAAATGTCAGCTAATAAATTTAGGTGCCTGTTGAAGATAGAATCATTTCCCAACCATCATGGTGGTGGTGGCTTCCAAAGAGGATTATTAATGGATGCCAGGAGAGGTGGCTTGTTGAAGTATATTATACGGGTTTCTTTGGACATCGTACACAATATGTCTATCAGACACAAGGAAAGCAGGTAAAGATTTAAACACTGAAGATTTCACTGAAGAAATGTAGCACAAAACAATTTGACAAGAAGCTCAAGGTTTTACACCACAACAGGCTTGAGATGGCTATGCTTGGCTCACTATAGACTGCTTTGAGAGAAATGGTATGTTTACTTTAGATATGAAGTGAATACAGGCTGGGAGATATTAGGGTTAAATATGAAGTATCTCTCACAGATTCATGTTTTGAGTGCACAGTCCTAAGCTGGTAACGCCATTCTGTGAATCCATTAGACAGTGGGGCTTGGCAGCCAGCCAGAAATTGTCCTCTAGGGGAGGGTCCTTGACTATATGTTATCCTTGCCCACTTCCTATCTCACTCTTGCTTCTTGGTCTACCATTTTGTGAAAAGCTTCTGTAGCACACCCAGCGCCATAAACAGAGCTGTTCTATTATGCCTCCCCTACTATGATGGGCTGAAACCCAAAGCCAAAATAAGTCTTTTTTCATTTATGTTCCTTCTGACAGTCATGATTCCAGCAATGACAAAGTCAGAGTACAGAGAAAAACCTGCAACTTGCCAATGTAAAAGTGAAGAAAGTCCAGGACAGATTGAGGAACTCAAGAGATATGAAGGCTACAAACACTGAATGATGCTAAATTCAGTTGATAAGAAAGTATTAATTATATATGGCTCCTGCATCAAAAGCAGGTCATATAGTGTCTTAGTTAATTAAGGTTTCTATTGCTGTGAAGAGACACCATGACCATGGCAACTCTTATGAAGGAAAAATATTTTATTGGGATGACTTACATTTTTCATTTTTTTCAGAGGTTCAGTCCCTTATCTTCATGGATGCACATGGACATGATGCTGGAGTGGAGCAAGACAACAGGAAGTGGTCTGTCTCATTGGGCATAGCTTGAGCACTTATAAAACTTCAAAGCTCGTGGTCACAGTGACACACTTCCTCCAACAAGACCACACCTCCTAATAGTGTCACTTCCTTTGGGGGGGCATTTTCTTTCAAACCACCACATATAGTGATATGAATCACCTAAGTTATATGAGTATACTGGATCTTCTAAAAGTAATTTTGTGTGTGTGTGTGTGTGTGTGTGTGTGTGTGTGTGTGTGTGTGTGTGTGTAGATATGCATGAAAGTGACTACAGAAGCCAAGAGATGGTGTTAATTATCCATGGTGCCTTGGTTCTACACTACTGAATTCATGTCTGAAAGAGTTTGCTAGCAAGCCCTTTTAATTGCTGAGACATCTCTAGTCATAGTGCACTATGTTTGCTTGTATTGTACAAAGTTTGTGCCTGCTTTGAGAATACAGTATTTTAGAGAGACTCAGAAAAGAATGAAAATACATTATGCATGTGTTTGTTGTGTGTGTGTGTGTGTGTGTGTGTGTGTGTGTGTGTGTGTGTGTGTATCTTGGAGAGGAGAACACCAAAATAGTCAAAGGCTGATATCTGAGAAATCTGAATAAAGAAGATATAAGAGCTCTTTGCATTGCTCTTGAAATATTTCTACAAGTTTAATATAAAAACTAGGGTTAATTTTATAAAGTCAAATGGACAGATGCTGCAATCTGAAGCCTTTCCTATCTCCTCAGTCCTCCTCCCCCTAGACCAATAATTACACTAGTCTGTCTTTCCACACCAATTACTTGTTCAACACATATTGTCATGGGCATAGTATGACATGTAACTGCAGATAATAAGAAGAGCAGAAATAGCATATGAAGCATAGAAGTGAAAGAGACAGTATCTCATTATTACCTAGGAGAAAATTCCATAGAGGAGAGACATTTGAGATGGAACCTTCAAAACTGGATGAATTATGGCCAGGTTGTTATTTAGGCAATCAGTTTCATAGACTAAATTAACTTCACAGACAAAAGTTCAAATTATACAGGTCAGCAAGGCCCCTGAGCAAGGATGGCATGCAGATATATAAAGCAGGAAGAAGATGGAGGGAAAGAGGAGATAGAACAATGGTGTGAGGACATGGCAGGGATGAAGTTAACAGAGCTGTTTCAACATCAAGTGACAGACAACTGTTCAAACAGTTACAAGTAACATAAAGGAATCTTATTGGTTTGTGTACAGGGAAAGTGTAGAAATAGTGCATTTTGAACCAGGTACCTAACAGTATGCCATTAGGACAGGAATCCTTTTTTTTTTTTTTTTCTCCATGCCTTGGTTCTCTTTGTATTGGCTTCACTCTCAAGATAATCTTACCCAGTGATAAGTTGCAGTTGATAGATCTAAGAAAGTGGTGGGAAAAAAGACTTCCTCATTCTCAGTCATTCCAAGAAAACATCAGAACAAATGTTGCCTTTTTGGTCTTGCTTTGTACTCAAAGAGACTATGTGCCCATTAGCATAGCTTGTCATATGTTCTTTCATGGGACTGACTGGGAGGAGGATAGGGTGGGGGGAGGGCTAGAACTTTCCAGAAGTAGAAAGCAGGGATGAAAAGGAGCAGTTTCCCAAAGGAAAAGTTTAGTGAAGTTTCCAGGAGAGTGCATTGGTCTACCAGTGGATGTTTAAGGGACACCAAACCCTAAAATGAGCAATATAAAAAAGAGGTACAGGAGTTCAAGTGGGAAGTCAACTTGCCATCATTGTCTTGAAGGTACTGAGTGCTAGACTGAGAGCACAGTTCTTATTCAACGGGTTAGAAAGAAGGTTGACAAACACTAGTTTGGACTACACAAGCCATGCAGTCCCTTTCAAAGCTACCCAACTCTGTTGTCATGTTGTGGTAGGCAATTTTTAAAACACATGATGGATTTGCTCTGAGAGCTGTTGTTTGCTGACCTTTGGTTAAAAGAAGCCATTAGAGACAACAACACGGCAAATGATACCACTATATAATTTCTTGGAAAGATTCACCCCACTGCCAGGTAGAGAATTACAGAAGAGAGTGGACTAAAAAGTGAGAGGAGAAACTGAAAGAGGATGTCCCAGTGGCCAGCCCCTGTGTTTGCAATGTGAAGGAACCTACACAATGCTTATAACCAAATGTACCTGGGAGTTTGTAGCTGGCACATAGCTTGGTCTGCCTATCTTTAGCTGACCCAAATTCCTATCATCCTTCCAGATCAGTCATCTCTGACATGCTCCCACTGTGGAAATCTGTGTTGGAGTTGGTAAATCATCTTGGGAGGCTGATTGTTCTGTTTCTTTGCTGTACAATGTTTTTGATTTCGAGAACTAAATCTGTACTATTTGTATGAGCAGGAAAAATCAATAGAAAGAAAAAGTTTAATAAAAATTACATTCTTCATTGACTTTAATTAACTTGGTGTTAGGTTTCACAACTTTGAAAAGAATGGAAAATAAAAAAGAGAGAAAAACAATCACACCTTGCATCTTGTCCTATACACAAAACTTTGTATGAATAAAATTATCAAATTAAAATCCAAATAGATCAGTGACTTATTTGAGGGCAAAAAGTTGAAGAAAAAAGCCAACATACAAGGAAGAAAAATCCTTTTATGAAAGTCATAACGATAGATTAGCCTTTCTAACTCCCAGGGTATGTAAGTGAGTGCCGCATTCAAGCCAATGGTCTACCACTATCTGAGAACTCTTGTATATTCTCCAGCCTTGGATGGTCATGATTTGGCATTTTCTTGTCTCATGAGCCATAACCATCTTAAAAACTTGTATGGTTTGCTTATAACTTCAGCACCAATTCTTCCCATGTGAGGTGGAGCTTACTACAAATAAAGAGTGACCAGGACAAATGATGTAGATAAATGTCTCCTATGAGTTGTTGGCAAAGAGCTCATTATAGTTCTGTGAGACTTTCTGGTCACCTGAAGTGAGGCATAGATAGATATGCATGTCTATGAGATGTCAGCATGTATACTGGTATAATATGAAAATATACACACATGCATGTGGAATGTCACATGTGTAGTCCATAAAGTTCCACATTCATTCAATTGCATAAGAGATATGTGAACATGTATTTAGCAGATATAGACACAATTAAATAAAACTGTTACATTAATATCATTTATATTCAGCAGATGTTTATGCAATAAATGCATGTGGGGACAATAAAATGGGTGCCTGCCGCTGAATCTGACAACTTAAGTTACTCTCAGGACCCATATAGCAGACAGAAAAAACTGACCCCTACAAGTTGTCTTCTGACCCTCCCACAAGCACACTGAGCTCCCCCAAGAATAAATAACAAATAAATGAACAAATAAGCAATAGCCACTTTTTATTTTGAAAAACTATAATATACATAAAAATACCCAGAATGCACATATAAGACTAAACGTCCATTTAGAATAAAAAAGAACATATCCAGGTGTGTGTCCGATGCATACATGCACAGCAGCTATGCATAATATCCACATATGTGGTATGTGATCTGTGATCCGTCATTACTGACTACATTCTCTGCTGTTCACAAAACGTCCTCCACCATCATTCTATCTCAAGTGATTCCTGGCTCTTCCACAAATGCTAGCTGCATTCTTACCTTAGTGTTTTTGGTTCTCTGTACAGCAACATCTTCCCCAACAGAATTCACATGAACAGTTTCCTTGTTTCCTTGTGTCTTTGTACAAATCTCAGCATGTCAACCAGCTCTGCATAACCACTGCAGCACTCCTTGAAATGTGCAAATGCCTCCCCCTGCACTGGCCTGTAGGACATGCTTCAGGACTTTCTAATCCCATCCTGGTGGTTACGCTATTCAAGAAATTATTTTTTATTATTCCAATTGCAATATTTATATGTTTGCTCACTGGTATATATAAAACAAAAAGAACTAAGCCTGATTCACAGAGACATTTGATGTTTATGTTTTAAATGGATAACTAAGTGAATGCATGAGTATTAAACTATCCAATATTACATCTACTGATATATCTATATATACATATATATACATATGTACATACATGTACACACACACACACACATATATATATATATATATATAATATATGTATAGTTATTGGGTTACATTAAGGAACTTGTCCCCTCTGTCCTTTTGAGCGCCCATGACATGTTAAATCTCCAATCCAAGCCACACTTCAATCCCTTGCTCCCTGCTTGAAAAGAAAATTTTAGAACAATAATGACAGTTATGGAGATATTGTAATTTATTGTTCAAAATGAAGTACTGCAAAGAACAAAGGAGGCATCAGTACTAATTAGCCCCTCCCTTGTCTTTCTACCTCCTTATCTTGTCTCTCTTTATCTACTCACATTATTGTTGTGGTAGATTCTTACTAAAAGCCTTCCTTAAGGGCCTGATGCTGGGCTGGAGAGATGGATGAGCAGTTAAAAGCACTGGCTGACCTTTGAAAGGATCTTGGTTCAATTCCCAGCATTTAGATGGCAGTTCACAATCATCAGTAACTCTAGTTCTAGGTGATCCACGATCCTCTCTGGCTTTCATAGGCACAGGCATACATGTGAGATATATATGCACAATACTTTTATTTTTATGTGTAAATATGAAAGTATATTTATTGATAAAGTAAGTATACTTGATAAACTTTAAAAAATCATACTTTCTGCCACCAAGAAACCAGTAAATACAGTGAGGGAGAAAGATATGACTGTATTCTTTCAAGGTAGTCTTTGAGTATTTACTATGTATCTTCTGCCCTTTTAGATACCATGGAAAGTTAACAAATAAGTTTTCCTCTTCTATGGAGCTGAGAGCTAGAAGTAAATCACTTCATAGTTAGCAGCTATGATTAATACTCTAAAAGAAGAGGTTATGATGCTGGGAAAACCAAATAACCTCCTGTCCTAATGTAGGGTGTGCTGCTGCTTTTAAGGGTTTGATGCTTGAGGGCATATGAGTTCAGGGGTCACCAAATGAGGATCGAGGGAAGGGAGAAGGAGGTGACCTTTCACACAGAGGAAGCAGTGCGTGCAAAGGCCCTCAGATAGAGAGAAACCCAGCCTTTCCACTGAACCAGAAGAGAGCAGGGTGATGTGGGGGGGCAACTGAAAGGGGTTTGGTCCCAAAGAGACAGGCAGCAGACAACATGACTATTTTTGTGTCATGGGAAGACCCCCATCTCCAGGAGATGGTATCCCCTGAGATGATTCTGGAGGCCCTACATCGTGGATGAGACCAGTGAAGCAGCTGCCGGGGATGTTTAGTGGAGACTGGTGGGGTGTTCTGAGCTTTCTGCTGTGATAAGATGCAGGGTACAGTCAGATGCTTTCCTGTGGTCACACATGAGAAAGGAAGTGGCAAGGAAAACTGGTTGAGATAGAAAAGGTCTGCGGCCACAATAGAAAGATGTGGTATCAGCTGAGCTGATAAAGACCATGCTAGGCAGCATGATTGACATTCATGTATTTTTTCCAAAGTACTTACTGAGCCCCTATATAAACTAGAGATTTTGATAGGCATTGGAAAACTAACCATTATCACAATAGATGAGATTTATGTTACCAACAAAATATTTTATTTGACAAAATATCTCTATCTTTCATACTTTAAGAATGATAATGAAAATTATAGGTCTGAAAAGCAATACAGGATCCAGAAATCAGAGGAGGACTAAACGATTAAGGATGGATGTAAAGGTGTTTGGAATTTCCAGGAAAAAAAAGACCGGCTTGTTCTCTTTCCTTTTGGATGGGACTTAGCACAGGGAGTGGGTGTCCTAAGGCTTCTGTTTGATTATTTAAATGTAAGACAGGCTGTCTTGTGGGTGGAGGAATCTCGGGGTTCAGTAAGGTCATCATTCATAGAAAATGCTGCCAGTTTGACTATTTAGGAACTGCCTTTGGGGAAGGAATATGGGTTCAACATCTGCAGTTTCCTGTGGCTCACAGACCTTCACACAACATAAGGAAGTAAACCCAAGAAGTAGCCCATTGGAGAGAGGTGCTTGCTTGTGCAGGGAGGCAGGCTCATGCTGCCTGGTTGTAGCCTGAGTCCCATAGCTCTGTCAGGTTAAAAAAAAAAAAAAAAAAAAAAAGGCCTCCCTAGTCTGTTGAATGGGAGAGTAATCTTAATCTGTTAATCTGTTGAAATAGTCTATTTCTCAGCCAGTTCCTGGTCAGGCAACCAAAGAAGTGCTAATCATAGTTCCAAACACCTTCAAATTAAAAAAAAAAAAAAACTTTGGTTTTGTCTCTGATTGTGTTAGCTAACAGGTGAACAAGTAGATTCACTTTTTAAAATTATGTATTGATTATCATTTGTGTGACTGAGTGTGTGTGTGTTGGGGGAGGGGTATTCTATGCAGAGGTTAGAGGACAACCTTGTGTAATTGACTCTCTTAACATCTTCATGTGACTCCATAGGATGGAACCCGCAGAGCCATTTCTCCAGCCCAGACTCTTCCTCTCAATGAAAGTCCCATGGCAAAGTTTATTGGAGGGTTTTGTTAGCTGTGAGGCTGCTCTTCTTAACACAAAGCTAGAGATCTCAGAGGAAACACATTCTGCAGTTACGAGGAGGACAGAGACTTCCATTCTTGGTAATGGAGGCCTGTCAAGGCTAAGAATGGCCATTCTTAAGAAGATTTACTGTTTAGGTGTTAATTTTAGATCCTTGGATGGCAGGAGCTATTTTTACAGCTATCTCCATTTCTGAAACGAGAACCGGGATGTTCAAATAATTGAGGGCTCTCTTTAATAATCTAAAGGAAGAGCTAGTATCTGTCAGGACAGCCAAGATCATGTGACAATAGCAAACAATGCCCAGATATCAGGCACATCAAATAATGAAATTTTAATTCCCTGACAGTCTTCTTGAGTGTAAGCTTAAACATCCACTAGAAGGCTTGTTCTCCACTACCATGGTCCTCACTCTGGGCCCATGCTGACATAGTGTCCATCACTGTAGTACTGACCACCACCACAGCAAAAGGAAAGTGTACACTCAGATCTGCCATTCAGAAACAACTCAGCTGGAAATACGAGTTCATATTTCACCGGTCACAGCTAACTTAAGTGGGTGGAAAATTCCATTCTACCATGTTTCTGGGAGAGACTTGGACTGTCTATATACAGACTCAGCACTTGCTAGTATGCTAGGGAAGGGATCCCAACTCATTTCCTCTATCTCAGAACAGCCATGTCCATTCCACTGGACAAAGTTTCTCTTTGTGCTAGTCAGTGACTCTCAGCCTGTGGCTCTTGACCCCTTTGGGGGTCACATATCATATATCCTGTATATTAGATATTTACACTATGATTCATAGAAGTAACAAAGTTACATTTATGAAGTAGCAATGAAATAATTTTATGTTTGGGGTCACCACAATATGAGGAACTGTATTAAAGGGTCACAACATTAGGAAAGTTTAGAATCACTGTGCTAGGTGTTGGAATCAAGGATGAGATTGGCATAAGCAATCCAAATATCTGTAAAAACTATTTGTTACTTCCTTCATGCTCTTTGTTGTTGGGTAGCTTCTTTTATTTTCCCAGAGTAAAATCTTTTGGGCATTAGCATAAGTTAATTTTTCCTTCCTTGTGACAGTATGGTTTCACAAGAGGGCAAAAGACTGTGAGAAGGCTTAACTACTATAGTCCTAGTTATGTTGTCCTAAGTGAATTATTCAAAGATTTACCTTGAACATAAGTCCAAAAGAATAAGAATATTCCTTCTACACTGGAGAAATTCATCCTATCTACCATGGAAAAATGCTCGCCACCTTCCAGCCAATGCTTTGACTTTGGAAGCATTGGCCTAGATAGTTGTCAAATGCCATCTTTGATCTTGGGGACACTTTGGGGTTCAGAATCTCTGACTTGGGCTGCTTTGCTTTACCTTTTTTTTTTTTTAGAACTTGGACTATTGTTGACAAGACATCCTAGAATTCTTCATTTCTTCAGCTGATTAAGCTGAGCATTTTTAGGTGGCAAGGAAGAGAGAAAGGAGAGAAGAGAGGAAGAGAGAAAGAGAAAGAGAG
The DNA here is from genome assembly GCA_030556225.1 of Cricetiscus sungorus. Classification (NCBI taxonomy): domain Eukaryota; kingdom Metazoa; phylum Chordata; class Mammalia; order Rodentia; family Cricetidae; genus Cricetiscus; species Cricetiscus sungorus. Next base: position 61,758,351 of record JANBXA010000734.1, on the reverse strand, counting down.
AGAGAGAGAAATATAAACTGAAGGAAATCAGGTATCTGTTGATAACTCACACAATAAAATAATAAATGTATGTGTGTGAGCACTAGTGGGAATAAATCCCAGCAAACCCCAAACCCATAGGTGGCAATGTTTTAACTAAGAGGTCTCTTCCACTGAACCCAGGGCATGCAACTAGAGTTTCTGTTTAGTACATTTTAAACTTTCTTATGTTTCTTTCCTAAAGAATCTTAAAAAATAAATCATCTGGGTAGGGGGTGACTACTACTCTATTCAGTATATAAAATTTTGAATTTTTGACACATAAACGTTTTTGCTTAGTTCTGGTTGACTCCACAATCAAGTTAGATTTTGTGTCACTCCCCCACCTATAAAACACTTCTGCCTCCTGATGGACATAGCATTGCTACCTGAAAAGAATGTCTAATCAGTTAATGAAGACAAAATCTCCTAGAGCTGCAAAAAGGGTTAAAAGTAAAGTTTTACCACAGTCATTGAATATGGCTGTAATGTGTATATTATGCTAATGGAGGAACAGGTGGTCATTTGCTACATAGGTGGCTTTGGGTACCTGATTTCTTCATGGGTTCCATTTTAGTTTATATTCCTGTTGCTCTAACATAAGCAGCATCAAAGAGAAAGGGTTTCTTTTAGCTCCCAGTTCAAGATACACATCATGGTGTGGGAAAGCCAAGGAAGTGGGAGCTTGAAGTAGCTGGTTACCTCACACCCACAATCAGGAAACAGAGAGGATTGAATACGTGGTAATGCTTCCTTCACTTGAAGAAGCCGGTCACCTCACATTTTATCCACTCTGTGATCTCCTTCCCAGGGAATGATCCTGCCCATTGTTAAGATGAATTTTCCCACATCAATTAACATCAACAAGATAATCCCACAGGCATGAACAGAACTTCATCTTGCATAAGATTCCAGATTCTGTCAAGTTGACAGTTAACACTAAACATTGCAGCTTTCTTGGTGATGTTGCAAAGAATACAACTGAAATAAATGTGTGTGGTTTTGTCTGGACAAATGGTGAAGAAATATGGACAGAATTTGGTTTTCCATAAATGGTCACTATGCTCTTGGTTTGTAAACTGGACTTAATTTTTAATAAGAAGAACAATGCTGATGGAGAAAACCAAAATTATTTTGTTCATCCCAGATGACCAGGTAACATAAGTATCTCAGATTTGAGTGTAGACATTCAATCATTGCTAATGACAGACATGTTTAAGGAGTTGAGATTGCAAATCTATAGATGGAACAAGAGTCACAACATGTTGGTTGTTGAGCTTCCTGGTTATGAGGCCATCACATGTTTATATTGAGAGGTTGGAGATTTTGTAAGGGGGGCACAGCTACTTACATGCCAGTGACATGTAAGACATGATAGAGTCTTCATACCCAGAAAAGATTCTTTAACTGAGTGCACAACTTCGGGAGGGACATGCATGGAGCAGCAAGGAAGATAGGAGACACCTTCTTAGCAAGCCACATCAGCCAAACCAACACTAGTGACCATTTAGCTGCCAGATCACATTCACATCCCTGAAGTTAACCTTGAAGGACATGTGTGAGTCATCTCAGTGACAATGAAGCATTAGGACAGAGTATGAGCATGCTTCATCCTAAGTACTTTAGTCACATAGGTCATGTGACTAAAGGGGGCTGTTCTGTTTCCAGAGGGGAAACTGCAGACAGGTCATGAGGAACTTTTAGACTATGCAAAGGGATTCCTAGGTAACAGGTGTTGATACCATTGATTAAAAGAGATGACCAATATCACATGGTCATATGTTATTTATGCTTTATTAAAGCTTGCCTGGGGATTCAGAAAGTAAAGCCAGCCTCAAGCTCTAGAGATCAGGCAGTGATGGTACACACCTATAATCCTAGGACTCAGGATTAAGAGTCAGATGGGTCACTGAGTCCAAGGCTACACGAGTTCAAATCAGTCTAAAAGAATAACAGAGCTCAGGCCTAGATAGGAGCAAGGTCTTCAGTGGTCAGTATCAGGGATTAGTCTATAGCCATGTTGAGGAAAGCATAGCAGTCTTAGTGAATCTAAGGAGGACTGAAGTTGGGAGCAGTTTGAGGAGCACCCCTTTGGTCTGAGCTAACAGCCAGCTGCTTTGCTTTTCTGATCTTCAGCATGAAACTTGAACCCCAATATCAGTCTCTGGGTTTTTTACTTATTGTGTTACAATATCAGATTTGTGGTTTATACCCATTACTTGGTTACAGAAAACTCTTGGGGATGGAGGGAACAGATTAGAACAGGGACACCAATTAAGAAATTTTCAGAAATGTAGCCCCCAAATGAAGTAGAGTAGTGGGGTCATGAGTCAAATAGAAAAGGTAAAAAAAAGTAGTTAAGATTAGTCCCAAGGACTTGGTGATTCATGGGATGTGGTGCAGGTGAGAAGAGAGGTGTTAAAATTGAATTATACATTTCTCACTTGTAGGAATAAAGATGGTACATTCAAGAGAATGGAGAGTAAAGGAGGGGGAGTAGATTGGGGGAATAGAGGAAGGGAATATTCTCTAGGGACACACAGTGAAGATGTACAATATTAAGTTATGCATTTGAGTCTGTTGTCCAGTGGAGAATTGTGGGGATTTGAATCCCCAAGGTCAAACTGAGACTTATCCACACATAAACAGTGGTTGAAGCCACAGCAATGATGAGGTCATTCATGAAGAGTATGCCAACTACAATGATAGCCAAGAATATGATGACCCTAGGGGACATCAGCATCTTCTCTATGCCAAATGAAGTAGAAAGAGTGCTCAGAAAAATGGGAAAAAGGTCAGGGTAGTAAAGAGTGATGGAATATCAAGGAGAGAGAGAGAGAGAGAGAGAGAGAGAGAGAGAGAGAGAGAGAGAGAGACAGAGAGACAGAGAGAGAGAGAGAGAGAGAACACAGGAGAGCAAGAACATAGAATGTGGTTAAGTGTTATGGGAAAACCAAACAACATAAGTGCTAAACAATTTTTCAGCAGCCCTTCCCACACTAAGTGTGTGTGTGTGTGTGTGTGTGTGTAGACATGCACATGCACATAGAGGTCAGATGATAGCCTTAGGGGTTTGTCCTTCCCTTTTATCTGGTTTGAGACAGGAACTCTTGTTGCTAGAGGTTGTATAAACCAGGCTAGTTGGCAGCTAGTTTCCAGGGACACTCCTGAAATTTGAGTCCTCATACTTGCTTGGCAAGAATTTTGCCTACTGAGTGAACTCCTCCACAGCAGGACTAAGCAATTTTAAAAGGAAGCTTATAAGGATGTTTCAGGAGCCAGAAAGTAGGAAACCAAGTATAAGACAGAGTCAATAGACAGCACGCATAGACTACTTTATTCCTAGCTTATCCAAAGAGAAGGCTCTTAATTAAATATAAAAGAAACATATCAATCTCCATGTGTTAGAAATAACCCTTTTTGTTTTTCAGACAATAGCTACCCCTTGTAGCTCCTTTTTCTTCTACCCTGTGTGTCTGTCAGAGCCCAGAGAGTCCCAGCTCAGAGGCTGCAACTTACAAGATGGCTCTTCTGACAAAAATCCATGTGAGGGGACCATACAATCCAAGGTTGTATCTGAGATGATGGATGTTTTCCTTTTTCCCCTAAGATGGAAGGAAACCAACAGCAGCAATGAACATGGTCTCTGCCATTGAAATTCCAGATATGTAGCATGTATGTTTTCCTCCAGCCCGCCTGGTCCCACCACTGCGCCAGACCCAAATAACACACTGAGACTCTATAAGGCTGTTGGCTGGGTACTAGTTTGTTACCAGCTACCTGTCTTAATGATTAACCCATTTCTACTATTCTAAGTATTTCCACATAGCACATCTTACCGGCCAGTGTTACCTCTCCGGGCTCTCCATCTTGACTCCTTCTAACTACTTCCTCTTTCCTCCTTGACTCCTAGCCCCGCCTATAATGGTTTCCCATTGGCCAACAGGGCTTTATTCATTAACCAGTATGAGAAACATATTTATAGAATACCATCTCCCATCACAGATAGGGTTTGATTCTTACAGGCTGACAGCAGCGATAGGAAGGTACAACCATCTTACATTCCCTACTCCTGTCCACCAAATTCCAGTGGGAAAATTTTTTTCTAAAATTAAGATGTACAACTAATAGTTATAAAATAAAATAGGTTCTAGTTCCGTCATTTGTCAATTTTGTTTTTTAAGATAGTTTAAGAATGTGCAACACTGTGGAAATTCCTGAAACGGGAGTTTTTAAAAGCCATTAAGCCTCAAGTACTCATTTTGTATATACGAACAGACATTTTATTATCATTTTTATATGACTGTGGGTGTTAGATAAATCAGGAAGGAGATTGAGAACACAAAATGTGGTTCCTTCTCCATTTAATGCATCCTCATCAACCGGAAAGAATTTAACAGGGAAGCAGGTTTTAGTTTTGGACAAGTGTCTTCACATACTGAAGCCTGTTTGTCACCTTTATACAAGCAGGAGTTATTCTTCTCCTTCAGGACTGATGGGAAGGTTGGAAATGCTTCTCCAGGCCTGGTGCACAGAAGGCTGCTCTGATGTCAGCTCTGATAGGTTCTTAGGGTGAACTTAACCATTAATCTTGAGAAAATTTCACCTTTGTAAGAGTGATCAGATTTAGCACCACCAGCCACACACCCTCCTGACACTATGTACTTCTGAGAGAAGTACCTATGAAGTATTGTTTTCAAAAACAAACAAACAAATTTAGCCTGAATCTAATCAAGCTTCTGGTCTTTTAGATTAGAGGAAAAACGAGCTATACAAAAAAAGCTAAATGACATCACAAAGAATCTACCACTGCATATTCAAATGCTGATACAATGGAAGGCATTTTGACCTGGCCTTCTCCAAAACGCAGTCACTAAAACAGGAAATCTTCCTGTGGTGGCTAGAGAAATAGTTTAATGGGCAAGAGCATTTTGCATGCAAGCATGAGGACCTGAGTTTAAGTGTCTGCATCTATGAGGAACAAAGCAACATGTGATTGTGGTGTGTGTGTGTGTGTGTGTGTGTGTGTGTGTGTGTGTGTGTGTCTCAAGTGTTAGGGACAGAGAGGAAGACAGGGAAATTGCTAGCAACTACTGTAGCCCCATGTTTGGTGAGAGACCACAGCTTAAGAAAGTAAGGCAGAGTATAATACGGCAAGACACCTCATGCCTTCCTCTGGTCTCTACATGTGTGCACCTACACAGCACACACATGAGCACATGCACTATAACACGCACCCCACACACACACACACACACACACACACACACACACGTTCTTATAGGAAGGATTGGTGTGGAGTAAAACACACAAGAGACACAGTAATGAAGCATAACCTGTCAGCCCTCATGATTTGAAAATAGTCTATGAAGCATAATTTGAGACAAGTTGGCAAATATTTGAATATGGGCCAGTTATTAGAGGACGAAAAGAATTGTTTATGTAGACTAATGCTTTTTAATTTTAGAGTTTAAGGCAGAAATAGTAGTGAAATGTCATGATGTGCACAATAAACTAAGCAAAAATAGAAATTCATGCATCTCCTCTCTCTCTCTCTCTCTCTCTCTCTCTCTCTGTGTGTGTGTGTGTGTGTGTGTGTGTGTGTGTGAAGAGATCTAAAATAATACGGCAAGATGCTAATAATTACTGAATCTAGATGGTGAGTATAAAAATAATAAAAATACTCATTGTACATTTCTAAAAACTTTTCTGTAAACATGCTTGAAAACAATAATGACTTTTCAATTGAAGAGAAAACTGAAATATATATCACTTGGTCAGATGAGACCCAAACTCACTTAATTAAAAGAATTAGTTCAGAAATAGAATGTTGACACCGTAGCCAGAGTATTATGTATTTATATCAGTATGACTGTTCAAAACAGTAGAAGTACAAGACCAAGAAGGGTTTCCTATACTATAAGCAAATTTGATGACTTAAAAATGTGCTTGGAAGAGCAAGATTTTATTTGGTGGTAACTTGGAACCCCAGGTTTGCCACATTTGTTTACTTTGAAGACTGTCCCTGTGCTCACTCTCCTGCTGTCTCCTTTGGAGAAGAGTGTCTGTCTGACTTCTTCTTTTATGTTTGTTTTCTTATTTTGGTTTGGACCACTGTAGCTAAAGTAGACAAGACACTTCATCTTCCCAGGTACCTTTTCTATTTATCATACATTCTATGTAACCACTGAGCCCTGCTGATTTGGGCAGGAATCAGGTATGATGAGGACCTCACAGCAGAGTGTGTGAAACAGGCATTGTTAGCATTTAGGCTTCTCTCCAAGGCTTACGGCTGATTTTAAGTAAGGAAGCAAGATGATCAGATGTAGGCAAAACTCCCTTTCTAGGTGCTAGGTAGAGAGATACAGAATGAATTCTAGATCTAAAGCTGTCACAGGCACTCACAGAGATAAAACTGACTTGTACTTGGAGAAGGGGGAATCTGCTGCTGCTGGTGGGGTCTGTGAGAGGGATGTGGGAGGTGAGGGAGAGTTGAGACCACAGGATTCATCTGGCTCCAGGCATGAGCAGCTGAGCTTTGCAGTGTATCCTTCATGGGAGCAGAAAGGCCCTTAGGAGAAATAGTTGCGTCCCAAGGTAGTTATGGCAATGAGAGTTCTGTTCCTGACCTTGCTATGTGAGATGTAAAGTAGAATTCCAGATGGACCAGCCAGCATGGCAGTTACAGAACAGTCACCACCCTGTTCATAACATGCATTTGAATTAATGTCAACATCAATAAGAAAGTAGAAGACAGACATGTTCCAGCACCCAGAAGCCCCACCCTTAAGGATTGCTACAGTCATTCCTGCATATACACAGGGGACCTGAACAAAGACATGCTCTGCAGCATTGTTTAAAACTTAGAAGAATTAGAAGCAACTTAAATGTCCATCTCAAGCAGGAAGGATATGCAAATGGTGCTTTACTCTTGTGATGGAATCCGTATGTGACTGCCAAAATGAATGAGATCCATATGTATCGATGCGAGCTTATCTTATAAACATTATTTTAAATGGAAGAAGAACTACAGAATAATGCAGGCAATGTGACAGCATTTAGGAAATGTATCAGGGACACATGTAGATGTAGATGGAGTGAAATGATAAACATGTGATAAGATCCACAGCAAATCCATGAATGTGGCAGCTTGTCTGTGTGTGGAGTGGCAGGGGTCTCCAGAAGGGCCATAAAATAAATGTTCATTTTTTTTTTTCTGCAGAGAGACAGCTTTGCTTATCAAATACACAACTGAGAACAAAGAAGACTCTCCTGACCTGGCTAGTGGATTTAACTGGTCCTCGCAGTGTTTCGTATTGTGTGCACACACCTAGCATGGAGAGTTCCGGTCACAAAGGGGTTCAGACTACAGAGTGCAGTAATTGACTGAGCCCTCTTACTTGGGTTTTCTTGTCAAGACAGAAACACATGTGCATGCTGGAATAGTTTTCAATCATTTTATTAATTGGGTCTTGATGGGAGATGCTATTCTGTATATATGTTTCTCAGACTTGTTAATTAATAAAGCCCTGTTGGCCAATAGAAAACTAAATAGGCGGGGCTAGAAGACTAGGAGGAGGAAAGAGGAAGTAGGAGGAGTCAAGATGTGAGCATGGAGGAAGCAGGATGCCAGCCGAGGCTCCCGGATAAGATGACCACATGGAAATACTTAGATAAGTAGAAATGGGTTAACAATTAAGACAGAGCTAGCCCATAAACAATAATGGTAACTGGCCAACAGGATTGTATCAAATACAGAGTCTCAGAGTGTTATTTGGGGCTGGTGCGGCTGTGGGCCCAGACTGGCGGGCTGGCGGGCTGGCGGGCTGGCGGAAACATACATGCTACAGGGTCTCACTAGCTGAAAAGGTTCCAACAGCCACAATAGAGGAGATAAACTCATGACACAGAAGTTCTAGATCATACCACTCACTTGATTTACAGAAGGTTCCTTGCTGTGTGAATACAATGTGATAATGGAGGACAGTGGAGATGGGGATGGCAGTGGCTGCTGTGGTCTTCCTACTGTACCATGGTAAAGTACAGGCTGTCTTCAAGCAGTGAAGAGACCATGTAGAGCTTTGCTCAGTGTAGTACAGTTCAAGAAGTTGAAATGTACTTGGCCAGTTTTGGTCAGCTGCTGCTAGTTGTAATGTGATGTATTTTGGATATGCCTTCCTCCTCTGCCCCTTTCTCCATTGAAGATGTTGCTGTTGAACAGCTGGAATGATAAATACTTCTCTGTCATGGTTAACCTTTCAAATCCAAGGGGAGCTTGGTTCTTGATGATTTCCATTGCTTCCCTCAGCTATCATCATATCTATTGGTTTTTCTATCATTCTTTTTTTTAGAACTTTGATTTATAATTTGAACAGCCCTTAGGTCAGAGAAGGACAAGCATTATATTACTGAAAAAGTACTAGTTTGCTGAGGTGTCCACTGTGGCCCCTCTTTTTGGCAACAGGTATGTTACTGGTTAGAGCTGGAAAATCTTGGCAGCTGGCTAGAGGGGAAGACAATAGAAGAAAACCCAGAGCGAATAGTTTGACCACCAAGATGAGAACAGACTTAGGAACAAGCTCTTTGTATATAATGGGACAAGAGTTTGAAGATGTTACTGGAATAGTATGTGGTAGCAGTTTTGTTCTTTATAGTCAGCCCTTGTTCTAAGCTGGTGTGCAATCCAGCTGGGGTCACTCAAAGGAAGTCGGAAAAGAAGCGTGTAAGAGAGCTAAAATATCAAGACAGCTATTAGAGAACTAAATAACATGGTGAGATGGGGCATCACAGTGTTTAGCCACCTGAGATGCTAGAGAAGGGTAGATGGTATGCTTCCAGGGAGAGCCCCTCCTAAAGCTTTTTCCACTGTGTGAAGGTAACTTACAACAGTAATGAATGGCAAGGCACTGATATATGAAATGAAGACATCACTTTTAGTCTCCAAATCAATTAAGCTTCTAGAAGTTACTATGAGCTGTAGTGAAGGGATCCTGAAGATATGTAAGACAGGCCACCCCACTTAGGGAACCTCTCAAACACAGATATGTGCCTATAGCTGTGATGTTTATTTTCAATAGTAGTGGCCTGCTGTGGATAGGTCATTTTAGCAGTGACCATTTCAGGGATCAGACCAGAGAAGTAACTTCCTGGGAAAGAGGAGAGGGAACTGGGGATCACCTTATGGACACAAGGCCTCTTTTCTCTCTTCTTCAAGAGTGTGCCAAGAAACCTAGGGATCCAGAAACTCTCTCAGGGTAAAGGACAGAGGGAGTCTGACATGTTGTAAAATGAAATATTTGCCCAAAGAAAAAGAGTGTTCACAAATTGATGAAAATATGAGCCGTCATGAAGTGGAAGATGAATGTTAACTATATTCAATATTTAATCTGGTTAAACTTGGAAAGAGGTTGAGATAATATAAACTTCCTGTTGTATGTTGTATGCCTTTCAGACAGAGAAGAACTGATCACTTTAATGAAACAAAGAAGTTATATTTTAAATGTGTTACTTTATTACAAGCTAATACTGAGAATCATACCTACATGATATAATTTGTGTGTAATTTGTGAAACTTTATCTGCACAGCTCTGTCACAAATTTTGATCATTTCCGAGGGATGTGTATGTTCAACTTTGTCAAGACACAAAATATTTCTATCACTTAGTTTCTTCATGTCCCTCCCCAGTTACTTATTGCATATTCCTCCCAGAGGCAGCCACTGATCCATTTTCAATTATTATGGGAAATCACTTTACCTGAGGGAATCAAAGAGTTTGTGCTCTTTTGATCTGATTTCTTTTGCTCAGTAAGATGTTTTTGAGATTCACCCATGCTGCTGTGCATATTAGTAGGTCATCCCTTTAGATTCCTGAGCAGTATTCCATTGTATGGACAAGCCTTTGCTCACCTCACTCTTATTAATGAATGCTTGATTATCATGATTAAAATTATCGGAACATTCTTTAAGACTTATTTTTATTTTATGTGTGAGTGTTAACCTTCATGGCTGTATGTTTACTATATGTATTTGTGGTGTTCAGGAAGGACAGAAGTAGGTGTTAGATCTCCTGAAACTGGAGCTACAGATAGTTGTGAGCTGCCCTGTGGCAGCTAGGGCTCTCAACTGCTGAGCACTCTCTCTGGTCCAGAAGATGCTAGATCACTGTTGAAGAATGTGTGCATTTTTCTTGAGTATATGCCTTTATAAGAAGCTGAGCATTTTCCCAGGCAGGTTACCTACTTCCTGCTTGCTTAGTAATATATGAAGGTCACCTGTGTTACTCAATATCATCAATATTAGGTGTTAACATTTTTCTTCACAGTTGTTCTGGTGGATATTCAGAGAGAGCTCCCGATTCTCCTGATAATAAATTATGCACAACTGGTTTTCAAGTCCTTTCTGGGCATTCGTGTATCTTCTCTTAGACACTGTCTTCCTTGCTCCTTCACCCATTTCTTTACCAGGAAAACTTGTGAGTGATGGAGACATGGGCCTCGAATCTCCTTTGAAACAGTCTACTTCAGGGAACATTGTTGACTGGCAGTACTGTACCAGTAGCTGTTCCCAGCCCATGCCAGAGCCTAGTAAGAATACAAGTAGAACCTGTTTCTGCCTCACATGGGTGTCTCTAAAGGACAGCTGTTGCTTTGTGGCTCACATAGGCTCTGGTTGTTTTGCAGGTTCTTGCTCATTAATCTTTCCTTCCTCTTTGTCTTGTGCAGCAGTCAAGGCAGCCTTGTGGCTCGGGGTCTCGCTTTTTACATCCACTACATCATCACAAGCTCTTCATTGACTGTACCTTTTCAATACCATGTTGGAATCTGAAAACACAGACAGTTCTATTAAAAGAATACTGACTTTTAAAAGCTGCTTGTCTATTCCAGATACAAATCTTTTGTCAGGCGTCTAAAAGAAATATTTTTTCTCCCATATGTGGTTTGCATACTAACTTTCTAATTAATAACTTTTGATACTGAAGTGTTAGTCTTGATGGACTACAACTTTACTAGCTTTGCTTTTCATGAGAGTATGTATGAATTTTCCATCGCAAATCAATGAGTATATTGGCAGGATATTATCACAATACTTCCTTGCTCTCATTTAATGTTTGTAGACTCAAAGCAATGTTGTATGTTTTCATTCTGTTATTGGATATCTGTCATGTTACGATCATAGTTTCTTAATTTTTAACATTAACTTATTTGCTTATTTTATCTATAGGGTTTCCTACTACTGATCTTTTAAAGGAATGAGTAGATTTAAAAATTTTTCTCTAATATTTAATATGCTTAATTTGTTTAACTTCTTTTGTACTTTCTTTTCTTCTTTTTTTCCTTTTCTTTTCTACTTTTTTCTTTTTAACTCTCTGGATTTAACTCAAGTCTTAAGGTAAAAGTTTAGGGTTTAGGGTTTCGATTATCTATTCTTATTTTCTAGTTACATGTGTTGAAAAGTATACACTGCCTTCTAAGAAGTGCTGTATCTGCATTCTGTACACTTTGTTTTGTTTTTCTTATGATTGAGCTCAATATATATTCTCTATTTCTGTTCTCTAGTTCTGTAGAACTTCTTTGACTGATAGGTTATTTATTTAAAGACAGAGTCTCACACATTGTGGATGTCATAGTGTGATGAAATGCCATGACCAAATGCAAGTTGGGGAGGAAAGGGTTTATTTAATTTACACTTCCATCCATATATATATCATTGTTCATCATCAGAGGAAGTCAAGACAGGAACTTAAACCTGGAGGCAGGAACTGATGCAGAGGCCATGGAAGATGCTGCTTACTGGCTTGCTCATCATGGCTTGCTTAACCTGCTTTCTTATAGAATCCAGGACCTCCAGCCCAGAGATAACACCACTCACAATGGGCTAGAAGCTCAGCTCTCTCATCAATCACTAATTAAGAAAATGCCTTATCAGGTGGTAGTGGCACACACCTTTAATCCCAGCATTTGGGAGGCAGAGACAGGTGGGTGTTTAAATTCAAGGCTAGCCTGGTCTACAGAGCAAGTTCTAGGACAGGTTCCAAAGCTACATAGAGAAACCCTGACTGAAAACAAAACAAAACAAAACAAAAAATGCTGTACAGGCTTACTTATAGCCTGATCTTATGGAGGCATTTTTTAAAATTGAGGTTCCCTCCTCTCAAATGATTTTGGCATGTGTCAAGTTGACATAAAAGTTGCTACACAGCTAATTTGATCTTGAACTTCACATTCTTCTGTCTCTACCCTTTGAGTGCTGAGATTACAGCTGTGTAGCAGCATGCCTACTTTATTTAGTTGTAGGGATTGAACCCAGGATCTAGTGCATGTTAGGTCAGCACTCTAGATCAGACTTGGTGGGTTATTATTAAAAGTATTATTTAATTCTCAAATATTTGGAGACCCTCCAGTTATCTTTTCATTATTAATTTCTACTCTAATTATATTATATTTGAAGAATGAATTAATTTTATATCATTTCTGTTAGTTAAGGTTGATTTTGTGTTGTAGTATATTGTGTACCTTGATTAATACTTTTCTTTATATTTGTGAAAAAAATCAGTGACTGAGCTGCTATAAAAATGTCCTAAAGTTGATTATTGGATATATATGTATATATCCAATATAATGTGTACAATATATATATATATGTAAACATCCAATATATATGTACACATTATATATATACATATATACATGTGTGTGTATATATATAGCCAATATATGTAAGCATCAGTATCCAATATTTTCAATTATGTTATCTATTTGTTCATTGAATATTGTTAAAGACCTATTAAAATCTTCCACTGCAATTTTGTACATGTTCCTCATTTAGTTTCACATCATGCATTAAGAAGTTCTTATCATGTGTGTCGTCATCTGGAAATGTTATGTGTTCTCGATTAATTGGTTCATTAGTCTACTTTCCATGGTATTGATGCAGACAATATTCTTTTTATTAGTGTTTGTATAGTCCTTATTTTTCTGCTCTTAAGTTATATTTGTTTAAAATATATGTCTCATAGATGTCATAATTAGATCAAATATTTTTCATAGTCCATTAATCTTTGCTTCTTAGTTGGGTATAATTATCTTATTTATGTCTACTTTAATAATTTATATGAATAATGTTAAGTCTACTGTAATATTTATTTTCCATGTAGTTTTTCCCCGTTTCTAACTTATTAGATCATAGCCTCTTAATTCTATGGCAATGCATCTATTTTCATTTGTGTCTATTTTTAACTATTTTTGTTGTACCATTTCTCAGAAACCTTATACTGAGAATAGTAACTTTTATACTTTATCCTTTTCACTGTTGTCATAAGTTTGTAGCTACTTATGCTTTAAAGCTTAGAAAAGGTTATTTTCAACTTTAAAAAATATTTTAAATCATGTAGGACAAAGATATTTTAAAACAATAGGAGTAGTATTCATTTACTTATGGCCATAATTATCACATATAAAGGCTATTTTTCTTGTATGTATGAATTTTAATGTGGCATAATCATCTAAGCTTGAAGAACATTTTATTTATTGGAGGGCATATCTGCGGTCACCATGTATTTCTAGTTTTCATTCACCCAAAGCCGTGTTTATCTCACCTTTGTTTTTGAAAGATTATATCTCTGAGTATAGACACACAAATACTCCACAGTACCTCACCCCCAAATACACATTTCTGGGCATATCAGGCTTTAAAATGTATCCCCGCAGCACTTTAGAGATGTGTGTTCCTTCTTCAGTGGCCTCGTCTGGTGTGACTTCTAAAGTAATCTCATTATTGCTAACTCCTAAATGAATTCTTCTCTTATCCTGATTGCCTTTGAGATTTCTTTGTTTTTCCAGAACTCTTACTACTATGGATATGTGTGTATGCACATGTGTATGTGTATATATGTGTGTGAGTGTGTATGTATGTGTATATGTTTACTGAGTTCTTTATTTGTATTCTCATCTGCTTTTAGGGAAGAAGTCTTCTTTTCATTTAATTTTCTTTCCTTATTTCTTTGCTGTATCTGTCCAAGCCTTCAACTGAACATGTACTAAATAATTTGACATTTTCCCCAAGTCAGACACGATTTATTAAATTTGTTGTTTTAGTGTTCACTCCTCCAGTTTGTATACTTCCTATTTTTCTGACCTACACTTCTCTGATTTCCCTTCAATAGCGTCCAAAATAATATTAAGACCATCAAAATTTTCAAATAAAATTCAGTTATATATGCTATGTTTTACTCCAGAATTTCCTTTAACTCTTTTAAGAAAGTCCTCTTTTTCTTGACTAAAATTCCTCATCTGTTTATGCTTTGTGTACCTTATTATAGTTTGAATGCATGTGTAATATTATTTAAAATTCTTTACCTACTAAACATAATGTGTCATTTTTTTCTGACTATATGTCAGTGTTTATTAATAACTCACATTACACTGCTTCTCACCACATCTAACAAGATTTTATTTCTCAGATTTTGTAGTTGCTACATTGTTAATAATCTGGGTTTTGAAATTTTTCTTCAAATTTTCTCTCAGTGTGTTTCCCCAACCCACGCTACCTCTCTCTCTTTCTGTGTTCAATTTGGTATCTTCAAGGCTTTGCCTTAGACGCAGCAAAAAAGGAAGTCTTACTCTTTGGTTAAGGTAAAAGTCCTTAACCTGTCCCAACACTCTGTAGGAGAGGGTAGCTGAGGATGGCCTCCTTGGACTGGCTGGACACCCAGTGTCTGTCAGCATCAAGTGAGCTCTGTGACCTCTAATCAACCAACACTTTGCCAGCAGCTCTTCCTTCCAGGCCTGCTTCAATCTTTCCATCTCACATTTAGAGAGGCATTTTGCTATAAACTTAAGGAAATTCATAGATAATTTGAGGAAAGTCATGAACAAAATCCCTTTGTTTGACATATACGTGCTCCATAGTACCCACTAGCTATCTTTGTTACAAGATCACCTGTCAAAGTTTTGCATTTATTGTATTCAATTAAATTTAAACTCATTATTTACTTAGTAATTACCCAAAGAACAGAAATAAAGGATTTGGAAATTAAGATAAATTAGAGAAAGGCAATAAATTGCTCCCCAAAGTAAGAAGCTGAAAGGTTCCAATAAGGAAATAGAAAAAAATAAGGAAATAGGAAAAAACAAAAAACTATAGACAATCCACGTGCCGAGTTTGCCAAATCCTAAGAACCATGGTCTTTTGTTAATTTGTTACTGTGGTTTCTATAAGTGTGCATGTATAGGATGACCCTAGTACAAAAAGGACACTATAACAGCTCTTTCTTTGGACTCCCAGCTCCCCTATAAAGACACAAAGACTTTTTATTAATTATGAAAGCTTGGCCTTCACTTATGCTTGTTCCCAACTGGCTCTTCAAACTTATTATACTGCTTATATTAATCTACATTTTGCTATGTGGCTCATTACCTCTCCTCAGTACTGTATGTCCAGTTTCCGCTGCATCTGTAGATTCTTTCCCAGAGTTCCTATCTCTGCCTATAAGTCCCGCCTATCCTCTCCTGCCTAGTTATTGGCCTTTCAGCTCTTTATTAAATCAATCAGAAGGTACCGTAGGCAGAAGAGGTAAAACAGAGACACATCTTCGCAGTGTTTAAGAAGATTAACTCACCAAGGTACAATACCATTTCCAATGGCCGACATTCACTGTGGGGGTCAGGGTCTGAATCACACCTGCTGTGGATGAGGTATGTTTGTTCAGACACAGATATGCACAAACACATACATAACTCCAATGAATTGTTTCTGTACCTGTCTCAGCATGTGAGAAAATATAGAACGATACTCCAAAGGAACTGTCTATGCTAGTCATTCAATTGAACCCATCTGTAGAAGTAAAAGATTAAATATTATAATATAGGTTGGGAGAATTTTTTATTATTTCTCCATTACAGTGAGCTTATCTCTAAATCCCTGGCGGCTTTGTGCAGAGCTTTCTCTGTGCTCTGGCCTCATTTCCAGCTATCTTGCTTCCTCTGGTAACCCTCACATCACTGATGCCCCCACCTTGTTTTGTTCCTGCGCTTTTCTAGATGTCCTTTTCTTCCACAGTTCCGTGTTATACCTGTGCCATTCTTACTGCTTGCGGTTCCTCTTATTCCTTTTTTATTTTTTAAAGAGAGCATCCTTAGCTTTTCTATAACATATCCCTGTTTTTCATGAGGAACTAATTGTTTTTCCTCAGCTTGTCTTCATCTACTTAGTTCATAAATCAGGATTTGTCTTAGTGACCCAATAGCACTCTTTCCTGTCCTCATTATGAACTCACAGCAAGACCATGACATTCGTTGCTGTAGCACCATCCCATCCCCAGGCCTGGCATGGAGTGTAGGCTCCCATGGAGTGTTCACTAGTTAGATGAATTAATGGCTGTATACATGAGTGAAATGAGGCTGCCTATCTCTATTTTCTGATGATAATTCTCCTAACCCCAGGACAGTAGAGTCTAAAGACAAAGTCACATGCTAGTCATGCTGTCTAACATCCACTCTTTGTCTCCTGGCTGCAGATCTGAATTGTATTATTTCTCAAAGGCTATTAAGAAGCCTTCAGAGAAAGCACATGAAATTACCTCCAGTGCTGGCTTGCAATAATGTCCTTTTGTTCTCTGATACTCTCCAGTTGACAGCTATCAAGGTTGTTCTAATTTGTGTCAAACGGGCCATCTACAGGGAACATTTTGGGATGGGGAAGGTTCAGGAGATAGAAAAAAAGTAATGAATATAAAGTGTAAATGCCATAGTAAAGTAATAGAGACATACAATAACAGCAAGGAAAATTTGACCTTCTGGCCAGAAACTCGATCGTGAACCAATTGGAGAACTTGAGAAAATTGGATCAGCCTCAATAGTCACAGAGTAAACATGGGAAGTACAATCCAGTCTTATTAAACATAATGCACACTTAATGCATAATTTTATTGCAGCCAATTTCATGCTAGTGCTTTAAATGAAGCTGGGTTTTCTTCCGCTGCACCAGTCCACCTACCATTAGTGCCTCTTAAGAGGACAGCGAGGCCGGTCAACTGTCACTGGGCTGATCTCTTCCTCAGCCACACTCTCTGCTTCATAGACTCACCCTGCTCCCACAGCTTGTACTGCGAGCGTGTCTCCTACCAGTACACGGCTTTTGAAGCACTACACTCTTTTGGCAAGTTGTTTGCATATGGGAATGTGATAGCATTTCCATTTTATGTCAGCCTGTAGCACAGTGAGCTTCTTTCTTCTTTGCTGGGATGTTTGTCTGAATCCCCGTCTCAGGAGTTGGGGTTCCTATTATGTGTAAACTCACTCTGGGGCAAGAGTAGCATCTGCATGGCAATGAGGAAGGAGAACAGAGAAGCAATAGGCTAGTAATATACATCATGTCTGGGTCTTGAGACTTATTTTTTTCCTGTCAATATTCATTTTAGAAAATATACCCTGCAATTGTTCTGGTTGTCTTCCTTTGGAATCTGGTCTTCATGTGTCTATAGACAAATGTGAGAAGGTGAGATCAGAATAAAGATGAAAATGTCCAAGCTCAATGACTGACTTTGGAGTGTTTACTCTGTTATGACTTTTGTGTGTCTGTCATGTTTCTGCACCTCTCAACCCCCATGCCTTCTATAAAACTAGGGTCATAATCATCTGTGAGCAGATGCAGGCAGGCTGCAGAAGTGCTTTGTAAACCTGAGAGTGATTTGCATTTATTATTGCAACTAAAGAAAAACAGTCAGTATTATAGATGATGAGCAAGCCAAATTCTGTCAAAGCCATAATTCTTTCCATAACCTGATAGACATTCAATTTCTAAAGACATCAAAATATGTGCAGGATAGATATTTAATTCCTCCACAGAATTCTGAGTTCCCTTCTCTAAAATCAAAATACAAGTTGAATTTTCAAACAGAAACAAAATTTCTGAAAATGTTTTCTATCTGCTGTGGGGCAGAGCAAATTAAAACCCATGAAGGCATTGGCGGCAGACGGTCTTCACAGATCTCTGGGGCTCTTTAAATCCTATACAAAGCTGTACTTTTCCATTGAACAACTCACTTCCCACAGGACTCCCTTGAAAGCGCTGCTCTGCCAGAAGCCATGAAGAGTTCTGGTAGTGGGGTGTGTCGTAGCCTCAGAAGGGGTGCTTCTGGGTGGCCACAGAAGATCCAAAAAGGAAATTACTGATCTGCATTCAGAATTCTGGATTCATTGGGATTTCAAAGAACATTTATAGACAGAAGGAACTGCTTCCAGAGAGTTCAGATGTGGAGTCCAGCCAGAGTTGTCTATGGTTTTTAAAACCTACCATGTTGTAAAGAGACCAGTGATTCAGTTGTATATTCTGCTATGGCTATTCAAAAATGTAAACAGCACAAACAGATGCCATTTCAACACATAGAGTTGGATGCTGTGTCACTGGGGAAAATAAACTCAATTTACAGAAGTCAGAGCAGTCACAGCCTATAAAATCCCGCTGTCTCTGATACAAATAGTATTCTGCATTTATTATTATTATTGTTGTTTTTATTTTAATTCCCAACATGTGTGGCGATTTTCCAAGATTCAAATTTACATTATTGTAACTATGACAAAACACCCAAGCAAAGCAACTCAAGAAGGAAAATATGTTTTTCCTCGTGCCATTGTTTTGCAGTTTTGCATTTGTTTAAGGTAGAGATCTCCTGTAGCCTAGACTGGGCTTGAACTCATTAGGAAGCTGGAAATGACCTTGAATTTCCCAAGTTCTGTGATCACAAAATTGTACCACCACATCTGGCAAGGAAGAATTTCTATGGCTAGAGGCTGGCTGGTTCTATTACTGTCAGGCTATGAGTGGTAGAGGATAGTGCATGGCAGGGAACACTTGCTAAAGCACAGTGCCTCATTTTATTGTGGGTAAGAGGCAGAGAAAAGAAGGGAAAAATGGGGAGAGAAAAGAGGAAGAAAGAGGGAGGAGGGGCCATGGCCTTAATGCTCTACTTCCTCCAATTAGGCCACACCTTCCAATATTCTATTCAGTTATGAAATGATCTGTGCATTAATTCACGAATAAAGTTAGTACCTTCATTCAATTTCCACAAAGTTCTTCAACTAAGATTTCAACACAGGAGCCTCTGGGCCATTTTGTATCCAAATCATGAGACTCATTGGTAGCTCACCAATAAATACCAGCTAAGCCCAGGATATGATTTCCTGACCCTGTGCCAAGCATCTGGAATGCTGAGAGTTTCCTACATTTGAAGAATTGTAATCTATCCAGATATGAAGTCACATCATACAAGATAAAATACAACAAAGTGAGACAAAATTCAAAGTCAGAGGAACTCAGGAGAGATAGAGATAGCACAGATACACAGAGAAACATACACACAGAGATAGATACAGAGAGAGAGAGAGAGAGAGTGGGGTCACCACACCCCACTGAAAGTATATTTTATTTATATCAAGATTAGATATAATTATTTTGTTAAGATGATGATAGTCTTTAAAATCCTTTATGGATATGAACTACAATTAAAAAATGCCTGTCCAACATATTCGATGTGGTCTTGGACACATCTATTCAAATGGATATTACTCATGGTTCAGAAGCTAATGTGGATTATGGTGGTAATGATGCTATGGCTGATGAGGACAATTTGAGATCCCCCCCCCCACACACACACTCTCTGATCATCTGGTGGTAAACTGAAGGGACCTGTGGAATCTGCAAATTTTAAGAACCTTATTGTCATTGGCAAGACACCAATTTATCCTGGTCACCTTTGTCACAGTTTTATATTCTTTGAAATCATTGGTCTGTTTGCTTTACTCTTCCTCCCCTTCACCCTTGGTTATCCCATTCATTCTTTTTCCTTCATACTTCTAAACTGAGGTACAATTCACAAAGCATGTGAATGATACAGTAAATCATTTCAAGCTATATAGCTTAGTGGGCTTTTGTATACTCATGGACTTGTACAACGTTAATTTCAAGTAATTCCAGAACCTAATTAATTTTTCTCATGGAAGTCTTCTTTTCCCCAAAAGTCTGTGTGATTTAGTGATCACACTCTAAAATACTGTTGCTGGAGGCTCACCAATATTCTTTGCCTTTATGGATCTATTTATTCTGGATATTTGTAGAACTAGATTGATAATGTCTTTTGTTTTTTTTTTTCCTCTTGGTGTGATAAAACAGACCAACAAAAACAACTTAAGGGGTAAAGTGTTTATTTTAGCCCACTGTTCTAGGCAACAGTCCATGATGGTGGTTAAGCCAAGACATCTGGAGCTTGTGGGATTGGGTTTATCTACAGTTAAAAGAAGATACAATAAATTCATGTGTGCTAGTGTTCTATGGGCCTTCTTTACTCTTGATCTTTCTTATGGAATGGAGCCACCCACAGTGAGCAGATCTTCCCATATCAGTTAATGTAATCAAGAAAACTCCCACAGGTGTGTTCAGAGACCTATTTTCCATGTGATTCTAGATTTTATCTTGACATTGAACAGTAATCATCACAAATAGAAAACATGAAATTTTCTGTGTGGTTCTGTTACTAAGTATAATATTTCCAAGGTGCATCTGTATAGTAGTATAAATAAGTATTTCCATTCTTTATATGGTTGAATAACATAGTCAGTTTGGGTTATCCATTTATCAGTTGATAGACTTTGGGGTGACTTCTACTTTGAGATGTTACTAGTCATGTTATCTGTGTGTAGCTATTGCATCTGTATGGAAACATTCCCTTAAAGCTAAGGAAATAAACAAAACTTGTAAGTCCTAGGAAGCTCCTGATACTTACTAGATTCATTGACCACTCCCCAAAGTAATATTGACAGTAGCAGCTGCTGGGTGGACAGAGAATACTTTTAGATTGGCCAACATGCCTACAAGTTGCTCAGAGTTCTCCAGGAAGGCAGTTTCCTTGAGTTGCCATTCATTGTGGGGTAAAAATTATTGGTGATGCAGTTGCCTTTGAATCATCCATATACCTGTAACTAACTCCTCATTCTTGTTTCTGTAAATAACCTTAATATACTCTCTGCCCAGTAAGCTAGATTTTGGTGAAATAATTTCTTTGGTCCCCTATCTATAAGGTAAAAAGAAGTTTGTTCAGATCTCCCCAGAAATGTTACACAATACTGCTAAACTGCTTGCCTGTAAGCTTTTGTGTTCATGGGCTGAAGCTACTATTTACCTTTAAAATTATCATGCATCTTTGTAAAAATTCATCATACATTTTGTTTAACATATACACACTCACCTAGAGATTCTGGAGAAAGAGACCCTGCTATTTTTGACTAGGGAATAAGGAAACTAGCATGCAATTAACTAACTTTGCTAATTTTGTTTCTCAACAAGATAGGGGATGAAAAAATTTTAAGTATTAGCAAATGAAATCACCCACATAAATGAGTACACATTGTTGTTTTCATTTGTCCATTCTTTTCTCAAACTAAGACTATGTTCCAGACAGAAATTTGCATGCAACAAAAATCTCAATGAAATTTAAAGGAGTGTTTAGATGCAACATTCCTGGTAAGGAAGGATGATAGGGGTTTTGGAGAGTTGTGTCAACAGTATTCATTTTGTAGACATAGCTAAGGAAGCAAGTAGGAATGTGTTTTCTTCACAGACAGCATCAATGGTCAAATAAGATAGGCACTCACAAAATAAACCACCTGTTCATTATCTGGATGAAATCAACAGATCATACACACACACACACACACACACACACACACACACACACACACACACACACACATTCATCTTAATGTTATGAGTCTGAAATTTTTTACTTGTTCAAAATCATCTTTCTATCATTTTATATGAAGATAATCCAGGAAAAATGGACAGATAAGCATCCACCTCTTTTGTATGACAAACATTCCCAAGGATTATGGGAAGAAGAATCTCTCAAAGTGAGAAAATACTGTGTTGCAGATTATTTGCATTTTTTCCACCTCCTATCTTTCATAAAAACACAATTACCAAAGTTAGTTAACTGGATGCAAGTTCCTTATTCTCTTATCTAAGATGGTGGGGCCTCTTTCTCCAGAGTCTCTGATTATGTGTGTTAATCACAGTGTATGATGATTTTTTCCCCCAAAGGTACAAGAACATTTTATAGGGAAAGAGTGGTCTTTATCAAATATTCACCTTTGTTGCCATGTCCAATACTTCACTCATACATGCATGTAAAGATATGCATATTTGTGTACCTGGACTTTGGGGGAAATGATTTTAAGGATCTTAAGGAAAAACTGGTCATGGATTTTATAGGCTAGTACTCTGAGCTGGAGAAATGGGAAGGGAAGATGGAGCTAGTCTCAAATAGGCAGTTTTAATTGGAAACCAGTGGGAGAGAGCCTAAGAAGGAGAAGCCCACAGTAAAGAAGGATTAAAAGCTAGACAGAAGAGGCCTCCTGAGGCCTGGGACTGTAGACAGGAAGCCTGTCCCATCAGACCCATCCAGAGTCTGCCTGCATCCTAGTTCCACCTCCACCCATAGGAGGGGGTAAGCATGAGTCTCTTTCTGGCTCTGCTTCCTGAGCCCTGCTCAGAGCCTGCTAAGGCCTGGGGACTGCCCACACATGGGGGAATATGACCTAGCAGATCATACTCCCCCATACAGTCTACCAGCACCCTAGTCTCGTGTCCACCCACTGGAAGAGGAGAACTATCAGAATATTGAATCTGTTTGTACTCACCAGAAGAGAACCTTTGTCCCATACTCACCAGAACAGGGAGAAACCCCACCAGTATGCACTGGAAGAAGGGATGGGTAGATGACAGTATAAGAACACAGTCAACAGCAGAAAGATCAATATGACACCACCCAGAGACTAGGGACTCCATAACAGCAAGACCTGAGCATACCAACACAGATGAAGCCGAAGAGAATAACCCTAGAAACAACTTCATGAAGATGATAGAGACCCTAAAAGAGGAAATGAGAAAATCCTTTAAAGAAATGGAAGATAAGACAAACCAAAGTTTGAAAGCTGAAACAGAGGGGGGGGGGAAACAGGGAATGCTGGCAATAGAAAATCTGGTAAACCATCAGGAAATATAAGAGATGGAAGAGAGAATCACAGGTGTTGAAGATACACTAGGAAAATTCATTGACCAAAGAAAATCTTAAGTTCAACAAATCCCTAACACAAAATATCCAGGAAATATGGGACATCATGAAAAGGCCAAACCTAAGAATAATAGGTATAGAAAAAGGTGAAGAAACCCAATTCAAAGGTTCAGAAAGGATATTCAACAAAATCATAGAAGAAAACTTTCCCAAATCTAAAGAAAGACATGCCCATGAAAGTACAAGAAGTTTACAGAGCATCAAATAGAATGGACCACAAAAGTTCCCTCACAACATAATAATCAAAGCACCAAACATAGAGAATAAAGAAAGATATTAAAAGCAGCAAAGGAAAAAGGCCAAATAACATATAAAGACAAACCTATCAGAATTGCACCTGATTTCTCCATGGAAACTTTGAAGGCCAGAAGGTCCTGGATAGATATTCTACCAACACTAAGAGACCATGGATGCCCGCCCCAACTAGTATACACAGCAAAGATTTCAATCACTATTGATGGAGAAACCAAGACATTCTTTGACAAAGCAAGGTTTAAACAATACATATCAACTAATCCAGCTCTACAGAAAGTTCCGGAAGAAAAACTCCAACCCAAGAAGTTAACTACACCCACAAAAATAAAAGCATTAGATAATCCCACTTTACCTACTTCCAGAAGAAAAATGAGGGGAAATCCACACAAAGTACCACCCCCGCCACCAAATCCAAACCAAACAAGAATTACCAATCAATGGTCATTAATATCCCTCAGAATTAATGGTCATAGCTACCCATAAAAAGACACAGGCTAACAGCAGAATGGATACGAACACAGAATCCATACTTCTGCATACAAGAGACACACCTCAACTTCAAAGACAGATGTTACCTCCAAGTATAAAGTTGGGAAAGGACCCAAGAAACAAGTGTGTGTAGCAATCCTAATGCCTAGCAAATTAGACTTTAAACTAAAATCAATCAAAAGTGATGAAGAAGGCCATTTCTTATTCACCACAGGATAAATCCATCAAATGAAGTCTCAATTCTGAACATTTATGCCCCAAATACAATGGCACCCACATTCATAAAAAAAAAAATTACTAAAACTCAAATCGCACATAAAACCTCACACACTTATAGTAGGAGATTTCAATATCCCACTCTCAACACTAGACAGGTCCACCAGACAGAAACTTAACAAAGAAACAAAGGAACTAACAGAAGTTATGACCCACTTCGGTTTAATAGACATTTAAACAACATTCCATCCAAACACAAAAGAATATACCTTCTTCTCAGTGCCACATGGAACCTTCTCTAAAATCGATCACACAATCTCAATCTGCAATATAGCAAACCTCAATAGGTATATAAAAGTATTTGGAATAACCCCAAGTATCTTATCAGACCACCATGCTTTAAAGTTAAAATTCAACAACAACACAAATTGTAGAAACCCTACAAACTTATGGAAATTGAACAATGCAGCATTCCTGAGTCAAGGAAAAAATAAAGAAATTAAAGACTTCCTAGAATTCAATGAGAATGAAGACACAACATACCCAAAATTATGGGATACTTTGAAAGCAGAAAAGTTCATAGCACTAAGTGCCTACATGAAAAAAAAAAAACTGGAGAATACCCACATTAGAGAATTAACAGCACAACTGAAAGCTTTAGAACAAAAAAGAAGCAAACTCACCCTGGAGGAGTAGACATCAGGAAATAATCAAATTGAGGGCTGAAATCAATAAAGTGGAAACTAGGGAAACAATACAAAGAATCATTGTAACAAAGAGTTGGTTCTTTGAGAAAATCAACAAGATAGACAAACCTTTATCCAAAAGGCAGAGAAAGAACATGCAAATTAACAAAATCAGAAATGAAAAGAGAGACAATGAGGAAATCCAGAGAATCTTCAAGTCATACTTTGAAAACCAGTACTACAATCAATTTGAAAATTTAATAGAAATACACAATTTTTGGATAGATATCACTTACCAAAATTAAATCAAGAACAGATAAACATTTAATTAGACCTATAACCACTAATGAAATAGATGCAGTCATCAAAAGTCTCCTAATCAAACAACAACAAAAAACAAAAACAAAACAAAACAAACAAAACAAAACCAACCAGCCAACCAACCAACCGAACAAAAAACCCAGGGCCAGGTAGTTTCAGTGCAGAATTCTATCAGAAATTCAAATAAGATCTAATACCAATACTTCTCAAAGTGTTCTACACAATAGAAGCATAAGGGCCATTGCCAAACTTTTTTTTTTTTTTTAATTTATTTCAAAGTCATGATCTTCAATTTGGATACGGTAATACAAACAACTTTTCAAGAAAAAAAATCTGGTTGGATGATTGGTTATTTTTTTGTGACTGAATTTATGTGGGAAATCCACCATGCCATAACCACTACTTAAAATTATTAGTTGAATAGTCTTACTTCTTGTAGCTTCTAGGGACATTTAATATTGATCAGAACTAATGGATAATTCAATTATTATTTTTGTACTAACTATATATCTTATAAGTAATTTGAGATGATTTAAAGTATATAGAATGTATGTAATTTGCATGACAGTGTGTTTGTTTATATAATGGACTTGAGAATCCATTGGTTTTGGTAACTGTAAAGTGGCTCTGGTCTTGAAGCCAGATCTTCACATATACAGAAGGTTTACCCTATGTATAATGATAAATCATCTTTTTTCTGTTAATATCATTTAAAATATATTAGCCAAACTCTTTTTATGAGGCTACAGTTACCTTAGTAGCCGAGCCACACAAAGACACACCTAAGAAAAGAGAACTATAGACCAATATTCCTCATGAATATTTATGCAAAAATACTCATTAAAATACTGGCAATCAAATCTAAGAACACATTGGAGAAATCATCCACCATGAACAAATATGTTTCATCCCAGGAATGCAGGGATGATTTAACATGTGAAAATCCATCAATGTAATCCACAATATAAACAAATATAAACAAATGAAAAAGAAAAACCACATGATCATTTCATCTCACTAGATGATGAAAAAGCCTTTGACAAAATCCAACACCCCTTCATGATGAAGGTCTTGGAGAGATCCAAGATAACAAAAACATACCTAAACATAATAAAAGCAATATACAGCAAACCAACAGCCAACATCAAACTAAATGGAGAGAAACTCAATGCTATTCATCTAAAATCAGGAACAAGACAAGGATGTTCAATCTCTCCATATCTCTTCAATATTGTACTTGAAGTTCTAGCTAGAGCAATAAGAAAACAAAAGGAGAACAAGGGGATACAAACCAGAAAGGAAGAAGTCAAACTCTATTTGCAGATGATATGATAATTTACATAAGTGACCCGAAAAACTCTACCAGGGAACTCCTCCTGTTATAACACCTTCAGCAAAGTGGCAAGATACAAGATTAACTCAAAAAAAAAATCAGTAGCCCTACTATATACAGACAATCAAGGAGCTGAGAAAGAAATCAGAGAAATATCACCTTTTTACAATAGCCACAAACAACATAAAAGATCTTGGGATAACACTAACCGAACAAGTGAAAGACCTGTATAATAAGAACTCTGAATCTTTAAAGAAAGAAATTAAAGAAGATACCAGCAAATGGAAAGATCTCCCATGCTCTTGGATATGTATTATCAACATAGTAAAAATGGCAATCTTGCCAAAATTAATCTACAGATTTAATACAATCCCCATCAAAATTCCAGCAGAATTCTTCATAGACCTTGACAGAACAATCCACAACTTTATATGGAAAAACAAAAGAGACAGGATAGCCAAAACAATCCTGTACAATAAAGGAACTTCTGGAAGCATTGCCATCTCTGACTTCAAGCTATATTATAGAGCTATAGTCCTGAAAGCAGCTTGTACTGGCTCAAAAATAGGAAGTCTAATAGAATCAAATTGAAAACCTTGATATTCACATACCTACAAACACCTGATTTTTGACAAAACAGCTGAAAGTATACAATGGAGGGAGGAAAGCATCTTCAACAAATGGTGCTGGCACAACTGGATGATGGTGTGTAGAAGACTCCAGATAGACTCATATCTACTGCTATGCACAAAACTTAAGTCCAAATGGATCAAAGACCTCAACATAAATCCAGCCACACTGAACCTCTTAGAAGAGAAAGTGGGAGGTACCCTTGAAGGAAGTGGTACAGGAGACAGCTTCCTGAACATAACACCATTAGCACAGGCACTGAGATCAACAATTGTAGCGTGCATGTTTTCCGCCAGCCTGCCCACTGCTGGTCTGGCTCACTGGCTCCAAATAATACTCAGAGACTCTGTATATGATAAAATCCTGTTGTCCAGTTACCATTATTGTTTATGGGCTAGCTCTGTCTAAATTATTAACCCATTTCTACTTATCTAAGTATTTCCACATGATCATCTTATCGGGGAGCCGCGGTCAGCGTCTTCCTTCCTCCCCAGTCTATATCTTGACTCCTCCCCACTAATTCCTCTTTCCTCCACCTAGTCTCCTAGCCCACCTATCTAGTTTTCTCATTGGCCCAACAGTGCTTTATTGTTTAACCAGAATGAGAAACATATTTACAGAATAACATCTCCCATCATCTTCTCTTTTCTGTCTAAAATAAAAAGAAGGGGTTTAACCTTAACATAGCAAAATATATCATACAACAGTTATCAAGTGAGAATCACAGTTAACAATAGTTAGTCCATTAATATTTTGTAAGACTTAAAGAAAATATCATCTATCCTATCTTTGGGAGTCTAAAGTCCTATATGTAACTTATTTTTAATCCTAACTAAGGAAAATTATAACCATAACTATCTGTCTTCAATTCCTTCAAAGACCATAGAAGGATAATATATAAACTCTAGAAATGACAGAGACAATTCATTGCCTGGTCAGTCACCCGAAGTTCTTCTGTAATGTTTCATCTTCAGCCCATAGGCCATAGTGTGTCTCCAGACTCCTCAACAAAGCAGGAAACTTTAAACTGTCTACCTGTATTGGCAGTTTGTCAGTCATTTTTCTCTATGTCCTGTAGACTGTCTGGCAGGCAGCCTCTTCCTTGAAGCAGGAATCCTGTAGCAATGTCCATCTTGCATCAGCAGTCACTTTCCTGCGGGTCCTGCATGTCCAGTTTCTACAGCATAAAGTCAAACAGTCTAGACAAAAGCAGGACCTTGCCCAAATGGCTAGTTTTGCCATATTAGAAGCAAACTCCATAGTGCCTTTCTTCAAGGTCCATTTTCCTTTCTGACGCAGGTGGTGTTACCAGGAGCAGTTGTACCTCATTGTCAAGAAAACCCTAAACCATTTTAAATGCCATATTCTGTAGGTCTTTGAAGGGTTTGAAGAATGCCTATTCATCTCAAATACATCTCTGTATATCTAGAAATCCTAACTAACTTAACTCCAAGTTTTGACTATCATAGGTAACTCTATAATCTGTACTAAATTATACATTACATTTTTCAATGAGCTATATAAACATAACACCTAAACAAGAGGAGAAATATACATATCACAAAATTGACCTTAAATTGTATCAATAAAAGAAAAGTCATTCCAAAGCAAAATATTCATATCTATACCATAAACAATTAATAAATGGTACCTCCTGAAATTGAAAACCTTCTGTAAGGCAAAGGACACAGTCAACAAGACAAAATGTCATCCCACAGAATAGGTAAAGATCTTCACCAACTCCACATATGACAGAGGGCCGATTTCCAAAATATGCAAAGAACTCAAGAAGCCAGTCACAAAAACACTAAATAGTTCAATTAAAAAGTGGGTACAGACCTAAATAGAGAATTCTCAATAGAGGAATCTAACATGGCTGAAAGACACTTAAGAAAGTGCTCAACATCCTTAGCCATCAGGGAAATGAAAATCAAAACAACTTTGTGATACCATCTTACTCCTGTCAGAATGGCTAAAATCAAAAACACCAAAGACAGTTATGCTGGAGAGGATGTGGAGAAAGGGGAATACTACTCCACTGCTGGTGGGAATGCAAACTCATACAGCCAATTTGGAAATCAGTATGGCATTTCTTAGGAAAATGGGAATCAGTCTACCACAAGATCCAGCAATTCCACTCTTAGGCATATACCCCAAAAGATGCACATTTATACAACAAGGACATCTGTTCAACTATGTTCATAGCAGCATTACTTGTAATATCCAGACATGGAAGAAACTTAGCTGCCCCTCAACTAAAGAATGGATGGAGAAAACAGTACATTTACACAATGGAGTACTACTCAGTGGAAATAAAAAACAATGGAATCTTTATATTCCCAGGCAAATGGATGGAACTAGAAGAAATCATTCTGAGTGAGGTAAACCAGTCACAAAAAGACAAATATGGTATGTACTCACATATATGTGGATTTTAGACATAGAACAAAAGATTGCCAGCCTACAATCCACAGTACCAGAAAAACTAGGAAATGAGGACCGTAAGAGAGACACACATGGTCCTCCTGACAAGGGGAAAGTGACAAGATTTCCTGAGCAAATTGGGAGCATAAGAGAAAGGAGAGGGAGTTAGGAGAAAGAGAAGGGGAGAAGAGGAGGAGGGAGGAGGGCATGAGGGAGCAGGAAGTTTGAGTCAGGGAAAGAATAAAGGGGAGCAAGAAAAGAGATACCACAATAGAGAGAGCCATTACAGGTTTAAAGAGAAACCTGGCTCTAGGAAAATGTTCAGAGATCTACAAGAATGACCCCAACTAACAATCTAAGCAATAGTAGGCTACCTTAAATGCCCTTCCCCGATAATAAAATTGATGACCACCTTATATGAAGGCCATCCTACAGCCTTCATCCAGTAGCTGATGGAAATAGAAGCAGACATCTACAGGTAAACACTGAGCCGAACTCCTGAAATTCAGTTGCAGACAGGGAGGAGTGATGAGCAAAGGGGTCAAGACCAGGCTGGAGAAACCCACAGAGACTGCTGACCTGAACAAGGGGGAGCTCATGGACCCCCATCTGATAGCTGGGCAACCAGCATAGGACTGACCAGAACCCCTGAGTGTGGGTGTCAGTTAGGAGGACTGGTCAGTCTATGGGGCCTCTGGTAGTGGATCAGTATTTATCCCTCATGTATGAATGGAATTTGGGAGCCCATTACACATGGAGGGATACTCCTTCAGCCTAGACATATAGGGGAGGGCCTAGGCCCTGCTCCAAATGATATGACAGACTTTGACTATTTCCTAATGTAAGGCCTCACCCTCCCTGGGGAGCAGAAAGGGGATGGGATGGGGGTGGTTAGGGAAAAGGGAGGATGGGAGGGTGATGGAACTGGGATTAACCTATAAAACAAGCTTGTTTCAATTTTTAATTAAAAAATATTATCGTGAAAAAAGGAAGAGTGAAGAAAGAGCATGGAAAATGGAAGTAGGAAAAGTCATTTCTGGGATAGTCCATATATGTATTCAAACTTCTGCAAAGCATGGAGTTTAGAAAATGCTAATATGTATGATTAGAGGGCGTCACAGGCTAGCCATGCTTGCCACCACAATCCATATCACATGAGTCTTTTATGTCCCTATTCTGTGTTCCTTTTTTTTTTTTTCCTATGGTTAAACACTATTATCAAGGCAACTTATAGAAGGAAGAATTCATCTGGAGATTTAGATTCCAGATAGTCAGAGTCTATAATGACAGGGACTGCATGATAGCAGACAGCAGACATGACAGCTACAGCTGGAATTTGAGAGCTGAGGGCTTGTATCTCAAACCACAAGCAAGCAGAGAGAGCAGACCGTGAACAGTACATGGGATTGAAACCTCAATTCTTACCCCAGTGGCTACTTTTTCCAGCAAAGTCACGCCTGGGGAGCCTCCCGAAACAGTGCCACCAATTGAGGATCAAGCATTTAAATGCCAGAGCTTTTCCTGAGTCCTTCAGTGCTCACACTGCAGGCCACACTTCTTAGTCTGAGGTCCCCACGCTACTTAGGGTGGTTTCCCATCCTCTTTATTGCCACAGTTTTTCATCCTTCCTTATCAGGGGTCAACACAAAGGAAGACTGATCCTTAGGGAAAGTAGTGCATGAAGCAAGTCTGTATACTCAGAACTTCCACTTGTAAGAACTATAATAAGAAAAAGTGGATTTTTTTCCCCATACTGCTTTGGATTCCACAAAACTATTATGTGGGAATTGTTTCTTGTCTTTCTCCAAAGACTTATGTGACTCAGGTGACATAATTTCTGCTTTATTGATGATGAAACTGAGGTTGGTGGGTATGTCCAGTGTCTTATGGTAGAAGCATTTCTGGGGTTTTGACTCCCTATGAAGCTCAGCTGTGTTGCCTTTATTGCATGTCATCAAATAGGGTCCAGTGTGAGGAACATATATTTAAGTGATATTAGCTGTTTTTATACACAGTAGGTGTAAATATAAATTTGGCCATTGGTGTTGTATATGCAAGCAATAATTGAGACATTAAAATGAATTATTTGTGAAAACTCATTTACCTAAGAACTATTTATTCATGGTACTATTTAGAAAGAATTTGTGAGACTCTTTAGTAAGAGGAAAAACATCTATGTACTCCTCCTGGTGGTGTTGTGTTTAATAAAGAAAAATATTAAAGATGCATGTTTTAGCCTCCTTTATACCCCAAACTCCAAGAATGTCTGCTTTTATAAGCAGAAATAACGTAACAGGCAAAAAGATGATGGAGAAGAAAAAAAAATTTGGGGAAAAAAAATTGTTTCAACATCAACTTTTTGAGGCATTACCAAAGACAAAAGTTTCTGTTAGAATTCTCAAAAGTACTTTGGGTTTTCCTTGCTGGCTGAACCGCCATTGTGCTAGAATGGGATTGAAGTGAGGACAGCATAGTTTGGGGAAAGAGATTGGGACTAGAAGGCCATAGACTGGGCTTGTATCTCATGCCACTGGCCTCGGAGGGTAAGCAAGTATTACTTGCCTGAATATCTATTTTCTCCCTCTGCAAACTAGATGCAACTTGAGAAATGTCTAGACACACAAGGCAACAGAAATCTAATTTTCACAGTCTTGGGAGAAGATAGGAGATTTCTTATTTTCTTCCAAATCCTTTTAAGTTAAGTATACAATATGAAGAATCATGTTAGGTGAGGTGAGTAGGCTTGGTCAAATTTACAAACCTCAGAGCCAGGACTTGACCTCAGCTCTGAGGCCTGTCATCTGATGTATCATCTGCCATGGATGTTTGCTCCTTCTTTGCTTCTAGCATTCAACTTCAAGGGCAGATTCGTAAGGAGAATGAGCCTGTGAAAAAGGCATTTATGTGTAAGAGACCTCTGTGCATGGATGCTTGGAGAAGTCAAACTAACATCTAATTTTAGTATGCAGCAAGTGCTTGTCTCTGGTAATCGTATTCAGTCAGGCTGACTGGAGAAGAGAAAGGAATAAAATAAACATTTCACTTAACCTTTACAACCTACACATGCTGATTGTCCCACCAGGTTTAGAATACTGTCCTGACTGTAATCACCAGTCACATTCTGTGATCTCCACAGGCTCATTTGCTCTCTGTTCTTCCTTCTTTCCTGTCATTCTACCTCTATGGGATTTCTTCTCTCTGCTTCCTACCTCATCCCATTGGTCAAATCAACATCTTTCAGTTTGAGTTTTCCTCTGTCTTTTCTCTTCTTGACCCCATGGGGGTAAAATGCAGCGTAGAGGTGATCTACAGAACATTCTGTATCTGGCAAGCTCCAGGACAAGGAGAGGCATGGAACCTTACAAACCACACAAGAATGTCCTTGACATCATCATCAACATGTAGGAAACAAAGGAATAGAAAAAACTGTCAAATGAATCAATAAGTTAAAGAAGAAGCTGGAGAGAGAAGTCAGTAGTTAAGAATACACCCTGCTCTTGTAGAGGACCCGAGTTTGGTTTTTAGCATCCACTTAATGTCTCATAATAGTCTGTAACTCGAGCTCCAGTGCATCTGACTCCCTCTTTTTTTTTTTTTTTTAACCTGTCTTATGCTTGCACACACCCACACCTAACTAAAACAAAAAACAGGTCTTAAAAAGAAATAGATGGAAAGATCCTTTTTTATCTTGACAATGTCATCCTTCCTTGGCACCAAGCAACCAACCACCACCATCAGCACCATCAAAAAAAAAAACTTTAAACAGGGAAATTTATAGAATGGAACTCTTTGGGGCATTATTGTATTTGATGTGGCAATGACAAATGCAGTGATTAATAGGTCAAAGGAGTTGCCCTGGACAAAGTACTGGCATCTAAGAACAGGAATTGTATTGATGCTTCTCTTGGGCTAGTTCCATTGGAGTTACAAGGGGTTGGTTTTGGAATGATGTGAGTCAGGATTTCATGAAAATTTGAGCAAGCTGAAAAATGTCTTTGCTACCACAGGCAGTAAATGAGACTATAAAGCTCCTAGCACAGAGCAGTCTTTTGTTGTCCACCACTAGCAGCATATGGCCTTTGATGTCATGAAGAGTGAAGAGTCCAGGCCCAGCTTTGCTATAAGTACATACAACAAATTTTGGAGACTTAGCATGATGGGAGGAGGAAGAGTGCAATATTATACATGATTTTTATATTTTGATTCTGTGGCATAAGATTGATGGTATATATAACCAAATAACATATATTACTAAAATTAATTATATCTCCTGTTTATTTTTTAATTCTTTTTTTATTGGTTCATCTTTGACAGCCAGGACTGTTACACTGAGAAACCCTGTCTCATACAGCAACAACAACAACAACAACAACAACAAAATGTAGTTCATCTTCATTGTTCTCATCATCTTCATATACAACAGTACCAGAGGCTGTCGTATATTAGTTGTTAATAGATAGCAAACAAAAATTAGTCCTTTCTACAGTAATGGTCAATTAATTATTCAGTATGGGCATCACCAGAGAATATCACACACACACACACACACACACACACACACACACACACACACACACACACACAGAGAGAGAGAGAGAGAGAGAGAGAGAGAGAGAGAGAGAGAGAGAGAGAGAGAGAGAGAGAGAGAGAGAGAGAGATGACTCTTAAGATCAGGGCTAATAAAGTCCAGATACTCCAGGTGAACTGTGAGCTATTGTAAGCTGAACCAGAGAAAGGAACCAATGTCAGTAGTCTACAGTAACAAAAACAAGCATTCTGTGAAGAAGCCTTGTGTGGCTGTTGCTGCATCTGCCCATGTATGCTTAGTTTTAGAGAGGTGAAAGTTTGTCCTACTGGTTGCAGTAAATATTACACTGAGATTAATTCTGTGCTGGCAGTGTTATGGAAGTCACACACTCTTTTGTTGACTCCCCGGAGCTCGCCTCTAAGGAACTTCTCCAGACCTTCTGAGGACTGACTACGTCTCAGTTTGGAATTGCCTCTGATCAATTTTCAGCCGTCACAGTGTCTCTAACAGGATGCAGCTTCAACCAATCCCATCCTAGCAGGTGACATTGAATGTCCTTTTAACATTCATAATCACATAAAAGAAATTCCAGTTGTCAAAACCCACTGTGTGTGTGTCTGTGCATGTGTGTGTGTGTGTGTGTGTGTGTGTGTGTTTTATGCACACAAGTAAGGTCCTCACTTAAACAAGATATTGCAAACCCAGAATTCCAAAAGGAAATTCGTTCATCAAGTCACCAGCTTGGTTACTTCTGTGGATGTGGGGGACTTAGTGAAAATTAGTATAAAGTTGTGAGTAAGGTGGGTTCTCTAAGAGTTCTTGTTAAAAATATGACAGTATTTGCTGTTAACTAGTCAAGGAGTTGCATGCCAGAAACTCTTTTTCTTTGCCTTTTGTCTTCTCTAGTTCTTCAGATCCAAGAACTGTTACAGCTGTTTATAAAACTGGAAGACAATAGATGAATGCAAGTCTTTCTCACTCTAACATAAACACAGACATAAACAAGAGAAACTATTACAGGACGAACTGCAAAAATCAATATTTCCCAGTGCTTGTTTCCTGAGTCAGGGTCTCATGAATCCTTGAACTTGCCAAGTAGACAAAGATCGCTTTGGACTCCTGATCCCCCTGTCTCCCCCCACCTCCTGTGAGCGTTGAGAATACAGGAACAAGCTATTACACACTTCACCAACTATGTCATACCCCTACTCCAATAGCCAGATTTTAGTTCTTAGCTGCAAGCTTTGAAACACAAGATCCCACTCTTTTGGAGTCTCTTTAGAGCAATGGTTCTCAATTTTTCTAATGTTGTGATTCTTTAATATAGCTCCTCATTGTAGATGGAAGTTTCTGTCCGACCTGGTCCCAAGCCATTTAGTCCCAAATAAACACACAGAGGCTTATATTAATTATAAATTATTTAGCCAATGACTCAGGCTTCTTATTGGCTAGTTCTCTCTTAATTATTAACTCATTTCTATTCATCTAAGTATTTCCACATGATCATGGCTCACCAGTGATGCCCAAACCTCTTGCTTTCTCAGTAGCTACATGTCATCTTCCTTTTGACTCACTCTCTAAGTGCTCTTCCCAGAATTCTCTTTATTTTGTAGCCCCATCCATACTTCCTGCCTAGCTACATCCTGCCTGTCCATTGGCTGAAACAACTCTATTCATCAACCAATAAGAGAAACATATATTCACAACATATAGAAGGATATCACCTCATGTTGTGGTGACCCCACAAATGTAAGATTATTTTGTTGCTACTTCTTAACAGTAACTTTGCTACTGTTACGAATCATAAATATCTGAGTGACCTATGGGGGTTATGACCTACAGGTTGAGGACCACTACCTTGGTGGTACTGCTGTCACAATGTCTCTTGTTTTTCCTTTTCTGTAAAATGGAAAAAGGTCAAAGCATATCCTCGTCTTCAGATACATGGGATAGGCACACAGGATGTGAGCTTCCTCCTAGACTGGGAAGCAGCCCCTTCTCTTGTGATGACTGCCGAAGCCATCACTCATCTGTCCTCTGCTCTGTTTTGCAAAGGTGCAGATGGTTATCACTAAATTTCTCTACTATGCCCATCAATATCATCCAGATCTCAACACGTCTCCCTTGCCAATGTTTCACAGAAGTCATAGTATTCATCCACATAGTTTCTACCTGTATTGCAGGCCCTCAAGTTTCTGAGCTGGTCTTTAACGCTGCACTTTTGGGGCAGGCTGGAGAGTCATTTCAAGGTTGGTTTTTTTTCTTTTTGTACTCTATAACAGGCAGTGGGTGTCATTGTCTCTGCACAGTATTTGAACGAGACATGCCAGCATATTCAAACATCAGACAATTTTATTAGTGTCTGTAACTAGCATAGTAGAGATGCAGACTGAAGCTGCTAAATAGGTAAGCTGCTTCTCAAACTTGATTCTGAAAAGTGATTTCTTTGAGACAAGTGCAAATTTTTTTTTTAGTTTTCTCCCATAGTGGTAAGAGGGCTGCTCTAATGTTGCCACACAGCCAACAGCATCTCTGAGCAGGAGAAAAAATATTGAAGAGGGCCTTGGGCTGCTCCATCTAAGTCAGCAGCCCAAGGGATAATTGTTCAAATGTCTCTATCTCTCAGTGGGTGCTGTGTTTTCCTCTGGGCCACATTTCACAGGATGCTGGCCACAGTCGTGACTCAGGTCACACATGGACTGTGGCCTCATGGCTTGCTATTGCTCAATTTGTTCATTACATACTCATCAAAAAATTGACCAAACTCCTACGGGGTGACAAGTAGTGTTCTAGAAACTGGGAAGATAGGTGTGAACAAGGCAGGCAGTGCTGTCATCTCTATGAAGTGTTCAGTTGGGAAGGAAACTGGCATTCAAAAATAAACCTGCAGATGGGGGTCTGTGTTCAGAACTATACCGATAAAGCACATGGCCTTGAAAACTCAGAACAGCCATGCAGCAAGGGAAGTCCCCAGCACTTGGTGTGATAAGGCCAGTGGGTCCAGGAGGAGCTTTGAATGCTGAAACAGGGGTGGGGCAGGGCTTTTCCAGACCCACCATGGTGCTTCATGGAATCCTGTTGGGGCCCAGGATGCAAAGTAAAGAAACCTTCAGTTTCTCATTGTAAGGCTCCCCATCTCTGTTAGGGCTATGAGGATTAAGCCAGCCCACAGAAGAGAACATTTACCATCCTACCTTCCACTTGGGCTTCATTAGAAAGTACACTCTAGCTGCTGCCAAAAATTTCACTAAAACACAAAAGACTTCAAAACAGAGTAATCAAAACAACAAGGTAAACAAGTTCTAGAAGCTTGTGGAAGACAGTGACTAATCTCCTTCTGCAAAAGAAGAAAAGGAATCTAGATGGGCTTTGAACTCAGGAGTATGCTGTGGAGGTAAAGACATCAGGAGGAGGGGAAATAGCTTGTACTATGCCTGAAAGAGCAGAGCTCATTTGGGGGCTGGGGGTGGGGTGGGGACCCTAATTGCTTCTTCTGGTTAGAATATGATGCCCTAGAGGAGGTGGGGGGGGCTAAGCTCCCAGAATAATCCACTTTTCTATGGCTGTCAGGAGCTCTGGGAGGTGATGAGCCAGGGAGAAGCTCTGAGGGTCATAGGCCCAGGCATAGTGGGCTACTTGGACCTCTGTCATCTGAGAGGCGAAACCCCAGTGTGTGCCAAACTGCATCTTCAGGCTCCAGTCTCTCCTTCCCATGGACTGTTTGCCTGTCTGGAATGAGATAATTTGTCAGACACCAGCTGCCGAGCATTCTTCCCTCATGGGCACATTTATTATTATGTTACAATGCGCATGGAGAATCTTAACCATCACTGGAGTGAAAATGATTAAAATGTGGGGTTGGCTTTTGTGTGTGTGTGTGTGTGTGTGTGTGTGTGTGTGTGTGTGTGTGTGTGTGTGTGTGCAAAATTTCTTCAGTCCTTCTGCCACAGACAGCGTCACTGGTCATGCACTGCATTGGGGGATCAGGCTGGGGGGAGTCCTTGTCATAATTAACAAAACAACCAGCAAGAGGATCCCAGGGTCTCCAGGCAGGGAAGGGAGAGACTGTATGGAGCCTTTGTGATCAGCCCAGGAGTTCAGCAGCCAGGGATGCTGGGCTGTGTCTCTGCAAAGTGCACGGGATGGGCTGGCTGGCTGTGAGAGCTGCACCATGTCTAATTATGTACCAGGAGGCAAGAAAAGGTGTAGGTCTGTCTTTCCAGTTCAGAGGGAGAAAAAAAAATATGTGGTGTCTCGCGTCTAAGAAACGAACAGGCTGACCTTTTCAGAGCGTCTGAAAGAAAAAACCAGATGTATTTCTCAAGAGTCAGTGTGACTGAAGGCTCGCATTGTGCTCTCACATAAAGGGAGAGCTAACCAGAAACCAGCAGCTGATGATCTGAAGCCAGGCTGTGCTATTGTCCGGCACACAAATGTTCTACAAGGACCCAGACCACCATGCAGTTCTCTGTGCGTAGACTATGGAGTTTGGGGGAGAAGGCGGGGAGGGGGGCATAGGCTTTTATTTTCCTCCTTTTCTTTCTTGCCTTCCTAAAACCCTTTTCCTTCCAATCCCTCTGCAGTTGCTCACATTCAACTGCTAGCAATTATTCCCCTTGACCCTCCTTGCTCTCCAAACAAGGGTGTGGGCCTCTGAAGGTTTCCCCTTTTTGTACCTGACAATCCCATGTTACAGGCAGGCTCTCTGGGAGGAGGTGAGGTCTCAGCTCCCTAGGGAACCTACATGGGGGAGTGGAGTGGCTGTGATTTATTCTCTACAAAGCAAAGTCAAAGCTAGGCAACCATATGCTGAGAGGCAGGCAAGGAGAATCCTTTCCTGCTCATCAAGGGCAGCTCTCCTATTGTCCTTGGGGAGGCCCAGGGTGAAGGCTTGCAGCGTGGAGGGGGAAGGGAGAAAGAAGAGAAAGATGAAAAAGACAAGGCAGCCTAGCCTGCAAGATCCTTCCCCATGGTTTAGGTTTTCTCCGACAGCCATTGCCTTCCTAGCACTGGTGGGAACATACTATCTCCCCTCCAACCTTCTGTGATTGGAGGTGGACATTTGACATACCTGTCTCTTGGCTGCCAAATGTATTATCTTTGTACCAAGTGGGTTCCAGTGAACATCTGCTGACAGGAATTAAGCCCTTCAGAATTAAGCTGCATTCTTACTTGTCTCAAAGAACAGCTCCTCCTAGCAGCAGCCTCCTTGACTAATGTGAAGTGGCCCCTGCCTTGGGGATTCTCTCCCTTACTTCATTTGGGGGAGAAGTTCCCCCACCCCTTACGTCTGCAGACATTCAGTAAACCATTTCCATTAGCCAATAGGCAAAAACAATTGAACCAGATCACCTAACAAGATGAAATCATAGCTCTCCATTCTTTTAAGAGGTCTGACTATACTTTTCATAAATGTCCACTTGGGACCCACTCAACAATACTCTAGAATCAGGATCTCATTACTTCTGTAATTGGGACCAGAAATCCTAGTACCCAATGGCTGGACACAGGGCCACTTCATTGTCTGACCTTAGGCACTGCCCTGGGGTTATTATAGGCTATACCTTGTCACCCTTTCTACTGGAGATAATCCTGATTATATATGTGTTGGATTGTCCCTCTCTGAACTGAACTACAAAGTTCATGTAATATAAACAATAATTGTATCCACTACTTATATTTACTGAGTTATTAATGTGTGTTTTCAGGTATGTTTTTAAAAGTTTTACATGTGTAATATTAGTCTTTTTTTCATTTTGTGAAATATACTGTTAGTACCAAGCAGAATGGTTAGCACTACTTTTCATTAGATACTTTTTGAGCCAAGAGGAGGATAAATGCTACATTCTTTCTAAGAGTGTGCATGTCAAAAAGTTAGGAAAGGAAGATCCAAGAAAACAATCATGTCAAAAACATTGTCTTTTTCAAAATGATGAATCAATATAGCTTTTCATGATAATTCTCAAAGACTCTGGCTCTTTTAGGACATATTTTTATTGAACACATATTGGAGAACGTGGGAGATAGCTCATTGGTTAGGAGTACTTTCTGCTCTTGCAGAGAACCTGATTTGGGTTCCCAGCTCAAAAACTCCTGTGACACCAGCTCCAGGGGATCCAATACCATCTTCTGGTCCCCACTGGTACTCACATACAGGTGGCATACACACATATACACATAAATAAAAATAAAATTTTGAAATATATCATGAAATTAGCCATTTTGAAATATTTGTTAAACTTAGGAAATTATGATGAGCTCTCCTATCAGGCAGAGAATGAGCAGTTGAGTGGATGAGCTATTGATTGATTGTGGATTTATGAGAAGGGTCTCTATAATCTAGGCTGGCCTGGAACTGACTAAAGAGGCCCACGTTCTAAACCTCACAGTGGTGATCTTTCCGCTGTAGCCATCTGCATGGTGGGATTGCAGACATGAGCTACCATGCCTGGATAAAAATATTGTATATTGCAAATAAATCATCTTAATCCCAAATAATAAGTAGTGGTATGCAGGTCATAGCTTGTCACCTTAACGTTTTTTTTCCCTGCATACAGAGGCATGTGACTACGTACAGATGTTGCTTATCCCCATTGATGCTATGTTAAAAATCCCTCTTAAGGAATCTCAAATATTATCAGATCAATGCTTCCATGTACCAGGTAAGGAAACAGAGTCTCTGGAAGATGATGTAGTTATAATAGAAAACCCTTTGGCAACCCAGTATCTGACACGTTCCCTCAGGCACATTATCATTTTACAACATGACCTGGGATGGTGGGAGCTCAGTATGATATGTATATGTAGGGTTACACCTTAATCACAGACATTGATTTCATGCTTACATACATTCACTAATTCATTTTTTAAATTTGACTGAAAGTTTTCTTAGTGCAGGCACTGCTCTAGAAATTAAGGAGCAGAGAAGGAATCAAGACAGGGAAATCCTGGGGTCAATGTCTTTGTTATAAGCTCACTGTCAAAAATTCTAGAAAGTAGCTGTATATGGCTAACTAGATTTAAATTATTGAAAATTGAAAAATAGGAAAAATTCAGGCCATCAATTACCCTGCTAATACGGAATACTCAAATCCACGAGATTCATGTGTTTAGTCATGAACATATGGGATAGAACATACACAGTTCTGTGAATGTCCTTTTAGATAGGCTGTGAACAAATACACAATAGTAAAGACACTTGTGAAGACAGTTAAGGCTGGGTGAAAGGATGAATAGTGGGAGAGAGAGATAAGGGTCTCTTTATGCATGGTCTTAAGTGTGGGCTCTTTGAAGGAAGAAAGGAGCAGGTTTCATGAACATGCACAGATGAACATGCCAGACAGGTGGAACACTGGACAAGGATACTAGGTAAATAGGGGCATGTATTTGAGAAGGAACAGGAACTTCTCTGATTGGAGGGTGGTCACTGAAATGTTACAAGCAGTTTTCCCACCAGCCTGGTCCCACAGCCGTGTCACCCCAAATAACACCCAGAGACTCTGTATTAGATATAAAACTGTTGGCCTGTTACTAGTGTTTCTCATTGGCTAGCTTTGTCTTAAATATTAACCTATTTCTATTAATCTAAATCTTTCCACATGGTCTTATCTTACCGGAGAGACAAGTCTCTACATCTTGACTCTCCTACTACATCTCCCAGAATCCCCCTTGTCTCCTATTTGCCAACAGTGCTTTGTTCATTAACCAATAAGAGAAACATATTTACAGAATGTTATCTCCCATCACTGAAGGGATGGGGGAGATGGAGCAGGTGAGGGCAGAAAGGAAGGCTAGAGAGATGATGTTAAACTGAGGACCACCTTAAGGGCTGTACACCTGCAAGGCTGAGCAAGGAACTCTATCCTTCCCATGCTTTATTGTCTTCTTGCCTGTCCTCCCCTCCTCTTACCTTCTGTCATTTCTCTCCTCCCCTCCTTCCTCTCTCCTTTCGGTCCCTAGATCCTCTCCCCTCCTCCATTCCGCTTTCCTTTCCCTCCCCCTCACCTCTTCCTTCTATCTTCTTGAATCCACCTTCCTCTCTTCTCTGCTTCCTTCCTTCCCTCCTTCCTTCCTTCCTTCCTTCCTTTCTTCCTTCCTTCCATCTTTCTCTATTTTCCCTTCCCTTCATATCCCTGTGCCTTATAACTCTTGTATCTGACACTCTAGAAAGTAGAGCACAGGAGAGCATTAGCAGTAGGCAGCATCTACTCAGTCTAGGACTGAGATTGTCTAACTGCAGAGCCAGTAGCCTGGGCCTTTGCTGAGCCATTTACCTTTTCCTTGGCAGACAGACAGCTCCCCAATACCAGCCCTCAACTATTAATAGGGCAAAGGTGATGTGTTTTTTTCTTTGAAGTTAATTGAATAGCATGTTAATTGAGCATTTACCAATGCATGGGTGCTTTGATAGGTATGCGGGATTTCTGAGACACCGAAACTTCTATTCTACAATCAAGAAAGTCTTGGGTAAATTGGGGTGTACTGTCTAGCCTAGGTAACTACAATGATAGAAACCACACCTGCCTTTGAGATGTCATAGCCTGACAGACAAGACAGAGACCATGAAATGCTAGATGTTTTTATGGAGGGAATACTGTTGCTCTGGTGTGCTGAAAGCATGTTGAAGGAAGAAAGTGAATTAATGGTCTGATTCTTGATGATGATAAATGTCTACAAAGTGGCTCCAACTCTGATGTTCCTCAGCTCTCTGTAAACATTCATGACATGGAACTGTTGTATTACCTGCTATGGTGTGTGTGTTACACCTGTTACCAGACAAGTGGATCTTAATGTCACTCCCAACAAGGACCCACATGCTGTCTGGTTTTGTTTCATAAGCGTCTGAAAGGAAGGGATGGAACACATATTTGTGCTTGGGCATGGGGCACAGGGATGTTGATCACACCAGCATTTCTTCCTGGAAGAAGCAGAACAAGCAAGGCATGGACAAGACTGCATCGTCATCTAAATTCTTGGGACAGAGGAATCCCAGAAGGCTTTTCAAAGGCCGACTTATGTCTTGCTCACTGAGTGTGCCTGGAAATATGCTCTCAGAGGCAGACATTAAAACCTGCAGCACAGTAATTTAGAATTTCAAAGGTTTCTTCTTTAGGGGATGGGACACAAAAGACACCACAGTTATTCACATAATGCTGGGACAGTGGGAAGAGGAGGACACCATTAGCAAGATGCACTGCAGCCTTTTTGGGGTGGCAAGAGCTATTCTGCCCACATAAAGAAGGCTCCTCATTACAGTGGCTTTAAAAAAAAGATTATTATCATTATTTCTCTTTAAAATTCACTCCTGCATTCTACTTAGGTTGGGTGAGCTTAAGAAGAGGGAGAATTTTTTTTTTTTAAGTAGCTCCAAGATCACTAAGAATAACAGTCAATGCTCAGTACACACATACCCCTTTCTCTGTCAATCAGCATTTAGAATAACTGCAACACCTACATCAAGAAAGCCTTTCTTTTCCTAAGGCAGAAAGCTCTCAGCCATGCTCTGTGGGGCTTTAAATGGATCCCAAATCCTAGCCAATGGTTTGAAGGATCAAATAAGAGGAAAGTCCCATCCAGTGTGCTTCTGGTCCCAACATAATCTTGCATGGCTTTGCTTGCCTTCCTGTCCTTTGTTTTGGAATTACATGAGGCAAATGCCAGCAATCTAAGTTAGAAAACCAGGAGCCCAAGCTGCAGGAACAGCCAGCTGACAACAATGTCTCTGAATTGCTATTGTTTCTATTTTAGGAGCCCATTGAGTGATTAGTTTGGGTAACGGTAACATTGTGCATTACCTTGCTCAGGCTGAAAATGTCTTTCAATAAGAAGGCAACACTGAGGCCATGTGATACAATCCTGTAGACAGAGCCAAGTGGAATACATCAAAGAGAGCCTTGATGCAGATGTCTCATGCAGAAGAAAATTAGGTCAGAGACCACTTCAATTTCAGCTTCTGCCGGCCTCGTTTGAGAGCTTCCAGTGAATTCGTAATGAATAGCTTCTAGGGCACTTTTCTCTCATTCAGTCACAGGCTGCCACAGCCAGATGAGCGTTCCATGTGGAATCTTCTCTCATTATTTAAAACTGCTACTTTGTGTTCTGAAATTCCAGAACCCTTCCAATGCACTACCACTATGGGCCAGGAAACAAAAGACTCCAAAAGGAAAAAAAATACACAGAAAGACATTAGTTTCCATCACATTCCTGCACACACCGGCTTTCTCTCCCCATCCATCATCTCCATACATGTTTTTTAATACATTTCCAAAGCCCCCCTTTCATCTGCCTATGCAAGTGCATGAACTGCCAGCTGAGGAAGATTGGAGATGTCGGGCTGTTTTAATCTTACTCAACTCTGAAGAACCTGAGTGGCCTATACATGACCAGAACGCTTTGTCGGCTTCTTACAGAGAATGTGCATGCGTGAGTGAGTGTGGTGTTCATGTATAAAAAAAGGCTTTTCTCTGAAAAGAGAAGAGAAGGGCAGTGCGACCTCCATGAGAGAGGATGATGCATCTTTTCCCTGCCCACCCCCAGCCCCGTCTCACGCGTTATTTATTATATTGGAGGCTGAGAATCTAGGGCGCTCCAGTTGCCTCCTCTTTCATATATTCTCACCGCCTACCCTTGT
Organism: Cricetiscus sungorus; assembly: GCA_030556225.1. Classification (NCBI taxonomy): domain Eukaryota; kingdom Metazoa; phylum Chordata; class Mammalia; order Rodentia; family Cricetidae; genus Cricetiscus; species Cricetiscus sungorus. Next base: position 61,713,698 of record JANBXA010000734.1, on the reverse strand, counting down.
CGGGGGCTCACACTGACAAATCGTTGTTGATTGGAGTGGGGCTAAGAGGAGTGCATCTCCTCAATTCATGCCAGGAGAAGAATCATTAGATTCGAAATGCATCTTGGGGAGATGGTGCACGGAGGCAGGCACAGACGGTCACAGAAGCTCCTCAAAGCTGGGGACGCCCCTTTCCCATGGGAAAGGGGATGAAATGGCAGCCCAGCTCTCCTGCTCACAGTGACATCAGTGCTTTGTGCCTATTACCGCCAAAGCACCAGGGCATTCTTGAACAGGCTTTCTCCAAGCAGAGGTTGACAAGGAAGCAGCAGGCCATCCCAGGAAAGCACTAGAAGACCTGCTTGTGCTTCTGTCCATCACAGAAAGCCATCACCAAGATGCTATCTCTTTTGGCTTATCGTTTGAAAGGCTGTACATTGCATAAAATGATGCCAATATCCCAGCTCTACTTCCCCCATGCTTCTTCCACGCTAGCTCATTCCTTCTCTCTCTCTCTCTCTCTCTCTCTCTCTCTCTCTCTCTCTCTCTCTCTCTCTCTCTCTGTTTCTGTGTGTTTTCTCTCCATCTCTTTTTATCTGGCTAACTAGCTTTCTCTCTATCTCTCTCTCTCTCTGTCTCTCTGTCTCTCTGTCTGTCTGTATCTCTCTCTCTCTCTCTACACACACACACACACACACACACACACACACACACACACATCACTTGGTTTCTAAAGGCAGTGGCAAGCAACTTTGATCTCCAAATGATAACACACTGAAAGACTTAGTCAAGCTTTGGACCCATGAGTGCTAAGAAAATGATAGTTCTCTTCATGTTTATTTACTGTGATCTTAGTTTATTGAATAGCTCATCATCTTAGTCCATCCTCCTCTCTGAAGAGACCTCTGTTTCAGAAGCAACGTGGGGATGGGAGGAAAACTCTATGGAAGCAGTTATCAAACCCCATCAATTGGCTGCTGAGTTCTCAACCACAAAAACATCATAGCACTTTTGTTTGGAAGGGTAAAATCTGAAGCAGAGAAGACACATGACTTGACCTCTTCTTTGTCCCTGGCTGACATGGAGCTGAGTTTTGGCCTGAGGCCATCCACATGGAAATAGTTAACAATATCTAGGTGCTAACACCTGCCACTGCCTCTTTCTCCAGCACCTGGGTTCTCTGCTCAGAACCATGGCAGAGGGCCACCAACAAAGTAATTTCAGAGGCATCTCACGGCAAATGGACTCCTGTCAAACCGGGGGGCTTTCTCCCAAATGGGCCTTGGTTCCTGTGGAGACAAAGATAACAAAGTGTCTCTGGGAAGGAAGCTCATGGTCCATTGTGCTGCAGTGCCCCAGTCTGAGCTACTCAGACTTTCTGCCAGGTCCTGTCTGTGTGTCCTAGGCATGCCTGTGGGATTTGCATAAGACAGAAAGAGCAAATGACAAGAGAGGTTTCCCTTTGCTCTCTCCTATGTTCATTCGTTCATGCATTCACTTGTTTAGCTTACTCATCCATGCAACCATTTGTTCCTTATCAAGCATTCTTTTTAAGACAAAGAAGGCTTCTAAACTTTTTTCCTGTAAAAAAGGAGTACATAGGTAGAGACACAAATATATTACAATTCAATATGGCCAATGCCATGAGAGAAACATACAACAATGACACTGCACCCAGTTCTGCTTTGTAAGAAGGAGTGGGATAGAGAATTCATGGCAGTTTGGGTTGGATCAGAGAAATCACATATTGATAAATATGTGTAAATGTATAAACATTTTTGCACACACATAGGTATTTTGGGATTCAGCCTTACATGATTGTGGAGTTGACTTAAAGTCTATAAATAGTTATTGTCTTTGCCATGACTTGATATAGATTTTTTAAAAGGTCCAAATAGTAGATATCTAAGGCTTTTGAAGGTCTACAGTGTCCACTGCACAGAAGCAGCCCTAAATAATTCATAAAGAAATGCCATGAATATATTTAAATAAAACTTTTTAAAAACTAAGAAGAAGGATAGATTGCCTGCAGGAGGGCACAATTTGTCAACCTCTGGCCATCTTTGCTCTGGTTCTGAAGTTGGTAGGGCAGACAGATGGGTAAGGAGGATTTTTGTGAAGTGTGAGGGTAGGAAGGAGGACAAATTGGAGCCCATAGGGATGGAGCATGGCTGGAAGTCGCTTCAGTCTCTCATTTCCTTCAAGGGTGTTTAAGCACTGCAGGAGAAGTGTTGCCTTTTGTTATGAAGCTAATGCCTAAGCAACCTAGGATCTGGGAAAATAGAAGGTGGATACTGTAGGTGTTGAAGTTGCTGCCCGTCAGGCAGCTCTGCCTCAGGACAAAGTAGTGGTGGGTTAGTGGCAACAGACTGTGACACAAGAGCCCTTGGTGTCTGGTGTTAGTTTTCTGAGCATAAAACAAATGCAGTTCATGATTGACGCAGCCTTCTAAAATTCATGCAGAGGTCTCTGATGGCCCAATAAAGGAAAGGATATTCTGGGAAGCATAATGCCAGCTGACCCAAGTCCAGACTGGGGAGACTTAGAGAAGCAGTTACACAGGAACTGGGCTATAAGCAAGCATAGGTGAGGGTTTACCTATGGGAAGTTCTCAGAACTTGTAGGCAGCATGAGCTGAATGTGATCAGTTTCCAAAGGACTCTAGTACATTGTTTAAAGGGAGAAAGAAATAACAGGCTGCTATGCTTGCCAACTATTTGAAGAATTTATGTTCCTATTTTCCTTCCCACTAATTGACTGCTTCCTTTAGAATCCAGATGTCAGCAGAATGGTGAGTTCTCTGACAGTTGTGTCTGCCATTCCCCTCTGAAGGCTTAGTACCAATCTGCCTGTCTATCCTGAGCAAGCAAGCCTACCCTTGGGACAAGATGGCAGTCTGTCTATGTAGCCATGGTCATCCAATGAGTATATTCACATTTAGTGATATTTTAACAGATAATTCCCACATAAAATTTTATTTGGAATCACAGAACTGGATTCTTCTCCCTTTTTAGTAACTTGTTCCTTCTTTCACTTTGTCTTTATTAACACTGTCAGATTTTACAAGTGCCTCTGGCCTAAGAGCTTACATTCAATTCACCATCCTTCCAACTCCTTCATACATGTTGATTCAAACTCTTTAACGGGTCCATTCATGTGCTGTCTCTCCACATGGCCATCTTTCTCTCTTTTTATCTATCTATTCAGTCATTCGCCCACTCATTCTATCTTCTTCTGTCTTCCAGTGTCTACTGCTTAAGTGGTAATAAGTCCTGGTAAATTATTTGTCATAGAACATTAGTGTATGAGTAAGGGGTTGTGTTACTTTTCCCACTGATGCAGCAAAACATCTGAAGTAAACAATTCAAGGAAGAGGAATTTATTTCAGCTCATGGTTTGAGAAGATAAGGTCTATTATTGAAAGGTCAACAGGGCGACTAGAGCTTCCTCTGTGGCAGCAGGAGTTGCACCTTGTTATATCTCAGAGACTAGAAAGTAGAGGGGACTTGGCTGGAACCAGGCCTTAACCTGTAAGACCTGTTCTAATGATGTCCTTCCTCCAGCCAGGCCCCATCTCCTGAAGGTCCCATGGTTTTTCAAACAGCACTGCCAGCTGGAGACCAAGTGCTCAAACATTTCACATCCAAACCATAACAGATGTAGAGTATCATGAGCATGTGTTTTTATTCTGTATCTGCTCATGGCCTGTATTATTGATTCTCGGAGCCTGTTAAGTAGTGATATCAGTGATACACATCTAAGGATCGCTGTGAACACTAATCCAAATGAGATATATAAAGTAGAAAGGACAAAGCACCCAAATGTTAATTCCTCTCCCTCTCCTCATTTACCGTATGTACTTTCACGTATCTTCATATATTAACACATGAAATTTTTATCTCATTCTCTGGCTTTGGTGGGGCCATATCTTTGCTGTGATTGAGTCTTTCTCACCACTGAGATTCATCTCTATTTTTGACACCAGATATTTGCTCATGGGAACTGTTCTCCATGAATTACTTTCTGATTTTTTCCATGAAGAACACTGAACTAATTTCTTGAATCAACCCACTTCAAAGTTGAAGTTTTCTTTCTTCTAATAACCCTTCCTAAATCTGCCCAAACTTAAACTTTTACCAGTTTGCATTACTAAAATCCTTTATTTTTAGGTATGGAAAATGGGAATTACATTTTGGACCACATTGCTGTATGCGGACACACTCGTATACTCTTCAAAACCATTTTTGGAAGGAGCTATTATCCTTACAGTCAAGGAGACATATTTTCCAAGTTTACTTAACTGAGGAGGCTCAGAGGGAAAGCTTTAACCCAGATATACCTGACTCCAAACTTCTTGAACATTTTGACTTAGATTCTATTCTTTAGCCCATAATACTCATCATTTTTATATAGTTTTATTTTATTATTTAAGTTTTAGGTTTCTTTGTGTACATGTACTAGTATGATGAAGTAAGACACTAGCCTCAGAAAACATAATAGGGTCCCCTAGAGCTAGAGTCACTTGAGAAATATCCAATGTGGGTGCTGGGAACTCAGCTCAGGTCTACTGGAATAGCAGTTCTCAATCATTAAGCCATCTCTCCAGCCACAACAACTATTTTGTAAAACAAATTAAAAATCACAATAGTCACCTCTAGTGAAGTGTATTAAAAGACAATGGTGATGTTTTATTTAGCTGCATATTATGATAGTTTAAGATCCTTAATGGAATGGATGCATGGTAAATGACCAAGTAGAAGTTGTTAAAAGGGCAAAGGAAACCTGGTGTGGTGGTGTGTTCCTGTAATCCCTGTGGATTTCTGAGAGTTCTGGGCTTGGTCTACACAATGAGAACTGGTTTCAAAACTAAACGTACAAACAAACAAACATAATCACAAATACCACGTGGTTTGAATGAGAATGACCTCCACAGGCTCATATGTTTGGTTCCCAGTTAGTGGACTGTTTAGGAAGGATTAAGAGGTGTAGCCTTGTTTGAGAAGGTGTGTCATTGGGGGTGATCTTTGAGGTTTCAAAAGCTCATACCAGTCACAGTCTCTGTCTCTCTCTGTCTTTCTGTCTCTCTGTCCTGTCTGTCTGTCTGTCTTCCCCCCCTCAATCTCTGCCCCTTGTCTGCAGATCAGGATGTAAGCCCTTAGTTACTGCTCCAGCACCATACCTGCCTACCTGCTGCCATGCTTCCAGTCATGGTGATCATGGGCTCAGCTTCAGAAGCTCTAAGCAAGTCCCTTATGAAATACTGCCTTCCATAAGTTGCCTTGGTCATGCTACTCACAGCAAAAGAGCAGTAACTAAGACAATTTTACCTTACCCTGTTTTCTTAGAAGATTCTTCTCCAATTTCAAATATGAAAAGTAACTATAAATTCTTCAAATACTATAACATCAGGATAAGGTTGAGTCTTAGCTTTCTTTTACTTTAGTGAGAAAATATATAATAAAGAAGGAATTATTGTTATTACTAGCTTAAATTCTGATTATGCAAAAGACCCCATATATTCTAACGTCCTGGACTATTTCATGAAAATCCTTGGCCTGATCCTCGTGGCCAGCAGGCAGCCAGACCACTTATTTATCCTTCCATGGCTTTAGTAACCCTGCAGAAGTTAAATTTGTTTTATTTATAGGTTGGAAGGGCCTTCACCCATGAGGAGTGCTGAATAAATAGACTTTCACCATCATTCTCCATAGAGGTTGGGAAGGAAGCACTCATGAGGAAAACCCTCAGGGTACAGATTGTCAGAATGAAGTATGGCCCTTTGTTCAGAATCAGAAGAGTTAAGCACTCAACCTACAAAATACCAGATGAAGCTCACTTCAGCAAACAGGGGAGGAGAGGCTAGAAGAAGAAATACCAGAGACACAGAAAATGCCCAGGGTGGAAGCTCTCCAGGTCAGAGGGAAGCAAGTTCCCTGAGGATGTTCCAGGTCCTATTTTTAACTCATAGACCCAGAAAGTATGCTCCATGATATCACAGAGAAGACCCACAACTTAACAAAATTAATATAGAGTGTGCTTGTGTGGACAAGCCAAAATAATCTGCTGCTTGAAAGGTGTCTATCTACTGATGCCTACTTGAGAGTAAGAAGAATATACCTTCAAGCTTTGAATCAAAAGAGTTCAGAGATCAGTGCCACATCATTAAATCATATTATAAATTAAACTATCAGATCAGATTTTAAATCTGTTTCACCCTGAACAAAAGCAACTTGATTAATCCCTTTAATAAAACCCCAAATTATATAATACCCTTAATAAAAGAGTGGGCTGTTAATTTACCATATTGTTAATTTACCATAAGCTTTGAGGTCTCTTACAAGAGAGAAACGTCTTTGTTGCTGCTGCTCTGTCCATGTGAACTTGCATGGTGTCCCTTCTGATTAATGACATTTATTTCCTCTGAGAGATGCCTGAGGCTGAAGGCAGAGGCAGGGCATGGGGACAGAACAAACTTTACTGGCTCTCATGGGGATCAATGGTATGTCTTGATCTTTCATTCCATGTGCTAAGCACTGAGCTCAGTGCAGGTGTCTGCCCTGCAAGTAAATGTCAGCCATTCCATGAAAGGGAAGGTGGGATGTGCAGATGTCCTGTTTAAAACTCTGTGTCTTTAAGATAAGTGAGGCTTCATTCAAAGCAAAGTGTGGACTCTCTAAGGAGAAGCCTTGCCCAGTCATACACTATTCATGGAAGCTATCAGGTTTCTAGACTAACTGCTTTTAGTTCTTTTTTCTCACGCTCAACTGTCTATTCACTCTGATAGCTCTAATCTTGATTCTACCTTCAATTATTTTTATTACACCCACTATTTTTTTTTAAGTTGTGAAGATTGGATCTGGTTTGTTTGATACCTCATGACCTTGGGTTAACCCTATTCTGCTTCTCCTGGAGAATGTCAGTATCAGATCTGCTCATGGATCTGATCTTCATTCCCTACGTCTACCCCCAGTTTTGACTTTGTTCTTACTGGAAAACACTGATAACTCAAAGAGGTTCCACTCGATGTCACAAATCAAGGATAAAGGACCACAAATACTCCTTCAGTGAAGTCAGCAGGGTCATAGGAAGAGGGAATTGGATTCACCATCTTTAGTATCTAAGCACCAGGAGACTGGGCCTTGCTTTAACTCTTCAATAAATGGACACACCCATTCCAGATCAAGCCCTAGCAGTGCTTTGGCAGAGACTTGGTTCTATTGTGTCACTATAGCCAGACTACAGGTGAACTTTTTGAGCCTCAGTTTCCTTCTCCATAAAATGGGAAAAATCATGTTTACTTATTTTTGCATTATTGTGAAGAGTAAAAGAAATGATGAACATAAAATATAGGGCACTGTATATGGTATACAGTAAACATGGTTAATTTGTGTCCATTGTATTAGCTCTTAAAATTTCTGTGAAGATAAACTTAATGTCTAGATTCTGGTAAAAACAACATCAGAGCAGCAGCTAATTTCTTGAGCAATGTGTCACGGGTTTCCTTATGTACTAGGCTGGCTGTTCGGTGTTGTAAGTCACACACTGGCTTCCTGCCTGAACTTTTAATCTTGTCCCCATCTCAAGTTAAAGAGGGTGAGAAAGCAGAGACATCAATCGTTTCCTTGTCAAGGATAACAGCCCTTTCCTTCTTCTTTAATTCTCTCCTGGGGCCCCATCCACCCAGTGCCAAGGGAGTGGGCCGCTGCTGCATACCAATCACCCCATAGTGGGGAGGTTTTGTTCTTGCATGGGAGCCAGGAGCAATTTCAGTGTGTCTATGTCAGTTTGGGATGAGCCCAACGCAGTCCTACCACCCCTCATGGGGTTAAGCTCTTCACCGCTCCACAGTTGTCCTGGATAGTGATGTAACCATGAAGATGGCAGTTACCCAAGGTACTGGGACACAGACTTTATTGATTTGTTCTTCTAATGCATTAGGAGGAAACAGGAAACCTCAGGAAGGTCACAAACGACAATTGTGCATTGACTGGTACAGACATTTACTTCATTCGGGGAAGCACAACTCAACAGGCCTTGCTATCAGAGAGAAAGGGGAACTGTAGATGTAAGAGTCAAAACCTAAAGACAATGAGTGTTGGCTGAACCAGAAAGGGTCAGAGGAGACTGGAGAACCTAAGACTCGAGCTCAAATATGAGGGGATGTCTTTGTGCAGTTTTTGCTAAGACCAAAGACCCAAGTCAATGTCTCTTAAGAACTGGGTCAAGAAGCAAAACCAGGGTATGGGGAACCCTGAGATCTTTGTTCTTTTGGTTCTCCTCACAGCTTTGTAGCATTTTCCCATTTGATTCACTAAATGTGTTCTAATAGTCTCTCAAGCCAAGCACACTGGAGATCAGTTAAGTACCACACTCAGTTTCCCCCTCTTGTTATATCTGTAACAAATGACCACTGCAAACTGCAGAATTGTGTGTCTCTTTCCTTCCATACCTGTGATCTAGACGCTGGCTGGGGTGCTGCTGCTCATCAGTCTTCTCTTCCCCAGGACTATAGAGGTGACATTAGTGGAGGGCTCTGATCATTTTCACATCAACCAGTTCTCATTTTCTGGTGAACAACTTTTCCAGCATCAATGTCCTACCTAATATTACATACAATCCTTTTTCTTCCAAGAGATAGAATTATCTACAAAGGTAAGTTATTTCTAAATGTTTGTCCTTGAACTAATTCAGTAGAGTTCTACAGAGGCTCCCAGAGTCCTTCTGAAACCCCCGAGTCTGTAAAGTCAGATCATTAATCCAAAACTCAGTATAATATTTCATTTTGTTTTACATTTCTTTCCTTTTATTAAAAGTTTTAAAAATTGGGCTACACATTTTTCCCAGTCCCATTCTCTCCTCTCCTCTCCCATTCCACCTTTGCCCTCTCCCTTCATACTCCCAATTTACCCAGGGAATTTGTCTTTTTCCCCTTCCTAAGAGGATCCATGTATGTCTCTCTTAGGATCCTCTTTGTTACCTAGCTAGGTTCTCTGGGGTTGTGGCCTGTGGGCTGGTTGTCCTTTGCTTTATTTCTAATATGCACTTATGTCTTACGTGTGATTATATATTATATTTGTCTTTATGGGTCTGTGTTACCTCACTCAGGTGGGGTCCTCTAGTTCTGTCAATTTTCCCCCCAAATTTCAAGATGTCATTTTATTTTTAACCTCGGAGTGGTACTCTATTTTGTAAATCATACTACATTTTTCCTTATCCATTCTTCGGTTGAGGGATATTTCCTTAATAGGTAAAATAATAAATAAATAAATGAAACCAGAGACTATCAGTGAGAGATAGCCCTTCAAATTGTATTTTGTTTGGGCTTCTGTGAACTCCATGCAGGTGTTTAGTCTCTAGAACTGCTTGGAGCAGCCGTCTGAAGCACCATCTTAGTAGTAAGAGAAGAAACAGTAAAAAAAGATCTCCAGCTGCAGGCACAAGGCTTACACAGGAGCAGTGTGACACCCAACAAATAAACACAGGCATCTATGAGGCTCAAATTTTGGCATAGCAAGCTGCATGTCTCAATTCCGCAATTAACCCTTCCTATAACTTAGGCACAGGACTTAAGCCATGTGACTCTCTGACATTGTATACCTGGCACAGATTCCTAACTAATGAAAGAGGTTATGAAGAGTAAACAGCAAATGGATTTTAAGTTACGTACATAGTATATACCCAATGAAGAGACCCCACTGATTTCTGGGTTCATGATTTTGTTTGAGTTGTGGACCAATCAGATTAAATGGGAACTTAGTATCTCTTAGCATCTTTAACAGCATCATTTTATTTCAGACACAGATATATTAATTTATTGGATGTGAAAAGTGAGGACCACAAGGATGAAGCCCATCCTCTAATCACTGCTGAGGCCTGCATGAACCTCTTACACATTCTTGTTCCAGAGTCTCCTCTCTTGACCACATTATTGTAAGCAGATTTTAGAATGAGAAATCAGCAGTGTGACTTTAATAAGCTGAAAAAAATCACTGAACTGTGGAGTCTCTTGGGAAATAGAGGTTGGAGAGTGGAGGTGGAAATGTGCTAAAATAATAGATTCCTGCATCGATCCAGTGAGCAGTACTGAGGAGCAGGAGATTAGTGAGATTTGTAAAGTTGTTATTAGTATTTGCCAAAGATGTTTGCCATTGCCCGTGGTCTTCCTGGGAATGTTGTCCTTTGCATATAAGATTACATAAAAGCATCCTTCCTTCTTCCTCCCAGAACGTTTATTAATCTCTACACTGAGCATCATGCCACAGTTGTGGAGTACTGAGGCAGTGGACCCAAAGCAAGATGTCACACTTGATGATTGAGTTATAGATGAAAGGAGTTGGGCCTGAAACTAAAATTTGGGACAAATCTTGAATTAGTGTTTAGTAACAAGGAGGAGTGTTGACTTCAGTTTTGACTTTCATGTATTAAGTTACTCAGGACAGGATGCTATGGCAGCTGCCATTTCAGTCACCCACTCTGGACCTCATGTGAAGTGAACATTTGTCACTCGGTACCCTGAACACAAAGAGACCCGCCAATGTGATGAAATGAATACACTATATTTTCAGGGGAAATGTTGTCTACATGTGTCTGAGATATTTTGGGGAGACTGTCTTTTGTTTTATTTTCAAAGGGCCAAAGACACAAAATTGCCAGGAAGGAAGGCATGGCAAGGACCCATGGGCATTGAATGACAACAGTCAAAAGATGAAGATAAGATAAGCAACACTGTGGGGCTGGAGCTAGCAGTTATAGAGGCTATTGATGAGCTAGGAAGGATAATAGGAGTTGAAAATCAAGGGTGGGGAAAGAGAAAGAAAGACTGAGAAAGACAGAGAGAGGAGAGGTGAGAGGGGAAACAGAGAGGATAGATGGATGGATAGATAGATGTAGATAGATAGATAGATGATAGATAGATAGATAGATAGATAGATTCAATACCCTTTAATTTCCTAGCTCAAGAAATGAATTGATTAGTAAAGAAATAAATACAGGGGAGACTATAAACTTAGTGAGGATGAGTAGAGTTTACTCCTGGCATTGACTTATCCTTGCCATGTGATTGTGGTATTAGAATTTCCTCCACAAAGCCCAGAACATATATCTGGAAGCACAGCTTAGTTAATTTTCATTCCAGACCAAGGAAGAAGAATATGGTGATTAGAAAGTTGTCTTTCAAACACAATAGGGAACATTTGAAAATAATGCCTGGATTTATACCTGACTTTGAGGGATATAGTCCTTCCTTTAAGTTTTAACCCTCACACTTGTCCCTTGTCTTCAGAGACAAAAGTAATAAAAATTCATACTGTCTTAGGATAAGTTTATTTTTATGATAATTTTTTATTTAAATTTGAAACAAGTTTGTTTTATATGTCAATCCCAGTTCCCTCACCCTCCCCTCTCCCCTATCCCTCCCACCCCCATCCCATCCCCTTTCTCTTCCCCAGGGAGGGTGGAGCCTTCCATGGGGTACCTTCAAAGTCTGTCATATCCTTTCAGGGCCTAGGCCCTCCCCCATGTATGTGTCTAGGCTGAAGGAGTATCCCTTTATGTGGGATGGGCTCCCAAAGTCCATTCATACATGAGGGATAAATACTGATCCACTACCAGAGGCCCCATAGACTGACCAGTCCTCCTAAATAACACCCACATTCAGGGGGCCTGGGTTGGTCATACGCTGGTTTCCCAGCTATCACACTGGGATCCATGAGCTCTCCCTTGTTCAGGTCAGCAGTCTCTGTGGGTTTCTCCAGCCTGGTCTTGACCCTGTTGCTGATCACTCCTCTCTCTCTGCAGCTGGATTCCAGGAGTTCAGCTCAGTGTTTAGCTGTAGATGTCTGCTTCTGCTTCCATCAGCTACTGGATGAAGGCTGTACGATGGCATATAAGGTAGTCATAAATCTCATTATCGGGGAAGGGCATTTAAGGTAGCCTCTCCACTATTGCTTAGATTGTTAGTTGGGGGTCATCCTTGTAGATTTCTGGACATTTCCCTAGAGCCAGATTTGTCTTAAAACCTATAATGGCTCCCTCTATTTTGGTATCTCTTTTCTTGCTCTCCTCTATTCTTTCCCTGACTCAATCTTCCTGCTCCCTCATGCCCTCCTCTTCTCCCCTTCTCTTTCTCCTAACTCCCTCTTCCCTCCCCCCATGCTCCCAATTTGCTCAGGAGATCTTATCCCTTTCCCCTTCTTGGGGGACCATGTCTCTCTTAGGGTCGTCCTTGTTTATTAGCTTTTCTGGTGGTTTGGATTGTAGGCTGGTAACCCTTTGCTCTATGTCTAAAATCCATATATAAGTGAGTACATACCATGTTTGTCTTTTTGCGCCTGGGTTACCTCACTGAGGATGGGGATGGTTTCTTCTAGTTTCATCCATTTGCCTGCAAATTTCAAGATTCCATTGTTTTTGTTTGTTTGTTTGTTTGTTTTTCATTGAGTAATACTCCATTGTGTAAATGTACCACATTTTCCTTATCCATTCTCCAGTTGAGGGGCATTTAGGCTGCTTCCAGGTTCTGATATTGCAAATAATACTGATATGAACATAGTTGAACAGATGTCCTTGTTGTATGAGTGTGCATCTTTTGCGTATATGCCTAAGAGTGAAATTGCTGAATCTTGTGGTAGACTGATTCCCATTTTCCTGAAAAACTGCCATACTGATTTCCAAAGTGGCTGTACGAGTTTGCACTGCCACCAGCAGTGGAGGAGTGTTCCCCTTTCTCCACATTTAGGCTATGTTTATTAATGCTAGATATTAAAATGAATGGTGAAGAATGAACATAATCCACATCCTTTACAAACTAGTTACAGAAACAATGTAGCTACTGCCTGAATCTTCTCTTTTTATAAAGACAGTTGGTATCATGAAAATATAGTTAAAGTTGTGTTAATGCTTTAGCTATTAAAAAATCAATCTCTAAAAATAAGATTTTGAGTAAATGCTGTAAGCCAGCCTTATCTCTTTCCAAATAGGAGTTATTCTGGTTGATTAACATATCTTCATTACATCAAACCCTGTGAAGTGAGGTTGTCATCCCTGCTGCACCAATGAAGAAAATGGAGACACAAAGTGGTAAACATGCCCAGTGAATTGAATTAGGAAGGTCTAGCATATTTCTCATCTTAACCCCCGACATTTACTGGCCTAATCCAAACTTCTTGTTTATTTGTCCCATTTATCTGTGGTGTGCCTATCTTATCACACTGTCTTTGCACTCATCTTTGATCCAAGAATCTTCCATTCTAATATTGCTCTTCTCAAGACCTGTCTTGTTTCCTCCTGTCTTCCATCAATCTCAACCAGGAAAAGCGAACTCTTGAACCTAACCTCTTTCACCTCTGTTCCAGGGTCATTGATGGTGGACTAGTTATGTATCTGATTTCCCCCCAAATATCAGGCTCTCTATTTTAGTTGGTACCCCATAATTTGCCCCCAAACCTTGTCATATCTTCTTCTTAGGCAATCAACTTTCTCAATATACATGACAACCCCAGGAAAAGTCTTATTTCTCAAGCTCCCTATTCTCTATCTCTCCTAATTTTTGTTGGCAACTTAACTTCTTGTTCATATGAGAAAACTGCAGCCTAAAGAGAGATGTATGCATTTATACATGTATTACACTTACCAACTTAGCCATTACCCAATACAAAGACATCCTCTGTTGAGACATAGAAATTGCTCATGCTTGTCATACTAATCTTCTACAGCTCCTCTCCTCCTCTGGGAGCCAGTACCTGGAGTATTACACCTCTCCCTCTTTTGTCCCAGTGTCCATGTAGTCTCTCTTTGTTCATCACTTCCACAAGCAGACAAACACCTCGTCCTGTTTCTCATCCATGCAAATGAAAATTATCCCAACCCACCCACATCCTCACTCAATTCTCATTGTCTTATGTTTCATTCTTTAAGCAAAAGTTTATACAAGAATTGTCTATTAGCATTTGATCTTTCTACTTATAACTTTTCTCTATCTCCATCTATCTCTACCTTCTCTCTATCTGTCATCTTTGTCTCCATTTCCATACAATCTATCAATAATCTGTTTATCATCTATTACCTATTTATCTATCTATCATGTATCGATCAATCTATCTATATCTATTTATCTATCTATATCTATCTATCATGTATCAATCAATCTATCTATATATATCTATTTATCAATCCATCCATCCATCTATCTATCCATCTATCATCTATCCACTTTACTTAGTCCTGCTGCCTTCTGCTGGAGAAATACTAGAAGCTCTGTGTTCTATTCATCCTCAGCAATGATCTGGTCGCTGGGATGATATATTCTGGATTTCCTTCTCCATTAGCCATCCGCTCTTCACAGGGTTTGCCTCTCACTTGGATTGATTTGGCTCTTCACTGTCTCCTATCTCCATCATCATCCATTTATGAATAACACAACCTGCCAATTCCCAAATATCTATCTTTTCTCCTAATGTTTTCCTGTGATATCAGACATCAATGGCTCTGGATGCATCTCAAATGTTCATAATTTATCTTATATTCACTCACAACTGAATAAGTGCTCTCCATTTTCTCTTGTCTCCCTATGACACACTGATCCTTTTCAAAACTTAGAAATCACATTTATTTGTCTTTTGTTCTCATTTCTACACCTGACACATGAGCAGGTCTTGCCACCGTCATCTTAGTCTTAATCTCATCCCTTCCATCATCTAGTGCCTGAGACATTGTTCCTCTTGCTTGGATTACAAATGTCTATCAACCTTACTCGTTTTATTCTTCCCTCTTCTTCTAGACCAGTTCTCTAGTCAGTGGCTAATGTTCTTGTTAAGATGCATTATGTTTCCTTCCCTTTAAATCTTTCTAGATGCTTCAGTTTTATCAAGAATACATTTAGGCCTCTTCAAAGGTTTACCTGGTGCTACCTGATCCAGCCATTGAGTGCCTTTCTGTCTTTGTTTGCTTTTGTGTTTGTTTTGTTTTTTCTTCCAACACTCCACACTCCCTGCTGCCCCTGTCTCTTTGCACTTCTTGCTCCCCATAGCCAAAGTGCTCTTGGCCCCTACAGAGCCTTGTCATTAAGGACAGCACAGCTTAAACATAGAACCTCAGAGTTAGAAGCACCTTCCAAAGCTCATGGACTTTCCTGGTTCTATAGAGTAAGTGACCAAGCTGAGAATTTTCCCTGTCATCACCATTACCAATGTCCTTCCCTTTGAGGTTTTTTTTTTTTTTTGTTTGTGTGTGTTCTCACTGTTTTGATCTGCAATGGCTCTCATTAGATTTAAATAATGGTCTAACTTCTCCTGTAAGAATTAGAAGCTCACACTTCTTTTTGCCTGCCCCTTGCCCCTGCCCCCATACAAATTTCCCAAGGATGAAGTGGGACAGAGAAAAGAAGACAGGGGTGGAAAGGGGATACAATGTTAATGAAAAGGGAATTTGGGCCTCTTTTCTGCATCACTGAGATTTGCCCTATGCTTCCTCAGTTGTCCCACAGCCTTTCTAGGGGCACCCCCAGGGACCATTGCACAGATGAAAACACTGAATTCACATCTCTCGGTGAAGCCATTCACACCAGTTGCTTTTCTAAAATGGAGAACTGGTGACTCCACTCCTCTGCTTTGAAGCCTTCAATGGCTTTCTTCACCAGAATCACAAAGGCCAGTCTCCTTGAGCAGCACCCATGCTTTCATCATTTGTTGTATCCGCAGTATCTCCTGTACTTCCTTTATCCTACTAACTGCCACCCTTCCCCAGACCTTCCCACCACAGGCACAAATGTGTCCTTCTCGCCATCTTGCATCTCTGAGGCCTTTGCTTGTGTTGTTTTTGCTCTGAGTGTTCTTACATTGCTAGTCTGCAACAAGGAGCAGGTGATGCCATGTCTTTGCACCCTGGGAGGGGGAGGGCATTCCTAGGCAATCATTTTCTTAGCCAGTATCTTGGGCATCTTACACATGCTCCAGTTAGAGACCTCCCCAGTGTCAGAAGGGTTGTTTATTGTTGCCCTTCTCACCACTCTGCTGGATTTTGAGCTCTTGATGGACAAGAATTGTGCCTTATTGTTTTTGTTCTCTATGGAACACAGTTCAAACTTGGGCACGTGGTAGTCACTGAAAAGGTGTTGGGTGAATGAGTAACGAGTGGATGTGACTGGCATGCTGGCAAGGGGCGACAGCAGCCTCCCCAAAGAATATTTTAATGGATTCTCATCTGCCACTGCCTCAACCACGCCTCTTCCAATCCGACTGATATTTCACAGACTTTACAATAATCTCTCCCCAGGGTTCAGGAGACCAATTACTCTTGCCAGGCTCCTTCTGGCAGGCACTGCCCCTGGCTCTCTAAAGGGCCTCTTGAGCCATCTATGAGGTCCCAAACATGAACACATGCTAGGGGAATTCACAGCCATTTGTTTATCACAGTGCACTCATTCTGAATGCTACACACAATGGCTTCTAGATTTCTATGGATATTTTAAGAAAATGGCATATATCATACAGAAAGAACTTTTTACAATTTCTCATAGCAAATTGTACCTCTGCTTTAAAAATAATTTAATTTTAAAAGTCAATTAATTGAAAGAGAAAACATTAAGTTCAAAAGTGATGGTGGGTGGCAAAACCAGTTGCGAGTTACCCAGATGAGCAATGACTGGGAAATAGCTGATTTCATTTATTTAATCATTCACTCGTGTATTCATTCATCAAATGTTTATGCCATCTGACACTCCAGATCCTACTTAGTGTTAGTGTGATTCAGGTAATGAGTACTTTGTCTTGGACTCTTGTCTTTAAATTTTAGAATGTTTCTCCAGGCACTTCCAACGTGCTAGACTCCAGGAACACTCATATTGAGGCGGGTTGGCAGGGTGGAATGAGAATGGTGTGGTTTCTTTCTGAACAAAGGAGAAACTACATGCATATGCATGAAAACATGTGTGTGTGTGTGTGTGTGTGTGTGTGTGTGTGTGTGTGAGTGTCGGCTGGACTTAAGGTTTTGTTTCTAATCAACAGAAGATGTGAGAAAGCATACACACACACACACACACACACACACACACACACACACAATCACAAACATACTCTTGGAATACATACATAGTACACACATGCACAAGCAGACAAGTGTAGAATTGTTAAGCCATATTATATGGTAAATAAATAGATCTGAAAAATACCTTCTTGAAAGGCAGGCAGTGAATAAGAGGAGAATTGGCATTGATGCCTATCATAATTAAAATTTCTGTTTCATCTCTACCTCACAGACTTCCTATTTTTCTCCATAAAATGAGAGGATTGGAGAAGGTTTTGGATGGTTAGGTCACATCTAAGATCCATTTGGGAGGAGAGACTAAATGATTAATTATGTCTGGTACAAGAGGGAGGAATGGTTTCTTAGTTATTTTTCTATGGTTGTGGAGAGACAAAACAACCAAAGCAACTCAAGAAGAAAGGATTTTTGGGGGGTACAGTTTCAGAGGATGAATTTATGGCCATCGTGGCACAAAACATGGTAGCAGTCAGGTAACAGGTAAACTTGGTGCTGTAGCACCAGCTGAGATCTTATATCCATAAACATGAGGCAGAAAGAGGGGGGGCAGGGAGAGAGATAGAGAGAGGGAGAGGGAGGGATCATCAGCTTTGGAAACTAAGTCCTACCCCATTGCATATATCCAACATGACCATGCTTCCTCATCCTTCCCAAACAGTTGCAACAACCACAGACCAAACACTCAAATATATGAGGCTATGGGGGGCCATTCTCATTCAAACCACCACAGAATGGAACTAAACTCAGTGTTTCTGACTTCAACCACATTTTCCTAATGTATAAATAGTAAAGATGGCACCGGTGGCAGACTGGTAATGGTGGGGAGTATCTTCTATTCTTACACACAGGGCATGTGGTGGGCAGCTTCTCAGCTGTGCTCTCCTCCCAACATAATTCTTTTCTATTCATGACCTTGTCTGAGTATCTCTCTTGTCTGTGGATTGTATTTATCTTTTTACTTCTTACACATAAAATATAGGAGAAACAGCAGAATGTTATTTCCAAGGTTATTTTACACAAAAGGGTAACATTATTCCCTGTTTCTTTTCTCCCTCACTCTCCCTACCGCCTTACTTTAAAATGTTCAAGAAAGAAGTCTAGAAGGCAAAAAAGTTATGTCACTGACCAACAAGAAACAAGGACCTGAGACCTTCCTATGGCCCTGTGAGTGAGCTTAGAGATGGTTCCTCCCCCAGATGAGTCCTGTGTCAGCTGATGTACTGATTGCAACAACTTTTGAGCTGTTAAATAAGAAACATCTGGCAAATGGCACCTGGATCTGCAGCCTACAGAAACTGGGTCTTAAGTTGGGTTTTAAGAAGTTTTAAGTTGTATTTGGAGTCTTGGTATGTGACTGTTAAGTGAAAATGAAAAACCCAGAACTCCTGGTCTGCTGATCACTAAAGTGGGTTCTGACCATTGATCATTGATGTATTGGACTAAAATCCATGCTTTCAACATGAAGGATTACTTCAGGCTCTGATCTCCTTATAACTGTGTTAACATCCTTTTGACATATAGATACCTAGGGATCAAGAATGCATTCTATGTTGAGTTGCAAACTTCTATTCCTGTTTCCAATTGCATATAGCCAAAAGGATGTGTGATTGACACCTCTCTGGATGACATCTCTGAAATGTTTCCTGGTCTAGTATCTATTTTTTTTTCTTATTTTAGGCTCAAACTACAAATTTAATCATTCTACACTCACTCTGTATCTTGTCTGTAGAATCCATACATACCACTTCATTTCTCGGATTTCATACCTGACTGGGGTAATAGCTTCCTAATCATTTCCTTATTTGTCCCCAGATGTCTGTCTATGTGCTATCCATTTTAATTCTTACCCTTTTATCATTAAGTGTTTAATATTTAATGTTGAAAAGCGTATGTAAAAATGATACTGCACTTCATCTCATCATCTTAAAACCAATTTTAATTTTGGACAAATTCCCAGCCTCTGTCTATATACAAGAATGTATTTCATTTGATGGTAAGACTTAAGTTATACATATTTTTTGGGTATGTTTTAGTGTTTTGTTAAATAATAAACATTTTCAGAAATTGCAGTAGCATCTCTGAAATTCTCGCTTCGAATGACTAGATATTATCCCATGAAGGTGATAGACACTATGATTTTGAACTATTTCTCTTTTGGACATTTGTTCCTTATATTAAGTGGTATGGGTTGGATCTTAATGCCATTTGTTCCTCTTTAGTTAGCTTACAATGGTGATTTTTCAGACAAGAATCTCTGGATCAACCACCCTTAGACATTTCAGTGCCTCATGGGTGTTCCTGATACTGCCTTTCTTCCTTTTTCATTCTCCATTTTTCTTTCTGAGACCAGGTCTTCCTCTGTAGCACATACTGGCTGTGAACGTCTACTAGTTTTCTTCCCTCAGGCTTCTGGCTACTGGAGTTACAGATGTGAACCTCTGTGCTCAGCATGAGGAGACTAAATGCTACACTTTTAATGCCCCAAATAGAAAACCACAGTGTTTTTATTAAAAATTATACATAATGGAGTGTCTATGTGTGTGTGTATGTGTACATGGAAGTTTCTGTCTTGCCCCACAGCCGTTTTGTCCAAAGCAAACACACAGAGGCTTATATTAATTATAAACTGTTTGGCTGATGGGTCAGGCTTCTTATTGTCTCTTAATAATTAACCTATAGGTATTAATCTATGTATCTCTAAGTGGTCTTGTCTTCCTAGAGAATGTCCGAGCCACCTACCTTCCTGGTAACTACATGGTGCCTTTCTCAAGACCCACTCTCTCTGTTTCTCTTCCAGAATTCTCCTAGTCTGGTAGCCCCACCTATACTTCCTGCCTGATTACATCTTGCCTGTCTATTGGCCAAAACAGACTTATTCATCAGTCAATATGAGAAACATGTATTCTCAGCATACAGAGGGACATTCCCCCATCGTGTGTGTGTGTGTGTGTGTGTGTGTGTGTGTGTGTGTGTGTGTGTGTGTTTTAAGGATGATGTGGCAAGGTATATAATGAAAGTTGACAGGATAACTCTGGTTAGAGGAAAGCATTCAGGAGAAAAGGAAGAGTAGGAGCAATTTAAAGTCCAGTGAGATTCTAAGGTAGAATGTTTTTTCCCTGTTCTAATGAATGAGCAAATAAATTTTGTTCTTTGGCTATGGCCACCCAAGAGCTCAGCAGCCTACTGATCTCTATGCCAACTCCGCACCCCTTACCTGCTGCACTCTCAATATACTCTTCATCAGTGGGTGAGCAGCTGACTGACAGGGCTTGAGATTCTGTCTGCACACACTGCTCCACCTGATTGGATGCTGGAGCACTGTGATGCATTGACTCTAGGACTCTGGAGCACTGTGATGCATTGATGTTAGGAAGCTGGATCTCTATGATGCATTGACTCTAAGATGCTAGAGCACTGTGATGCATTGACTCTAGGATGTTGGAGCACTGTTATTGATTCATTGACTCTAGGATGCTGGAGCATTGTGGTGCATTGATGTTAAGAAGCTGGATTACTATGATGCATTGACTCTAAGATGCTAGAGCACTGTGATGCATTGACTCTAGGATGTTGGAGCACTGTTATTGATTCATTGACTCTAGAATGCTGGAGCATTGTGGTGCATTGACTCAGATTTTTTTTAGACAAGGTCTCACTATGTAATCCTGTCTGACTTGAAACTGACAGAGATCCTCCTGCCTCTGCTTCCCAAGTGCCAGCATGCCTAGCTGGCCCAGACTCCCTTTACTGCCACAAATAACAACTTAAGTTATTTCTATTTTTAAAGATTTTTTCTAAAGCTTTTTCTTCTCCCCTTCTTCATCTCTTCTTACCTCCTCTCCCATTCCTCCTACTCCACCTTCTTCCTTCCTCTTATATTATGCCAAGCTCTGTAAACTGAGCTACTGCCAACATAAAAGCCAAGTGTAAACCTCAAGGCTTGCCATTCATATCACAGAAGCAACCTGATCACAGACATGACAACCTTTTATTCCTTGCTTTCTTCATCTACAAAATGGGACCATTATTTCTACTTTATCCACAAAGTAGTTGATGGTTAACCAAGTCAATGTATTTGCAGTAACTAGAGCAGTATCAGGACATAGTCTAACTTCAGCAGTAGTCTGACAAATGACCAAACTCTTCCCAAAGATTTATTAGAAGAAATGCCTATACACTTAATTGCTGAGATATAGAATTATGGGACCCTCTCTGCTCTTTCCATAAACAACTCCCACAAACTTGTGCTGATTTTAGCCTGGCACTAGTGCTAACTTTAAGGCCTCTCTCCACCTTATGCAACACTGAGAGGCAGGATAGAGGATGAATTCATGCTAGGGGCTTGGTGTTGTCTTGGCACTGAGCAGCTGGGCTTGCCTCTGAGGACTGGCAGCCAGACTCTGCAGGGTGCTATGAAGACCACCCTGTAGGAGTGTCAGGCAACAAGCTGATCCTGGATAGAAGTCAAGGAGGAATGTGATTGCCTTGGAATCTTGACTACTCTGTCAGGAAGATTCCTAGGAACATGAAGAGAGACTTGCTGCTTAAATGGTTCTGTGAGTGAGCTATATCCAGGGATTTGTAGAATAAAAGGGTGATCATGCCATGGCCAGGCAGAGTTCCTGACAGAAGACTTTCATGGAAGGACCAAGGAGGGCCAGAGAATGCGGAGCAGGCCCAGTCATTACCTCCCCGGCGCTTTCTGACCCACATTCACAGAAGCCTGTTCTTCTTTCTTCTTCTGCAGGGGACATTAATAGCTCCTTTCTTTTTAGTAGACAGAGAGGATCTGGGTATCTGAAGGGCTTAAGAATGACTGATGTGCACGACTACAAGGAATTCAACACATGCTAACAAAACCCAACTTCCTCAAAGTACCCTACCCACTAGTTCCTCATTGCTTCTCATTTAGCAGTGGTTTGAGACATTTTTATGATTGCCTAGTATATAAGCCAGGCTACTGGCTGAGACTTCTACTAGGAGTGATGGAAAGCAAGGTTGGGATATTGTAATAATGATGAAAAGAATGGGATACTCATGTTGATGGAATATGTCAATGTGAGGGACTTCCCCCAATTTTTCTCAAGACATCTCTGTGTTATGGATATACTTATCCCCATTGTACATCACAGGGTGTAACTGTTGTGCCCATAGTCTCCCCATTTACTTAACTCTGAACAGGAATTTAAATTCCTGTTTCAAAAGCTAAGTTCTGAACTTTCCCCCTCTATATTAGGTAAGGTCAACAAAAATATTATCAAGGAAAGTAAAAAAAAAGTAGGAGTGCTGGGAATGGCTATGATCCTGACATTTGAGGTGTGGAGGCAGGAGGATTAGAAGTTTAAGGACTTCTTCAGTTGTGTGAAGATTTTAAAGCAGGCTATTGGAGTCTCTGTCTCAAAAACTAAAAATGGTACAGATGTAAAGAAAACTGAAATCAGAAAAAGTATTGGAAAGTAGATGGAACTAGAAAATACCACATTGAGTGAGGTAACCAGTCCTAGAAAGACAAACATGGCATGTTCTCTCTTCTTTGTAGCTCATATCTCCAAATCCTCAGATGTGAGTGTGTATCCCAGAAAAGCCATAGAAACTAGGAAAGTTAAAAGGGGCATGAGGTAGGGAGAACAACAGAGATGGAGAAAGCAGAGTACAAATGATTGAAGGGCAAACTGGACAAAAGTGTGTGTGGGTGGCTTTGACTAGGGAGGAGATGGAAGTCAATACAGAAGGAGAGGGAGGGAAGAAGGTAGAGTAACGATGAGTCTAAAATTCATAGGGAATAATATTATATCTATCTAAAATTGCATATAACACACCTATGTCTATGTTTATACATATAAAAATATAGTTTAAATTAACATTTCCCATATAGACTGACAACACTCTCCATAAGAATCATATACTAACAAAACTCCCAATACTAGACATGAAAAGCCCTGTTTTGAGTTGATGTTCAGTGTTGTTCAAGAGACTCTTAAAACACTAGAGGTTCTTACTATTGCCTTTGGTTATCTCCCAGACATTGAAAGTAAGTCTTTATTGCTAATAATCACTGTATACTTTGGACATGGGACCTGGAAGATCTGAGATAGAGCTGGCCTGAAAGCCCCATCCCTAAGGACTAGCTTTCATGGTACCAGAATATTGTATTTAAGCTTCCAAGGGAAGGAAGCAACCAATAGTCCTACTCAACTGTGACATTTATCAACTACAACAACAACCAGAATGTCACAGGGCAATAGCATATCTTGGAGGTAAACAACAGTTATCTAATTGGACTTAAGGTACACTCAACAATAGGAAATCATGCCAGATACTAGAAACTGAGATAACTATTCAGGGTTGGAGGTCATGGATTTTGGATAGAAACTTACAAGTATCACTTTACTAAATGAGCATAATTTCCCAACTACATTCTATGTATTTGTCCTTATATCCATAGGTAAGTATAGCTCTTACACCTCATCAAGGCATTTTTGTAACAGGTGGGAGCCATTGCATAAACACAGCCAATCAAAATGCAAATAATACCCAATTCCAACTGATATAACTACAACATAGTCTCTGCCCCTAAGATGCAAGGAACATTGAAGGAAGCAAAAAGATTTTAAGAGCTAGAGGAATAGGAAGTATGCTGTGAGATTGCATCTTGTAGGATATTTGTATACAGTGTGATAAAATGCTGAATGACAAATAACTAGGCAGGAATAGGGGATAATAGTATATCTATCAAAAATTGCATATAACACACCTATGTCTATGTTTATACACATAAAAATATAGACAAGAGAAGTAGGCAGGACTGGTGTAATAGAAAGCTGAATGGCCAATAGCTAGGCAGGAGAGGTAGGCGGGACTTTCAAGCACAGAAAGGAAGAGGAGACAATTGAAGTGCACAGGAGATGCCATTGAGACATGGTATGAACTGGACACAATGAATAAGAGAGAGAGGTAAAAGCCATATGGTAAAACATAGATTAGTAAAAATATTGGTTAATTTAAGTTATAGGAGCAAGTGGGACAAGCCTGAGCTAAGACTGAGTTTTCATAATGAATAATAAGTCTCTGTGTAATTATTTGTGAGTTGGTAGCCAAAAGAAAAATCTGACTATAGCATCTCCTAGAAATGTCAAGGACTCTACACCTAAGATGTCTGGCAACCTAAACAAAACCTGAATAAGAAAATCACTGACAGACAAGATAACATGGAAGGTGGAAAGCTCCTAGTACCCCAATCCCAAAACAAAGAACTCTAGGCAACTAAGGAATGCAGAGTGGGGTAATGTTCTGAACAGTCCAGATTGGTGGTTCAAAACCAAGTGGTTTTGACCTGAAGTCGCACACATACAAATAACATTATATGAAGTTTGTCTATTTATGTAGGAAAACACACACAACAATAATTAAACAGAAACACCATGAATTTGAGAGAGAGCAGGGGTTAGTACATGCCATGGAATGATGGAGAAAAGGGACAAAGGAATATGATGTAGTCATATTTTAATTTAAAAAACTAAAAACAAACAATTAAAAAACCTAGAAGGTAGAGAGAATAGGAGAGTTGAGTAGATCATGGTGTGTGTGTGTGTGTGTGTGTGTGTGTGTGTGCTGGGGTTGGGTGGGTGGTTGTTTTCACCCAGCAGTCTGGTAACTTGGGTCCTAGAGAATTCTCAGCCAGCCAACTGTACTGTACAGACTTGTATCTGATCAGTCAGGCAGCCCTCTTGGCCTCACCCACAGGGAGCAAACCTGAGGCTGCCCAACTTGTCAGTGCTCAGCAAGTTTGTTGACCTGATTAATCTATGATAATTATCGAATGCAGCTACATGGGCCAGAAAGGACTAAACAGACAGCCCTAGTGTCTGTGTCTCTACAGTTCAAATTCCACAGAACATTCTCCTCAAGCTAGAGTCATCTCCACAGAGTCCTTTCCCTGTTTGTCTCGTCCTCTCCTTTGCCCTCTATCATGCACCTGCTGGGGGTCACTGATTTCTTGTATAAAGAGATGCAGAGAGAGGAAGGAAAGGCGAGCTACTTATTTCTAGGACAAGCTAAGCAGTGTGATACATATTTAAGACAAGTGTTTTGCAGGATCAGACTCAAGTCTCCAAGAATTATAAATCTTCTTCTCCTCTTCCTCCTCCTTCTTCTTCTCCTTCTCTTTCTTCTTTTGATAAATGGCAGAAGACGCTGTCCTAAATGTCCTGAAGTGACCTTCAGTGGAAAAAGCAGAAATTTGGCTATTGTCTGCCATGGCAACATTTCTAAGACCAGGCAATGCCCATGATTTTAATGATTATAAACTTGGTTTGCATTTTTGTACTTTTTAATTTTTATATAACTATGAGCCCCAGCTTCTTCATCTTATAAGATAGGATAATAATGACTAATTATTAGTTTGAAATAAAAACTCAGCATGGTATCCAGCACAGAGAAATACCCAGCCACTAAAAATCACAATGATAATTCTCATTGGTACTTGGGGCATCATGGGTGAGCTGAAGTCTTGGAAGTACATACAGACCAGTTACCATGACATAAGTTGGAATTAGAAGTCTATGATGCATAGAGAAGTGGGTTCCTGAAAAGCTGTTATGAAGACCGGGTTGCTTCTTTTGTGGTAAACAGGGTTGCTAGAGTGTTACATATATTGTGAGCATGTAGTGTTTTTGTTTGCTTTGGCCCCAGTAAGCTAAGAACACAAGCTTATTGTGATAAGCCCCCTTGTAAATTGGATGGCTTGATCTTTTTCTAGAAAGAAGGCTCACTGAGTGGCTGTCATATGGTATTTGTCTGTCTCATACCCCGAGTCTGCCTCAGAAGGCTGCAGATAGCAGGTCAAACCCAGATCTAGGCCAGAGCTAATGAAGTCTCTTTCCATTCTTTCTCAGGTAGGAAGACTGGGTGTTAAGTCATCCAAGTTACTTCACAAATTATGAAAAGGGAAAATTATAAAGACACTGATTGGAATTTAGAAGAAAACTGGCAAAACCAAATTATTTTTGGGTCCTCATCTTTACTTTTATACTGAATTCACTTCAATTTTAGTCAACCATCTTCAGAAAGGATTTTAAGAATATTGCTCCTTTCATCTAAAATGGTATTCTATGTCTTATCTTTTATTTTGCTTTCATGCTTGTGGATTTTGCCATGGTCTTCAGCTCCCCTAACATTGAATAGGTAGGCTGATACACATTTTCATTTTGTCAAGTTGGTGCTGCCAAAGCATTATGGGCAAAACTTATTTTCCCTGTAATTTCTTTGGGATAAACTCCCTTTTCAGCGTGATCTGCCATTTTTGATGTGTGTCATTGAATTGCTCTCCAAAAGATCTGTGATATGTTTTATTGTGTCCAGAATACTGTAGTAGCATGAAGTTAGCAGAACTGAATCCTATTTTCAATTTTCTAATTCTACTCTGGTTGATTGTCTGTCTGGCGATTAAGATTATTCTTAACCTGGGCATCCTTATGTGTGATTGTGATAGGACAGTTATAGATTACCTGAGGTTGGACCTTTAAGGGACTGCGGAAAATTGAGTACTCTGAGAAGTAGCCTTTGACAGAGAGGACAGCGTGGAGGAAATCTCTTTGGGTGGGC
The DNA here is from genome assembly GCA_030556225.1 of Cricetiscus sungorus. Taxonomy (NCBI): domain Eukaryota; kingdom Metazoa; phylum Chordata; class Mammalia; order Rodentia; family Cricetidae; genus Cricetiscus; species Cricetiscus sungorus. The sequence goes on along the minus strand of JANBXA010000734.1, from coordinate 61,687,079 downwards.
TCTTGAGATTAATACGTTTGGAAGAGAAAAGATATAAATAGAACTGGGTATAGGAAGAAGTCACACTGTTGTTTATGTCTACACACCATAACACTAGATGGTACTTATCAAGAGCTTTCCCATGTTGAGTTGAGAAGCCCAGTAATTTTATATACCCTCAGTCAGCTTCTGGATGGGTACATATGACCTTGTCTCAGGTTTTACATAGCTGAGATGGACTGGAGACACTCAGTCAACAAAAATCTACTTAGGCAGTGGTGCCATTCTTTATTCCTGAAGGGGGACCTGGGTAGCAGGTTGAAGTGTCCTGTCTAGGGGCACATAAAATGCTTGAGGGCAAACTCTTTGAACTTAGTCTATTTTAGTTTTTAACTTGAACACAATCATGTCTTAATTTCTCATTGCAGTTTAGTTCTAGAAATCCGAGACTCTGACCTGGCCCACCACCCTCAAGGCATTATGGAAGGGAAAGCCAGCAGATCAGATGTGTACCATCTAGTGGGTAGAGACCAATAATCGGCATGTAGTATACTGTAGAAGAGTCCCTCAAACTCAGATGGTGTCTTAGTAAAGGTTCTGTTACTGTAAAGAGACATCATGATCCATCAACTATTAAAAAGGAAGACATTTAACTGGGGCTGACCTTCAGTTTCAGTTTAGTCCATTATCATCATGGTGGGCAGCATGTCCACATGCAGACAGACATGAGTCTGGAGAGGTAGCTGAGAGCTCTACTTCCAGATTAGCAGGCCACAGGAAGAGAGAGATTCTGGGCCTGGTTTAAGCTCTGAAACCCCAATGCCCACCTGAAGCTCACTTTCTCTGACAAGGCAAAACCTACTCCAACAAAGCCACACTTCCAAATTACTGTCAAGAAGATCCACTCCCTAAAGACTAAGAATTCAAATAGATAACCTTCTAGGGGGCATTCTTATTCAAACCACCTCTGCTGGGGCACTTTGAGGTCTCGCAGAAAGGTTTAACTTGGTGTTAGAAGAATACATAGGAAGTGAGGAAAAAGGTCACTGTCCCTCCTTCATCTCCTTCCCCCACTCACGAACATTTCCCCATGTCTTAAGCCACACTGAGCGGGCTCCCCACTTTAGAGCACAGAACCTGTTCTCACAGGATGCTTTGCCAGGAAGCTCTTCTTCTCACCTACACACTCAAGTCTCATTTATTCTTCAAAGCTCATTGAGACTCCCCACCCCCACGCCATTCCCTGTAACTTCATTCTAGCCTCCAGGTGGAGGTCTGTCAAAGGAAGATACCTCTCATGGGGTGTCCCTCCCAGAAGCAACTAGCATCCGAGCCTACCACTGCCCTTATCACACCACTTGCCTCCTCCACTGAACCGTGCACTTGGACTCTGTGTGACTTCATTCTCCAGGCCTGCCTCACAGCAAGGGGGGAGGGTTTACAGTTGCTGGGTGAGGACTGAACTACAGTCAACTCCTTGAAAGATCATCTCTTGAAATCTAATCCTGGGCATCATTGCTCGAACTCGGTAGCTTCTGAAGAAATAAATAAATATACATTGAATGGATATAAATATTCAAGTTACGTTTCCAGCAAGTGTCTCTTCAGAAAATCATTTTGTGAGACAGAAGGTATCCATCTCTTATTCCAAATGTTTCCTCTTCTGCATGCTTTTCTAAAGATCACCCTCCAATCTCACCAACTCCACCTATCAACGGGCAGGCCAAAGCCTGTCTCCTTAACACAGAGTCTTTTTTTCTCCTTGTTCAGAAACCAAACCTGCTTTGCTATCTGAGATGAATAACCCCAGCTAAAATAGAACCCAAGGAGGCGGCTGGCAGAGATGAAGGCTGGGGGATGGGCAGAAGCACATTTAGAAGCATAAAATTTCCCAGGGTCAGAGCGTTTCATTAAGAGACGTCTAGATGTGTTTTCTTCTCCAAAGACTCAAATGAAAGTCCAGAGAATTTACCAACTACAGCGAAACATTCTAGTGCATTAAAATCCTTTATCACCAGGAGCCCTGGTGCCCATTAAATTGTAAACAAGTTTGTGTGTTGATCTGACAAATGCCTCTGTGTGTGTGTGTGTGTGTGTGTGTGTGTGTGTGTGTGTGTGTGTGTTCTTGTTTTTGGTTCATTCTATTTCATTTTTAATTAAAATCATTGCATCGATTTGTTTTTAAAATAATGGAGAAGACGCTGACTTTGTAGGTTGAGAAATAAATTATCATTTGAAGGATTAGAGTGGCTCTTCTTTTGATTTTAATAAAGATTAGAAGAAGAAAAAGAAGCACAAAAGAATGAATGCAGCTCCCCCAATATAATGAGTTAGACTGCTGCCCCGTTGATCAAACAAAAGAACAAATGCATTAAACAAAGAGTGTAGATGTGACAGACCATCTCTGCTCCTGCAAAGGATTTTCGAGGGGATTTGGAAAGTTGTAGCTTGTCCGTGTTCTGTTATTTCTGAGTATATGAAAGCCACTACTCTGTTAGCTTATGTATTGTTTTTGTGTGTGCTTTGCTTCCTGGTAATAGAGTCTTTCTTTAAGAAAAGCAAGTGGGAGATAGCCCGGTCCTGGTTAATCTGTTCCCCTTTTCACACACAGACCATTGTCTGGATGTGCTTCCCAAGAGACACAGTCATTATGTCCTGGGCTCCCTCTCCCAAGTCGACAGCCTGTACAAAAGGAACAGTACATCTTGGGAAGAGCCTGCTGGATTTCCATTTGACACTGGAGCTGTTTGGCTTTGTGCAAACCTCAATGCAAATTGTGCCCGTTCCCAAGGAGCAACAAAACAAAAAGGAAGAAAGAAACAAATTTGGTAGTGCCTTGTCGGTGTTGCTCTGGGCACCCTCCGCTCCAAAGGGGACGAGTTTGAGGGCTTCTGTTGTCTTCGTGGGTGACAGTAAATAACTTCAGTCCCTTTGGAGCTGCTGAGAGGAGGCTGAATCCCCAGCAGAGGAGCTTCTATATCTGTCCCTTTGTCCCTGTACCCACCAAGACTCATCATTTGAAAGTAGAGATGTCCACAACCCTGTGTGTTTGAATGCCCTGAGACTTTAATCTGGAGCTGTATGATAGCTGCTTTGCTGCATGGATGTTTATTTTTTTTCTCATTATAAACATGGTCTCAACTAAATGAATTCACACAAATAGCTTTGATAGTCTCAGGGCTCCTTGTCCTTCAGTGTTTTCACTTCATTGAATGGAAATAGACGCCATGGTTGTTTCTTAGGCGTGATCTCTGCTAACAGTCTCCTTGGCTCCCATCTTCTGCTTGATTCTCAAACTGCTACAGTGTGGATATTGCCCTTTGCTCCTTGTGTGGCTTGACAGAGGTCACTGGCTACTGCCACACTCAACAGTATGGCCTTATTTGCTTACTTATTTTCTCTTCATTCAGACCATGAGCACTTTTGGGATGGAGGTCATACTTTACTCATCTTTATTCATGGAATTGTGATGCTCAGGGTATGTTGACTAAATGAATATATTCCAGAATGGTCTTGTTGTCACAGCTTCTTCTCTTGAGTTATGGGGAGGGGGAATAACATTTCCTACACACTTGTCCTTGTACCAGGCACAAATCTGGGAACGCCCACAGATATTTACTCATACATCAAGACATTCTGAAAGGAGGCAGTAGAGGTCTAAGATGCTAAGTAATTTACTCTGTATGACACTGCAAGGAAATAGAGGTTGATGATCAAAGGAACTGTGTTTAAAGGCATTTCTAGTCCTTTAGGCTACTTTTGATTTTATCAAAATGTTCTAGGCATGACAGTCTTTTACACAAATGAAAGATCTACCTGGGCTGAGGGTGGGATTTCCAAGGGTTTACAAACTATGGAGACTAGTTTCTACTACAAGACTGATGCTTTCTCCTTGACAGATCTTGGATTTCTTTACTGGAGAGATAATAGTAGTAGCCAATTTAAAAACAATATTAATGGGAGCTGTGTGACGGTGGTGACAGAGGCAGGCATATCTCTGAGTTCAAGGGCAGCCTGGTCTTCATTTTAGTTCCAGGATGGCCAAGGCTACATAGGGAAACACTATCTTAAAAAGAAGAAGGAAAAGAAGAAAAGAAGAAGGAGAAGGAGAAGAAGAAAAGAGAAAATTATTAATGGGAATATCTGATCTGTTTTGCCAATGACTTGTGTTAAATTTGTTAATTTAATAAATTCATTTGACTGGCAAAGGAGTCCTATGGGGAAGGTATGTTACTAGCCCGGTTTTGTTGATGAGACCACTGAGGTCCAGAATGATCAGGTTACTTGTTTAGGGTCTCATGACTATTGAATAGTTCAACATAGATCTAAATCCAGACAGGTGTCATTGCACCATCCAATATTTAAATCACTGTGTTACATCTGACCTTGATGCCACTTTTTTCCTGAAAATCTTGGGATTTCTTCATTTTCCAGGTGGCAGGAATATCTTGAATTCATGTGAGGATACTCTAAAACTGAAGTTGCTGAGTTTTCCTCACTTGTCTATCTGGTGGCCATGTGGCTCCTTACCAGCTTATTTCTTCTTGGGTGGGGGGAGCAACTTGCATTTCATAGTCTTCCTACCACATGAACCCACAAATTAAATAAAATATTTCAGAAATCATCCAGTGTCTTCATGTAGCATCTGAGATGCCAGATTTTTGTTTTGTTTTGTTTGTTTGTTTGTTTGTTTTGTTTTGTTTTTGAGGTTTGTGTCTTATACATTTTTGCTCCTGGATCTTTTCCCAATGAACTAATGGGACATTTTCCTGAGCTTATTTGATGCTGGCATTGTTGGCATAAATTCAGGTGTATTATTTAACAGTTTCTCCATATTAGATTCACCTAAACTATAGCTTATGTATGTGCTTTTTTTTTAGGTCAACCACCCACTAGGTACCAACCGATATTAGGGAGCTCAGTGGAACATAGAATTTCAAAGGACTCTGAATTTAGAACCTACTTGTCACCTAATATTTGAGCTTAAGCAATCAGCATTCACTACTCTTGCCTCAGTGTTTCCACCTGTAATTCCACCCCTTAAGATTAATGAGCTCAACTCCAGACAACTGTGAGAATTACTTTAAAATTATTTTTTGTGTGACCATGATAATTATAAATATTTTAGTTATTATTGATCATCCAAGATCCACTACCCAAGACACTTTAACTGATTTGACTTATTTTGTGTGTTTTTTGCATTTTGTATGTGTGCAACACCTGTATGCTGTGGTTACAGAGGCCACAAGACGGCCTCAGATCCCCTGTAACTGGTGTTACAGAAAGTCATGAGCCACCACATAGGTGCTAGGAATGGAACCTGGGTCCTCAACAAGAGCCCCAAGTTTTCTTAACCTCTAAGCTGTCTCCTCAGCCCATAGTACCAAATTTTAATAAAACATTTTATTTATTCTTGAGAATTTCATACATGCACACAATGAATTTCAATTATTTTCACCCCAGGTTTCCTTTCAACTCTTCCAAGATCTGCTCCTCACTCCTGGTTTCACACTATTTCACATCCTCTTTTTAAAAAATAACCCACTAAGACTAATTAGTACTGCCCATAGATCATGGTTACAGCACATAGTCAACTACTAGGAAAATTGACTATTTCTTTCCTGCCAACCATCAGCTATCAATAGGTCTTCAGCTAGGGATGGGCATTGGTATGCACCTGCCCCCAACCCATTCTGGAATGTTGGGTAACTTGTTTCTTGCATAAATTACTATTATTATTTTTTTTCCTTCCTTCCTTCCTTCCTTTCTTTCTTTCTTTCTTTCTTTCTTTCTTTCTTTCTTTCTTTCTTTCAGACAGAGTTTCTCTGTGTAGTTCTGACTGTTCTGGAACTCACTCTGTTGACCAGGCTGGCCTTTATCTCACAGAGATCTGCTTGCCTCTGCTTCCCGAGTGTTGGGAATAAAGACATGTGGCACAATCACTGAGCTGTTCTTGCATACATTTTTAAATTTTTATTTTTACTCTCGTTCATATGCATTACACATTACATTTAAGTTACTAAATATAGTCATTTCCTTCAAGTTACACAGTGATTTGTGTTTTTTTCTTAAAGATTCTTAGCGACTATATAGATTTTTTTCTTGAGGTCATAGCCACAGACTAGGAAGTACTCATTCTTTGAAATGCTTACAGTAAACTTTAGTATTTGTATAACTACTTTACTAGTTACATAACCTCCACAAGGTGCTTATAACATGTTCTCACCCATTATAACCTTCTGGAGATATAACCTGGGCTGGGCCCATCATGAGAGGAGTCTGATGCTTGCTGGCTGCTTCTGTATTGCTCTAGTCAGGAACAAATTCATCTTTACTTTCCAGACTTGCTGTAGGGACTCAGGTTACCAATCCTCAGTCAGAAATTTTAGAGAGTAAGAGTGCAAAAAAAGAGGGCATTTTTCATTCCTAAACCAGAGTCCATTCAGATTACACCATGGTGGTGCTGACATCTCTTAAGCCTCCTGGCCACTAGATTCTGATACTTTTCTAGTCATTCAAACCCTCCAGCAATTTCTGTCTTTCAAGAGTCTTCCATGACAGGCCAGGTCATTAATATCTGCCCAAGTCTTCCAGGTTTAGAGAACATCTGGACTTGCCAAGGGCACATTTTGATATCAGATACCTGTCTAGTCCTTCAAGCCTTCCACAGTCCTCTGGCCTAAAGTATGAGCTGTAGATCAAATATTGCCATGAAAGAGAGCTGTAAGAAATATTTGTGAAAGGATCCTTCAGCCTTCCATAAGGAATAAAATATTCTCTCCATGGTCGGGCCATGGGAGTTTACACACCTGATTAAAATTAGATTTTAGCTAAATGGGTCAAACAGTAAATGTTGATGGTTTTTAAAGAAGGGATTTAGATTGAATTTGACCTGGACTTGATTCTAAGACCTTTTAATTGTTGGGATATGCGTGTGTGTGTGTGTGTGTGTGTGTGTGTGTGTGTGTGTGTGTGTGTGTGAGAGAGAGAGAGAGAGAGAGAGAGAGAGAGAGAGGAGTTTCCTTCCTCCTTTTGTTTCTTTACCACTAAAAGAGAGACTAGATTTTACCTAGAGAGTTATTATAAGGCTTATATGACATTATTTGCAATTATAATGGCGTATTTTATATAAGAAGCAGTTTCTAAGTGCTAACGCTAATTTTTTATTTGATGCATCTACCTGTGGTATCTGTTTCAAACAATTCTGTCCACCCTGTCCAGAGTCCCACTCTTTTTCTATGTCAGGTAGTTCCAAATTATGACCTTTAACCATCATTTATTTCTCAAGGCGTTTCTTCAGCTATAGACTATCTGTTGAAGTTTTCATCTCTAGAAGTTCTAGCTCATTCTTTGTTAAGGTTTCTCTCTTTTTCCAATGTCTTATTTTTTTATAGCTCTTTTTATGCTGTTAAGCAATTTGTTATACTTCCATGGTTCCTGTGGAATTGCTCAATCCTTTTTCTCATGCTGATAGTTTATCTTGCATGAGTTTTAATGTGAAAGTCATGCTCATGTTTGATTTAAAATATTTTCACATATGAGTGATGGTATTTGCTTCTTTTAGTCATTTCAGATATATTAGAAACCTAAAATCTGTTTTATAAAATGTTCCATTTCCAGCCTATAGGAAGATAAGATTATTATAAATTAGAGCTGGAGCTCAATACAAGTACAAATTATTGGCTATACATTTCAGGGCATTAATATCTCACATGCAACCCAATTAAGATGGCTGGGCATCATGCTGGTGAGGATGTAGATCAAGGATGTAGATCCCACATGCATGACTTGTGGGAATGCAAACTCATAGAGCCTCTAAGGAAATCAGTGTGGTGGTTCCTTAGGAAGATGGGAATCAATCTATGTCAAGATGCAGCTATACCACTATTGGGCATATACCCAAAGGGTGCTTCACCCTACCACAGAGACTCAACCATGTTCATTGCTCCTATCTTCACAATAGCTAGAAATTGGAAACAATCTAGATATCCCTTAAAAGAAGAATGGATACAGAAATTGTGCTTTACACAATAGAGTATTACTCAGCAGTTAAAAAAAAAAAAGGACATCATGAAATTTGTAGGCAAAATGAACGAAACTAGAAAACAACTAAACAAACAAACAAATTCTTAAGTGAGGTCTCCCAGACAAACCTAAGAAGACAAATATGGCATGTACTCACTTATATGTGGGTATTAGTTGTCAAGTCAGTGATAATATACCATAGAAGGCAGATATAGAGCAAGAGACTAGAGTGGACACACAGATCTCATTAGGAAAAGGAAATAAAATCAATAGATATGGATGGAAGGGGGAACTGGAATGGTGATATCAAGTGGGGAGGGGGAGGGAGGGAAGAGGGCTTTGTGGGAGGGAATACAGGGAGAGACCACTAAAATTAAGGGAAATTTGAGGGGTAGTATGGAAACCTAATGCAGTATATGCTTCCTAAAATATATACTTATATGAAAATAGTCTAGATGAAATTGCCAAATAATGGGGAGAAAGAATCAAAAGTGGCCATTTCTTGTTATCCAATAAAAATTCCAGCACCAGGACTGGGTTACATCTAATGAGTTTTGATTAAAGAGGCTCCATGGAAATCCTTAAACAACCCAGTCTGTTGTCAAGACTATAGGTTGTTCTCCAGAAACTGATAGCAAGGCCCTGTTGCTGAAAATTAAAAAACAACAACAAACAAAAAACTCGCCTATATTTAACATGGATATGTAGAGCTGCTGCTTACATAGAGCCTTCACCCCTACATTCCAACATCTGTGGTACAGGAAGATACTCTCCACACTATAAATACCAAGCTACCCACATACCCTTTATCTGAAATGCTGTACTTCCTGCAAGATATGGTATAGTAATGGTGGCACAAAGGTTGTGAAAGTAACCAACCAATAACTGATTTGACTTAAGGACCACTCCACAAGATGGAACCCATACCTGACACTGCTTGGGTGACCAAGAATCTGAGACTAGAGAGTCCAGGGACCCAGAAGAAAACCCAGGAATACTGGCCTAAAAATGAGGGAAATTTTGTGATAAAAAGTCTCCTACTGCCATTCTGCTATAATCACAAATCAGTGCCTCATTTAGACATTAGCAAAGAAGCTTCCTCATGCAGCAGATGGAAACAAATATAGAGGCCTTCAGTCAGACATTATGCAGAGAGCAAGAGACCTTGGAACACTCAGCCTTAAATTGGATGTCTCCATGTAACACGAATAAATAAAGGACCGAGAGACTGATATTGGAGTTCAAACTTCAAGCTGAATATCAGAAAAGCAAAGCAGCTGGCTACTAGCTTCTTACCTCTGCCTCAGGCTGAATGGGCTGATCCTGTCTCCATGAGCTCTCACCAAGCCTCAGACTGTAACCTCTCATCGGAGTGCCTGGAGAATAAATGCCTCTTACTGAATCTTGCTCCTGTCTTTTATGCCCCTGTGGTGCTGGGATTAAATGTGTGTGCTATGATTCTCTTTTAGACTTATTCACTCTAATACATCCCTGGGTGGCCTTGAACTAACAGAGACCGTCTATGTCTTAATCTTGAGTCCTAGAATAAAAGCTGTGTACCAAAACCTAGTTTCTGACTGCTGGGATTAAAGGTGTGTGTCACCACTGCCTGATCTCTATAGCTTGAGGCTGACTTTGCTTTTCTGAATCCACAGTCAAGCTTTAATAAATCATAAATAACATATCATTACATCTACATCAAATCCCTTCCCTCAGAGCTCAGGGAATCCCATGGAAGAGGAGGTGGAAAGATTGTAAGAGCCAGAGGGGATGGAGGACACCAAGAAAACAAGACACTGTAAATAAACATGAGCAAAAGGAACACGTGAGTTCAAAGACACTCGCAGGGACTGACGCAGCATCACGGGGCCTGCAAGGTCTGCACCAGGTCCTCTGCATAGGTAGTTTCCAGTATAGTGTTTCTATGGGATTCCTGAGTGTGTAGATAAGTGTGTCTCTGATTCTCGTGCCCTCTCTTGGTTTCTTTTCCTTCTTTTGGTTTGTCTTGTCCAACTCGAAAGTGACAGAACTTGTTATGTCTTATTATATGTTATTTTGTTATGTTAAAAAAAATGAATGTATGAATGAATGAAAATCTAGTCACTAGAGTAAAGGTTAACAACTGAACTGTCACTGGTACCTGCTGGGAGACGGAAAATCAGTTTTCTCTAGTAGAATAACACCGGGTATATCAATCACTCCAGAACAGACCTCATATTTAGGAGTATGACCAACATATAAAGGACTACACAGTTTTTGTGTGTACCGGTCTTATTTGGCACAGTTCAGTGTTTTTGTTTGCTTGTTTTTTGTTTGAGCAGGGCCTTATTTTGTTTTCTTATTTTTGCTGTTTTATTGGTTTTCTGTTTATTTTTTTTTTTTAGGAAGAATTTCAAGATGAATGGATAGGGAGGTGGCAGGATCTAAAATGACTTAGGGGAGGGGAAGAATGTGATTAAGTATATTTAAATTTAAAAATATTTTTAAGTAATAAAAAGTAAATGAAAGGGAGAATGTACTGAGGTTCATTATTGTCTCCCCAAGAATGGGCAGATCACTGCATTGCCCATGTTACTCTTCATAGATGTAGTTTTATGTAAATCATATGTAAATTAGTTGTTCCTTAACATGAGTTAGCTCAAGACTCATTTCCCATCCAAGCAGAAACATTAACACCCAAGTTTTGAGATTACCCAGAGTGACCTGCCCTGCCCCTTATCACCTCAGAGAACCTCCATGACAGCAGACATTGCCACAACCTTGGTTCATTTTGAACCTCTGAGTTCTGGGGATTTCACTTGTATGTGAGCTGAGCCATACATCTGAAGGGATGTTTGTTTGGTATGATCTCACATTTAGGCCTTAGGCATATTTGTGGAAGGGCTTTTTGTTTTTGTTTTTTGTTTTGCAAGTAATTCTCACATGAGAATGTTTTTGTTTTTTGTTTTGCAGGGTATCTATTGTGTATAATTCTGAGAGCCTGGGTCTCACAAGAGGAGATTTTCTCCCATTGCTTGCTTAAGATAACTGGTCCTGACTGCTTCCTTTAGTAGGCATGTTTCTGCTGTAAGGATGGCACTCAAGGGAGCTTACTGGCCCTAGGTCTATTCTTTTAAACCACAGAGGTCTCCTTCAAACCACCGTGATTTAACTATTTCCTGCCTATTAGGTATGAGTAATCCTTAAAGTGGTCTCTGTCATTTTAACTGAAATTACGAGGCTATAAGAAATATCAAAAACGGTTTCCATTTCCCTCAATTTGTGTGTTCCTGCAATAGGCAACATTTTTCTCAAGAGAAAAAGAGATGGATCTGGTTATATCAGTGAATAATCTTGCTCATGTGAGAATTACTTGGAAAATTTGGTTCTCTCTGAAGAATAAAAAAAAAAAAAGATCCTTGCAGTCGCTGGATGAATTGTGGCAGAGAGCACTGCTTTTAGTACTTGGGGTAATGACAGAGAATTTCTCTTCAAGAAATGGTTGGTCATTTGCTTTGCTTAATCCTACTGGTAACGAAAAACTGGAATTATTAGGCAGACTGGGAACTGAACCCAAGAAACACATACCGCCACTTCTCTCTACCAGATTTTTGTTTGTTTGTTTGTTTTAAGGAGCTTCAGATCTTCTCCATAAAACTCTCTACCAGATCTTTTTTGTTTGTTTGTTTTAAGGAGCTTCAGATCTTCTCCATAAAAGTCATCAGGACTGTGTAATCCAGACAGTTTCTCTCTTTGACCTGGGAGATGTATCTGTTTTGTTTCATGTCACCTCATTCTTCAGTAAATTATGGTTTCTGGGACATCAGGGCAGTGTAATTACTGTGCTACTCTTTAAGGGGCTTAAGCTTCAAGATGGAAGGAACAAAGTGTTTGCTGATTGGCAAAAGGACCACAGGATTATTTCATGTTAACTAAAGCTATATTAGCCATGAAGAAGCAACAGTGGCTTTGGACTCGGTCAAAAATGAACCTCAATCCCAGTCGTGTAACCCAGTAACAGTGTGATATTTGGCAAACTAGTAAACTTCTCTGTACCTCAAATACAGGAATTAGAATCACTTTGTGAGGCATGGGAAACTCCCAGGTGTGAAAGGCCTGCTTTGGAGCTAGCATGACTCAGTGGAGAGGATTTTAGGGAGATTCAGATGAAGGCTCGTTTTCTGCTCTGCCATTTTCCTTTTGCTGAAACGTGAACATTACCACCTACCTTGTACAGCTGCTTTGAGATTCAAGTTTGAGAAAAACAGTTTTCACGAAAACCTAGGCCCATGATTGCTTGTGGTTGGTACAGTGTTTGGATGAACGCATAGTGTCAGTAGTCCCTCGCTCCTTGGGAAACTCGGGAATTTGACTCAGTGGCTTGGAGTGGCACCATGCTTGCAATTGACACTTGCACAGTGAAGGACATTTTAAGGATGGTGCGGCTTCAGTGTCGGATAAGGCCAATTGCTCAGGTTTCCACCTAAGTGACACGACCCTTTCTTTCTCTTTTCATTGGGTTTTCTAGACAGAGAGGTTATTGGAAGTGAGGAATGGCTCCAGGCCAGTGGACCCACTTCCTGGCTGCCACATGGGCCTCCCAGGGAGCTTTCAATCTTACCACCCCTGGAACTGTGACAACTCAGGCATGAGGCTACTGGCTGAACCTGCCCATAGATTCCTGGGAGACCCCTGGAATTTTCTGGAGACAGAATGGGCTCTGTCAGCAGCCCACAGACTGGAGAAGAGCGAACAAGGCTGGATGACAGGCCGTAACTCTGAGCCTACTCCCTAGCTGAGGCTTGCGGTTTTCAAGTTTTAATCGCTGAGATCAGAGCCATTCTGTCTTATTATAGTGCCAGAAAGGGCCACCCCAGCCTAGTGCAGGCGATGCAGCTCCTTCCAGAGGCCTTCTGCCATGGCTGCCCAGGCCCAGAGCTTCCTGCCGAGTCTCTGTGTTTCCCTTCCTATTAAATCCTCCCTGTGCTCACAAGGCCTCTCTGCGTTCCCATCCCTCCAGCTCTGGCTTCTTTAAAGGCTTCAGTGTTTCCTCAAATTAAGGGACCCAGCTGCTTGAGACTCTTTGTTCAGGGCCTCCAGGATGACCTTTCAGATAATTCGTCCTCACTCGCAGGGGCCGAGCCTAGCTGGTATTTAGACTCCGAGCTTCCTTGGCTAATCGGAATTTATTATCCTCTTTGTTAGAGGACTATGAGGTTCTTTTTCTCCACGGAGGGCTGTCTTCTGGGTGAGTGATACATGGGCTGGCTCTGGCTGTCCAATCCTGGCAAGCCCAGTTTCCAGGTTGTGTCTCCATGCGCCCCAGAGACTCTGCGTGTCTGTGCATGCATGCTTGCTTGGCCACGGAAAATTACAGCTTTTGGGATCTCAGCACCATTCTGGGTTATAGGAACCCGAAAGAACATGGAATCATTGTTCCAATGGCCCTCCCATAGTTAGCTTTTTCATTTGGTTTAACTATAGCTGCTTAACTCTCTTGGTAGACCAGATTAAAACTTGTTTAGTGATGCTTTATTATGGTCGAATAAGAGATTTACCATTTCAATTATTTTTAAATTAAATGTGCCATCCAAAGGCATTAAGTACTTGTACATCTCTCTATCCATATTTTAAAAAAGTTGTTATCTTCCCAAGCTGATACCCTGTACTTACTAAACAATAACTCCACCATTTATCTCTTCCCACTAAGGCCCCTGCTATTCTACTTCCAGTCTCTATGAAGTTGACTATTACAGGTACTCCAAATAAGTGGCTTTATATAGTATTTGTCCCATTCTGTCTAACTTATTGAACGTTAACATCATGTCTTTGAGGCTCACCATTTTCTACATGTATCAGAATTTCCTTTCTTTACAAGGTGGAGTACTAGTCTCATTGCATAGTTACCATCCACTCTGTGTATCCAGTCACCTCTCCATTCATGTGGGTGGGTTCTGCTTTTTGACTATTTTGAGTATTCTACCTTTGAACACTTGCATACAAACACATTTTGGATCCTCCTTTGAGCTTTGTAGGGTTATATCCAGAAGTATATGGTCATTCTGTTTTTTAGTTTGTTTTATCGATGTTTTATTTCCTATAGTAGCTGTACCATTTTATATTCCCATCAGCAACATATCAAAGTTCCAAATTCTCCACATCTCCATTGACACTTGTGGTCTGTTCTGTCTTCTAAAACGGTCATAATGATGCGTGTGAAATCATGTGTTTTTTCAATCTGAGGATGAGACAAATAATAACTGCATGGGGCTAGAGAGATGACTCAGCAGACAGCAGCAATGGCTGCTTTTAAGAGGACTCCACTTTGGCTCCTGGCACCCACATGGTCACTCACACCTATCTGTAACTCTAGATCTAGGGAATATGACACCTCTTCTAATCTCTGCCAGCTCCTACATTCATATGATACAAAGATGTACTCCAAGGAACACACACATAAAATAGATAAATATTTTAAAAGTATGAACTGCAGTTGCTTGTCAACACTAAATTGATGCATAGCATTAAGTAACGTATTTTGCCGTTGAATAATTTTTGTATTTCATAGCTTATTATTTTGCATGTATGAGTGTTTTGCCTGCATATATATCTGTGTGTACCACAAGCATGCAATGCCCCGGAGGACAGAAGACGGTTTCAGACCCCTCTGGAAGCAGAATAATAGACGTTTCTGAACTGTCATGTGGGTGTAGGGAATTGAACCTGTACCCTCTGCATGAGCCCTCAGAGTTCTTAACTGCTGAGCCATTTTTCTGATACCCATTGAATTTTCGAAACAATGTGTATCAAATTTTTTTTTTATCTCTATATTACACAAGGAGGAATAAAAAGTAAGAAAAACTGGATAACTGCTTAAAAAAAATCAAACAACTGAAAATTAGCAGAAGTTAGATTCAAGGGCAATCTTGCCAAAATACCTTGTTAGTGTTCTTTTAATCATGTAATTTATTTTCAAGCCACCTAGTAGTATCATAGATGTGAATTCCCCCATCTCAACTCACACTAGTCCATCACTAACTTTAGAATCCTTAAAAGTAAAAACTGAAGGCATCCCATGGATATGGGACCTTAGGAGTTTGGGAAGTTCCTTGGAAAAAATACTCACATAGACATAGAAACATAGAAGTCACTGAAAATGCAGTTACCTGAGAAACATTTCCAGAACCTCTGTTCAACATGATATATGTCCCCTGAATCCTGAGGCCACAGGTCAAGCAAGACACAGACTTTTTCATCAGGGAGTGCACTATCTAGTGGAACAGATAGCTTTTTATATAATTATAGTTCAAGACACTGTGGACTGTAGTGGAAAAGGTGATCACAATACAAAGAATTCTAGCCATGGAATAAGGGTAGGACCTTGGGCTCATAAATAGTGGAAGTGATAAACCCCATCCTTACAGAGTGAGCAATGGGATTCAGTAAAACTACAACATGACCTTTATTACTAGATTAATGGTGATAGAAGAAAGGGAAATGTATCATGTGTTGGAGCAGAAATATGAGGTCACATAGGAGAGACAGAGCATGCTGTATGTGAAGTGATGTAAATATTACATCTCTTAGGCAGAGGACATGATAAGGAGTGGTCAAAATAGGGTTGGACATAAAAATATAGACAATCCATACTCAGAGCCTATTTTGTCTTATTGAGTGTTTGAATTGGCCTTGTAATTTATGGGAAATAAATCTTTGTTCTTTTAATGTAGCCAATGATGTATGAATTAATACTGCAGCAAGATAGAGACTTGTTACCAAGAGTAGCCATAAAGATACCAAATAAGCATATACTTTCCATGGTTATTTGATTGCCATTTACCAACATTATATGAAACACAGCATGAGCATGCTTTATTCACTTGGTTACCATAATGCCTATTTAAAGTGAATCATTATCCTATTTTATAGATGAGAAAAGTAACATTCTACAGAAAAAAATGTGTATGAAGTCACATTGCATTCAGAGTAAAACCAATGTTTTAACCAGGGCTGTAATCCAACTAAAACTATACAACTGGTAAAGAATTAAAAAAAAAATGTTACAGATAAGCAAACTGTTTAGAAGGTCAAGAGATCTAATGATAGTGATTGCTAGAATTAGAGAATGAACAGAGTAGACACCAATGAAGACTTTCAGTTATGCATACATCTTCTAAGAGGATGAGGAGTACCAGAACATGAGGAAAAGATTGTGGTGTCTGTTCTGGGTAAGATGTGTAGAATTTATATATTGGTCAAGGAAATATTTTGAAGTATGGACTTTCATTCACTATCATTTATGATAAAACTTCTATTGATATCAGCTAGTGATAGTTTAAGTATATGTAATATGTATTATATGTAAACAAATTAGACAACATAGGTATTTAAAGTAAATTCACTTTTATAACAGTATAAATTAGTAGTTCTCTGCCTTCCTAATACTGTGACCCTTAATGCAGTTCCTCATATTGCAGTGACTCTCAACCATAAATTCATTTATGTTGCTATCTCATAGCTGTAGTTTTGCTACTGTTATGAATAATGATACAAATATCTGTATTTTCCAATGGTCTTAGGCTACCCCAGTGAAAGGGTTGTTCACTTCCAAAAGGGTCACAAACCACAACTTGAGAACTGCTGGTATAAGTGAATGGCTAAAAGGTTTTGAAACAGCTAATGTTATACAATGTATACAAAGACCTCAAGATTAAAAGTGCATTTATGATGAAGTATTTCCTAAAATATGCAGGTATTTTGTGGTAGATGATTTTGACTAATGGTAGTTTTTATAAAGTCTGCATTCTATCATGTCAGTAAGTCTATTTCATCAATTACATTTAGCCAACATTCTTGATCTGTTACAACTTTTTGGTCCTCATTCTTACTATGGTTTCTTAACTTTCTAGTCATAGTTTACTAATTGCAGTAAGTCACCTTCTTCTATAATCAGCCAATGGAGGTTCTGAAGAGAGCAATTGATGATAGAGACTTTTCATGCCATTTAATTGTTTAAAAATCTTTCAATGTCTTTGTGTTGCATACTGAGCACTGAAGGCCTTGGGCACCTTCTTATGTAGTTATTGACAATGAGATACATTTATGGTGTTAAACGCAAACTCTGCTATTCCAACACACCATGAATTTTATGCATGATGCCCAATGTACCAATGAGCTCTTCATTTCCTATTGAGAATACTTATTTATTCTTCCAAATTGTATTTATTGTCTCAAAATCTCCCTTCAGTCCCAAACAAAGATGACTACTTCTTTCTCTATGCTAATAATATGCAGATTTACAAAAATACACCATGTGTGTCTGTTTTGTGTCACATAATATGAGCTCCTTGGAGGTAGGATCTGGCATTTTTGTATCTCCTTGTGGTCCCTTAGAACATGACAAGTACAAGAAATGCTCCGACAGTTGTTAGACAGCCAAATGAATGAATTTATTCATTTTATAAATTAAGTAAGCAAACACATTTATTTTAATAATGTGCCCTAAACATAACAGGGACTATGTGAGTATTTGTGGTGATATCTTGCATGTGCAAATAAAGCCTGTCTGAGGGTCAGAGAATGGAGCGTGCCACTAGCTAACTATAGAAGTTTGGAGGTCTGTACAGACATACAGGAAGTGAGGTAGCTGGGCAAAATCAGGATATAAGCAGGGAGAAACAGGAACTCTCTCTCTTGTCTGGTGAGTCACTAAGGAGGTAAGGTGTGCCCTGGCTTGCTCCTTCTCTCCGATCTCCCAGAATTTCCCTTTATATCTCACTCTAGCTCTTTATTATCTAGACCAATTAAGAACTCTGTTTACATTTTGGCACCCAACACAGGGCACAAACCATTGACCCTGAGATTAAGAGTCTCATGCTCTACTGAGTGAGCTAGTTGGGCTATTACTATCTTCTGTGCATCTTCTGTCAGGACTACTTTTCTAGTTGATTTTGTCTTTTAGGTGAATTAAAATGGAGAAATAGCTTTTTTTGTTTGTTTGTTTGTCTGTCTGTCTGCTTGGCTTTTTTTCTGTTTGATTGGTTTTTGAGACAGGGTCTCAGTTTGTAGACATTGCTACAAACTCAATGTAGAGCAGGCAGGCCTCAAACTCATAGGTATCAACCTGCCTCTGCCTCCCAGCTGCTGGGATTAGATGAGTATGCCACAAAGTGTGGCTCAGAAACAACTCCTATATTATCCCCACTCCTCCTAGCACTTAGTATAAGCACTCAGCCTAATCATAGAGTTGCCAAGCATTTTAGATGCCATGACCAAAATCTCTGCTTACCTGTGAGTGGCAGAACCCTGACTACCCTGAGAACCACCTCTCTGTACTATAGATTTATTTACTTCTCCCATCAGCATTCTCAGCCCTTGTCTTTCTACTCTTCTCAAGGATGTTTTTGATTTCTTGTCAATCTGTAACTTAAAAAGTCTATTATTTATTTTATTAAATATGTGAGTGTTTTGCCTGTATGACTGCATACACATCCCATGCATGCTTGATGCCCTCAGAGGTCAGAAGAGGGTGTCAGATTGTCTGGGGCTGGAGTTACAGATGGCTGTGAGCCAGAATATGGGAGCTGGGACTTGGACCCCACTACTCTGCAAGAGCAGCAAGGGCTCTTAACTGTTGAGCCATCTCTCCAGCCCCATGAATTTCAGTTTCTTTGCAATCATATTAGCCTTTTTTGCGAGACTGTCACACTCTTTTGGTATGGATTTATCTTTTTAGATTTATCCCCGAGAAAATAAGTAAAACAGAGTGGCACATCTCTGCTGCTGAACAATGAAGTTTGTTTTTTGTTTTTGTAGTTATATTTTTTTCCTGTGAGACTGAACATTTGTTGACAAATCCATATTGTACTGGCAGGAGCATCTTCAGTAATTTCATGGGTTGTGTAGCAGTTGGTAATAGTGCATGCACGTGGCAGGGAGAATTGTGTAAATATCAATAATAATTATGTTTCGTGTATGCAAATTTCACCAGGTATTTTCAGAAATTAATCTTCCAAGTTACTTTTGTACAATTCAGGGAAATTGGAACATGCATTGAGATAACTGTATGAAAATTTAAAAGCGATCTTTACTCATTTAAATCATATAGCTAAGGTAGTGTTGTAAACAAAAGATTGTAGTTGTTTTTGACACAGCAGCCACGCTGTCAAAACAGAATCAAAAAGATCATGAGAGCTGTACTTTGTTTGTAGACAGCTTGCCAAGGATGGCATTGTTCAGATTATTTTGCTTGACTTAAAACATAATCATTAGTATTTTTCAAAAGTTGTAAGTAATGAAAGAAGTAATAAGACTGTGCCTGCTTGTTCATGCATCTTTCTCTGTCACATGTTAATACTTTCATTTTCAACTTAACCCATTCATCTACCAAACAAACATTAAAGGTGACTGTGGGCCAGGAACTGAGCTAAGTTAAGTTAGGGGGGTGAGATCTTTTGGGCTTGGATCAACATCTCAGTATAGGCCATAATTTACACAGTGTAGCCAAAATGGGTCATGCATTTCTTTCATCAGGTTGGTATTGGCTGATTCTTTCCTTTGGCAATAATTATTTCGTTTACATGTGTAAAGCACTCAGTATCTCCTGCTTTCGTGTGGTTTAAGTAATCAAATTATGGCCTGGGGCTTTAAATGCTAGAAGAAACCCCAGGCTCCTGTAATTTCCTTCAACACTTGCAAGGCTGCTCTCAGGGAAGATATGGAATGGGTGGATAAAAGAAAATAGACAAGGTCTGTCCGCAGGAAGCTGGTGTCACATGGGTTTCTGGAGCAAGGAGTCAGTGAGTACTGTTTGTATTAAAATACTGTAGCTTGCTCTATGGACATCCTGAGGTGCAAGAGTGGGGCTGGGTGTGCGGGTCTTCCTGCAGAAGCCCTTGAGTGTTATTTTGGGGCTGAGTTTTACACAGGGTGATAGAGATTCCCATTGTGGAAATGGGCCAATGCTTTTGACCTTAACTTAACAGCTGTCTGACTATGTCATCTTGATATCCTCCTGTAAAACAGGGAGGGCAGCACAAACTGTAAAAAGACTTTTTGGCTCAGGCTGCAGGTACAGAGGCTCGAGGAGGAAGGATGCATGAACTTGCTACAGGGAAGCTTGTCTGAAAGCCTGACAGTTGTCCAGTAGCTGCCCAGGAGCAGTGGCCACAGTCTGCCTAGTCGGTTTTGTCTCCTTAAATTTGTGACTTAACAATTCGAGCTTTAAATGCCCTGTCCCTAATGGACCAAGAAAACATGTTGCCCCAAGTGGTGGGAGGCAAGGTGACAGAAATGTCATCTGCAAGTGAGGCCTTTGTGTCCTTCTTCTGATAGGTGTTCTTCATCCAAGTGGTATGTCCTTGTCTCTTGCTATCCTGAGATGCTTTCCAGGTGAAAACATGCACTGCCTTTCAAATCAGCTGAGATGTGCCTTTAGGAGAACCCACCTCTGTTCTGAAACAACAGACTAAATATATCCTCACTGCCTTTATTATTATATTGCAAGTCAGGATAATGTTCTAATAGGCTTTGCATAGAGCAACAATAGAACTTGCTCTCAGATTAATTAGTTAGGCGACATTTTCAATGACTGATTTGAGGGAAATAATTTGTTCTCGTTCTAACTGATGATCTCACTTCTGTGTTCCCATACGAAACAATGCATTATGTCTTTCTATATTCTGAGTGCTGTTTCCTTGCTTGCTTCTTGTAGCTACATGTGGGATCCTATGAGTGACACAGTGATGACAGAAGACAAAGCAAGTAGAATGGTAGAGAAAGGAGACAGAGGATGCTGAGAGAGAGGACAGCATCTGCTTATCTATCAATTATTCATTCTATAGTCATCTTGCTTGGTCATTTAGCAATGGCCACTGGCACTGTGCCTGGAGTCATAAAGGCAGGGAACAAGAAGGTGCTTTGTGGCTGAGCATTGGTGGTACATGCCTGTAATCCCAGCATTCAGGAGTTCAAGGTTAGCTTGGTTTACAGAGCTAGTTCCAGGATGGGCTCCAAAGCATTGCAGAGAAACACTGTCTTGACAAACCAAAACCAAAATCAAAAAAACAAAACCAGGAAGGTGCTTTGTGTCTCTGGGTGGCTTAGAAGTGAGGAGAGAAATGGTGTGCAACTGTGGGTTAGTTTTTATTGTTATTATTATTATATATTTTTGTTGATCCTCCCTCAGTTACTCCACTCCCTCATCTCCCTAGCCCACCTCATATTCTACCCTTTTACTCCAGTCTGTCGTTTCCATTGCATGTGTCACCTATGTGCTTGTCTTAATTAGGGCTTCTATTGCTGTGAAGGGACACCATGACCACAGCAACTCTTACAAAGAAAAACATTTCATTGGAGTGGCTCCCTTACAGTTCAGAGGTTCAGTCCATTGTCATCATGGTGAGGAGCATGGCAGTATGCAGGTAGACATGGTGCTGGGTACATCTTGATCCGAAGGCAGCAGAAAGTACCCTAAGTGTCACACTGAGTAAAGCTTGAGCAAAAGAGGCCTCAAAGCCTGTACTCACAGTGACACACTTCCTCCAAAAGGTCATACCTACTTCAAAACAAGCCGCACCTCCTAATAGTGCCACTCCCTTTGAGGGGCATTTTCTTTCAAACCACCACAGTGCTATAACACCACCATCCCCCATACACACACACACACACACACACACACACACACACACACACACAAATTTCTTAAACATTCCTACTCCTTATCCATGGCTTCCTTTCTTGTTTCATTACTGATATCCACATTCATTCCCAATAAACCCACATACAGAAGAATTAGAAACTAGAATCTGCATAGAAAAAAGAACACACAACATTTGTGATCTTGTGTCTAGATTGGTTTGCTTAACATAATAATTTCCAGAGCCATCTATTTTCCTACAAGTTTCATTTCTCTTTATGAAAAAGTAAAATTGCATTGTATTTGTGTACCACTTTTACATATTCATTCATATCTTGATGGGCATCTAGGGTGTTCCATTTTCTTGGTAGTGTGCACCTGGAAGCATTCAACACAGATGTGCACATAGGTGTCTCTGTGGCAGGATACAGAGACGGATGGAAGCTCTCTTGGAGGAGGTTTAACTACTCCAGAGACTCCAGAATGTGGTGAAAGAACTGGTTTAGAGGAACTCTAAAGACTTCCCTGAACAGGAAAAATTAGACCGCATCATGAACACAAGAACCAAGAGATAAAGACCATCCCAGGCTGAGGAAATTACTCCTTTGGTGATTAAAATCTAAGTTGGAGAGAAGTTAGGTCACAGAAACACACAGTTCTATGGAATCTGGGGGAGGGAAACATCACATTTCTCAAAAGAGGTATGCAGAGGAGGAAGTAGTATTTAAAGCAGGCTATGATATTTTACAAGGGGAGCATAGAGCTAGAGGGCAGCACAGATGCAGTGTAAATGATGGCCTTGAGGTAAGAAAGTTCAAGAGGGCTTTAGAGGCTGTGGAGGAGTCAAGTATGCTTAGTTACACGCTTGCTGCAGTAGGCCTGGAAGGTCAGGTGGAGTCAGATGAGGGAGAGTGCTGAATGTTTAGAGCTCTGAACCCGCTCTGTCGTCGAGCAGGAGGCACTGATATTTTGCTTTGGGGGATAAAGGTCCACTCGATTTAATTCCACCAATATTCCCTGAGATCTTGCTCTGAGTCGGATACTCCAGATAGGGTCCAGGGACATAGAAAAAACAAGAAATGTTGATTGCACCCTTGAATCTCTGTAAAAACCTAAATGTCAGGGCTGGGAAGATGGTTCAGTGTGTAAAGGGGGCTTGCTGTACATCATGAGGACCTGACTTTCAATCCCCACCACCTACATTAAAAACTATGGTGTTGCAAGAGTCTGTAGTCTGTAACCTCAGCTTTGTGGAAAGTGCAGTGGAGACAGATTACCGATTTGTTGGCCATTAGCCTAGCTCCAGATTCAGAGAGACACCCTGTTTCACAGGAATAGGGAAGAGAGTGATAGATAGCAGACCAATTTTCTCTTCTGTTCTCTGAACATGTACTCCTCCAACACCTCTGCTACACACACTAAATGCCCAGCTGTACATGAGTCAGTGTCTGTCTGTGTTAGTCTAAAGAGATACCTGAATCCATTCCTTGACATCTCTGTTTCTGCATCTGAATTCAGATTTAGTTTTGGGTAGAGCTTTCCCAAGGCAGTGCACACAGTGTGTCAAAGCAGTGATGGTAAGACCAGGCAGAGAGCAAATGTTAGAGGGCTCAAGTAAGTCATACTTCAGATGAAGGTTGACTTACTTGGGGGGTGGAGAGGGCTGTGCATTGTAGCACAAAGAAACTGAGAAACTTCTTGAGTTTGAACCAAGAGTCCATTGAGAACTTTGCGGGACCTTGTTCAAGTACTTCTTCTCCTAGCTTCTTCTCCCCCTCGGTTAGTCAGGGATCATAACATTAACTTTGAAGGTGGCCAAGACAATTAAGGTGATGTGTTGGAATGTGTGTGGTTGGCATCACCATTTGGCAGGGCCATGTGTGATAAAGCACTGCCATGGTTTTGATTGGCCACATCCTGCTCAGTGAAGGGTAGTCATTTTTGTAGCTCTGGTGAGGACAAGCTTCTTCTATTCCAGTAATGGAAGTGGTTCTAGGCAGGGGATCATGACAGAGGCTTTGATTAATTCTGGCCTTTGAAGTGTATGCTCTGTTTCCCAGGTAAGGGGAACAAATACTCCCCGGCTTGGCTAGCAGAGCCAGCCTCGCACTGGGAGGCTCTACCGGGCTTTGGTTTTCCCATTCCACCAATGAACCCGCCAGCTCAGAGCCAGGAAGAGGCTCTGGCAGCAATCAGAGCTGCAGCTGTGACCAGGCCAGGTTGCCCCATCTCCAGCAAACATTTACAGTGGCTCAGTGCCTGCTGCTCCTGCCCTGACACACAACAAGCTGAGAGCCTGGCCAGCCTGTGGCAGCCAAGACAATGCTGCCAGCATGGCAGCCGAGAGCTGCAAAGGCCCTGATCCAAAGATGGTCTCACCGGAGCTGGAGGCAGCCTTCTCCACTGGCTTCTCTGTGGAGTCAGACTCTCGCTCCCACCTGAGTGAGCCACATTGTGACCCAGTCCCCAGCTCTTCTTGTTTGATGCAGCTCTCAAGGGCAACAGTGATGTAGCAAAGAAACCAGAATACACTAAGGATCCTGGCAGGGACATTCCAAGTGGCAGAATGCTGGCAGCGGAGTGGGGAGGGGGATTCTTGTTTATCCCAGAGAAAAGGTACCTTTGTGATCATTTGAATTTGTTAGCTATGGTGATGGTACAGATTTATTGATGAGGTCTCAGTAGGTAGAGAAGAGGGCAAGGGAGAAAGGGAAAAGGGAAGAGAGGGTGAGAAATCTTTAATTTGTTGATTTTGATAATGATCTTATCCTTTTAAAATTATTTTTAAGGTTGATATAAAAGTCATGGGTTTCGTTATGACATTTCCATACAAATGTAATTATACTTTGTTCCAATTTCTTCCCTTATCCCACTTCTCTTTCTTACAATCACACACACATGCACACACACACACACACACACACACACACACACACACACACACACACACAAACAAAACAAAACAAAAAAAAACCCACCAGGATATGAAGTTGGGAGGGAGAAGGGTGAGGACAATAGGGGCAGTTAGAGGAAGATAATGGCAGATGGACGTGATCAATAAACATTGTGTAACTGCATAAAACATTTGAATAATTAAAAAATATTATTTAAAAATCACCCATCACAGAAAATGTCAAGACAGAAACACAAAGTCACGGAAGCAAAGTTGAGAGGAGATGTAGCCTTACCTACCATGCTGAACTATTTCCACTACAGATAGACACAAAGATGAACAACCTTGAGAGCATGGAGAATAGTAAAAGATGGGGAATACCAGGAAAGGGGGACAGTGGAGAGTTACATTCTGAGAATTCCCGGGGTTAAGACACCAGAGAAATGTATTCTTGAGTTGGATTACAGTTCAGCCTGAAACAACTTCAGACCTTCCAACTAACCTTTAATATATTTTCATAAACCATAAGTTATGTGGTTTATCACTTAATAGTTTATTTAGTTTAGTGTAACAATTATTTCTGATTTTTTTTAGTGGAGCAGATGAAGATTATCTTTGCTTTATCTTCCCTGGTATGAGGCAGAATTGTTTAGCTAACTGACCAAACCATGAAACACCCATTTTTGTAATTAAATAAATTCAGATAAAATTCACATGGCACAAAAAACCATTTAAAAATATGTTGTCTAGGCTGGGCAGTGGTAGCAGATGTCTTTAATCCCAGCACTAGGGAGGCAGAGACAGGCAGATCTCTGCGAGTTCAAGGCCAGTCTGGTCTACAGAGCAAGTTCCAGGACAGGTTCCAAAGCAATACAGAGAAAAATCTCAAAAAATCCAAAACCAAACCCAAACAAAACAACGTGGTGTATGATATATTCACAGTTCTGTGTAGCCACTATCTATCTCTATCTCATTCTGAGTCATTTCTGTCATGGCAAAGTAAACCCCCAAACCAGTCTCCTAGGACAAGACTACAACAAGAGATCAGGGACCAGATAGATGAAACAGAAGAAATTTATTTTGCTGTGGATTTGGAGGCTGGATTCCAAGATTGTTGTGTCAACGTGGTTGGTTTCTTCAGAGGGATATCAGAGGAAGATGTCTTCCAGGTCCCTGTGTGTAGTTGGATGTCTTCTGCCTGTGCCTTCCTGTGTGGCCTTTGCTCTATTCAAGTCTGTGTCCATACTTCCTCCTGAACATCAATTGTATTAGACTAGAGAACATTCTTTTAACTTGATCACTTCTTTAAGGACCCTGTATCCAAGTTTTATGTTCTGGGGTTTGACATGGTTATTTTAATGAACTTGGTAGTGTTTCAGCCTATGAGAATTCCACACTTGGGCACAGTTCTACCCCTACAGTTCCACACTCTGGATACTTCATAACAATGAAATCATGTAACCCATAACTTTTTTTGTATCTGGTTTCTTTCACTGAGTAATGGCTTCATTTTCATGAGTGTATACAGCTCATGGGAATCTTATCAGTTGTTTGTGTTGTACTTTAAAAATATGAGTCTAAAGAGCTACCAAGAGCAACTGCTCCAAAGTTAGAAGATTCTCTTGGGATCCATGAAACTGAATGATATTTGGCAAATAATTTCTAAAAACTAGAGGCAAGAGAACTGATTAAGAAACCACAGAAATAAGTGGAAACAAGGTGGTTTTCGTGGAATGGATGTGGAGAGGGGAAAGCAGATTAAGATGGTATTTCATCATAGTGACTGAAAAATGTGAGCAGCTCTCAAATGCCTAAACATTCTATTTGGAAACATAAAAAGCATGGTGTAAAGATAATAAAACTCACCCATTGCACTATGTCAGTTATAAATCCTCAAAATGTGTATTTAATCAAAGCACATACACTATGCAAGGAATAACTTTACTGTTACTTTTCATTTGGTGGTATGTGTGTGAGATGTATGTGTGTGCAAGTGTTCATGAATGTGTGTATGCGTGTGTGCGTGTGTGCGCATGTGTTGATGAGTGTGTGTGTGGCATATGTCTATGCATGTGTTCATGAACTTGTGTGTGTGTGTGTGTGTGTGTGTGTGTATGTGTATGTGTACATGTGTTGATGAATGTGTGTGTGGTATAAGTCTATGCATGTGTTCATGAACTGGTGTGTGTGTGTGTGTGTGTATATGTGTGTGCATGTATGCACAAGCATATGTGTGTGTGTGTGTATGAGTTTGTGTGTGTGTGTGTGTGTGCACATGCATATGGAAAGTAGAAGCAGACCTTAGATATCATCCTCAATCGATGCTTACCTTATGTTTTCAGTTGAGTTTGAACCAAGAACTCACCAACACCATAATGCTGGCTAGTCAGAGAGCTCCAGTCATCCTCCCCATCTCCAGTTACCTAGCTCTGGGGTGATAAATGTTCTGTTGCAGTGCCTGGCTTTTTACAAGGGTGTTGGGGATCCTAACTCCCAATGCTTGTGCAGCAAGAACTTTTCCCACTGAGTCATCTCCCACAGGATTAACTTTTAGAAAGTTAATACATCCAAGTGCCACCACCCCAGATCACTAGATATCATATTGCAGGGACTCTGGAGACTTTCTTGCCCTGTCGTATCAAATCATTAGCAGTTTAGATCTATTTTTTAAGCTTTATCAAAAGAGAATCAATTTGTCCCCTGTGGTTTACTTTCTTCATATTTTGTGAAAGTAGTCTATCCAATTATTTTGCTGCTGAGGGACTGCCTTTCATTTTGCTACTATTCTATTGGGTGAGTGTACTGCATGCTTCTACTTGGTTTCATTACTGGGTATGGGGTTTGTGCAAGGTTTTGATATTATAACAAAGTGACTGTGAACAGTTTTTGGCTTTGTCTTTTAAGCTCCAGTCTGAACCTCACACTGGCATGAACACATCTGGTCTTCCCTGTGTTGAGAATGAGCCAAGAGAGGAAACCAGGCCATGAGTCCATGTGAGTCAGAAGATTTCTTGTCACAGAGTTCCCATATGGCTGTGTCACTCTGTCCTCTTACACTGTGTTGTTCCACATCCTCTCTGATTCTTGATTCCATCCTACTTTAACTTCACCATACTGGTGGGTGTTGTTTAGTGGCATTTAATTTAATTGCTCTTTGATTGACATTTCCTTTATAAGTTATGATGATGAGCTTTATGTTTGTTTGGTTTTTTTTTTTTTGCATTTGTTCACCGTTTGAATGATGGGAAGTTCCTGATTGTATGCATTGTCCACTTTATTAAGCTTCCATTGATAAAGTTGTATGTATTTAAAATACACAAGACAGTGTTTTGATGCATTGGAACATTGTGAAAAAATTATTACAATGAAGATAAGTAATATATTTATCACCTCAAAAGGGGGTTTGTGTGTGAGTTGAGAATATTCAAAATCAATACTCCTAGCTAATTTCTTGTATATGGAATAGTGTTATTAATTATTGTCACCATGTTACAGTACACTAGCCCTGCAGGACTTCCTCCTCCAATATGACTGAATATTTGTGTTCATTGACAAACATTTTCCCTGTTCCTCTGTTTTACTCTCTGCTTTTGTCATTGGGATATTTTTCAATAGTATGTATGGGTCATGTTTCAGTTTTCTTCATGTGTCTGGCTTGTTTTGCTTAGCATATCTTCTAGATCATCTACCAAATGGGGAGAAATTTTTCTTTTTGTGAGGCAGCTAAATATTCATCAATTATGTATATGTAACTATATTTGTATACATAGCTTCTTCATCCATTTATCAAATAACAAAAATGTTAATTGTTTCCATAACTTCAATATTGTGACTATGATAGATAGTGTAGTTATCTGATAGAATAATTTCATTTCTTTATGCATACATCCAAGATTTCTGGGTCATAGGATAGTTCTGTTTTTAAGTTTTTGAGGAGCTTCCATATGGTTTTCTATAATTTCACCAATTTATATTGCCTTTACTTCACTGCCTCACCAATACACACAATCTCTCTCACACACACACACAAACACACACACACACAATCTTTCACACATAAACACACTCATGCACACACACCACAAACATTTTAAAATATACTTAATCTGATAAGTGATATCTCACTGTATATTTTATTTATACTTCCATGATTAGCGATAACAAGCCATTTGTGAATATGTTTTGCTGTTATTTATCTCCTATTAAGAAATATCTGTTCAGGACTTTGACTCATTGTTAATCAGCCTATTTATTTTTATTGGTTTTGCTGTTATTACATTGTTTAAATCTATACATTTTGGCTATTACTGTTTTTAGAAGTACATTTACAAATATTGTATCATTTTCTGTAGGTTGCCATCTATATTCTATTGACTGCTTTCTTGGCTACCAGAGTTTTTGGTTCAATCCCATTTGTGCTGTTGTTTTTTATGGTGTTTGTTCTAGTTTGCTTCTCTGTAGATACTTAGACTAAAGCAACTTGAGGAAAGGGTTTATTTGGTTTACTCTTTCAGGTTATAATTCATCACTGAGGGAAGTCAGTGTGAAAATTCAAGCAGGAACTGAAATAGAAAACCACATACGGAAGAATGTGGCTTACTGGCTTGTTCAGTGGCTCAAGCTCAGCTATCTTGCTTCCTTCCTCCCTTTTTTTCTGTTTATTTTTTTCTTCTCTTTTCTTTTGCTTTCTGATGAATGTTTTCTCTGTGTAGCCCTGGCTGTCCTGGAACTAGATCTTTACACCAGCCTGGCCTCAAACTCACACAGATACATGTGCCTCTGCTTCCTGAGTGCTAGGATTAAAGGCATGCACCATCATCACCCGGCTCAGCTAGCTTTCTTCTACAGGCTACCTGCTTCTCAATAGATGGTGCTGCCCACACTGAACTAGGACCTCCCACATCCCTAATAAAGGTGGTGTCATACAGATCTGGCCACACGTTAATATAATCTAGGTACTTCCTAAACAAATTTTTCTTCTTCCCAGGTGAGAAAAAAAGGTTGCAGCTTAGTGTTATATATTCAAAGGCATTGCTGAGATTTCTGTTAATGATTTCTCCTTTCTCTTTCTCTCTCTCATGTGTGTTTCTTGTAATTTCACAGTTTTAAGTGTTACTTTTAACTCTTTGTTCCGTTTGAGTTGATTGTTGTGTATGGTGTGAGATAAAAGTCTAATTTCCCTCTGTGTATGGATTGTTTTCATATAAACATTTCTCAAAGAGACTTTTACCCAATGTGTATTCTTGGTACTCTTGTCAAAGATCAATTGACCATGTGTCCTCTATTCTAGTTCTGAGTGTATGTTTTGTTCTATTTGTTCATTGTGTTCTTGGTAGATACTCTTGTCAAAAATCAATTGGCCATATAAGCCATGTGTCTTCTATTCTAATTATAAGAGTATGCTCCATTCCATTTGTTCATCATGTTCTAGGTACTTTTGTCAAAGATCAATTGACTTTATAAGCCATGAGTCCTCTATTCTAATTCTGAGTGTCTGTTCTGTTCATTTTTTAAGTTTTTGGTTTTTATGCCAGTGTAAAGTTTTGTTGATGATAGCTCTGTAATATATTTATGAAATTAGAAAGTCTGATGCCTCTATGTTCTTCTTGCATAACATAGCTTTAACATCTTAACATCTATTATGATTTTGATCTAAAAAATTGCCAAAGGCTCATGTGTTGAAGGCTTAGCTCATAGATGGGAATCTTGAGGAATGACAGGATCATCAGAGTACCAAGTCCATCAATAGTCTAATCAATTAATGAATTTATAGCTAAAAGAGATACTGAGAGGTAGGAATTAGTTGAAAGAAGTAGGTCACTGGGGTCATGCCTTTGAGTGATATAGCTTGTCCCTGTTCTCTCTCCACCTCATTTCCTTTCCTTCTCCAGCTTTCGTATTGCCTTCCCGGTTGTCATTAGATTAGCAGTTTTCTCTGCCACACACTTATGATGCCATTATATTTTGCCTCGCCTCAGATTAAAGTAGTATAACCAGCTGGCCAGGGGTTGAAATCTCTGAAACTGTGAATTAAAGCAAAGCCTTCTTCCTTTGAATTGATTTCCCCAGGTATTTTTTTTTCCATAGTGATGAAAAACTGATAAACATCAGTTCTTTTTATATTCAATGTAAATTTTAGGAATGGTTTTTCTTATTTATGTGAAAAATTCCAGTGGGAGGTTGGTTAGGGTTTTCTTGAATCTGTCAGTCATTTAGGATTCCATAGATAGTTTAACAATATTAATTCTTTCAATTTACAAACATGACATACCTTTCCATTTTGTCTGTGTGATCTTTAATTTCCTTCAGCAATCATTTATAACTTCCAATATATGTCTATCACCTCTTTGGTTAAATTTATTCTCATGAATTTTATTTGTTTTATTTTCAATTTTGTTGCCATTTTGGTTGGGATTAATCTTTTGTTTTTTATCTGGTCATTTTTTTTTGTATATAGAAATGGAATTTTTTTTATATGTTATTACTATAGTCTACAAATTCCCTGAATTCACTTATTTCTTCTAGCAGACATAAACACTGTATCTTTAGAGGTCTCTACACATTTTATTATATAATCCTTGATCATATAATTTTCTTTTTAAATTTAGAAGTTTACTGATTTTTCCTATAGAATTGTTCTGGTCAGGATGACCAGAACTATTCTTGTGTCAGCCAGTTTTATCATCACTGTGACCAAATACCTAGTAGAAAAACACCAATGTTTCAAGCTCTTAATTAAAATTATTCACCAAAATTCACTCCTTGTTACTTTGACACCCAAGCACACCCCCATAAACCATAACATTCTACCATTTAATCTGGTCAGTTGTCTATCTTACAACACAGAGTGCATTTCTTTCATGCTGAGTCCACATAATCTTTCTTAACAGTTTTATGTTGTTCAAAAGCTCACATTCAGCATCCTCTTTGAGACTTAAGGAAACTGTTAGCACGAAGCCCTTCTATAGATCAGAAAGTGGATTGCATAACTCAATATGCAATAACCCAAGTAAACATTCTGGGAAAGGGGGAGTATCAAAGATGCATTGGGCCAGAACAGAATAAAAAAAGAAGATAAGAAACTAACTTCTGTTGCTCCATGTCCCATATCTGGGTCACCTGGTGGCATGAGCTCTCAAGTCCCTTCACAACTCTACTTCTATGGCCTTATTGACTGTAGTCCATGTGGCTTACTTGGCTTCTCTCTTGTGCTGGCTTTGTTCTTTTTCTTCAGTTGATACTCCACATCCTTGGTACCTCCAACTTAGTGTGGTCTATACTGCACTTCAGTCCTCCAAACTCCCACCAGAATGACCCAGTAAGGTCTGCTTATAGCATTCTAGGCTATATCTAGCCTAAATCTCCAATGTCCTCTGACTAACCCATTCTGGTAGTTTTGAGCTGTATGTTCAGGTAATCATACCCATGACCCTATTGTTCTGGTATTGATTTTCGGCATTGATCACATCTAGTGGATGACAAAATACCGGAAGGAAGATTGGTTTTTTGTTTTT
The DNA here is from genome assembly GCA_030556225.1 of Cricetiscus sungorus. Lineage (NCBI taxonomy): Eukaryota > Metazoa > Chordata > Mammalia > Rodentia > Cricetidae > Cricetiscus > Cricetiscus sungorus. Next base: position 61,655,053 of record JANBXA010000734.1, on the reverse strand, counting down.
TTTTTTAAGATTTCAGTGGTTTCTGTAATTTGTGGTTGGGTGGGCATGGTGAGTCAATGTATACCATAACAGATAGGAAGCAGAATGGACCAGTGACAAGAAGGGGACAAGACAAGACAGATGTCACAAGGACAGATCCCTAATGACATTCTATCTCCAAGCAGGCGAGTTATGCCATTGTGAAGGTAGAACTCTCGATCTATATTTTTTTTCTGGAAATGCCATAACAGACACATCTGGAATTATGCTATACTAATATCCCAGGTGCTTCTCAATCCAACCCAATCAAGTTGATAATCACAGTGTTGGCTAGTTAAGGCAGTGATGGACATCTTTGCTTTGTAGCAGTTCCTAGTTGGAAGACTTCCAGTTTTTCTTCATAAATTAAATTAGCAATGGGCTTATTATATATAGTTTTTACAGTAGTGAAGTACATTTATCTAATACTTATATTGTTGAAAATATGTGTATTTTTTTCAAGTGTTTCCTTTTTTTCTGTAGAGGGACTGTGAGTTCTTTCTCTCTGTTAATGTCACGTGTCACAATGATTTGTGTATGTTGAACCAATTCTTGTACTCCAGGGACAAATCCTAATTGGTCAAGTTGGATAGTCCTTTTAATGTGTGGCTTTCTATCCTTTCCTTGAGGGTACTTTCTCTCTCTCTCTCTCTCTCTCTCTCTCTCTCTCTCTCTCTCTCTCTCTCTCTCTCTCTCTGTGTGTGTGTGTGTGTGTGTGTGTGTGTGTGTGTGTGTGTGTTACCTTTGTTTGGCTTTGGCCTCAAGGTGCTGCTATCTTTAGATCCTAGTTATGTTCCACTGTCAACTTGACACATCCCAGAGCTTTCTGAGGGATTCTCAGTTGGGGGATTAACTCTATCACACTGGCCTGTGGGTACATCTGTGGGGCATTTCTGTGAGTGATTATTGATGTAGGAGGGCCAAGCCCATTTTGGGCAATGCTATCCCTGGACAAGTGGACCTGGGCTGATAAAGAAAGGTAGGTAAATGTGTACCAAGAACAAGCCAGAAAGAATTCTTCCATGATCTCTGCCCCAAGTGCCTTCCTGTCTTGAGTTCCTTCTCTGACTTTCCTCAATGATGGACAATTATCTGTGAAATGAAATAAACCCTTTCCCTACCACATTGCTTTTGATTGTGCTGATAACCTCAGTAACAGAATGCAAACTATATCACTTCATAAATGCACCTGCAACCGTTTCTTCTTTAATTAATTAATTAATCAGTTTTATAATATAAGGTTTTTATTTATTCTTCTTTGAAGTTTTTATATATGTATACTGTGTATTTTAATCACATTCATTCTCCCCCCCTCTCCCTCTTATTTTGGAAGCTTTGTTTTTTGAAATAGGGTTTTCCTGTGTAACAGTTATGGCTGTCCTGGAACCCACTTTGTAAACCAGGCTGGCTTTGAACTCACAGAAATCCACCTGTCCCTGACTCTGTCCTGGGATTAAAGGTGTGTACCACCACTTCCAGGCTTGGAAGATTTTTTTTTTTTAATGCTAGGCTTTACTGGTTATTTTGGTCTTTACACAATTCTTATGTGAGTCATTTATCATACATTCTCACATTTTAAAATATTCATTATATTTTTTCATTCTGGAACATGTTATTTAATTTACAGGAGTTAAAACTTTGAAAGACCCTAATTTGTCATTTTTCTTTTATAATTAATACTATTAATTTTCAGTTTAAAATAATACTCGCCTATTTCAAACTCATGAAAATATTCTGTAAGTGCTTCTAAAATTTTTATTGGTATAACTTTCATATTAGCCTAGGGTCTATCTAGAATTAATTTCTACTGAGGGTACAGGTAGATAGTGTGTCTCTTTGTTTTCCATAAAAATATGTGATAAGCCATTTCATTCACAGAGGAGATTATATCTTCCCTTAGCTGTGGCTCCCTTGTCATACTTTTGAGGTTGCATGGTGTAGTTCTGTATCTGTGTACTATTGTTCCAGACTACTTAACTAGTTTTTTTTTTCGCATATTTTCACAACAAAATAGCTCTCATACCAGATTCCTAAAGCAGATCCAATGCCTGCTCAGGTAGGTCTGAAGGCTTCCTTCTTTATGATTATTTTTGCTATTCCAAACTAAAATTTTATTCCCAAAGAAATCTTAGATTATTTTGTGTATTTCCTCCAGAGAGATCATTAACCTTTTGATAAAAACCAAGTTTGTTTGTTTGATTGTGTGAGTGATGAGTGGTTTTAATATGGCTTTCTTATATTGGTGACTTATACAGATTGGTGTTTTACTGCTGTGCCAACCTCTAATTCTCAAAACAAATCAGTTCAATCATGACACACCATTCTTCTGACATAGATTTGGTAATGAATTGTTCAGTATTTCTGTATATATGTTCATAGGGAAATTGGTTGCGATCTTCATTTTTTTTGTGATGGGCTACTCATGTTTTTTGCTGGATTCATGAAACAAGTTGCAAATATTTCATTTATTTCTATTTTTCTGACTTAAAATTAAATATAAGATTGGTAGTAATATTTAAATGTTCAAAGAATGTGACATATCACAAGTCTGGAGGTATTCTATTGACTATTCTTTTTTTCTTGTTCATTCATTTATTTTGTGTATGTGTGTGAGTGTTATCAGTACATATGTACCTTGGAGCACACATGGAGGTTTGGGGACATTTGGAGTTAGTTCTTTCCTTCCTCTATGTGGGTCCCAGAGGTGTAATTCAAATCATCAGACTTGCCAGCAGGAACCTTTGCTTTCTTGGCAATCTCCTCCACCCACAAATTTACTTCTTTACTTCAAACAAAAGCTATTCAACTTTTTAATAATTTTCTTTCAGCCAATTTTGACAAGTTGGATTGTTATTGGTATTTGCCAGCTTTATTAGATATTTAAACACTACAAACTCCTTCATGTAAATATATTTTTAATGTCTATAAATATGTAATTCTGTTCTCCTTTATTTCTAGTGGGTAATATCTTTATTAATATTTGCTTTTTCTCTCTATCCCAGGCTGATTGAGAACTTATCTTGTAGCCCAGGATTCAAATTCCCTCTCCTCTGCCTCAGTCTCCCAACTGTTGGGAATACAGACATGAGATACTATATGCAGTTTGTCTTACTAATCTTGCCATGACTTTCTCAGCCTTAGTAACATTTCACAAAGAAATGTGTTCTCACTTCCCTGTTGCTTGTTTAATGTATAGTCTATTAATTTATGATCTTGTTTAATTGTTTTCTTTCTCTGATTTCTTGAGTGAGATACTAATAATTTTCACTTTCTTCTTTTCTATTACACACATTTAAGAAAATAACTTCCATCCCTACAACTTCATATACTTTTCTTAATTTCTACTCTCATTGTTTTCATTACCATATTTCTTTAAAACAAATTTACACATATTTACATTAGTTAGAAAGGCATTATTTAAAATACAAGCATTGGGAGATTTTCTGATTACATTTTACCATTACTTCTAGTATATTTTCATTCTAATGATGTAATCTTCCAACTTATTTTAATTATTTGGCATTTATTGAGGCTTTCTTTGGGGTTCATTATATGGTTAATTATGCCAAATATTTCACAGCCTTTGAAAAGATGTGTGATGTGAGTTAGTGGTGCTGTTTTTTCTGTTTATAAGTTAAATTTGTTTCATTTATTATTCAGCTAGAAGTCTTATTGACATTTTCCCATTTGTTTAATTAGTCGCAAAAAGTAATGTTATATCACTATAAAGTGTAATCCTGAATTTCTGTTAAAGATGTTGATTTTAAATTTTTCTTTGTTACCATTAATAGAGTCAACATTGTTAGGTTAATATTTACAAGGTTTGTGTTTGTGTCTTCGCTCTTTACTTTTGACCTTTAACTGTTCGGAGTTCTTATGTTAATAAGTACCATACAGTCCGTTTTTCTCTGCATTAAAGTTTAATCTAATTCCATTTAATATAGCTGTGGATATAAATATAAATTTGCCTACAGTTTTTGAAAATGTACTCTTATTTTTAATTGCCACATTGCATGTTTATATGCTTATGGAATATTTGTGTGGCATTTCAACATGTGCAATGACCAGGTCAGATCAATTGGCACATCTGTCACCTCAGGCATTTATCATTTCTTTGTGTAAGGAACGCTTAAAATGCTAATGGCTCTTTTCAAACATTTAATTAACTATTGTCAGCTATAGCTATTCTGTCATGATCCTGAACATTTTAGAACTATTGTAATGACTTTGGATACTTTCATACATGGTTTTAGTGGCCCTGTGAGCTCAATGCTCCAGAGTATAAATCTAGAAATGAAAGTTCTGAGTCTTAGGGCAGGCATAGTATAATGCATATTAACTGCCACTTTTTCAAGCTTATGTATCAATTTGCTTTTCTACTTGCTGCATATGAATTTTTCACTCATATTCCATCCTTTGAAGTCAGGTTTTCCTTCTTAAATTTTATCATTTTATAATGTATGATATTTTACTGTGATTTTAGGATTTATTACTCGTGTGTGTGTGTGTGTGTGTGTGTGTGTGTGTGTGTGTGTGTGTGTGTGTATGTGTGTGTGTGTACGCGCTTCAGAGGCCAGGAGAGGGCATTGGATCTCCAAAAGATGGAGTTACAGGCAGTTGAGAGCCACCTGACATATGTTCTATTCTGCCCTCCAGCAGTATGCAACCCTTTCACAGGCCCCAAACAGTGAGGTCAACTGTTCATCAACTGGAATGTCTAATACTTTGAGCCCACATTTTCTCTCTATAAGTTGATTATCTCTGGTATTTTGTTATTTTTGACAGAACTAATACAGTTACCTAAGGTTTCACATTTCTTAAGAATGTTTAAAAAATGTTCAATCATTTGCCTAATTTTATTTACTATGCTTTTATCTTCTTAATTGGTATAATGGTACAAATGTGTTCATTTATTCTGGAGTATTTTAATGAAAGCCACCCAGACTGTTTTCTACCAATGAGGGACATTTTTCCTAGGCAGTTCTTTGCTTTCATCTCTTTTTATTATACCATTGACTTTTGGATTTTTTTTGTTTCTTTGGAGAAATAATTATAAATCTTATGTTGATTTTTAAATTAACAAATTTATCTTCATTTACACACTTTGAAAAATTTTTACTATTTGTATTTTCCCTACTTTTTTATTAGTTCTTTGAGAATTTCACAAATTTGTATGATTGTATTTGCTCCCTCTCCCAACTCCTCCTAGATCCATTCCCAACCCAGTCTCCTTTAAGTCCCTATTTTTTGTCTATTTTTAATCCATCAAGTCTAATTTGTTATATGTATATACTGCTGGATGTGTGGCCTTCCACTGGAATGTGATCTACCAGAGGCCATACCCATAAAGAAAACTGGGTCCTTCTCTCCCAGAAGACATCAAATGCCAATAGTTCTCCAGCTAATGGTGGGAATTTGCACCTCTCTCTACTCTTCATGCTGGGAGTTTGTCTAGCTTGAGCTTGTATGGGTCTTGTGCATTCTGTCATAACAACAATGTGTTTATATGTGTAGACACATTGCTGTTTCTGGAAAACACTGTTTTCATGCTGTCAACTACCATCTATGGATCTTAAAATCTCTCTGCCCCTTCTTCTGCAATGAACCCTTGGTGGTGTGGAGTATGTGATGCAGATGACATTTTTAGGATTGAGCATTCTACAGCCTCTCATTTGTACACATGTGTTCATGATCATCTATTGCAAAAAGAAGCTTCTTTGATGAGGGTTAAGATATAAATTAATCTATGGTGTAACAAGTCATTTACGATTCAGTTTAATACTAAGCTCAGACAGCATCTGATCTATAGAGCTACATAGCCTTAGTTCTAGTAATTGTGTCAGGTGTTGATTTCACTTTAGGAAATAAACCTTGAATCCAATTAGAAAGCAGATGGCTACCGCTATGACATCCATGCCATTATTACAGTCTTAGGAATGTTGTGCTAAATCAATTCACAGCTGAGTAAGACTGATGGTTACTTTTCTCATTTGGTATCATACATGGCATCTTATTATTATTATTTTAATTTAAATTTTAGCTTTTTATTAATGGCTCAAGTAAATGTAAGCATTTAAATAATGAAAATAATCAAGGCCTTTTTTCTCCCTGTCAAACTACTTGATGTCTATATTAATAAATGGCATCTTCTAGCAGTATGAAAGCTAGTCAGTAAGGATGAAGCTTCCAGGTCAGCTTATACTCGTTTCTCCATATTCTGTGATTCAAGTGTATGAACAGAGTCTTACTGTCAAGTAATGGATGGTAACCAAGAACGATGTTAGTAGTCTGCAATATTTAAGGGTTGAGAACTCCAAAAGAAGTAACTAATTTCTGGTTCTGACTGTGATATCTAGAACAAATAGATCTACCACAGAGATCCAGCTGCACTACTCTTGGGCATATACTCAAGAGTAATATATTTGTGTTAGGGACTCTATCATACTATAGAGATATAGACTCATCAATGTTCACTGCTCCCATGTTCACAATAGTCAGGAAATGAAAACAACCTAAGTGTCCATCAACTGATGAATGGATAATGAAAAAGTAGTGTTTTTGTACATGGAGTGTTATTCAACTGTTAAAAATAGAATTATGGCATTCATAGATAAATGGATAGACTGGAAACAACCATTCCCATTGAGGTGACACAAACATAGAAAGATAAATATCACATGCTTTCTCTCACTGGTGGGTGTTAGCTTTGAATCTTCAGATATGTGTATCTTAGGGTTTCTATTGCTGTGAAGAGACACTATGACCACCACAACTCTTATTACATTTCAGAGGTTTAACCATTATCATCATTGGTGGGGAGCATGGAGGTGTGCAAAGAGACATGGTGCTGGAGAAGGAGCTGCTACATGTTGATACACAGGCAACAGGAAGTAGACTTAGACACTGGGCAGTATCTTGAGCATACATGAGACCTCCTCATGCTTCCGCAGTGTCACACTTCCTCCAACGACACCATACCTACTCCAACAAGGCCACACCTCCTAACAGCACCACTCCCTTTGGGGGACATTTTCTTTCAAATCACCACAATGTGTGTTTTATTTGGAATACTCATGGATATCAGCAAATTAATAAAGGGCCATGGTGGAATGGAGGTGAACTTCTGAAGGAATAAAAATAGGTTGTAGTTGTATAAAAGGGAATAATGAAGCAAGAAGGGTAAAATGGAGTGGGGAAATGTAGGGCTCAGTAGAGGAAGAAATAGGAATAATAATTAACATTAAAGACTTTTCAAAAAAGTCATATGGAAACCCATTACTGTAGAATCTTTCCAAATACATACATGCATGTATAAAACATATTTAAACAGAGTTCTTTTATTTTTCCGTGTGTGTGTGTGTGTGTGTGTGTGTATGTATGTATGTATATATATATACACATATGCATATATATGTGCATATGTATGTATATATATACACATATGCATATATATGTGTGTGTGTGTGTGTGTGTGTGTGTGTGTGTGTGTGTGTGTGATGTGGGTGGGAATGCAGGCATGCCATACTTCACATGTAGAGGTCAGAAGTCCATTCTTGACTTCTCTTTGTTTGATGTGGGATCTCTTGCTGCTCAGTGTTGCATACATCAGGCTGTCTGGCCCGTTAATTTCCAAAGTCTCCAATTAGCTTCGTTTCCTCTTGCTGTGATAAAACACTCTGATGGAGACAACTTTAGGGACAAAGAGTTTATTTCAGCTCACAGCTTGGTGAATAGCCACCCACAGTAGGCAGGTCTTCCCACCTCAGTTAAGACCATCATGATAATGCCCTACAGGCAGGGGCAGAGGCCCATCTCCAAGGTGGTTGGTCCTAAAGTTTTGTCAAGTTGATTGTTAATACCAAACACCATACATGGCAAGCACTTTCTCCACAGAGCTCTCTCCACAGCACTCATTCTATTTTGTTTTCCATTGGTTTTAAATTGAGAGGCTTCAAGTGTAGATTTCTTCTCTTATTCAAAAATTCTCCAATATTTCTTGAAAAGGTAATTTAATTATTTAACCTGTTTTGAAATATATGTATATATATACATATGTATACATATATATGTATATATGAATTATCTTTTTGAATTTTGTTTTTGTCTGGTTCTTTCTCACCTTTTCCTCTCCCTGGGAATTAAATGTATATCACACATTTTCACTATGCCTTGAATGTTTCTTATCCTGAATTATGTGTTTTCTAGTCTTTTGCTTTGTTGAGACAGGGCTATGCTTATATGGCCCTCTGGACTCAGCCTCCTAGATGTTGGGACTATAAGCATGTCCCACTGCTTCCAGCCCTTCACATCCTTCCCCAATATTGTTTGGTCACCAATTTTCTAACCTAATAATTCTCTTTTTTATCTGTCAAACTAACTTTTCAACAAATTTTTAGTTTTCATTGCTGCACTATTTTCATCACCAGACTTACTACAGGACATTTTTTTTTAAAAAATGTAGCTTCAACATACCTTATGAAATCTTCCACCTTGACTTACATTTTCTTGAATTTGTCCATATAATTCTGTACCTGGAAAGCTATGTGATTTGGTAAGCCATGGGTGCATTTGCTTGTCTACTAATTTTTGGTATAATTTTTGGTGTATCAGACTTATAAATAAATGATTTTGGATGGGCAATATGGCTCAGTGGTTAAAGTGATTGCTACCACACATGTGGGAGGACCGGAGTTCTAATCCTCATCATATATGTAAAGCTGACTGATGTAGCACACACTGGCAATGTCAGTGTTCTCATAGCAAGATGGGAAGTGGAGACAAGTGAGTTCCCCAAAATGGACCAGCTAGCCTTGTAAATGCAGCAGTGAACAATAAAGGAAACAGGTCTCAAACATTTTGGAAGACATGATGGCAGCCAAGGAGTTCCACACATGTCCCATGGCAATTCCCCTGTCCACACTTATATAAATGCTCTCTCTCTCTCTCTCTCTCTCTCTCTCTCTCTCTCTCTCTGTCTCTCTCCACACACACACATATGGTGAGAGAGAGAGAGAGAGAGAGAGAGAGAGAGAGAGAGAGAGAGAGAGAGAATTCTAGAAAAACTGAATTTCAATACTTTACATAAAAACAGTAGCTCAAAGTTTCCCTTAATTGGAGCAATTCTTCCTGAGCAGGACACCCTAAGTCCATCAAAAGGATGCTTTGTGAAATTGGGCTACCAGTTGGAAAAATCCATTCTATCTCTTGCTTCTCCCTACCTCAAGATGTAATTTTCCAGTGTTATCAATGTAAAGTCTAAAGTATCTTGGTACGTCTGTCCAAAATTCATTTTTTTCTCTTACTATTTTTAAAACTTTGATTTTTTAAAAAGGAGATTTTCTACTTATTTCTCCCCATGCTTAGCTTAAGGAATTAGTAGATATTTTGATGTAAAAGTTGGCATGACTCTTCAGTAGAGTCTCCTGTGATTATATTAGAAGATCCAAACTACATTTTTATATTTATCTTTCAGTTAAGACTCCTTGCTTGAGTTTTTGCCTATTTACTTTTTTAAAAAAATTAATAATTTATTTTTACCAATACTGTTATTTTTGGATTTTTAACCTTTTATTAAACAGACTGTTTTCTTATATAATATAATCTGAATATAGTTTCCCCTTGCTATATCCATTCCAGTTCATCCCCACCTTCTTTACCATCTGGATCCAATCCCTTTCTGTCTCTCACCAGAAAAAAAGCAAGCAACAAGAAAAAAAAATAAATTGTAATAAGATAAAAACTATCATGTTGACCTAGGACAAGCAAGCCAATAGAAAAATAAAAGAGTCCCAAGAGAAGGCACACAAACTGGTTAGGCACCAAGTTACACACTCAGGAGTCCCATAAAAGTACTAAGCTGAGAGCTATAGTATATATGAAGAGGGCCTGGTGCAAATCCATGCAGGCCCCATGATTGCTGCTTTGGTCTCTGAGAGTTCCCACAAACTTTGCATAGTTGATTCAGAGGGTCTTGTTCTTGTGGTGTCCTCTGAGCTATGAAGGAGGGGATTTGATTAAGAAATCTCACTTAGAGTTGTGTGTTCCAAGACCTCTCTCTATGTAATGTCTGGCTGAGGGTCCCTGTATTTATTTCCATGTGCTGCAGGAGGAAGCCTCTCTAATGATGTCTTGATAAACCATCAATCTATGAGTCTCTTATTGTAGTGCTTTTTTGTTTTCGGTAGTATTTGGTTTTATTGTAGGTCTCTGGTCTCTTGTTCTTGGTCAGTCAAGCACTGCCAGTTATGGGTTTTATCTCATGGAATGAGTCTTAAGTCAAATCAACATTGGTTTCCCCCACAAGAGTTGTGCTAGCATTGCCTTAACATATTTTGAAGGCATGACAGACTGTAGATCAAAAGTTATGTGGTTGGGTTAGTGTTTATGTTTCTCTTTGTTAGTCTGCAGAATACATTCCTATACCAAGGATACTAGAATGTAAGGGTAAAATTTTCTACGTACCAGCTTGACCATTCCATGTGCAATGAGATGTGTGGATATTGTCATTAGCAATGGGGCCTTGCTGTCAGTTTGTGGACAGAAAGCTATTGTCTTCACAACAGCCTGGGTTGTTTGGAGATTGCAATGGGAACCGTTTGGCCAACAACTCAATTGGATGAAACCAGTCCCTGTACTAGGAGTTTTATTTGGTGACAAGGAATGGCCAGTTGGGACTCCACTTCTCTCATTGTTTGGAGACTTCATTAGGATTGCCTTCATATATTATAGGCAGTTTCCACTGCATTAGCTCTCCATACTACCCCCAAATACCCTTTAATTATAGAGGTTTCTCCCTGCATTCCTTCATTCCCTCCCTCAAGCCCACCTCCCTGCTTTCCCACATGATCCTTTTATGCTCATCTCCCCTCCAGTCCACCCACTAAATCTATCCTATTTCCTCCTTTCAGCAATATCCATGTGCTCCCTGCCTCCCAAGTCCTCTATGCCTTACCTTTCTGGATCTATGGATTCTAACTTGGCTATCATTTATTTAATGACTAATAGGCTAATATCTACTCTTATCAATAGATAGGTCATCTAGGCAAAAATTAACAGAGGAATGCTAGAGCCAAAAAGACATTATAAACCAAATGGACTTATCAGATATTTATGGAACATTTCACCAAACATAAAAGGTATAGATTCTTCTCTGTACCTGATGGAACTTTTTCCAACATTGACCACATACGCATACACAAAGCAAGTCCTAGCAGATACAAGAGAATTGAAATAATCCCCCTGCTTCTTATCAATACACCACAGATTGAAGCTGAATAATCAACAACCAAAGAAACAACATAAACTGAAAACCCATGAAAACTGAACAACTCTACTAAATAAAACACTGGTCAAGATAGAAATTAAGAAAGAAATTGAAGACTCTAGAATTTGAATGAAAATTAATACACATCTTATCCAAACTTATGGGACACAATGAAGGTGTTTTTAAGAGGGAAGTTCATAGCACTAAGTGCTTACATAAAAAAAAAAAGATGGAGAGATCTCATATGAGCAACTTAACATCATACCTACAATCTCTAGAACCAAAAGATGAAATTGTACCTAAAAGGGGTAGATGGCAAGAAATAATGAAAGTGAGGACTGAAATCAATAAAATAGAAACAAATAGAACAATACAAAGAATCAATGAAGCAAAGAGTCGGTTCTTTGAGAAAAATCAATAAGATCAACAAACCCTTATCCAAATTAACTAAAAGTCAGAGAGAGAGAGAGAGAGAGAGAGAGAGAGAGAGAGAGAGACAGAGAGAGAGAGACAGAGAGAGAGAGAGAGAGAGAGAGAGAGAGAGAGAGAGAGAGAGAATTCAAATTAACAAAATGAGAAACAAAAAGGGGGACCTAACAACTGACATTGAGGAAATCTAGAGAATTATAAGGACATTGTTTTAAAACCTATACTCTACCAAATCAGAAATTCTAAAAGATGTGGATAATTTTCTCAGAACTATTTTAGTTTTTCTTATGCCAGATATTGAGAGCTACATTAAGGTGAAAGGAAACCAGAATTCTAACTTAACTCTTGATGATTTTGTTTTATCCATGGCTTTGGCCTTTCAGGTCCCAAATAAGAATTTAATGAACTTTCTGATGCCTTCAAACAAACTTCTACACAATATAAGCCACATCTGATTGCTCTTGTTTAGACATCTGGTCTCTGAAAAATTGCTTCCCAAGACTCAAAAGCAGAAGTCCTAAAGTCTAAAAGTGACTTTCATTTGTTTTATCTGGGGGTGTTTAGTGTACATTTGTTGACCAAATAAAGGTACTATTTTTTTTTTTTTTTTTTTTTGGTCATGGCGTTCATTACAGCATTAGAACGCAAATCAATCAGACAGCCCTTTATTGGAAGCAGAGAGCAGCACAATGACCAACCCTACACAGCATTCTTCAAGATAGGTTCTTTACTAGCAAAACTCACTAGAAAATGGATTCCTTGGGGCAGCTTCCCATCCTTCCAGGTGGGTGGGGGAAATTCATTAACTTCCCTGAAGGACACTGTGGGTCACTAGAGATAGAGCCCCTCGGGGGTGCCTTCTTGTTTTTTATAAAGAACATTCTCTTTAGATTTTTTTGAAGTCCTCATTTGTAACTTTCATTTTGCGTTCCCGCAAGGTCATCAAGCCAGCTTCTGTACAGATTGCCTTGACGTCAGCCCAGAGAGGTCGTCCTTGGCCATGATCAAGTCATACAAGGTCACATTGTCAGCCAGGGTCACCCTGCTCGTGTGAATCTGGAAGATGCGCTTCTTGGTCTTTTCGTTAGGCAGGGGGAACTCGATCTTTCTCTCAATACGGCCTGGTCTGATAAATGCTGGATCCAAAGTTTCTATTCGGTTTGTGGCCATGGTAACTTTTACATCTCCCATCTAACTGGTTCAACAGTTCCAACATTGTCTGCTGAATTTCTCTCTCACCTTCAGAGTTTGAATCATATCTTTTGGTCCCAATGGCATCAATTTCATCAATAAGCACAATGGATGGTGCCTGTTCTTCAGCAACTCGGAACAGCTCCTGAACGAGTGGGTCTGTCACCTAGGTACTTCTGAATAAGCTCCAAGCCAACCACTCTCAAGAAAGTGGCTAAAGTTTGGTTTGCAACTGCTTTGGCCAATAACGTTTAACTTTTTCCTGGTGGACCATAGAGAATGACCCCCTTAGGGGACTTTATCCCCATCTCTTCATAATAATCAGGATGGGTAAGAGGAAGCTCCACAGATTCCTTAATTTACTGGATTTGGTTGTCCAGTACCCCAATACCTGCATAGGTTTCCTGGGGTGCCTTCTCTACCTCCATCACTGTGACCAGGGGGGTCTGTGTCATCCATTAGCACCCCTATCACCACATGTATCTTGTGGTTGAGCAGGACTGAACAGCCTGGCTCCAGTAGATCCTTGTCCACAAATGAAAGGATGCTGACGTAATGTTCCAAGCTCACAAATGTGGACACAATGGCGTGACTATCATCAATGACCTCTTCCAAGGTTCCTACAGACATGGGGGTTCCCCGAGATCATCCACTTTCGATCTTTCATCCTCTTGCTTTTCTTCCAACGGTTTCATCTGTTCCTGGTTTCTAATGAACTCTTCCTCCATGAGAAGATAGTCTATTATCCTCTCTAACTTCAGTAACTTCAGGCAGCACTGAGTGTCACCGGGGGCAGTTTGCTGGCAGCGCCTGGTCCCTTTGTTTTCTTCTTCTTTTTCCCCACTCTAGTTGGGACAGGAGTTTCATATTTCTTTTTCTTGTTCTTGTTATCCTTCTTGCCACCCCAGAACCATGGCCACCGCTCTGAATTTGACCCATCTTCCCCTAGTCGTTCGAGCTTCCAGGTACTATTTATAAAATGATGTGTGTGTGTGTGTGTGTGTGTGTGTGTGTGTGTGTGTGTGTGTGTGTGTGTGTGTGTGTTTGTGCCCACGCATGCATTTTACATTTGGCATCAGAATTCTGTTCTTATATAGTAAGTGGGAAAGCCTCATGATTTGTTTTCAAAATCCTGTGTTTTTACAGAGTAAGAACATTGTTTTTTTGGTTTAGCTGTAATACTTGTTTCTCATTCTCCTGGTTTATTAGACAGTTAGGCTTTGTCATTTGGGGGGAAGTTGCTCTATGAATAGATAGACTTTAAATACGTTTAGTTAATAACTTCATTTTTATTATTAAGGCATTTAAACTTGTCACATAAATTTCTCACAAATTTTTAATTATGAGATTTTCGTTGTCTTGACTTTGATTTTATTTTTCATTATTCTTTACAAGAATTTTATTTTTTATATTTTATTCCTTAAAGAGACAATTTCAGATGTTCTTATTCATATACTTTTTCATTTTATTGAATTTGTCTCTATCATTATTGCCCTTTTATACTTCTTTATGATTAAGAGGACTTTTCCTATCATATTGAGCTACATAGTCAGTTTATTTCTTTTGTTTCATATGTGGTGTTAAAAGTAAAGAAAGTCCTAAGTTTTTGTTGGTAGAATATGGCCAGACCCTGTGAACTTTTATATGCAACACTTTTATTTTGGTTGTTTAAAAATCAGGTTTTTGTTTCATTTAAACTTTAAAAGATTTTTTTTTTTACTTCATTAAACTTTTTTTTTTACAAGACTCTTTTTACCTTGCCATGTGATTGGGCTTTTAACAGTATTTCCTTTCTTTGATTCCATTTTATGGCACTCAAGATAGAATTGGCTTGGAAAATCCTAAAATTTAATAAATTCTTCATGAGGGAACTAATGATCTTTAGTAAATGTTTCATAAACCTGTAACATATTACAGTTTTTTTTTGTTTGTTTTTGTTTTTGTAGAATTTGGGCATCAGCAGGTAGCTATAAGGAAAACTGTAATCTTGTAAATTACATATTTATTTTCCTATTGCTAACCTTATATTAATTTATTCTTAATTTATAAATATCTGTGATTCATATATTATAATATGTTAAGGTAAAATTAATTAAATCTATAATTTGTATTTATTTACTTTTACCTACTCCATTTAAATTTTTTCATTTTTTTTAGTTTTGATTTGTGACTTCACACTCTATGTTTAGTGATGTTGTTCATGTTTCCTGGTATTGGATTTCTGACCTTTAAATTTTGATTTGCAAAAAAAAAGATTTTCTTTATGGATATAGTTTTGTTTTCCATGTCAAAGAGTTTCATCACTTGACAAGTGATATATCCCACACATAATTTCTTTATTTTTGTCTTATGTTGTTTTGTATTTTAATAATTTATCTTTCTATTCTGTATGTATTTGTAGAACATTTTAAATTTACTTTTTCTCCAATAATTCAGAATTTTTACAATACATTCCTAAGTAATCAGGGGTTTTCAGAGAAAAACAGAGCTAATACATCTGTGTGTGTGTGTGTGTGTGTGTGTGTGTGTGTGTGTGTGTCAACTTACTATCCATTATTGTTTATCCAATCAATAAAGTTGTTCTATATCAACTAATAATTTATGGTATCATCTTTTTATTCCTTCTTTGATGTCATTTGATAATAAATACATTTATTATTGTATTACTAAATATTCTCTAGTTATACAGCTCTTGGCTACTTTTCAGAATCTTTTCTTTACATTTGTTAATCTATTTGCTTGAGACCACTTATAACATGGATCTTATCTACCTTGTAGATTCTACTCAAAGATCTTTCTATCCATTTTATTCATCAATTCCACAGATAATAATCCAAAGCCAACTCTTTGTTTAGCTTAAAGCAGTCACACAATCTTGCTTTTCTCAATGAAGTTTTATTATTATTCCTTCAGTATTCATCTGTACATTTATTTTACTGTCCATTTTATATTTTGTCCATGGCTTTGAACAAATCACCTTTTCCTTGAATGCAGTGTATACCCAAAAATGATTTTGAACTCCACACCCTCATCTCAGGTTTCCAAGTTTACAGGCACATGCTGCCATGGCCTGCCATCTGTGTAGTTTTATGTTATCTTGCACAGGCCTCACTTCAACAGCAGATGGTGGAGTCTTGTAGGTCAGCATTTGTTTCTAGTTAACCTTGTGGCCCAAATAACAGTAACAAGAGTCCTACCTTTAATTTCTCTTGTTTTATGTTCTTAGAGAATTTCATATAATGTTTTTATTTTAGATCGTGTCTTAGAGTCACCATGACCATGGCAACTCTTATAAAGAAAAGAAAACATGTAATGGAATGGCTTACAGTTTCAGAGGTTTAGTCCATTATCACCATATTGGGACATAGCAGCATGGAGGCATAGTGCTAGAGATGAGAGTCCTACATCTTGATTGGCAGGTAACAGGAAGTAAACTGAAGACCTGGGTGTTGCTTGAGCATATATGAGACCTTAAAGCCCACTTCCACAATGACACACTTACTCCAACAAGGCCACACCTACTCCAACAAAGCTACCTTCCTAATAGTGCCATTCCATATAAGTTTATGGGGGCTAATTACATTCAAACTATCACAAATCATATTCACCCCACTCCCCAATATTTTTTTATGTATTATTCTCACATGTATTTTTCTGTACCTAAACATGCATACATTATAATATTATACAGTGTAGAATATTAATAACATAATAAGCTGATATACTATATACCCTATATTAAACAAATAATACTAGCCTATTCCAAGTTGACCTTGCTTAGGTTGATTTATTTAATTTATTGTGTAATGACTCCTCCAGAACAATGTGATTTAAGTATTTATCTTTCTTTTGGAATGCTCACTTATTCATTGTGTGTGTGTGTGTGTGTGTGTGTGTGTGTGTGTGTGTGCGCATGTGCACACACGCCTGTGTGAATTTATGTGCACTATGGGCATGAAATACCTATGGAAGTCAAAGTGTGTTGGGATATCCTGGAATATGAGTTTCAAGCAGTTGTGAGCAGATGTGTAGGTGCTGAGAATTGAAACTTAAGTTCTCTGCAAGAGAACATTTTTAACCACTGAACACTCTCTATAAGCCCTTATAGGTAGCTATTTTCCTATTCACACAAAAAAAAATGACAGTAGCTTATTATTACTGAGGTCTTTGTATTCTGTAAACTCACCAGAAAATCTGAATTAGCAAATAAAGGATTAGTTTGTTTCTTGAAATCCACTTGGCACCTTCATCAGACAGTAATAATCTTATTTTACATGAGTTTCTGTATAAATATCTTTCTCAATATACCCGTAAATGTATAAGAAGTATATATTTTGTGTATTTCATGACAGTGACCCATATACATGATTCTATATATTTGAATTCAAGGCCAATAGCTCTGCCTCTTAAGTGTGAGTTTCTTCATAAAGCTTGTCACATCCTCTTGAACTTAGGAACAATAAACACTTTAATCCTGTGTTTGATGTCATCTTAAACAGAAATTACACAGAAAAGAGCACAGAAAAGGTGAAAAACAGCACAACATGTACTCTGAAAAGAACAGTTGAGAAGTAGACCAAGAAGACCTAGAGACAACATGGTTTGTGACCTCAGTCAGTAGGATGCAGGCCATCAAAGATTTACCATTTATCAGCAGACAACTGTGGATGTTCCACTAAGGATTGATCTTCATGCTACAGACACATTTTTTGGGAGTAGTGGCAAAATGCCACTACATCAGAAATAATGGATAATGAGGACACACACACACACACACACACACACACACACACATTTTTTGCATGTTTGTGCATGATTATGTGTGTATGTTTTATATGAATGCATATATATGGGACTGTTTATAGTGTGCATATATGCTATATACATTTGTATACCTGTAAATGTATGTATATATTTATATATATGTGTATATGTACATATATTTGTGTATATGTATATACTTATGTGCACTTATAAATGTGTGTATATATGTATGTATGAATACATATATAAATGTGTGTATTGGTACATATGTATATACATATGTGCTTCTATGTCTGTATATATTTATATGTATATATATATGTATGTGTGCATATGTGTGTGTAGTGTATATGTATGATTGTATATGTATGTATGTATGTATGCATATATAGCATAGTTAAATTAAGTCATTTCATTGCATGGTAAACAAAATAAAATAAAAACATTGTATACATGTATGAAAACTTCAGAGAATAAACAAAAACATGATTTAATAAGAGGTATACTTTCTGGCTGTTTTGGAAGCTGTGTTTGCAGAAGTCTGAATATTACCTTCCTCTTTTCCTTCCTCAGTCCCCAGTACTTTTTGCTGTTCTTCTCCATCTTCATATCTTCTTCTTGTCATCTCCACATTTTGGTTGCACCTTTTTTTTCCCCCTAAATGCTTCTTTACTTTTCTCTGCTGTCAAGTGTTCTTGACACAAACAGGCCTTGTTGACTTGGGGAAAATATCTTGGCCTTGATTCTCTTTCTCCCTCTGCATGGTAACAGACCTTCCTCAGATCTGTAATTTGTGGGCTGGTTGATGAGCATAACTCTCAGTCCACATTTTAATTGCTGCCAGTTTTTACCCATTGAAAGAGTGTACAAATGCTGGAAGTTAGATCAATACGCAATGCACTAAGTTCTGAAAAATATACAGGCAATGTAATAAAAAAATATTATTTGGGTTCAAATGAAAACTCACTAGAGATAAATGTTCCATGTTGTTAATTTCACTTTATTTACCAAAATAAATAAAACAAATGGGCATCCATTCTCATGTCCCAGAATTTTATTTGAAATTCTACTGACATGTGGAATCCTAACTTTAGGTGTCATGCACTTTTATTTTTTTAGTGTTATATGTTTTCCTACACCTAACCACCTTCTGTTTTTGCTTTTGTTTTTTTTTTTAATAGACCTATATGTCAGACATTGGCTCAATAGAGTTCATACAAACTACTACTACTTTAACTTTTAAAATAACTCTGCTTCTTCCATACACTCATTGTATAGGTGGGACAACAAAGGCATGGAGACTCCTTCAAAGACACCCAGTTCAACAGATGCAGGATCAAGATTCCACATGGGCGGTCCTACTCCTCAGCCACTGACCCACAAAAACACACCAAATGTCCTCTCCATCACACACCTGGACCTGCTGATGACACTTTTTTTAATGGACTTTTCTTCCCTCTGCCCAGGCTCTTAACACTTGGCTGTAAGGACCAAGTCTCCCAGGTATAACACTCTACCATGCCTCCTTGATTCTTCTTCCTCTTTGTTCTGGGTCCAATGCACTCTCCCCTGAGTGGACAGAAAAGAACAGGATGGGGAGATGAGTAAATATAGAAGTAATGTAGTGTGGCTTGATTTTAAAAAATAAACAATCAATTAATTAGTTATGTTTGTGTCTATGTGTGTGGTGTATGCCCATGTGTGTGTTTTGGGTTTCGACATACAGAAGACAGAGGAGGGCGTTATATGTCCTGGTCTCTGACTCTTTGCCTTGTTTCCTTGATACATGGTCTCTAACTGAACCCAGAGGTAGGCCCTAGGGATCTTCCTGCCTCTGCCTCTGATCACTAGGTTTGGATTCATGCTCAACCATGCTTGTCTTTTCATATGAGTTCTGGGGATTTGGATTCGGGTCTTCATACTCTTACCCATTGAGTTACTCTCCAGTCCCAATGCTGTATCCCTTGATTCTTAACACAGAACAAAAAGTTCTGTCCATCTTCTGTTTGCCAAGGTCCTAAGTCTCTTACTGCAAGTAGCATACTAGAGAAGGAATAGATTTTCCTCATTTCTCTCCTTTCTTCCCCCTCTTCTTCCCCTTTCTTTTCTCTTTCTCTCCTCCATCTCCTCTCTCTAACTCTCCTTCTCCCTCTTTCTTCCCTTTCTCCCCTCTCTTTCCTCTCCCTCTTCCCCTCTCCCTCTCCCTCTCTATCTCACTCTCCCTTTGCCTTCAACAAACAGTGTTTGTCTGCACCATATGCTTAAACCTGGATATATTTTCCTCAGTCCCTCTGTACTTTTCATATGTTGTCATATTATTTCTCATTTTCAGTTCTTTGTAAATTATGTTGATAAAGTTTTGCTAGTCAACAGTTAACATTTCAAGCAGGTACCCTTTCTCTTTCTTTATAGTTTAAGTTCTAAAACCAATCTATCTCTCCTTCTGAGCCTTGAGTGATGTGTTCTTTGATAACATCTTTCACTGGCTCAGTTCAGTCAAGTTGAAACAGGACACATTTCATACAAGACTGCCATTTGCTCTTTCCTTTTAAGAAAACAGGTGGGCTCTGGGTCACCTTTCTTCCTGATCCCTTCATCACTGGCCCTGTGATTGCTCTGTGTTGCATTGTTTGTGCCCTGAAGAGGGAATAGAAGGATGTCAGCAAGGGCCACATCAACACCCTAGCCCAGGGAACTTTATCCACACTGGTGTTTATGACATACTCAGCAGGTATCCTGGATCTTCC
Source organism: Cricetiscus sungorus (assembly GCA_030556225.1). NCBI lineage: Eukaryota > Metazoa > Chordata > Mammalia > Rodentia > Cricetidae > Cricetiscus > Cricetiscus sungorus. The sequence goes on along the minus strand of JANBXA010000734.1, from coordinate 61,634,641 downwards.
TCGACTCTTGCCTTCTGCTGTCCCACACAGGCCATGGAGAAATCTCATCATTTTCTTTAATGCCACTGCTGCAAACTCACATTAGATTGATATCAGCACACCCCACTGTCTGCCTGCGGCCTCACTCCTCCTCCTTCTATTATGGTTTCCCACTGCTCTGGTTTAAATGTTCCAAGTCCAAGCAAGGTTGCTGACAAGTTTCCTGGTTCTTTTAAACAATGTAAGACTTGTTCCTACTTTTCTGTTCCTTTAGCTCTTTTGATGGGAGCCAAGAGAACAGAGAGCATCTGAGAGTACTGTGCTCAAGTACTCTTCTTCCCCTAGTCTCTAACACTGGATTTTGGGCACTGTACTAGCTAATTTCACTTACAAGGTATTATTTCATTCAACAAATAACTCTTGGAGTTACTTATTAATCCCTGTTTTAAAATTCAGTACATTGTACTCATGAGAGTATACCAATACGATCAAGCTTTTATAACCAATTACAAGTAAGGCCCGAGATTAGAACCCACTTTTGACAGTGAAACATGCTTCCTTCCTCCCTCTGTGCTCTCCAGATAGTGACCAGGCTCACAGAAGCAAGTCCAGCCTTCAGCTCCCTTTCTGTTATGTGACATGGGAGACTCAGGTTTTACTTTTGTAAAATGCCAATAGCAGCATAATTTAGTCTCAGAAGTCAAGAGAACACACTCAAATGCCCTTAGAGACAAGGCAGGTGGAATAAGTACTCAGGCAATGTGTGTCAGAACGTGAGATGCAACCAGTGTTTGTGACCGGGAATGTTTGTTCTGGAGATTTCAGATTTGACTGGTACAATCTCACTTGCATGACTGTATGGCCATAAGGACTGACAAAAATTAAAAAAAAAACAAAAAAACAAAAAACCCAGAAATACACAGAAGAAAGGAACGAAAAATGCCAGGTGTTTTCTATGATGATACAACTGAAAGTCTTATAGGCTGTCGGTGGCAGTAAGGGTGACTATGATCACCCTGGAGATAACTCTTTGCCTATATCAACTAAAGTCAAGCACAAGATAGCACTGACGTAGCACCTCCTCTACTGTACCATCATAGTACCAGCAGTTCCCTGTAGTCAGCTTTCCTTCCCCTTGGTTTTCAGGAGCAAGTGCTAGGTCTGAAGTCTATTTTTCTGACATTTATTTCAGTAGAGTTCAGGGCACATTGTCCCATCACTCACTGTGAGCTCAAGGCCAGGGATAGCAAACAGCTTTCACCTCAAAATTTCTCTCCAATCAGTTGATAGTGGTTGCCTGGAGCAGGCTGCTTAGAAGGATTGTGAGACAGTCACACTCACAGGTGGAGCCTGAGGCACTTGCTAAAATAAAAGTCAGCTGGAGCAGAGGCTGGGCTTGTGTGTTGTGTGTGTGTGTGTGTGTGTGTGTGTGTGTGTGTGTGTATGTGTGTGTTGGGGGGGGGACATCTGACACATCAAAGCCAGTCTCTGTGACTCTGCACTTCTCAGCACTGCTCACCTTTCTCCAGGCCTTAGTTTCCCTTCTAGGAGAAAGACAGAAAGACATGTGTTTTGATTTTGAAACTGCCTTCTGGTAGCTCACGAGAAGGATATCCCACTGGTGTGTGGGATCTAATCGCTGAGAGGTTCACAAAACAAAGTAGGAGCAGAGACAGTTAGGCTCCTGAAACTATCTCTGCCTCCCTCAGTGCCCCTCTATAAGCCTGCTCCAGATGATGATGGTGTATGAATTAAGAATTTATACATTTGAGCTGACAGGAGGGTTTTATCTCCCTTCATCTGTGACTATTTTTCTATAGGAAGCTTTAGCAAGCTTTTAAAAACAGAATCTCATTTAGTTACAAGTTTAATGAATTGCCATCTTTATCAAAAGGAGGAAAAAAAAAATCAGGTTACATGAAGTCAAGATGTCAAGAGGGTCTCTAAACAGCAAGAACACTTTTTTTTTTGTTTTTTATTTTTTATTTTTTTTTTACCAAAACAAAAAAAGATGTGGAAGAAGAGAATTGAGATAAGTATGGACTCAACATTGGTGGGTGGCACACTGGAACACGTTTTCCTTTTCTTGGGTCTCCTCCTAGTTGGTAATTGGTTCCTTACAAGTCTCTCTCTCTCTCTCTCTCTCTCTCTCTCTCTCTCTCTCTCTCTCTCTCTCTCCTCCCTTTCTGTCTCTCTCTGTCTCTCTCTCTCTCTCTGTGTGTCTTTAAGTCCCTCAATATACTCCTCCTATATGTTTTTTAGTTTCTCTAAAAGTTCAATTTCTTTCTGTTGTCATTGATGAGGCTTAGTAAAATTTACAACTCATGGCCCAGACCCTCCAGAAGACTGCTTTAATGTCTATGAACTAACTCCTGTCATCGAAACATGAAGAAGTAACTATCCATTTACTTGTGTCATGTGTTGCTTCATATGGTAATCCCAGGGAAATGGAGACCTTGCTAATGGAGGATGTTTACAGCAGATGGACAGTGTGAAATCCATGGGACACTGGGTCTGGAAGGAAGCACAGAGGTCCTGTAAGACACTTTTTTTTTTTTTTTGCTTCAAATGAATGATGCTCATAGCATTAAACAGAACCGACCTCACTAGTAGATGGCAAAGCCCCATTTCCTTGGAAGTACATGGATCGGACATTGCTCTCTTGGCGTTAGGTTGAGCTATGAGTAACATTAACCAGTGGCTGAAGAAGCATGGAAGCTCATTTTCCATAAATTTAAAGGAATCTGGAAGTAGCAGTTGAATACTAGTTAACTGTCTCATCATTGCAAGGAGCCAAAGCTTCCTTTAGCCTCAAATTTGTCTTCCTCAAGGAATGGTTCTCATCTTCTGGGGCAAAAATGGTGGTTTAATGGGCACCATAACCAAGGCAACTCTTATAATAGAAAATATTGAACAGGAGTTGGCATACATTTCAGAGGTTTAGTTCATTATAGTCACGGCAGGAAGCATGGTAGCACATAGGCAGACATAGTTCTAGAGAGGTAGCCAAGAATTGTACATCTGGATCTGCAGGCAGAAGGAAGGAAATGAGACACACTAGGCTTGAATTGAGTATCTGAGACCTCAAAGCTCCCCCCCTCCCAGTGACATACTCCAACACCTACTCTAACAAGGCCAAGGCCACACCCCCTAATAGTGTTGCTGCCTATGAGCCTATGGGGCCATTCTTTTCCCAAACTATCACAAATGCACATACTGGGCTAAATACATCCTAAGATGATTCCCAGACACTGCTATATATTATTGGCACTTCTATTTACATACTATGGGTGGGAATTTAGGCACAATGCTACAAAAAGCTTCAAATGAGTCTGGGAAGCAGTCTTGATTCCCTAGGTAACATGGTGCTATATAACTTTCTTTCAGATTGAAGCAGTCCCACCAGAAGACGGGAAGAACAGTGTGACCTAAGAAGTGAATGCAACTCACAAACTCAGGGGGCTCAGAAAATCCCAGGACACACAGGCCCCTCCCTGTGGTTATATGAAAAATAAGTAAGTGCTGGAAGAGAGGCAGCTCTTCCACAGAGCTGACAACAGACAGGATCTCCAGGGATGCAGCTTTTGCTAGTTACCACCCATTCTGGCAGGGGTGGTGGTAGTGGTGGGGGTGGTGGGGGGGTGGTTCTGTTGTTGTTTGACTCAGCTACCCTTTTTTTCACTCATGTTCCTATAAGTAACCCTACACCTATGCTCTTGTAAATGACCCCAGTAAAAATAGGGATTCACCAAAATAGACTTGGTTGAATTATTTCTTTGTTCTGCTGACAGTGCCTACTCTGGGATAAATAGGTATTTGTGCATGTACCTTCAAGAAAAGTCATGCAACACACGGAACCAGCTGAGCATCAGAAGTTCAGTGCAAAGAAAGAATAGTATGTTGTAGGAGGCCAATTAGTCATCTGTGCTAGAACATTTCACTGCCTAAATGAGAAATTTGAGTGTTTTGTGCCCATGGGTCGTCAAGTCACTGAGTTTTTAACTCATTGTTGCATTTAATATGCAGATTAAGCTTACGATGTGTACACTCTAATTTGTCTCATTTTATAGATGAAGACACTGTTTAGATATTTTCCAAAAGTCGCCTAGCAAATAAGTGGGAAAACCTGAACATGAGCCGTCTTCTAATGTTAAAATCTAGTGCTCATTCTGATTGGTAAAAGCACAGACAAGGGATAAATGATTAGCTGAGTTTTCTGGCCACCAGACTAGTGGGTGATCACAGAGAAGGAACCTGACTTGTCTCCAGGGGCCCTACTGCTTCTGTGGAATTAGAGGTATTTAACATAATCAACTTTATTTTTATATCTCTCTGTTGTTTATCAGTAATGTTCATTTATTAGGACAGCACAGTTTTTTTTCTTTTTGCCACTGAGAAATGAATGCCATGTGCTCAACTTGATGGAGGAAAAGAGGAAGTGGGAAGTAATGAGAGGGGTCATTATTTTATGACCAATGAAACTGTCAGAGTTCAAGACGTTCTATAGCTTCCTCTGTCCCACATCTGAAAATGTAATTCTGGGTGGGGGCTCATGCAGTCATATCAAAGAGTGTAGGAGCAGAATTGAGGTTTTCAGAAGACGAAATTCTACCTATGGATGTGGAGCTCCTGCCCGAGGTCAAGAGTTCCAGTTTGCTCTTCTCACTCACTGCCCTATGGATTTCAAACTCATCCAGCCAGTATCCAGAGCTGTAAATGCTGATTCCATTCAACAAACCCCATAGAATGTGCTTCCTATTCTGTTTCTCTGGAAGAACTCTACAGAAGTCTATGTATAACCACATAGACTCTGTGGAATCCAGTTTTCAGAAGTGGCCTTTCTGTTACACCAGTTCAGAAGGCTCCAGACTTTGCAGTGCATCTGCCCACCAGAATTACACACAGATAGATAATCTAAGAATTCTGTTCTGAGACTGGGGCTCATGTGTCCCAGGCTAGCTTCAAACTTTCTATTTAACTTAAAATGATTCTAAACTCCTTACTCTCCCGTTTTTACTTCCTACATGATAGGATTACAGATATGTGGCATCGTTGCCTGGGTCATACATAAATCTGGGGATCACAATTGAGGCTAAGCAACACTCTACCATCTGAGCCAATCTCCAGCCCCAAAGATGAATCTCTTAGAATGCATTTATTCTTTAAGAACATGTGTTTTCAAGTACCTTTTTTATTTGTAAAATTAGTCATATTTTTCTTTAAATAATTACTTAGGAAGATGTTCGGCCACTCATTTTCCAGCTTCTCCTCCTTCATTTGGTCTTAGAAAAAAACCCTCATTTTTTTCTATTTATAAATAAAAAGACCCTTTTCCCTTTTATCCCTCATCCACAGCAAACATCAGAGTTAATGTCAAGCAATTACAGGCTCTCCTTGAAAAGTCAGGGATGAGCAAAGAAAACTTGCTATCGGTGTTCATCTGTTCACTGCTGTGGTAAACACCTGAGATCATGACACTGGGGAGATGGGAAAAATACATTCTCATCTGTTTAAAAACCACAAAATCTACAGAAAAATGAAGAGGACTGATCAGTTTAGCAAAAGTAACAGGATGAAAGAAAAACCTCAAAAGCTGATAACTTTCTGATCTGCCAGAAATAGCACAGTGTCAAAGTAATTAACAAACCAATGCAATATTAATCGTTAAATCAATATAATATTGAATATCACACAACACAGTATCAAATGGTGATGTGCCAAAGAGTGACCCTTTGAAAGAGGAAGAGAGCTGCAAGCCTTCTGCACTCACAACTTTTGTTCAAAGAAAGTAAATGCAGAAATATACCATGTACCCGAATAGGATGACCCAATAGCAAGCAAGGAATCCTTTAAACATAGTCTCCACCTGATATTAACCTCCAGTATCTTTTGACATTTGATATTAACCTCCAGTATCTTTCTATGACCTCATCTGCAATGTTCCCTGAGCCTTAGGTTCAGGGGTTGTTTTGTAGATGTATCCACTGGCCTGGGCTTCATAACTGCGTTTTTATCCCATAAAATTCCAATGTGACTACCTAAACATGAGCTCGAGAAGAACAACAATGTACATGCTAACATGGAATGGTGGGGGAGCCCATTCATTCGGCCTCACCACTGGACAGACTGGACAAGAACTACAGGCAACTAAAGAATGCTGCCTTAGAGTGGGGCTTGGGGAGTGGATTGTCTTTCCCAGGGAAGAGCACACCAATTTGTTGTTCATTACCAATGGTCAGCCCTGAAAACACACATACAAGGAACATTATACAGACTAAGTAGGTTGTAATTATGTATTTAGGAATATATATGTATGTAAAATGATTAATGTCAAAGGAGGCCATTAATTTGAAAGAGAGCAAGGAGGAGTGTATGGGAGAATTTAGAAGAAGAAAGAGAAGGTGCAAATGATGTGATTAATTATATGATAATCTCAAAACTTAAAAGAAGTAAAATTTTTAAACTGTAATCTCAAAACCCTGCTATACCAATCCATGTTTCAGTGGGGTTGCTTTATGTATATGACAAAGAACATGTAAAATTCATACAACATGCATACATATATGCTGCTTTAGTATGATTTTCATCGTTGTAACTAAATTCTTGGGAGAAATAACTTGAGAAAGAAAAGACAGACCTTGGATCATAAATTCAAATACCTCCATTTGTATTTAGCTCTACTGCTTTGGGCCTAAGGTGAGGGAGCATAGCATGATGGTGGGAGTGTGAGGGACAGAAATGTTCATCTCATAGTAGCCAGGAATGGGAGAGGAAGGAAGAGAGAGGGAAAACAGACAGGCAAACAGACGAATGAAAGAAAAACCAGACAGACAGGTAACTTTTAAAGATGTTTCATCTCATAGTTTCTACAGCCTCCCAATAATACCACTACATTAAAAATTTCATGTAAAGATTGGTTTGTTGATTGGTTCAGAATTCTCAGGATCCAATCACTTTCCCAAAACCCATCACCCATCAGTTTAAGTCCTAAACACATGAACCTCTAAGGAATATCAAATTCAAAGTTTCTCTCTCTCTCTCTCTCTCTCTCTCTCTCTCTCTCTCTCTCTCTCTCTCTCTCTCTCTCTCTCTCTCTCTCTCTCTCTTCAGGACCAAGACAGATTAATATAGATTTTGAGACCACTGTAGGTTCATATGCAATTTTAAGTAATAGATTCAGTGAACCTTTTATTTACTTTCCTCTCATGGAAATGGCTTGAAAACCCCTACAGCTGGAACACCAAATGTTGCATTCAACATACAGGTCCCACATTGCTCTTTTATAGCCATATCCACATTGTATAGAAATTTCCTCTCATCTTTACATCTTGGAAATAACTATTTTTTTTGCATTTCTTTTTTTTTTTATTTCAAGAATGTAATACAAATAGAATCTCAAAATACTCAACCTTTCAGAATTGGTTGTATTCACTGCATATAAACCTCTAGAGATTCATCTAAATTGATATGTGTACTGGTAGCTTTTTCCTTTTTATAGTTGAGGTAGTAATATTCAATTGTGTGTACTACAATTAATCCATTTACTTATTGAAGGCTGCCCAGGTTGTTTAGAGTTTGGCAGTCTTCAAAATAAAACTACTACACACATTCTTGAATAAGTTTTAGTGTGAATGAGAATTTTCTTCTCTTTAAAATAAGGTTCAGAAACATCAGTTATAAAACAGTCACACATTTCTTTATTGATTTTTATGCTTATTTGTTTTCCTTTTTCAAGGCAGGGTCTCAGGTAACCCAAGTTTGCTTTGGACTCACTACTTGACTAAAGATAACGTTGAACTCCCATTTCCAAGTCTCTGGTTCCCAAGTGTTAGCATTAGGGTTGTGCACTATCATGCTTGGCTGGCATATTTATTTTTGAAGACATTGCAAGGTTCTTTTTCAGAATTGCTGTGCTATTCATTTTTCATTTACATAATCAGTGTGATGGACCACTGTCCCTGGATCTTGATAACTTTGATCCTAATTGATTATCAGTGTGTAATGCTACCTATTGCAATTTTAATTTGCCTTTTAACGTCAGATAAGATTGTACATCTTCTCATGTACTTATTAACCATCAATGTTCTCTTTTTGTAAAGTTCCTTCCTACATCTTTTTGCTCATTTCTGACTGCATTATTTGCCTTTTGACATTCCACTAAGTTCTTTATATGCTCTGAGTAGCAGTCCTTTAATGGGTATGCACTTTGCAAACATTTTCCCTCATTCCGAAGTTTTAAAAAAAATCACTTTAACAAGATATTTTGTTTTTCTTTAGAGCAGAGCAAAAGTGTAATTGTGATGGCTCTGAAAAATCTTTTCTTTTTGTGGATCATACTTATGATGTCAGAGAACTCTGCCTTGCCATAAGTTCCAAATATTTTATCCACAAAATTTTATAATTTTTTTTAACATGGAAGCCCTTTATTAAGTTTGAATTTATCTTATATAATACAATATATAATTTCTAAGCTGAGGGTCTTCATTTCTTATTTTTTTTATTAATTAGCTTTTATCTTTAGAAGTAAATTATTCTATCATTTTAGTAAGAAAACCAGGGTATGGGGATGATGGCTCAGTAGTAAAATGCTTATTACTTGAGTTCAGATCCATAGCTCCCATGTAAAAAACTGTGTGAAGAGTTCATGCCTACAATCCTAGGGCTGGGCTGCTGGCCAGCCAGGGTTGCTAACTCAGTAAACTCCACGTTCAATGAGAGACTCTTTCTTAAACAGTAAGGTGGAAGGAAAGGAAGAAAGACATCCAGTTTTGACTTCTGGCTTCCACCTGCTTGCACATATATGAACATGTACACACATATACACTACATACACACGCATACACATATATACAACACATGCACACACTACAGATGCACATACACAGTTATTCTTTTCATATTTCCTTGCTTTAATATCTTTGTGGAAAGAAACCAAGTATGCATCTGTTTTGGAGTTCTTTGTCATTTTGTTGACCTATCTGTCCATCCCTCCTAAAATGCCACACAGTCTTGGTAACAATAGATAGGAAGTAAATCTTGAAATCAGGTAGATGGTTTCATTGGTTCCCTCATTTTATTATTACTGTCCAAAAGTATTTTAGTTTTTCTAGTTCTTTTGAGTCTCCAAACACATTTGAGACTAATCTCAAACTCACTTGGAGTTTGATGTGAGTTGCTCCTGATTGGGAAAACTGACATCTGTTTACATATGTTCTTTTTATTCAGAAACATGGTGTGTCCTTCCATTTATTTATATGTTCTTTGATTTAAAAAATGACCTTTGTGTACATTTCTTCTTCTCATGAGAATGATATGTACAGTGAGGGATGGGGACTGTACTTCATCACTCACAGCTTCTAACACTGAATGCAACTTGAAAGCAAGAGTACTAAGTTTAGCTGCTGACTGGATGGCTGCTTCTGGGTTTGGAATCTCCCTCAGGGTGTTTCTTCCACTTTCCCAACCTCTTTTCATTCCCATGTAATTTTTTTTTTACAGGCCACCTGGCTTCATTAGGTTTCCTAAGAATCTGTCTCACTGGGTAGTGTTATTTAATTTCAGTGAGGGGCAGAGGCTGAGAGAAATTCATTTTCTGTTCTTCAAGCTGGATTCATTCAGAGTAACTAATACCCACTTAGACCTATATTGTACAGTTCGTTCCTAATTCACAACTCTTCATAAGGATTACCTCTCTGTTGACCACAGCGTTTATTTAGTTCCAGGAAGAGATCTATTATCTGAAACACAGTAGCACACTCTAGTCTATAAAATCATCCTGTGTAACTGTGGAAAGTCTACTTGAAGGTTTCAAATATGGTATCAAGAACATGGAAAGAGCCTAACACACTGGTTCATGTGAGCAGCTCCAGCCACTCAGGAGCCCATGAATTAGAGACTAGTTTGCACAAGATAGGGTGACACTGTCATAACCAATAAATCAAATAAGAAAACAAATAGTTATACCGAACTAATGGTTCAGAGGCCTGAGTCTGGTCCAGACTGTCTTATACATACACAGAATAAAAAGATCAGCAGCATACACTGCTGTTTGCTTCCTGGTCTTCCCAGATGTGAAGAGTGCCAGCTTGGTGCTCCTGTGGCCACAGACTCTGCCATGTCTTTCCTGCCATGATGGACAACACCCTCTGAGATTGTGAGCCAAAATAAGTCCTTCATGTAAGTTGCCCTTTTCAGGTAATTTGTCAGTGATGAGAAAAGCAACTGATACCAAGATGAATATGATTTGTTCTAGACTTGAGCTCTGAATTAACCTCTCTTTGTCTTCATTTCCCAACACTCTCCCTTGAATCTGGAATCAGCAACATGGGAAATATGTTCCTTTCTCTGAAGCTGATACCATCTGAATATTTGAACAAATATTTAGACCCCACTGCACATGAGAGTAACTCGGAGACTTGATGACCATGGTAGACATTTGATGACCAGGTTAGGCAGGACTCTCTAGAGGAAGACAACCAATAAAATGAACATATATTGCAAGGGAGGTTTGCATTATTGTCCTATATGATGTGGGCCATGGTCCAACAATGGTCATCTTCATCCTTAAGAGTTTGAGAAGCCAGTAACTACTCCATCCGTAAGGCTAGATTCCTTAGTAGCTACCATATGGAAGTGAATGTCTGTAGGATTCCTGGAGAGTCACAGGGTCTGGTTCACATTGGAAAACTGATGCAACTGGTTTCTACCATCAATACAGAATAGCAGCAGCAGCAGAAGCAAAGTGGATGCACTCATCCTCAGGGAAGAAAAGCAGATAGGCCAAAAGCATAAGTTTTCCCCTCAGAACACCTTATATCTAGGCAGTATAGGATAGTGCTGCCCTCTCTGGGTGGGGGTGGGGGTGGGAGGATGGCTCCCCACTCAATTAACCCTTCTAGGAAATACCATTTCAGATCAGTCCAGAGGCATATCTCTTAGTTGATCCCAGATTCAATCAAATAGATAAGCAAAGATTAAGTATCACAGTGACTTAATGCAGGTTTCTATTTCAGCATATATTTATTGAGCCTCAGCTGTATATTGAGTCCTTTGCTGTAATACTTTATTGCATTTTTTTTTTTTTTTGGTTTCTTTGTCATTCCCTCAACTGCCCAGGTACCTACCTACTTTCTAGAGTGAGTCCTCCAAGGACTCCATAACTGTTTCCTCATGACACCAGTTGGGGGTTAGGTCCTATCTTCTTTAATTCACAAGGGGCCAGGCTTCTGCAAAAACATTCAACTTCTCCAGGAACCTCACATACTTCTTTTGAATAAGACTTGCTCATATTCCGCATTGCTTTTTGCATTATTGTATTATTACTTAGTATTTCAGCTCTTGTGTTTAGTTTAATATATTTCACCCTCTACCCTGCCCTAGTTAAGATTGTAGGGGTAAAGGAGAAGGGACCATTGCTAAAAAATTAGAGATTTTTTTCATTGTACTTAACCATAGTCTGGTGTCCATCAACTCATACAAACCCACTTTACTCTGAAAGATGGCTGTGAGAGGGACTGTGCTCAGTTTAAAGATCTTCAGAATGAAGAGTCAGGCAGCCTGGATTCTGGCTCTGCCACTGAAAAGCTGACTTTAAGCTGATCAAGGTTTTCATCCTTATTTCCTTCAACCGTAAACTGCGAGTGTTAATAAAGGACTCTACCTTAGAAGGGGTGCTGAAGACTAAGTGAGTTAAGATCTGAAAACCTGTACAATAACTCCACGACTTTCATTTTCTGATTCTGTCCTAGGTCACACAGAACTAGTAGCAGTGAGAGACACAGGTATCCCTTAATAAATACAACACAAAAAATATATTTGATACAATCTAAACAGTCTGCATAAGAACAGCCACTATTGCATGGTGATAGCTCCTCAGCACCACCCTTCAAGAAAAAAAAAACCTTATAAAATACTCACTTTTGTGCTCTGCAAATAATGTTCTAAGGACTGATTCGACATACTATTTGGAAATACTGCAGAAGAGCGAAAACAGGATGTTACAAGTGATTAACTGGCATTCCTAAGCCACCAACCTGTGACAACAGTACCAGCATGCCACCAAGTGTGTCTTCTATCCACATTTTCACTAGGTTCCAGTGTGGATTCTAGGATCCTGAATCTCTAGAGCATTTCGAATTTGTAATGCTGGTGCTCCCTAGGATTCAATACTAGCTTTGCCTTGGGGCTACTGTCACGTGTTGTGGCTCTCTACTATGTTTGGTGACACTTTAGTTTTTCTGAAACTGCTAAGCTGGACCATGCACAATGACCCAATAGTTTTCTGTAGTAGGTGCAACCCAGGGTCAGAGGTTGCAGAAAACCAGAATGTGGTCTGTCTTCTACAATTTAGTGCAAGTGTCAGGTTATCAATTAATACATGCCATTCAAGGATTTTACTCTCTCAAGAATCCTAACAAGACCTTCTGGGAAGAACAGCTTGTCTTCCTTTCATAAATAATACACCAAAAAGAATTAGACAAGCATACAGCTTAATGTCCTGCATACTTTCTTTATGCTGAAAACCCCATTTAAATGCCCTACAAGAAAAAAAAAAAAGATAGCCTGTGCACACATCCCATTCCTGACACTTTCAAGCTGTTTTAATCTACTGCTCAAAGAGGAGAAAGTCATGAAATTTCTCATTCCACAGAGGCAATTTAAAAGAAAGGGAACCAGACAGCACATTCAGAATGAGGGATATTCTGACATCTGCCTTGAAGAGGAGGTCAATTCAAGGTCAAAGACAATGTAAGAAGTTGCTAAAAGGTGGGAGACTACACTTCCTGGGATCTTGCCTTCCTGAGATGCTCCAGAAGGATAGGGCCTCTTCAGTGAGCATAAGTAGTGTTCTGTCAACAAAGGACTTTTTTTTTCTTCAGCATCAAGCCAAAAAGCCACTACTCAGCTCCATTAAAGACTTCAGGCTACATCTGGAAAGTCAGTGAGATCAACAGCCATAGGCATTGGACTTATTCCTAATTTCTACTTTTGTCTTCATTACTTATTCTGGGATTTGGTTTTTGTGGGGTTTTTTTTGGTGCTTTCTTTTCAAGTAATCTGTCTAATCTGTCTATAAGTTAGTGTGTATGTGTGTGTGTGTGAGAGAGAGAGAGAGAGGGGAGAGAGAGAGAGAGAGACAGAGAGACAGAGAGACAGAGAGAGACAGGGTCTCACTCTGTAACCCAGGCTGGCCTGGAATTCCTGGTGTCCTTCCTGGCTCAGCCTGGTTTACCTTTAGTCTTACACATGATGATGCAAGCCTTTTTTCTGTGCATTTGCCAACTGTTTCTAACCAAGTGCTTCCATCGTATTTCCACCAGAAACTTTGTTTTAATTGCCACTTGGAAAAAATAAAAGGAAATAGATAAAATAGTGAATCATACTCTAGTTCAAGGATATACACCATTTTTTCCATCAGTTGATAAGAAGTATTGTTATTTCCGCTTTCTAGCTATTAGGAACACTCAAACCTCTGTATAGACACATATTTATATTCATTTGGGGTAAATTCCTGGGAGTTGAGTTACTGGGTCATGTGTAAACACATATTTAAGCTTTTGAAGAAATGTCAATCCTTCTTAAAAGCAACTAGACCATTCATATCCCATAACAGTTGATGAGGTTCTCATACTTCCACACATCATCAACCCTTGTTAGTATGCCCTTTTAAAATCATAACTATTGTGACATACATGAGTTGGTTATGGTTTGAGTTTTCCTAATAACAAAGAGGCTATCTTTTCATGCCTTTATTTCATCCGATGTATCTTCTTTGGAGAGATAGATGGCCACCAAAATCTTTTGAGTATTATTTTAATTGTTTCTGGCCTCCCTCTCAGTCCATATACAAAGTCTTCAGTTGATGCAAGCAAGAATGAAGTTCAGCAGTAAGTTGGACTAATTTCTTATTTGTTACTTCCTCACACTTTTGTCCTTCTGGTAGGATATTCTCTAGTGATTCCTTTTTCTGAGAGATCATTATTTCTTCCTCACTCTCTAGGGAAGTTTTGGTTATATAATTCTAGGCTTGAAGTATTTTTCATCTAGATTTGGTTTTTTATTCTTTCCTGTAACTACTGCAATAGTTCACAGAAAACTGACTCCTTCCTTTGTAAGTGTGTGAATGTTTTTTTTTTCTTTTCCTGGGTGATTTTCTATTTTTCCCCCAATTGAAGTGCTGAGATTCCTTTGCATTGGGTTGTTTGACTGTTGCACAATGTGTATAATTTTTGACTGTTGCCTTTCTTTAGTTCTGAGAACTATTATTTTTAAAAAGTTAATTTCCTCTTTAAAAAAAAAAAAAGCTAAGAGCTCACTGTTAGAGCTGATAAAAATCTGTTTTCTATGATTCTCGATTTCAAACACTCAAATTCTTTATCACCTTTGTTGTTTTCTTTGAAAATCCCTAGGCCCAAAACTTCCAACCAGCTGTGTCCATTTTAGAATTCAATTGATTATTCACTTTTGTCTTCTAATTACTACTGTTTTAAAATATCTCCTTGTTGATCTTTAGTTCTTTAGTTGATGTTTTAGTGATTAAAAAAAAAAAAAAAAGAACCTTATCTGTGTGGATTGAAAATGTCTTCTTTTTAAAACCATATTCTGCCTTCAGTCACCCCTCTCATTAGACATAGGTTCTGAATTTGTAGTTTCTCATTCACAGTGATGACTTTCTTTGACTCTTCTAGGAGTGGATGGAGAATCTGTCTTTGCAGCCAACTGCAACTGTTTGGCTCTACCCTATTGGCCGCTATTAGAATGGAGGAGAGGAACTTTGTTCTGGAAGATACTCACCCCTTCTTGGGAGGCCTGAGAACGTTTGAGACCAATGTCTGGACAGCTTTAAGGGGTGACCTGTGCTCTGGTATGGATAACCCCATCCCCCACATCAAGCCACCTGTGTGCCTTCATTCCTCATTTTTCTAATTCAAATTCTTGCAATAGGGCTTTCGTCTAGAGGTGGACACCTCTGCAGTGACCAGGTGCTCTTCTCTGGAAGGGAGCTGAAGTCAGTCTGATGTTTCCTGGTGATTCTAGATTCCTCACTCCATCTCCACTTCATTGTAGCTATACTTGATTGGCAAGGGAACGTTTTCTAGGACATTTCCCCTTGCCTTTTGGGCTACATTTCCCATTTTAATACCAATCCCTTCTGCTTTTTTATTTATTAATTACCACTTCTGGGCAGACCAAGGGCTGGCTTTGGTTTGGAACCTCATTTTGGATTTAGTTTTTAAGTATCACTTTCCGTGGTCTTTTCAGATTTGGTATGGGAAAATAAGCTGTCGTGAAGTGGTGTCTCACAACAGGAATCAGTGGCGCTCTATTGGAAGGCAGAGTCCGGTGGCCATTACCATTCTCCTCGTTCTCTTCAGTCCTCCAATTGAGAGGAAGAAGCAGTGAGAGAGATGAACTTGGAGAGCCCTTTGAGCAGCATTTCAGGAAGGGGCACCTCTTCAGTAGCTCAGGGCTGTTTATCCAATTTACATGTCCCATAATGACAGGTGCCACCTGCAGCAAAGGAACAAAGGGGGTCCTTTCAGAAGTATGGGGCAGAATCAGAAGCTCAGCTATAGACAAACCCCAGCTGGCTTCCTTTCACCCTGTCAATAAAAGGCCCTGTGCTTGTACTGTGCCTCCATTATCCCCTGCAGCTTCAAAGCTGGGACAGGCTCCTCCTATCTCCGATGCTGACAGCAGCTCTTCAGCTGAGCTCTGCTTCCCGGTGCAAACGCAGCTGCGCACTCCACATGGTCTTGGAGCCTCTTCTTTCCTCAGACTCACCAAGGGCAGGCAGCAAGACAGTTCTTCCGAGAGAGCTGCTCCAAAGCAGACCCACCGCTGGCTTTCTGGCATGCCACTTCAGTATTCTCCTATCTCTAGATTTACTTTAAGTTTTCGTTTTAAAAATGCCACAATCATCAATCAGCATCCATTGAGTGATGGATATAGGTTCCTTGGACACAGTTGGAGAAGTTTATATCCTCAGAAAGATAGCCCCACAGAAGGAAGTGTTCCCAAGTGCAGTGGAGAGCATCAACCCTTCCCTATCTCCACATCACAGCAATCCATATCCCTTTGAGAAACTATCACTTTCCTTTTACACTGTGACTTGGAGAGGCAAACCAGGGATCCAGAGTTCCATGCTTGTCATGTTACCCAGGCCAGCTCACCCTTCACAGGGACAACTGGGTAATGGTCCTATAGTGGGCCTATGGTGTGAGCCCTTCCTCAGGATTGGTGACTAGGACAAAACACTGTGTACTGAGTGACGACGCCTTGCTCACTCATACCATCAACTCCTATGTTTGGAGATGTGTCTAATCAGGTTAAGATGAGGGAAATCTAGAGTCCAGCTTCTCCTTTTTACCAGGACACAAGAAGGTGATAGCCCACAATCAGGAAGAGGGGTCCCCCAAGGGCTGACCACACTGGCACCCTCATCTCAGACTGCTGGCTTCTAGAATAAAGAGAAATCAATTTCTGCCCTTCAAGCCCTCAGTCTGCGGTTCTTTGTTGTAGCAACCTGAGTGGGCTAAGATAAACAGTGGAGTGAAACTCTTCCTTAAGCTCCTTCCTCTGTGATGATGCATGTGTAAAGCAGCCTTCCCAGGCTACCAACTTCCCAACCCACCTCACACACAACTAGCTCCAACAGAGGCATGAGATGAAGTCAGTATGGGAAAGACAAGAGAAAAGCAATGATTGAGACAGAAAAATATAGAACACACACACACACACACACACACACACACACACACACACACACACACACCGGGCGGGCAGGGGTGGGCAAGAGAGATCTATGATACTAAGACCCTGAATCCATTGGTATTTCTTATGCATCATTCTCTTACTACATGTGATTCCCAAGTATCCTGCATTCTATGTTGTCAGTAAGTGTGTACATATTGTTTGTCCTCAATTCTTCCACATAATAAGAGGGTCATATGTTCCCTGTAACTACCTAGAGCATTCTAGGAGACTTCTAGACAGCCCTTTGAAGATTATTTGTTGTGACTTTCCTTCCCCAAAGATTGTGAGATCTTTGAAGGCAAGAGTGTGTGTCTGACTCACCTTTAAAGCAGAGCTACATGTGGCAGAGTCTCAGCCCTCAGGAGAGAAACAATGATGTAAATATGGGGTGGGATAGAAGGTAAGTTTTCCATTAAGAGAGCTTGTTACTGCTGTCAAACCTTGTACCTCTGTCTCCCAAATCTGTTCTCTGACAGAAGTTCTCAGATTGCCTTACAGTAGCAGAAAGACATCTAAAGTATTCACTATAATTCCAATGTTTTTAAGGATATATTAATTATGCATAACTGGGTTTCATTATGATATTTTCATATATATACATAACATATTTCAACCATATTCACTCTCTCCCCATTGCTTTCTCTTGTCCTCTTCCCATTCCATTAGTCCTCTCTCTCTTCCTAGCTATACCCCCTTATACTCTCATGTCATTTTTTGGTGTATGTGACCCAGTGATATTAGGATGATTTATAGGAACACTGGTGAACACTTGTTCACCGGTGCACGTATGCCTTTTCAGTATATACCACAGAAGAAAGTGTCTTCTTTTCCCCCACCAACCATTATCCACTTAAAAATCCTCAGAAATGGTGTTGTTAAAATTCATTACTGGAAGTTGATATAAACGCCAACCCCTCCTCCCAAGATCCCAACAATAAACCAAGGCACAATTCCACCAAAATTCTCTCTGAAGAACCAATTAGTTTGTTGGGCTTGCTTGCAGGGAATAAGTGAGGGATTAAACCTACAGGGTTATGGATTCTCATCCACAAAAGGCAACACTGGAAAGGAAAGTCTTTACTCATCAGTGATGACAACTTGCCCACAGCTGTATAGATAGAGCTCTCCTACCCTAGTCTTTCAATGCCAGTATATGTTAACCTCTTCTAGAGACCATATCAATTAAAACAAATTTGCATACAACCAATGACAGGGAGCAGTTGGACACTCAAGTGAGAGTCTTGTCATCCTCACTTACCTCCATGAGGGTAACAAACCCATTAGATGGGTTCTTTTACTAGGTGACATAGCTGAACTCCCCAAGATGCTTGGTTTGGAGAAAAACCATGGATGCAGAGTGGTAGGGCTCTATGAGCTCCTCCCACTTCCAAGTGTAAATTTGCCCAATCTTGATTTGATCTTATGCGGATAATCACAGCTACTGTGAGTTCAATAATGCAACAATTCTTCATGTCCAGTGTTTCACATTGATCTTCAACCCCTTCTTCTGGCTTGTGTTTACCTTCAACTTGTTGAGTTCTCTGAGCTTTGGAGGGGGTGTTACAGATGTCCAATTATGGCTAAGCACTCAATTAGTCTTTATTCTCTGTTGACCAGTTAGGAGTTTCTTAGTCACTGCTGACCACTGTAAACAGAAGCATCTACAGCCAAAGATTATAGCAACACTATTCATTGGGCATAAATAGTTATTTAATGGGGAATTTGACAAGCACATTGTGTTCATTTAACAAAATAACATCTAGGCACCAGTGTTAGAGCCTAAGATCTCCCCAGCTATAGGCCTTTGATCAAGTTTACAATACCAGGATTAAATTCCTTCATGTGGAGCAGGTACAAAAATCTAACCAGAAATCATGTGGTTATTTCTATAATAGACTAGCCACTATTGCGCCAGTGGACTCTTCTTGCTTGGCTAGCCACTATTTTTTATATATAGGGTTCACATTTGAACAAGACTGTTGATAACAATTTTCCCCAAGCAGGCTGCATAACACCTGCCAGCACTATAGTGGCTAGCTGACATGGAGAAGCTTCTGGTACAGTCTTATCTTACCAGAGAGAGGGTCTGTACCTTCTTCTCAAGTCTCTGCAACTTGACTCTCCTCTACTACGTCTCCCAGAATCCTCCTTGTCTCCTAGTCCTGTCTACCTTGCCTTCTTATTTGCCAACAGTGCTTTATTCATTAACCAATAAGAGAAACATATATACAGAATGACATCTCCATCAGGTTTCTCCATGTTATGCCACCAACGTATGTGGCACATTGAGCAATAAGGTCTTATAAATGATTTACAGTGGGAAACCAACAGCAGGGGCAATTGCCTAAAGTGTTTTTGTGGACCTTGGGTGTTTTCATGGTCAATAATTCATATGGAAGTAGTCCACCACTGGTAGTGGAATTTAATAACCTATAGTTTCTGGGAGCAGCTTTGTTCTTAAAGCATCTGAGATGCTTGAGTTTTATGGAGTAGAGCAGTGGTTTGTAACCTTCCTAATGTTGTGACCCTTTAATAAAGTTCCTCATGTTGTGGTGACTCTAAACTGTAGTTGGCAATTTCCTTTGGGCCTCCAACAAGCTCCCCACAAAAGACATAGAGACATTTTATTAATTACAGATGTTTGGCCTTGGCTTAGGCTTGACCCACTAGCTCTTTTAACTTAATTTATCCTGTTCCTATTTATCTACTTTTTGCCTCAGGGCTTTTACCATTGTTTCCTTCTATATGTCACACTTTCCTGCTTCCTCCATGTTTGTCTGTCTGGCCCCTGGCATCTCCCTGTCATCTCCATTTCTTCCACCCTTTCCCATTGAGCCTAAATTTCTCTCCCTACTTACTTTCCCTGCCTGGAAGTTCTGTCTATGCTTCCACCAATGATATTGGTCATTCAGCTTTTTTATTAGATTTATTGGGTGCCTTAGGAAGGCAAGGTAAACCAGCAACACATCTTTACAAATCAAACAAATGCAACACATTTTTACACAGTTAATCAAGCATGCTGTAACATAAACAGATGTAGCACATCTTTACATAGTTAACCAAATGTAACACATCTTTGCATAGTTAGACAAATATTCTGCAATTCCCAATCATAAAATTGTTCTGTTGATACTTCATAACTAATTTTGCTACTTTTATGACTTATAATATAAATACCTGATATTCAGGGTATCTGGTATGCAATCCCCAAAGGAGTTGTGACACACAGGTTGATAACCACAGGAATATAAGAATGTCATGCATGAATTTTATCCAAGGACATTTAGAAAAATTATTGGACAACAGTGTTGAGAGAGACTGAACTGGAGACAGATGGCACAGAGGACCAAAAAAGAAATCAGTGGGTAATTAAAGTTAATTTTTAAACCAGGGGAAGGGTCATAAAGTCTGAGAAATCATTGGAGGGAGGACAGAGAGAGTAGGTCAATGAGTGGCCTTCTATGATAGTAGTCTTCTTAGGATTAACAATCACTATGGAAATACACCTTTGGACACATGTGAGACTGTTTCTAGATTGAATTAACTGAAGTGGGAACAGTTGCCCTAAATTTGTGTAGTGTCATGTCTTCAGATGTGGCTTTGGACTAAGTGAAAAGAAGAAAATGAGTTTATCACTAACATTTACTAAACGCTGCTTCCTAACAGTGGAAGTGACATGACCTGCTGCTTCAAGCACCTGCTGCCATGACTTCTCTGCCATGGTGCACTGGAAGTCAAACCATAAGGCAGAATGAATCCTCCCTTCTTTAGGCTGCTTTTGCCAGACATTTTGTTGGTACAGGGCAATCACTAACATAACTTCCTTATCCTCTCCCTCCCTCTACCCCAGTAAACATCTGCAGTCATATTTCTTCTTGGTAGACTTCTGACCTGACTTCTCATTCTTCTCTGTCTCATCTACAAGCCCTATACTGTCTAAATCAGGAAAGCATAATGCCTTTTCCTTGCCCCACAGAATCCTTGGGAGTTAACATCTTTGTCAGCATTTCTGCTTCCAGCTCCAGTCGGATCAGTTCATGTTTCTTTTATGAAGCAAGGACACCTGATTTCTGTCAGTGTAAGGCTCCAGACCGCCTGATCAGCACTGTGTTCAGGCCGGCCATATCCAATAGACAGAGGGAGAAAGCAACCAAACTGCTGATCAGATTCCAAGGTGATGCTGCCAGAACTCCACACTGTTTGAAACAGTGGAGATAGATGAAACTGGAGACTCCCATGGAGCTAGGATGACAGTCACTTGGAGTTGTCTGTTCAGTAGCATGGGAAAGCTAAAGACCAGCCGCTGGCCATTTGGCATTCTAGATCTGTCTCTTCTCTTGTGTGGTCTCATTTTCTCACCTGTAAAGCGTAAGTAGCCCCTTAAAGTGTCTTAAAGTGAGCTCATCTAGTCCAGACTAAGAGACATATAGGTTCTCTTTCTTGTTTAAACTTGTGGCCCTATGAGTCGGAGTGGTCTGTAGCTCTTTCCTGTACCCAGTAATTTATCAAACTACATTGGCAATTCATCCACTTACTCATTCACGCATTCAGGCAATATCTACTTGGCCGTTGGTCTCTTCCAGATCTCACACTCAGTTTAAAGGATATATGTATAAACAAGAGACATTCTAGATCTTAAAAGTTTATCATGTAGAGAAAGATCCAGAACTGTGACTAGATAATTACCATTATGTGTCAAATTTTGGGAAGAATGTAGCAAAGTCAGGAGTCTAGATGATGAAATATATTCTGTTTTATTCATCTTATATTGGATATATTCCCTGGAGTAAAAGTTAGATTTTCCATAAAAGAATAAATGTTTCTTTTTGTCAAGCTCTATGAATTAAATTTCTCTGATAAGGAGAATGAAGGGAAACCATTACGAAGAAAGGAACTGTGTGGGTGAATATCTCTAAGTATAACAGAATTTACCTATCCTTCCACAGAGTAAGGAGGTTCCTTTGAGGCTTCCACTGGGTTCAGGGTACCATAAAGTCCTATTCTGAGACAAAGATCGAGAACCAGATGGTGAGAGGATTGCACCAAATCAGAGAACTTGGGCTATAGCATGATAATGAAGAATCATTGGAGGTGCATCACAACAATTTCTGAAAGAGTTTCTTGGTGTTGGTGTGAGTGTACTGGGGGCAGAAGATACCCCAGGCTAAGAGGTCTGTCTGGGGTTTCTCAAAGACAATGCATCCCTTGGTTGAAGGCCAGCTGGAAGGAGCAGCATAGTTTGAAATGTGGATTTTTCTCTGTCTAGGCAGAGTGGGCTGGAAACAATGACTCCTGATAAGGGAGAAGACCATTTGAGGAACACATTGACTAAGAAGTGCGCTGACAGACTAAATACATCAAGAAAGCAACTGGTATCTAGTAAAATACCAAAGCACACTGGAAAAAAGCAGCTGTGTGGAATTCTGGGCTCATCCTTCCCTTTTATCTCCTAACCTAGTTCGATTATACTAACAAACATAGAGTATACTAACAAACATCCTTTTTGCTGTGTTCAAATGTAATAAAGCAAAATTTTGGCAAAAACAAAAACAAAACCAAAAACAACAACAACAAAAAACAGAAACAAAAAATACCACCTTCACAGGGAGGCACACATGTGTTCACTCTCTTTATTATGTGGGGTTGAGAACTGACAAGCAGAGGGAAAGGCTTTGGCCAAGACCCCTCAGTGATAGCACATGGATGGGAAGCAGGGTCCCCTGATTGTCAGGTCAACTGTTACTTCCCCCAGAATGACCCAAGGACTCAGTCCATGTCATTGAATGGGTAGTGAAATTGAGTTAATTGAGTCAGCGCAGGTGGTCCAGCTCTCTGAGAAGAGGAAGCCACACTCTCCTGATTCTCAGTGGACCAAGACTTCAACATTATGCTGACTCATTTCCTATAAGTAAGGCCATTTTCCTGTTTAGAATATTGTGTGCCCACTGAGGAAGCTCAAACTGCTTTGGCTGGCATCCAAGGCCTTTTATCTTCACATCCTGCCTTAGACTCTACACTCATAGATTACACTAGCTCATCCATGCCCTGGTTCTCAGCTTTATCTGGGGAGCCTTTAAACATGTACCCTGCTACACAGAGTGTGTTTGGAGAAGAGACCATTGGCATCGGTGTGTCTGAAACCTCCCATTATTCCAGTGAGTATCTGGAGTGATTTCACTCTTTGACTGCAGTTAATTCCTCGATGTTACCCCATTCTGTCCTGCCCTGCCCTGCCCTGCCTTCTCTGAGGCTATGGCATCATTTTCGTACTCTGTCTCACCCCTACGTCTCCAGATGAACTTCTTTTAAGTGTTGTCCTCCCTCCAAGATCGCTCTCTTTCCTTTGGATATTTGTACAATTCATCTTCATAACATTTGTACAAATTTGCTCACATATCTTTCTGGAACCCTATAGGCTGTAGACTCAGAAAGAAAGACACTGTCCTGTTTATCCTTTCTTTGTTGTTGGCATCACGAAGCCTAACACACAGTAGGTGTTTTGGGAACATCTGTTGTCTGCACAAATTCTGAACCTCAGGTGACCTCTGTTCAGACCACATTTCTAGGGTACTGAGTTACAGGGTAGAGCTGAGAGATTCCCCAGGGTGCTGTCTCCCCTTGATCAGTACTGCCCATCTTCTATCTTCAAAGAAGAGAAATGGTCCATGAAATACGCAGGAGCCTCTGCATATGGAAACATCCTGTTTCTGCTGTGAGCTGGGCAACCATATAACTGAAGAAGGGAAACAAGAATATTTTAGCGAAGATAGACATTGTTTGGAAACCTACTGCCCTCACTAGCTGGATGAAATATGGGATGAGATTCTAAAAGTGTCTGAGCATCTCTGTGAAAATCAATGTGGACCTTGTCTGCCACGCAGCACGTTTTCCATATATGTGTCTCCTCCCTTTTCTACAAGAAGAAATGGTTTCAGAATCTCAGTGTTCCCTCACTGTGCTTTCTCGTTAGCATGCTCACGCTCTGCCTCTTTCCTCTCTCCTTTTCTGCTTCCTATACCCCTTCTCATTCCTGTATCTCTTTCCGTCTCCTTCATGTTTCTTTGCTCTCCATTCCAACTGATTCTCTTAGGTCATATCCCAAGAGATGGAATGGATTCCTTTAGTACCCTTTCTTTCCGTCTGTGGCAACTCAGAACAAGACAGGCATACCTCGATAGATTAAAGCAAATTGGAGGAAAGTCTAATTTGAATGTTTGCAACAGTCTAGCTCCAGAACAGCAAGCACCCGGTTTCCTTGCACTGAGAAAGAGAACTGAGACCTCTGACATAAATTCTGCACTGTGTGTTTTTATTACCGCATAATCCAGCTCGTGCCACTTGTCCGCATACCATGGGTAATGGAAACCTCATGTTCTACTGATCTGGGCTGCTTCATGGTTAACTCTTGCAGGGCCAGGTATGCACCCAGGCCAAAGGAAATCCTTTCCAAAAGGAAGCCAGGTTGTGTAGCAGGCAGGTGTGGGCTCCCGTGCTGAAGGAAGTCACCATGGGGTGCAGTTAGCTTAAAGGTAGGAATGTGACAGGCTGGCACTAGTCTAGACAGGCATGCAGAATTGCTCCCGAAGTAAGGTATGGCAATGGTATGCATTCACTGGCCCAGAATCAGAGCTACCCTGGATCCATGGGGCTGGCTGCTCCTCATTTGTTGCTCATTCTCTTGGGGCTTTGATTCTCTTGTGGGGAAAGGTCTCAGGAGCCAGGCACAGCATGAATGCATAACACAAGGGCATTGCCTTAAGGTAGAGTGTGTGTGGTTGATCTGTTCACAAGGAGGTTCCAAGGAGAAAAATCATTCACTGTGCCTAAAGCTGGAGAAGGGAATGTTTGAACTTGACAGTTTAGAGGAACAAAGACGCAGGCTTTAAATCAGGCAAACCAGGAGAACAACCTAAGAGTCCTAGGAACAAAAGCAGTGTGTGCACGGTCTCTGCTCTGTTCTTATACAGAAGAGGAGGTAGGAGTGGTGAGGTGGTTGAGGTCTGATGCTGGGGTCACACTGCCTTTACACCCCAGCCTGCTTAATGGCTTTGTGGCCCAGTTTTAGAACTTCATGCTTTTGTTTCCTCATCTGTAAGCTGAAGACCTTAATAGCATCTGCCCAGAGCTCAGGCTGAAGATTAAATAATGAAACACATAAAGCCAGTCCTCCAGTTCCTGGCACTTTAAAGGCCCAGATAAATGTTGCCTGTCTGTGCTACCAGAAAACAAAGGACACAGTGGAATGGTCAGAACACATGTTGTTCGGAGACAATGGAAAGATCCAAGGTTAGCCAGGGGACAGATGGTGAAGGAACTAGATGCTGCTTCAAGGATTTGAACGTGATCCTCTGGGTCATGGGAAAGCTTTGGAGGTTAATTCACTCAGATATTGTCCTCCAGTTGGTTTCCCCTCTTAGAAGAACCTTCTCACAAAGCCTTTTTTTGTTTTAATCCCCCACTGGGGATACTAACTATCCGGGTGATGCTGTCTCTGTCTCTCTCAACAGAAATATCAACCCCATATGGCTTGGCCCACATTCACAGCACTATCCAGCCATCTCCTTCAGCTTATAGCTTTGGGCTATGCGATTCAAGAGTCTATACCTAGGTTTTCCTTCTCGTCACTCCCAGCCCATGTCCATGCTGACAGAAGATCTGGATCTGGATCCAGATCCAATCTGGATCTCCCCAAAGTTCTAGGCCTCGAAGAAGTTTGTAAAAACAGCATTGCCTTGTCCTAGTTAGGCCAAGTTACCTGGCAAGTGAAAGACCCTGGAACTTGGCCACAAAGTGGGGATGCCTCCTGCATGTAATGCTGATGGGAAGTGAGTAGCCTTTCACCAATGGAGGCTGCAGGTCTGTCTGTGGGGTTATCAGGGTAATGGATCCTGGCATTCTGCTCGCACTATCTTTACAAACGTCACTTTCACTTTATTGTACATTAACCCCAATCTCTCCTCAAGCTCTAAAATAAAACTTCTTTGCAAACAACCAAGGTCCATCTGCCGTGCTGATAAAAATACCCCTGCACGAGAATCCCAAAGCATTAGCTAAATCCACAGGAAGAGGCAGTAGACAGGCTCACCTGAAGATGCCTGGCATTAGGAAACACAAGCCTTTCCTTTTTTAGGTGAAAGATTGATGCCAGCTGGAAAGGGCAAAACTGAAAATTCCCTATATGGGTCAGATTTCAAATATTGCGTCTCATGGCCCTTATGAGCTGATGTACATCTATCATTATGTACTGTCAACAGATCTTATCCTCCAAGCCTAGGTCAGATCAATTCTCTAGTTGGGAATGAATGAATGAATGAATGAATAAACAAACTAGGAAATGATTAGCATGTAAAGGCCCTATGACATCACTCCGTAAATACGACTTCTCTTCATTTCTCATTCCATTCCTTGGTTATTTCATTACAGAGAAAGAACACTTCTCCATGTTCCTGCCAACAATCTGCAGGTTGGGTCTCATTTACTGCCCTGAAAAAGCAACCCCCAGCCGTGAGTGTTTAAATTGATCCGATTCTGCCATACTGCACAGACCATCTATCACAGCAATTTGTACAAATGCCACTCCAGCATCCAGGCCCATGTATCATGTATTTTGAGATTGCACAGTTCCTGAGGCCTTTGTAAAGCAAACCTTTCATGAATAAATCAGGAAATACCCTGATGCATGCTTTATGTAGAGGAAGATATTCTATTTAGGTCACACAGGGAAGTTCTGCCAAGTTTGCTAAAATGAACAAATCCCCGGAGTGCTGTCTACCTCTACACATTCTGAAATACCAGCAAGTATCTCCCAGACCCCTGCGGCTGAGCTCCACAGACATGGAGGACTCCAGGTCTAAAATATAATAGTTTGATCACCTGAGGCACCAGGGACTTTCAAGTCAGGAGCCAGGCAATGAGTTTTACCAGTCCATGGAAGGAACTTCGCAAACGGAAAAAGGGTCCAAGGTGGAGCCGGGGGCAACAGGACTTCTGCAGGCAAAGGAGGAAGGAAGAAGAAAAAATTACAGTGTGTCTACTCTCTCAACCTGTATTTTGCATGCACTTAAGAAAGTCCCGTACTTTGCTCAAGTTGAAAGCGTTGCAATTGACTTTTTTGAGCCTCTCCTAGAAGACAGGATGTGGCTAGTGCACCCCCACCCCTTTGGCCATGGAAATTCTCCTGATAAGAATAAGGATTTCCAGCCAACCTCAAATTAGGAGGGTTATCTGGGGTAGAAGAATGCAGAGAAAAATCCTGGGTAACCCCCTTTCCTTTAAAGAGGACAGGCTAGCCCAGCTTCTTTCACCCAGAAACAAAACAAAACAAAACATGTCCTCCTCCTGCGGGAGACTGGAAGTTAGAAAGTGAAGAAGTGGTTGGAGCCACTACCTCTCCGTGGGTGGTCAGAACCTGATGAGGTGGGGAAGCTTAGGACTTGGGCAAGGTCTAAGACAATGGCCTTGTTTGAATCAAAGATGGGCCTTGGCTTTGGGGCTTCCCAAATTTACCTTAGGCAGTGCTGTGTGTCCAATCGGTCATGCAGGGATCCAGTTCTAACGAACTCAGCAAGGAACACACTTGGGACAAAAGAAAGAAAAGGGGGGAGAAGAAGAAGAAGAAGAAGATGGAGGAGGAGGAGGAGGAGGAGGAGGAGGAGGAGGAGGAGGAGGAGGAGGAGGAGGAGAAGGAGAAGGAGAAGGAGAAGGAGAAGGAGAAGGAGAAGGAGAAGGAGAAGGAGAAGGAGAAGGAGAAGGAGAAGGAGAAGGAGAAGGAGAAGGAGAAGGAGAAGAGGCAGTTCAGGTTGTTCTTGGAACTTCTGGCTTATCTTGATTCTTCGGGAAGTCAAAAATAACCTGAAGGGTGCCTGTTAAGTATAGAATCCTAACAAAGACACTTTGCTCGTATTGATGTTTCCTGCCCGAGCGGGTGCCTATTCTACAGCTTTGCCCCTTTGATTGTGCTGGATCTCTAAAGACCGTGTCCTTCCCTTCTGTTTCCAGTACTTTTCCAAACATCTGCCTTTGGTTGAAGCTTTCTTCCTTAGCTTTGCCAGTGCCCAGATTTAGAAGACGGGACTCTTCTGAGAACCTTTTTAAAGGTCTCATTTGTTTCCACTCCCAAAATTTTAACCTCCATAACCACTTGTTGCAAAGGAGAATGTTTCGGTTATGTTTGGTCACAGACATGATCAGCTTGATTTCT
This sequence comes from Cricetiscus sungorus, assembly GCA_030556225.1. NCBI lineage: Eukaryota > Metazoa > Chordata > Mammalia > Rodentia > Cricetidae > Cricetiscus > Cricetiscus sungorus. The sequence goes on along the minus strand of JANBXA010000734.1, from coordinate 61,606,707 downwards.
TATTAAAGTTGCTCCTTGGTTTTCATGAGATTTGGTTTCAGGATACTCTGTGAGTATGAAAATCTGCTGATTTGCAAGTCCCTCAGAGGAAATTGGGAGGTATTTGCATATAACCTACTCACTTTCTCTTACCTACTGCAAGCCATCCCGAGGTAAGTTATGATGGCGAATACGATATAAATACTGTACTAACAGCTGTTGTGCCCCACTGTTTAGGGAATAATGACAAGAAAAATGTTGAACATGTTGCACACAGATGTATTTTAAAAATATTTTTGATTCACAGTTGAATTCATGCTTACAGACCCATAAACATGGAAGGTAAAATATATTATCTTTTCAGAGTGCTGCTGGTTCACAAGTTCTCATGAATATAGCTTTCAGGTTGTCACAACACTCACCTGATCTAGATGTTTGAGCCCAACTTTACAATTTTCTTCTTCTCCTCCTCTCTCTTTCCCACTCATCTCCAAACCCCATGTGCTCTTGTGTATTCTAGGGGAGGCTCTGTATACCTCAGTTTAACTTCATCTTTATACTGAATAACCTCTGGCAAGATTCTTCATTCATAAAATGGTAACCAAAACAGTGTTTCAAATCTGGGCAGAAAAAAAATGTAGAGAATTCTTGTCTAATCATGGAGGACTTTGAATTGTTAATCAAATGGGAAGTGATTTTGCTGAAGCTTCTTCAGATAAGGTCTCAGCATTTTTCCAGTCTTTCTTAGTACCAGTATAGATAATCAATAGAATTTGGTTGCTAATGGTTGTTTGGCAAATGAGAACCTGAATCTGGGACACCAGTTCTCCAAGGAAACAGGAGAGGACATGAAAGAGCATGAACATTTTTTTTTTCTCAGTAGGAAAGTTATTTGATCTCAAATGATAAAAATGTAGAAAATGCATGAGAAGAAAATTCAGTAATACTTCATATTTACAACCTGTTAGCACTTGGTTGTGTTAAGTAGAACACTTAGTTGATTTCAGTCTTTCTCATTCCCTCTCTCCCCTTCCCTGACTCTAACTTATATAATCCTAATGTTTCAAAGCTTAACACTGTTCCTTTAAGTGCTGACTACAGCTCAGATCTAAGGGTATATTTTTTTTCTCAGTAAGCAGAGGGAGAGACAATTAGCTCTCTGTCAAATTTATTAGTTGATTAATTAACAGAAATCTTAGAAATGTCATGGAGGGCCTGTGAAGCCTCCTTCTCACTTGATTTTATCTTAAGTTAATAAAAGTAAGAAGAGCTAATATTTATCCAGTCCTTTTTATATGCCAGACATTGGTCCAAGCCCTTTATACATATTAACTTATTTTGTCTTCATGGCCCTATGACTGGCAGATACTGCAGGCATCTTGATTTCTGCATGTCGAGCAGATAACAGTCCCATATCTACAACTCTACAGGCTAAACAGTTCTGAAAATGAGAAAGGTTTTGGTAAGTTCAGTGCGATTTCATTCCCATGTGACATGAAGCTATTTGTGGTCTTTATTTGTCCTCTTATCAAATTATTGTCCTCCCCATCAAATTATTATGCTTGATTATGGGATGCTATCCCAGAGTCTTTTAAGGTTTTGTGTACAAGGCAGCATACATACCTACTTTACATATAATTTAAGATCTAGCATCAGCTAGATCTCTATGATTTCAAGGCCACACTGGCTTGCATATCAAATTTTAGGCCAGCTAGAGCTACAAAGTGAGCCCACCTGTCCAACAAAGAAACTCTCTACCCTCAAATACATTCTAATTCAAAGATTTTAAGTCTTTGATTTTGTGTATTTGTTATAACTTCTATATGAAGAAACCAGCTGCTAGATTTTCATTTTTATTTTCATGTATATGGATATTTTGCCTTCATGTATGTGTGTATACTTTATGTTTACTTGGTGTACTTGGAGGCCAGAAGACATCTTCAGAACACCTGAGACTGGAGTTGCAGATGGTTGTGAGCCATCATGTATGTGCTAGGAATCAAACTCGATTCTCATGGAAAAGCAGCCAGTGCTCTTAACAAATGAGCATTCTTTGCACCCTGTTCACATATTTATTTTTCTGAGACCTAGTCTTACTAATGTTGCCTTGGCTGGCCTGGAGCTTGCTATATAGAGCTGGCTGGTCTTTTCCCTCTCACGACTGAATGTTTGCTACTAAGTCATTTTCATCCCAGAGGAATGGAATTCCGACATCTTGGATGTTTCAGCTCAGCAGTATCTTTCAGTCATACTAGAGCAACCTATTCACAGTTGGAGATATGTTCACACTTTAACATTCAGTTTAATTGCTGTTCCTAAAGTCCGACTCTGATTTTGTTCTGCTAAGGCAGCCTGCTTAAAAGAAGTCAACTTCATAGAGTTCAAACAGCAAGGAAGTTTTTAACACACTGAGTTGCTGAGACTTGAACCCTGGGCCTTGTGCACAGAAGCCAGTATCCTACAGCTGAGCGATGCCCCATGGTGAGGCTGCTATGACCTTGTTGACATTTAGTTCCCTGGTGGAAGGAATAGCTTGGTACTCCCCCCACCCATCCTGAAAGGAAACCCTACACTCCTTATGCTGTTTCCTTGATTGGCTTGCTTCCCTCAGACATGACAGAGATGTGGAGCATTAAAACAAATTTGTCACCATACAACTCTTAGCAAACTTCTTCTCTTGATAGTCTCAGCATTAGGCTCCATATCTGTTTACCTTGTTTCCTGCTCTTGGCTGTGGCTTCTACTAACCGAAGAGGTTTCGGGGGTGAATTGCTCAACTCAGGGCTGGAACATACTATCTTGTACCTTAAAAGTTAGATATGAATGGGCAGAAAGCAAGGCAGGTAAGTGAGTCATAAGAGGGAAAGAGGAGGCAGGTTGAGTGAGAGAGAAGTCTCTCCTTTTAACAAACCCCTTTGGGTCACCAGGGGCAAACTTGGTCTCAGGACAGGCACAGTTCTGCATCCTGTCAGCCTTCTTTATTCCTTATTGTGAGGCATTAGGAAGCAACTCATGTGTCCCCACAAGCTTTTGTGCTGTCCTGTAGAGTATCTGAAGCTCTAGTGGTTCTCAACTCCTTTCCTACCCAATAATAGCCGTGAAGACTAGAGGTCAGCTTCATGAAGTGAAGGGAGGATGGAGAGGAAGTTTTCTCTGCTTCCTTTATGGGTTCTACAACCACTACCTAACTCTTCCAACAATATGCACATGGAACCCCAGCCCATTGCTTGCCTTTATCTCAGCTTCATTCCAACTGCCAGCACATTGCAATTCAGTCCTGCCCCTCTGTCTTGTGTCTCATTTCCCGGGACTAAGGCTGGGATCCTGCATCTGATAGGAACTCAGAGTGGCTGCTGAATGTCTCAGCAACTTCATCATTCAAGGGACACAATTGGGAACTAAAGGTGCATCGTCAGATTTATGAATTGTGGGGAGCCAGGTCTATCAAATCCTGCCAGACTTCTTTGTGCATTCACATGTATCAGGGATGTTTTCTTCCCAGGCTATATATGACAAAATTTTTTGTTCTGGGCAGTGTGGACCACAGAAAAATAAAGAACTTTCCCTGTACTCCAGAAGTTAGGGCTTCTCATCTCTGGCTACCCATGGGAAGGCACCTGAGACTTTCACATGTCATCCCTGGAGCCCACTTCAAATTAATTGAGTCTAAATTTGAGGCTGAAGGTTGAGGATAGGCATATTGAAAAGCATCCAGATGAGACTTTTATGCAAAAATGAGTGACTGAGAGGCACCATCTAAGTGACAGGTAAGCACTAAAGCTCTTTCAGACCTAGTCCCATCACTCTTAGATCCATGGGCCTCAATTTCTTCTTCTGAAATGTATGAGTCATTATAGAACCCGCTGAAGTTTTGCTGAAGAGTATATGAGATGATACTCATAGAGTAAGCCTGGGCATGCCAATGCTTGCTACTATTCATATTAGCATCACTCTTTTATTTCTATTTGATTTCACTACCGTGGAATGCTTTGGCACTAAAAATAAGCTATTTACTTTAATAATCAATACCCATTTCACCCAAAATGTGATGATCTTGTAAAAGATAATACAAACTTAAATCATGTCCCACACCTCTGTAAAGGAAACTATATGTTCCAAGTCACCTGCTATATGCTTAGCTCTTTATGTACATTCTTCTATATAGGACATCCATTCAATTCACAAAAAAGTCACTATAACTAAAGTTTAGAGATAAACTGGGGTTCAGAGTGGTTATCTGCATAGTCTTTCCACTCTAATTGTGACAGTCTGAATTGGAACTCAGGTGTCTCTGTGCCCATGTTTGTCCTCTAATCCTTGTATCTTCTGTGACTACCTAGATGAATGTGTCCAGTATGACTTCTTCCCTCCTATGAACTGGTTTGCATACTTTCTGTGGTTGTGATATACAGCACATGGGGAAGAAAAGATTTATTTCATTTTATAGGTTATAGTTTATCTCCAAGGAGAGTCAAGACAGGAACTCAAGACTAGAGTTTAAAGCAGAAATCAGGAACTCAAGGCAGGGTCTTGGAGCAGGAATTTCAGAGAAACACTTCTTACTGGCTTGCTCCAGGTTCCTTTAATTACCTTTCTTATATATCCCAGGCCCACCTGCCTAGGGATGGTACATCATTTACTGCAGATTGAGCCCATCTACATCAATTAATAACGAAAACAGACATGCCCACGGGCCAATCTGATGGAAGAAGTTCCTCACTTAAAGTTCTCTTTCCCTAGGTATGTGCCACGTTGACAACCAAAATTAGCCCTGATATGAACTTTCTAGGGAAGTAAAAGGAATGAATGAGTTGTGTCAAGTGCAGGACAGTCTGAAAAGACTTTTTGAAGGGAGTGAAAACCCATTTTGACCTTAGAGTAGAAAAAGAATTTCTCACCATTTTTGAAGATAAGCTAGGGAGTTCGAACATTCTTGGCAGGAGAAACCAACATGGACAAAATCAGAAGGGCAATGACACACTGAGATGAACTGTGGCATCTGTACCTTCTCCACTCAGCTACTCTGCTCCATTCTTCATCTCTTGTGTTCATCTTTTAACAGAGACATCTTTCTTTGAAGGAGGGTTCTAGGAAAAGCTGGAATGTCATATTAGTAAAATTCTCCCTTCCAGTGTCTTTTTATTAACAGCTAAAATTTCTCATTCATTCTGGCTACTGTTCTCCTGGAGTCTGTGTGAGTTCTACATGTCAATCAAATGTCAAAACTTGCATAGGGAGCAAAAGCATGGACAAGGTCTCCCTTTACTTTCATTTTAGACAAAGCAGGTGTGTGTGTGTGTGTGTGTGTGTGTGTGTGTGTGTGTGTGTGTGTGTGTGTGTGAACAGACATGAGGAAAATCCTGAAGGATTCAGTTGGGCCCATCTCAAACACTACCTAGGAGGCTCAGTTGATTTTTCTTTGCTAACCAGACTCCAGGTCCCATCTGCTCCATGCAAGGCCAATGCCAATTTCTCTTTCATCATCTATGTTTGTGGCTGAGCTGTCTGCAGTGGCAGAAAATGAATAGTCTCTGTAGATCTCAGCTCTGGGGTGGCCACTTCCAGTCTGCTTGCAAAATGTTATTGTGCTACCGCGCAGTCAAGCAGAATACATACTGCTGTGTTGGTGTTCTTTGCATGGGAAAGCCATAGGAGGGCAAAGGAGAACCTCCTTTGGGTGAAACCTGTTCTACTACCCAAGGTTTGTTTGATCCTGGTGAAATCTGCAACCAAAAAAAAAAAAAAAAAAAAAAGCATATATATGTGAGAGAGAGAGAGAGAGAGAGAGAGAGAGAGAGAGAGAGAGAGAGAGAGAGAGAGATTTTTCCCCCCTTATGTTCTTATCTTGCAGGTCTCCAGTTCCACAGGAGCAACAACAAAAAAATGTGTGTGTTAGCCATGCTGCCCCAGAGGTCAGATCAAACTTCTGATTGGAGACTGAGATTAATAATGGGTTCGTTATTTGGTGACCTATTCAGGCAGACTTACAATTCAATGCATGAGATACTGTGCAAAGCCCAGGCCCAGAAGGAATCTTATGATTTTAAGGAGCCCTGCTGTTTGTATTCCAAGAGGGAAACACCCCAAGCTTCAGACTGATATCTAAAAAAGGATACAGGTGAGTGGAGAATGTTATAGGAACTGAGTGCACAGACTCAATGTCAAATTTTGTAGTGTGAGGGAAAAGGGAGCTCTTAGAAAGTGGGCTCCCAGGCTTGTTGTTGGAAGAGAGGGGATAGAAACCTAGTTTCTCCTCTTTGGCTGAAAGCATCCAGCTTCATTTTGAAGGGCTCAGATGGGACACTATACAAAGCATGGTACAAAGCATGGTTCAAACCACTATTAATGTGGATACATTCTATAAGCTTCTATTGTAACCACCCCTTCTGATGCTTGGTTGATTCCATAGGTAGCATCTATTTCCCTCTCCTCTGCTGTCTGGACTGTCTTGGGCAAAAGGGCAGTCAGTCTACTAGCCAGTCTGACCAATATCAAGGTATCTACACTAGCTATTTTCAACACTCTTTGGACACCACAACTATGCAAAAGATTGTAGCTGATTGCCCTGCCTTGACCCAGGACTCTTTGACACTATTTGTCCCAGACTTCTTGCAAACAGAAGACTTGATGAACCATTTTCTCTTTGGCCAGAGAGGAGGCAGTTCCTCTGATAGAAGGTCTTCTGTGACTGGTGGCAACATTTCCATTGTTCTAAAACATAATATGCCTTAATGGATATGATTGATCCAAAATGAAAGGTTGTCATTGGCTAAATAAATGATATTGATTCTTGGGCTACATGACCAGGTCACATAGGCTCTGTGAGTGAGTCAGCAGGGATGCACTCTCCTGTGCTGCTTCCCCTGATGTGGCAACATCAGGTCCAGTATTGACCTTCTCTTGAGTAGTCAGTCATTCCTGGCACCTTGGTGCATGAGTAACTGATCTCCTGTGTGTTTTTTTGTTTCGGCACTGCACAAATCTATTACCCACCATTATTCAGTACTCAGTACTGTTTTCATGGCCTAATTCTATGCTCCCAAATATTCCAGGGTCTCCTACTTCTGACTGCAAGACTGTCTTCAACTGCTTGATAGATGAATAGGTCAGGTGGCCTCAAGAAATCCCTTCAGCTGTGGCTCAGTTTATGACACTTAACACTAAGCTTTCTTATAGCTCCCTTTTGAAACTGGCACCCAGTTCCTGGGCAGTGCAACATGGCAAACTCTGCTTGACAGCTTGAAGTGGTAGCCTGAAGTCTTCCACTAGCAGCACTCACAGCCTGGAAACATTACTTTAGGCCTTTTGTTTTGCCTTCTCAGAGACCCCACTTATCTGGAGGATCTTGCTCCATAAAGCCCCTGCCACAGCTCTTCCCATGAGAGGCAGATGTCAGTGTCAATGCTTCCAGCTATGGGTTGATACCAGTCCCTGAATGGTCTTTCAGATTGAAATGTTATCTCAGCAAAAGCAAGTACTCCATGCTATTTCACTAGTGGCCATCGGCAAGTAAATGTGTACAGTGTTACAGCGGCTGAGAAAAAGGAAATATAGTAAGCAAAGGTAGCTATGACAAGAGAGCAGGCCCCAGCCAAAGAAGTTTTAAAACAAACAAACAAACAAACAAACAAATAAATAAATAAATGTCTAAGGTGATAGTAATCATTATCAAGGGTATACACGGCCAGTAAAAGTAGTATCATGGCTGCCCATAGTTGTCACTCTTTGGGGGGGGAGGGTAGGAATCTCATATCTCCAAAGTTTTAGGACTTAGTTACTAGATAAAGATTGAGTTAATGTCTTTGTTGAGTCCAAACATTTATAAGGGAAGTAAAACATAAAAGACACAACTAGAATATGTAATGGAGAATGACATCACCTAGGCACACAGAAATAACGGCTATTGTCCAGTCACCATCACCTCCAAAAAAAGCCATAGGGCATGTGGCCATAGAAGAGAAAAGGGCTTAGCTAGCTCTGAGGTCAACTCTGACGAGTCTCCAGGGAAAACTGAGCCTCTTTCTTAGACCTTCTAGATTTGTTCCCTCCTGGAAATTCCAGTTGATAAAATATGACATGAAATTGAATAATAGAGAAGATATTTTATTTCTACCATGATTTGGGTATCAACTGAAAACTTAATATCCATTAAAAAGTTTAAGGAAGTAGCCAAATATCTTGATATTTTTTTAAAACCCAGTAGTTTTCTTGTCTATGAAAAAGTACTAATTAGTATCACATATTAAAGAAAAATACTCAACTCATCATGAGCCAAAACACATTCTAAAAAATCTACATGGGAAATGGGTTACAAGAAAATAAAGAAAAGCTGCAACACTCTAATGAGAAATATGAATTAAGATGTGACTAAATGGAGAGGCAGATTGTGTTCCTATTTGAGAATTACCCTAGGTATTTTAAGCCTGCCAATTCTTCCAAATTAGTACATAGGACTAAGAAAATGTCAATCAAAATTATAATGGAGTGTATTTTCAGAAGTTGGTGAAGTCATTCAGAAGCTTATCTTGAAGACTATGTGTGTGAGAATAATTAGTCAGTGGTTAAAGAAGAGTAAGAGGGCAGGAGTAGAGTCTTCAGTCCCAAGAAACCTCAGATGTGTCAGGGCAAGGTAAATTCCTCTCTACTACAAGGACACAGCCCTTTCTGAAGGTTCTCACTGTCACCCACCTATTCTTATAGTAGCTCAAGGTTACTTTTAGAACTTCTATTTAATTGTGCCACCACCCTCTCCTTTATATTGGACACTTTTCATTCCAGCGGTTAACTCCTGTTTTTTATGATTATTTTTGCTAGTTGATTATTTTATTAGAACATTTACCATTTATTTAATATTTATATTCTTACTGTTTAGGGCAGTATCTAATACTGTAAAATTATGCCACTAATTTGTGAGCAAAATAAGTATGTCTTATGGAAAGCCTAGTATCATTTTGTCAGGATTTTAATCAGCCAATATTTATTATTCACCAATTAATGTTATGATAAATGCTAGAGAAGCCAAACCCCACCCCATTGATAAGGGTTAAGTCTAACAGCAGGTGTTTATTTCCTAGAACTTCTGAATATATGGCATTCATTCCTCCAAACCCCTGAATTCCTGAATGACCACTTCAAACAGCTTCTGGTGGTGTCCAACTTGATCCCTCTGGAGTCCAGATGCTCAATATTCAGTATCTTGGACATGATATAACTTAAGAGAGACACTCAAGTTTTAATTTCTTTCTTTCTTTTTTTTGTAAAAGGTCATGCATGTTTAAATTTTTGAAATTATTAAAGCTATTCTAAGATTTCTTTGTGGCTAGAAATCTGGGATCACACCCCCTATCAACTTCAGTCTTCTGCTTTGATAAAAGGATGAAGAAGCTGTTGGCATTTATTGCAGCTCATTCAAAGGCAGTCAATTTTAAGGCCATAATGGATAGTTATTGATTGATGTTCATTTTAAAAATCATTCTGAAACCCCAGCACTGTGTTGTCTACCTGCAAACTCCAAATGCTGCTGAATGAAGCTAAATTAACTGAAAAAGTAGCCTTGCTATCTTTGTTTCATGTTCTGCTCACTGGTGAACTGGTATTCACAGACATCTTGAATTGTAATTCTCTAGACAGAATGCTCCTTGGACAAAATAACAAATTCAACTAATTGTTCATATTTATGCACCAGACACTGTATTGAGTGCTGAGATTTAAAATTAAAGAAGGCTAGAATAGCTCTGTTTCCATAGTCTCCATTACAATAACCAAAGTTGTTGCCTGAACTCATGGAATCATAACTCTTCCTTATTGACCTCTTTAATGTTTGTTTCATCAACATGGCCAATACAGTCCTACTTGAATTGGTTACTCTCTGCCTCCATGCCCCTGCTTTCTGGCACACCCCTCATCTATTCTTTCCCAACCACACTAATTTTCTGGCCTTTTGCTTCAGTTGTATGAATAACTATACACTTTATCTGCAGGTGTCTTCTCCACATTCCTATAGGACTTGCTTTCTTATACCTTGCTTTAAGTTTCTCCTTGGAATTTTCCTGACAAACATTTCAATCACAATCACAACAGTCAACTTCTAACCTTTATTCTTATTTAATTTTATCCAGTGTTAGATAAAATTATGTTCCATATTTATTTGTTTATTGTCTCTCTCAACTCCCCTATTATGTAAGTTTTTATGAGTTTACTTCACTTGTACATAGCTATATCTTCAGTGCTTAATAAGTTAGGTGCTCAATAAATGTTTTGAAATAAATAGATGAATAAATAAATGGATTCTTGATACTTGGTTCTGGAGACCTTCTGATATGGAAAGACACACAGGTAATTATCTTATTTAAAATTATTACTATGAAAATCTGGCTTTGTCATTAAAAACCATTATAGGTTTGAAGAGAAAACTGAATCTAGAGAAATGTTCAGAGACCTAAAGACTGACCTCAACTAACAATTTGAGCAATAGTGGAAAGGCCCTTCCCTGATAATGAGATCAACAACTAACTTATCCACAATTTGAGCAATAGTGGAAAGGCCCTTCCCTGATAATGAGATCAACAACTAACTTATCCACCATCATGGAGCCCTCATCTAGTAGCTGATGGAAGCAGAAGCAGACACCCACAACTAAACACTGAGCCAAACTGGAATCCAGATGCAGAGAGGGAGGACAAGACCAGGCTACAGAAACACATAGAGACTGCTTGCTGACCTGAATAATAGGAGCTAATAGGCCCCCAGACTGATAGCTGAGAATCCAGCATGGGACTGACTCAGACCCCCTGAACATGGATCTCATCTAGAAGGCCTGAGCAGTCTAAGGGACCTTGAACAGTGGAACCAGAATGTATCCCTGGTGCACAAAAGGACTTTGGGAGCACATTCCCCATGGAGGAATACTCCCTTAACCTAGAGATAGGAGAGAAGGCCTAGTCCCTATTTCAAATGACTTGGCAGATTTGGATGACCTCTCCTGGAAGGCATCACCCTACATGTGAAGTGGGGAGTGATGGGAGGGGAGGGTGGTCAGGGGGCCTGGGAAGGTGGGAGAGAGGGAAAGAAGGAAGGAGGGAGGGAGAGAAAAAACAGTATTACTATGTTAAGTGAATGTTTCTGTCTGTCCTCAAGAACTTAAGAAATAGGTTCAGTGTGTATCAGCTAATAAAATGGTTAAACCCATAATTCTTCCTATATTTTAAATTCTTAATTCTTCCACTTATGGTAAATGTAGACATTTCTTCTGAATAAAAGATTAATCTTTCAAATAACAGTGCAGAATTTGCTTTTTCTCATATAAATTTTCCATTTATTTGATTGGCACATAAATTTTAGCAGTTGCTCATACATACACATTTTATATCATACACCAGATGCAACCTTGTACACACAAAACATGAAAAATCATCATGTCTTAGGGAAACATATCAAGAATTATCCTATAACTTGAGATGGTAAAAATTTGGAAGCACCCCTGAAGATTCTCAGTAGGAGGAATTGGTATGGCCGAGATTGACATGTTCATTATAATGGCTCTCAATTTATAATTTGGTAGAGCATGTATAGTATAAAATTAAATGTGGGAGTTATACATCTAGGCTATGTAAGTATAGCTTATGTCAGACTCCTATGGAACTCAACTACTTATATCTGCAAGATAAAGTTTTTGTTTTTGTTTTTTGTTTTTCTTTTAGAAAAACCCACCTGTTTGAGGGAAGAAAAACTAAGTCATTCGGACATGGTAGATATGAGCTCAGAGAGAAGTAAAGGCATGGAGGAAAATGGCAAACATGTTTTAGTATGTTTTCCTCTTGGAGCATTTTCCAGTTCACAGTGAGACATAATAGAAGAATAAGTATGACAGTATCAATGGGTAGGAAGAATGGACTAACAGTGCAGCTAGTGGTTAGGGATAAGAGTTTAGTAAAAAGAAAACAGAAAGTGTACCAAACATTTGAGCACAATTTCTTTTGAAGTCATTGCCAATGCTGAAGTAAAAGTTTAAAATAGTTTGTAAAGAGCTAGGAATCCTAGCAGAGATGACCTTGGTCTCATAAGATGAATAAAATGAAAACTAAATTTCATAGGAGAATGGCTTCCTAATAAACCAACAGTTCCAAAGTCTCTTATTCTCTGATTGGGCTGAGATAAACTGCCCACACTAAAAGAAGAAATGTTGGTCATTTCTGGAGGAGAATGAAGCCATCTTTTCAAGCTAACTAACCAGCATTTTGTCTAAAATTTCTACATGTACCATAAACAGCATCAAACTTTTGAAATAAAAAACCTGGGAAAAGTGAAAAGGAAGTGAATCAGCAATAAGTGTTGCCAAATGCAAATGTTAAAATAAGTATGATTATCACATTCATATAGTAGATTCAAATATGAAGAATTAAGTGCAAATTCAGATTGAAAATTAAATAAGATTATTTTGATAAAATACATAACACAATAGAAAAGAGATGAGTAAACAAACAGAATTAAACAAAACACAGGAAATATCAAAAACATACAGGGCAATATTGAAAAATTTTAATACACATGCAAATGCAATCCCAAACAGAGAGAATATAGAAAATGAGAACCAACATTTGAAAATATGTTAGCTGAGATCAGTGACAAAGCATCAATGATTCAAAGAGGTTTATTATCCTGAATCAATATAAACTCAAAAATATACTTAGATATAGAAATTGTTATAAATCAAAGACAAATACAAAATGGAAAGCAAGTAGACAAGGGTGTATTATTCTCAGAGGATGCAACATGAGTTACAGCCAACTCCTCAACTGAAAGATGAAAGCCAGAAGACATTGGGGCAAGTATCTTTCAAGGGCTGAGAGGTAATTACAAAGGCCAAATTCTGTGACCACTAAAATTATCCCTCAAGTGAAATAAAGACACTTTCAGGTTAGAAAAATAATATTATTATTTGGCAGAATTTATCATCAACTAAACAGAGCTGAAAGAAATACCAGAGAGCTCCTGAAGAGAGATTGTTCTAGATGGAGGTGGAGAGTTGCCTTGGAGCTCCTGAGGCAACAGAGAGAATTTTCAAAACAGGAAGCTAGAAGCTAACAGAAGTCAATATTTTCAAACCTCATTTTATCATCAGTAGTTACCCTAAATAGATGTGGAAAATATTTTAAATTAAAAACTTAAGTTTATCAGAGGGAAGTGCCGTTTGTAAGATTAAGCCCTATAGAGAAAGACTCAGAGACCTGGTGTCCCTTTTCTATATTAAGAAACACAATTGAAAACAGTAAGTTTTAGTGGAAGTCAGCAAGAAGTACTGATTCAGTAAGGATGGTGCAGTGAACCTAAATAGCTACACACCTATGAGCATAAGGTCAGAAGGGAGAAATGTATAACTAACAAACAAAAAAGAAATGGTGACCCCCCCCCCAGTTGCGAGGATTTTAACACATATCTATTATTAACTGATAAAACAAAAAGAAAAAGAAGTCATGCTCAGGGGAATTTATGCATGAATTCTTTTGATTAATTAAGAAAGATAACAAAGAAAACTTCCAAAAAACAAAGATATACTTGTTTGTGTGAAGTCAGTGTATTTCTTATACAAAACTCTGACAATAATATTAAAATAAAACTATAAGCTAACTTCTCTCATAATAACAAAAATAAAAAAAAAAAACTGGACATAGAGACAAGTGGGGGATTGACACATGATAATCTCTTTGTTAAAAGTCCCCCAATTTGTCATAATTTGGTATGGCAATGCCAGGGAAGCTAGTGAAACCAGTTAGAAGTTAAATTATAAGAGCCTTACAATTAAAACCCTGTTTAAGAACCACCATATCTAGTAATAATTAAAGTGGAAAAGAACAAATTAGTTTCAGCAAAAAAACCTGAATAAGAACTTTCATGCTGCATGGTGTGGCATTGAGTAAAGAATGAATTGATGGGGCTAAGGATCATTGGTTAAGAGTACTTGCTGCTCTTGCAGAGGACCCTGGTTTGGTTTCCATCACTCACATTCTGGTTCACAACTGTCTATAATTTCAGCTCCAGGGATCCTATGATCTTGTCTGGCTTCCAAGGACACTGAACAGTTGTGGTGCACATACATACATGCACATAAAATGCTTATACACATAAAATGATAGTAAATAGTTTTTTTTTCTTTTGGTTTCTCGAGACAGGGTTTCTCTGTAGGTTTTGGAGACTGTTCTAGAACTCTCTTTGAAGACCAGGCTGGTCCTTGAACTCACAGAGATCCACCAGCCTCTGCCTCCTGAGTGCTGGGATTAAAGGCCTGTGCCACAACCACCTGTCAATAAATAATAATTATTTTTTGTTTGCTTGTTTGTTTAAGTTCATTTAACAACAAGAAATAATGTAACATTACTTAAAGCTTACTATTAAGTAACTTGTTCTGAATACTTTCCCAAGGATATCAAAATGTTAAGGTAAGCCAGGTTTAGTGATTCTGGCCTACACTCTCAGCTACTTGAAAGGCTGAGAAAGGAGGACTGAAAGTTCAAGGCCTGCTTAGACTTGAGTACTTTGAAGGCTAGCAAGTACTTATTGAGACCAGCTCAAAACAGAATGTAAAAAGAGCTGAGGAGCTTTTGCAATGGCAAAGCACCTGCCTCAAATGTATAAAGATTTAAGTTCTATCCCCAGTATCAAAATAAGTGAAAGGATTTCTTTCAAACAATTTCCTTCCCCACTGCCAAAATGCCCTCCTCTGTTCCAAACCACCCTCTCATCCCTCCATCCCTCCCACTAAAGCATTTCTCCGTGTCCTTGCCTGCCCTTTGGTTGCTGGGCCTACTTTATACAAACACGTGTTGTCCTGTTAATCCTGTTAATTTTCTGTTACCTTAGCCTTCTAAAAAGACAACTTCCCCCATACTCAGGACCTTCTTCTCTGCTCCTCATTCAAGTGTCTCTTCTTCCCTGGATGTGAAGGAAGGCCCACCTTCTAGAATGGATGATCTAAAAGTCCAATTCTGATACAGGTTCAACCTCATTGGGATTACAGATGGCTCTCTTCTCTGCACTGCCTTAGTCCCCCTGTCTCCACAGGTATCATGCAGGCTTTCGCAGCAAGGAGAGAACACACAGAACTATACTTTCTCCTGCGTTTGAACTGGTTTTTATCATACCTCGTCTAGATTAGAGCCGTGTGTGCTTGGCCTGGAACAAGAAATGAAACTTAAGCGTATGAAATGAAACTCCATGTATTTTAGATTCAAAGGCTGCAGCAGCTCTCTTTTCTGGAACAAAACAGAAATGCCAAATTAAAGTATGTTACACAATCAATCAGCTAACCTGTCTACCACTCCTCAACAACTCATATACAGACTCATATTACTAGCTGTCCCTGAGGCTTGCAATACCATTTCACCAAATTGGTGGTACTCTTCGCTAGTGGCCAGCCTGATGTGTAGCACGTTTAGCTACAAACAGGTCTGCTGACTGTCCCTGTAACATTTTCATGGGTTTCTCAGGTCTACCGAAGGGGTGGCTCAATTCTTCTTTGATGTAATCCAGCCAAAGATCAGAATCTGTAGACCCAAACTCTCTCAGCATACTCTCGTAATATTTCCCCAGGTTCACCATCTTGCAGGGTTCCTGCTCCTTTTTAAACCGCGTCATCTTCCTGAAGAAGGCAATTAAAAATGGACAGCTTTCCTGTAAACTTTTAAACACTGTTCTGGCATTTTTGTATCCATCACTTCGATAAGCCCAATCCATGTATTTCTCTTTCAGAGTTACCGAACTGGCACCTGTGACAGCTAAAATAGCTTTCCTAAAGATTCCTTCAGTGTCCTCCTGGCATTTAGCGCTTTCACTCCACTCTGCCCAAGAAATTCACAAGGGCAGACAATCCTGGGGTTGGAGGTGTGCAAATGTGCAAAGGCTTCTTCCAAGTTCATAGCTACATCAGCGCTCTTTGACCCAATGAGCACCTGCAGCTTCATCTGCCACATTCTTGCAGAGTCCTTGAACAATTCGGTCCCAGCTCCTGCCACCTGCAAAGCTTCATTCAAGAGGTCCTGGCCAGCAACAAGTCAATGCACTGCTTGTACTGAACTTCAGAAAGGAGTTTCAATTCATGGCCCTTTCTGAATGCAAGCATGGTTCTTTCCAGCATCTGCTCTCTGAAGGGTACGCTACTGGTATTAGAAAACCTTTCCAAGCAAAAGTTGATGTAACACTTCTACTTGGCCTCTGTAGGCAGTCTTCACTGGCTCCTCGAACATCGCACAGTACCTTTTGTCCCTGCGGCCCACTTCCCATTGCTTTGTCTTGCTTCGACACAGGCTGCTTTTCACCTGGTTGGGACTCGATAGATCTCTAATCCTCGCCATGCCACATAATCCCAAATGAGTGGGTCATCGGTGTGCAGAGTTTGGAGGTCATCATAAATTTCTTTTTGTAGATCTTTGGCAAAATCAAATAGTGTAATTGGAAGAAGTGACACATGAAATTCTGCACCTTTAATCTTGCTTACAGAATTTTTGTAAATGATCCGTGCCAACTCTCCCTTATGGATTTCTTCGGGATGATCAAAATTCCCCATATCTATAGCAGCATTTTCAAACTCCTGGATTTCCTTTCTTAGTTTCTCAGCATGCATCCGCTTCATCCTAAAGTATTCTTGATAGAGTTTTGGACACTCAGGATGAAATTGTAGAACCCAAAGAAATAATTGTCTGGCACTTACTGAAAACAATCGATCTTCCATTTCCCATTTGGCTGCCATAATCCACAAAGCTGGTTTGTTTGAATGAATAGCAAGCATGGCAGAGAATATCCTGCTAAGATGAGCTTTGGTACCCCATTTCTTACAAAAACAAACAAACAAACAAACAAACAAAAAAAAACAAACAAACTAGATAGGACAGCCAAAGTTGAACATCATCTTTCCACTTCTTAAATGAATATTTAATTCTCACTCTTCTTCTCTGGATCAGCTCCAAAAGATTAATTTCATATTGAGCATAATTGATCAAGTCTTCTTTGAGAAGGGTTCTTCGCTGTATATATTCTAGGTCAGAAGCCTTCTTGGTGATAGCCTTAATTTCTGCAAGAATGAAGAGTCCAACATGCTCCAGCTGTTCCAACTCTGGGATTCGATCTCCATGCATCCCTGAATTATCTCCGCCATGAGACTAAAACTTCACAAGCCTCCGGGCAGCCAACATGAGTAGGAAGCACACCTCTCAGGCTTAAGAATCACTCTTAGTGACTGACTGAACATGCCTCCTAGGTCCCCTAAATAATTATTTTAAAAAAAATAACATAATCTATAAAAATGTTAGAACTGAAACATCATATTGTATGATATTCCATTTAAAAGGCATGCTTGATATTCATCAAATGGCATCTAAATAAAACATGTGATTACTTTTCTTCTCTTTCTCCCTCCCATCCTCCCTTGCTCCCAACTGTGCATGCACACATATGTGTGTGCAGGTGCATGTGTTTGTGTGCACTCAAGAAACCCAGACTGTCACTCTCCACCTTGACAGGGTCTCTCACTAAATCTGGAATTAGGCTGGTGGCCAGCAAGCCCTGCTAGTCCTCTTGTCTCTGCCTCCCACACTGTTGCAAGTACGGGTACTGATGTTGCCACCCCCAGCTTTTTACATGCATGACTGAGATTTAAATCTGTGTCCTCTGTGTTTGTGCAACACTTGCTCTTACCTGACAGGCCATCCTCTCCACAGCCTCTCAAACTACTTAACACCACCAAAATGGTAAACACACAATGTCATGAACAAGCCCAAGGGTAAGTAAGTTTTAGTGTGTTTACATACAGCACAGAGAATGAGTAATGGCAACTGCATGCAGTAGGCTATGAAAGAATCTAACAAGTGTGGCAGCAAAATAAGTAAGATCCTAGATAACAAGAACCTATTTGATCCTATTTATATAGATTTCAAATGTTAGAAACCTGGATGGATGAAGTGAAAGTAGTTATGGGAGATGTTATTCTGTAAATATGTTTCTCATACTGGTTAATAAATAAAGCACTGTGGCCGATGGGAAAGCGAGCTAGGCGGGGCTAGGAGACAAGAAGGAAAGGGGAAGTAATTAGGAGGGGTCAGATGTAGAGCCTAGAGAAAGCAAGATGCCGGCCTGTTGCCCTCAGATAAGATGACCACGTGGAAATACTTAGATAAGTAGAAATTAGTTAATCATTAAGACAGAGCTAGCCCATAAACAATAATAGTAACTGGCCAACAGGATTGTATCAAATACAGAGTCTCTGAGTGTTATTGGGGGCTAGTGTGGCAGCGGGGCGGTGGGACCAGACCGGCGGGAAAAACCTACATGGAACCAGACCAGCTGTGGGGACAAACCTGCTCGTTACAAAGTAGTGGTAGGTTGGAGGGATCATTAAACAGTGGTGTGCATGAGGAGATGTTAGATCACTGAAAAATTTTCCTTACATTCACCTGGAAGGTAGTTCCATGGTGTCCTGACTCGGAAAAAAATCACAGGACTGATCACATAATGTTTGTGTAATTTTTGTGTTTATTTCACTTCAGTAAAACCTTCAAAAATTAAATGTGTGTAATTATTTTATTACATATATGTAAAACATAGGCACAGAAAGAAACCTAGATCAGGACTCTCTGTGGGTTATAAGAGTATGTGTGGTTTTTTCTTGGCTTCTACATCATTTTTTCTAGTTTCCTGCAATGATTTAGCTTTAGTTTCACATGAAGGAAAGAGACCCAATGGCCATTAATTCTGGTACCAGGTGATAGACTGAGCAACCTACAGCCTGGTGGAAGGGCCATAGGTAGATTTTTTTATCAAGTGCAGGAATCTTTTCTATGCCTTGCAAGAATATTGTGAACTCTTAGATATTGAGTTTCAAAAGCAGAGATCATGGTGTGCCTCTAACTGCTTCAGGGGACTAATGACCAATTATTGTGTTGTTGAGTAGAAACCAAATCAACAGTCAAACAAACAAACACCAGGGACCAGGCTTTGCTACTGCTAACTTTTTTCAATCTCTGGCATCACCATACTAGCAGTAGCCTCACAGATACTTAAGAAATTGAAGCTTTTATTTACTGAGGCCTATTGTGCATCAATAGGATGGACACTGTCTGGACCCTACAATTATGAGATCTAGTAGAGCTAGTGGATCTCAATACCTGACATTGCCATGGGCTTCCAAATGGCTTTCCTTACTAGCAGCACATATTGCTAGGACCTCGTCAGCATTCACAGGAGAAGGCACCTGTCCCCTTATCAAAGTACTTACATGAAGAAAAGGCACAAGTATCAGTGAATCCCAGATCCACATTTAACAATTGCTCGGTCTGCACTGTACCACCATCAGCTTCCTCCAATCCTTTTGAGATCTGTTGTCTACTTACTTCAACTAACAAGTATTAATAAAAGATATTAAGTATGTTAGAAATTGTGCTTCAGACTGTAGATAGAAATAAAACTATGGTGTTATCACATCTCCAATATAGTCACAGTGAGATGTCACACCCTGCTCTATTGCTGTTAGTTGGGTGGGTGTTTTGAGAATCGATGGCATCCTGTTTAAGAGCAGGATATAATTCACTGATTCGATAAATGTCCAGCAGCTTCTGTCCTAGGCAATGTGCTTTGAGCCACTAGACATCTGTGTACCAACTGGCAAAAATGGGAAAGCAAGACTCTTGACTACAGCTCTAGAGTTAGGTAAGTTACACTTCAATAACAGAAACTCTTGACACTTGGGTGGATTCATTTTTGCAGGGAATCAATAATCCAGTTATTTTGTTTAGTTGGTTTTGTGATGAACTACCCAACACATTCATTGTGCTCTACTTAAGCACAGTTTGGCAAAGACAACTGGTCTCCCTTGAGTCAGAATCTCTGGAGCCAGGTTCACGACTGAGGACAGTATCATGTGGAGGCTGCTTCAAGCATGTGTCTGGTGGTTTTTATTTCCTGGAATTTGGGATTTCAACTAGGAATGTGGTGAGAACAGCTCCAAATGACTTTTCATGGATCTCCTTGGCTTCCTCTCAACAAGCAGCTCAGAGGCAGTAGGAAACTATCTCAAGAGGGACAGACAGAACTGTATTAGATTTTACAACTTAGATCAGAAGTCATACATTGTCATCTCAGCCACAGTGACTGACAATCTCGGATTCAAGGGAGGAAACATAGAAGCTAACCTTTCCCAGTTACTTCTCAATGGAAGAGAACATGGAAGACACTGTAGTGTTGCTGCTAGCATTATGAGACTCTGTCACAGCTTTTGATCAACATGGATTTAATTTTACTCCTTATCACAAGGTTGCTTGAAGTTATCATGTTGCTAGCCATCATAGCCATGTGGGGATCAGATCTGATGGAGGCCTCATTTCAAAAAGCATCGTTAAATCCAGTAAGCAAGAAATTAGGACACAGTGCATTTCATAAGGCTTCCATCCCTTAAGTGACACATTACACTGCAAAAGTGATCCAAGACTGTGCCTTCCAGTAAAGAAAGGCAACCCTGTCCCCAGAGGGAAAGAACCCTGTAGGTTATGAACAGTCCTAGTTATGAAGATTCATGAAGAACATAAGATGGTTAATATAATCGTAAATTATTGAGCATATGCAACACAGCTCAGACATTATAATTTTGTCATTTAAAAAAGTGATCTGACAGTTTTGTAAGCATTCTAGGCCTTTCTATCACCCAAGATGAGTCCTTGTATTCCTTCCTTCTCCAGAGATTTGACTCAGAAGCTTAGAATAAAAAATTGCTAGACTTTTGTGGGTGGTGTTGGCACACACCTTTGATCCCAGCACTTGGGAGGAAGAGACAAATAGATCTCTGTGAGATCAGGGCCGCCTAATCTACAGAGGAAGTTTTGGGACAGCTAGAGCTACACACAGAAAAATCCCTGTATTGGGGGGGGGGGAGACAAAAAAAAAAAAAACCAAAAAAAAAAAACCCAAAAAAACAAAAACAGCAGCAACAACAGCAACAAAACCAAAAACCTAGATTTCTCAAGTTCAAGCTGGAATACCAGCCACAAAGCCTTGTCCTATCAATGAGACTCAGAAAATAACTGCACTATGGGAATTGAGTCTTGGCATAGAAACTCGGGGGGAAATAGGAATTTTTTTTGGTATTGATCCTTTGTTTTCCATCACTTCCATTGTCTTAATGCAATTATTGGAAGGCAGTTGGATATCAAGCTTTGGCTATTTTAAGAAAACACCCTGACAGCCTTCACAGGAAGCAGACTTAACCTTGGAAGAGACAGCAAGAAACTTCAAAAGGTTCTCACAGGCAAGGTAAAGAATGATGAGCCCATAAACATGTTGTCTCCAGGAATATCATCTTCTCTTTCTACTCACAAAGTGGTGTTTCTGCTGCAGTGACCTCTCTTCCCTCTCTGTCCTCTGCTCTATTTTGATGTCCTGGAGAAAACCTGGAAGCTTGCCCACTTCAAAGCCCCGAGGATCTTAACATGTCCCCTAAGTTTTCGGAGCAGAATTTCTCATCTAAGCAAATGCAAGTAAAAGCCATCTACAAAACTGTAAATCTCGGAACTTGGGTCCTGTCAGATGACACAGTGAAACACCGCCTCCTGCTTTCTGTGTTCCCAGTTCCCAAAGAGAGTTTCAATAACACTACACTCCTGCCATCCCACTGTTTGTCTCTGTCCCTCTCCTCTCTTGGCATTTACTGTTAAAATTTGAAAAGGGTGGACAGAAATCCAGATTGTTCATCTTACTTTTTTGATGTAAAGGAGTCATCTTTCAAGCTAGTTATTATGTTCATAACCATTCAAAATTTTAAACTAGCTCTACTTATATTAGACATGTTATTCTTCCCATTTTAAATTTTAGCTTACTTTGAAATAACCACAAATGAAATTATCATTCTTTGAAAAGTTGAAGATTTCATCAGTAAAATTATTTTGGTTGATGGGACAATTTTATTACTTAGTAAAATAGTCAACCTCTATCAAAACCATTAAGTCAACCTTTTCCCCTTCTAAATGGGTTGGAATTTCCCCCAGACACTTTTTTTCCCCCCGATATTTTCAAAATGTATTAAGATAAATTTATTTTCAGCATTTTCTCTGCTAAGCCACAATTTCTGTGATGAGAATTTGTATAAAACTTTTTTTTTCTAAGATAGATTTTGTAGCTATTCCTTATTGGCAGGTTAGATTTTTCAAAGAATTCTCGATGTTTTAAAAAATTCTAGGGCTTCAGTTTTTAAATCCTTTAAAGTAGGTTCTAAAGTTAGTGTTTTCTAATATCTATCTGTGACCATTTTCAGTTCTTTTAATTAAAGAACTGCTTTAAGTCTTCCACTTTTAAGGAAAAAAGGCATTTCGTACTTCATGTTTCTTTTTAAGGATGGCTTTGATTGCCCTTCTCAAGTCATTGTTTGGAATTTTAAGCTGTTAAAATGGCTCCTGCTTTGTTGGGAACTCATGGACTCCAGACTGACAGCTAGAGAACCTGCATAAGACTAAACCAGACCCCCTAAACATGGTTGTCAGTTGGGGGCCCTGGGCACTCTAGGGCCTCTGGCAATGGAACCAGTATTTATCCCTAGTGCATGAACTGGCCTTTTGGAGCCCATCCTCTAAGGAGGGATACTCCCTCAGCCTAGATACAAGGGAGAGAGCCTTGATCCTGCTGCAAATAATATGACTTTGATGATCTCCTATGGGAGGCCTCACCCTCTCTGGGAGTGGATGTGGGATGGGATGAGGGATGGTGGGGGATGGGAGGACAGGAAGGAGAGGGAACTGGGATTGGTATGTAAAATAAGATTGTTTTTAATTTAAATAAAATATTAATACGAAGTGGTTCCTACTTTGTTAAACATGTCACTGCCTCAACAATAATTTAGAACAAAGACACTTCAATTTTAATCTTAAGGAATTTTTAAAAGCTTACACTTGAGTAATCATTTCTAGTTGTTTGGCATTGTGGACTGAATATGTGGCTTGTGTAATAGTTGCTATTGGAGTCTACATTCTTTATACCTGTGTTTAGATATTTTCTTGTTCTCTTAGGCATTGTCTCATGGTTTGTGAAATGCCTTTGAAGTGTATAACTAGCTTTCTTAGTACATATATGTAATTTTAAATATTTATACTATTTAAATTATCAGTAACACTTTTTACTCAATTGCAGACTTTTATTTGAAAAAAATATTTGAAAGTGTACTAATATGGGCCAGTGAGGTGTCTCAGCAGATAAATGTACTTGCTCAGCCAGATGACATGAGTTTGAATCCTAGGTCCCACATGGTAAAAAATGACAGGTTTCCCCAAATTGTTGTCTGACCTCCACCCCCAAAAGATAGATAGATTGATAGATAGATAGATAAATAAGTACATAAATAAATAAATTAAGGCAGATTTTCCCATTTGTTTTCTTTCTTATAATATTGTGAGGAGAACCTTGGATTATCTGTGTGAAATTGTTGCCTTGCCCTACAATTATTTTATTTCTCCTGCTGTCTTCACTATACCATTTGTTTTATCTTTGCTTACTACATTTTTTTCATCTTCATTTAAAACATTATTTTTTTTTATTATTTTAAAAATGTTCAGGGATGCATACACTAAAGCATATCCATACCTACCCTCTACTTCCCTCCTATACACCCCCCCATGTATACCTAGTCTCTTCCAGCTTCATGATTTTTCTTCTCTATTTTTTTCTGTTTTTTATTTCCCACTAAATCCAATAACTTACAGGAATGGTATGGGGCCATCAACTGGAGCATGGGATACATTTTAAGCTATCTCTTGAATGAATAGCATCTTGGTTAAGGGAATAGGTTGTTTTCCCCTATACTTTGGGATTTTCTGAATTGAATTGAGGCAGCCTACCCTATTTATACACAGCACACAATTGAAATGTCTCCATCTCTTTGACTGCAAACTTTTGGCTTTGAGGCTTATTTTATTTCTCCTAAAATTGGGCTTTGCATTGTTTGTTTTACATTTTCTATTAATTTACTTTACAAACACTAATTGAATTGCTTCCTTGTGTAGACACTATGTTAAGCTTTGGGCACACAAATAAGAAAGTGGAAATACATCTTCAGTCTCTGCTGGGGTGTGGCAACAGATTAGCAGGGAAAATAGAGATTAATTGGGTAATCA
Organism: Cricetiscus sungorus; assembly: GCA_030556225.1. Classification (NCBI taxonomy): domain Eukaryota; kingdom Metazoa; phylum Chordata; class Mammalia; order Rodentia; family Cricetidae; genus Cricetiscus; species Cricetiscus sungorus. The sequence goes on along the minus strand of JANBXA010000734.1, from coordinate 61,582,594 downwards.
CATTAATTAAGTCATGATTGCACATTGATAAATACTCTAAAAGAAGGCTATGCCATGAAAGCCTATTACAAAAGAAAGAAGAAATGAAGGAAGGAAAGTGAAAGAAAGGAAGGAAAGAAGGAAGGAAGGAGAGAGAGAAAAGAGAGAGAAGGGGAGGGGAGAGAAGGAAAACATGTCCTGGAAAATTCCCTAAGAAATTAAATATGATCCTAAATATAAAGAATAATTGGTTAATATTGAGCTGGGTGATGCAGCTGGAACAATTCTTCTAGAGGGACCAGTAGATGAAATGGATGACTGGTGCTAGGAGAAAGCCTTTTAGAATCTTAAATATATCTCAACATCAACATTAAAAAGGAAAAGAGAAAAAACAAAAGATACCATAGCAGTAATCAAGAGAGCTAAGACGACCTGGATGTGAAATGAAATTCGTGGGTCCAATCAACACTGGCCAACTACTGTTTCTTTAAATCTCTAAGTTAGAGCTTCTGAGTCCTCCACAGTAAAGCCCTTGAGAGGAAGAATACAGTTAGAGCTTCCTTCCCACTTCTCAGTCTTAAAATATAATTCGGGCACTGGCACACCAGACTGTGTTTATTACTCAGTGTTTGTGTACCAAGTATCTATCTACCATGTCAAGAATTTTAATTGGCATTTGCATTCTGACTTGAAACAATGACTTCAGCAATCTATCGGCATGAGAAGACTCTGGCTTCTCTTTTCACCCCTGCTGCTCTGTTGGTCTCTGCTCACTGCTCTTTGCTGCTTGTTTCCTGCAAGCACATGCCTTCAACCACCTCTGCCAGAGGTGTGCTTGAGAACCTCTTTTTATCCTGGGGTGTCCAACTGAATGCTGCTCACTGCCCCTAAGCCTCGGTGTGTTTGGTTACACAATCTGGTCCACAGCTGTCTATTCTACACCCTGTATGTTTCCTTATCTTTTGACATCCAGGATTACACAGACATCTCAGGTGCTGTTCTGTATCCCTACATGACTTCGTTTGTTCTGTTTTGTGTGTGGCTCTGATGCTAACAGAACTTTTCTTACTCTACTCAAAAGTTTTAAGTATTTACAGAAAGTGTTTAAGACGTGGTTTCCTGTTTGCATGCTTGTTTGTTTGTTTGTTTGTTTTTTTAATAGGTGCTGTCTTGAGGTGATAACAGAAAGCCTGAAAGTTTGCTTGCTCTGTTCTCTGAATATCCCCCAACTTTGAAAGTAAGAACATTCAGTTTGGAGCTAGAACATCTGGATTTAAGATAAGCTCTGTTCTTCTCTAGTGCTGAGAGAATGACAGTTTTGTTTTGTTAAAATACAAATCTGGAAATAAAACAAATTAACTGTGCCTCAGTTTTATTTCTGTATAATGGGCTAACACAGCATCCTCTTCATGGATCCAACTCATGAGATGAGTTGCAAAGCCATACGGCTGCAGTGTTGCAAGAAAGCTTGGCCGTATTTGGAGGCCCTTTCCTACCTCACTTTTCACTTCGCTCCATTTTTTGTTGTTGTTGGTTTTGTTATGTTTTGCTCTGCTTTTGGATTGTTAGTTTTTATGGTCTTTGCCTTCCTAAAGTTTTCTGTATTTGTTATTGAGTGTGCCATCATTGCTATGATTGCAACGAGCTTGAGATTCGGCCCCTGCTCTTTGCATCTCATATTTGTGTGTTCCTCTTCATAACCTCACTCACCTCTTGTTTCCTTGTCTCTGAAGACAAAACCTTCTCCCCAGCCTCACCCCATTGTGACTTCCTTTACTGCAACAGGGGCCCTTTCTGACTTCAGAACTGAGCAGTGAAATCCTGCTGTTCACCCTGTGGCAGTGCCTGGAATGCCACTTCCATCAGGTACACTGAGAGGAGCCTCTACCCATCTCTTTGCTGGCCTTTTGCTTGGTTGGTCCTTCTCTTGGGAGGCAGACCTTCTTTACACAGCTTTCTGCAGTTTGTATTTTCTATGTTCTACTTCCCAGAATATCTTTCTTTCCTTCTGCTAGAAGCTCACCAGGTCTCTATTGCTGCTGTTGGATTCTCCTTTATTGTTTCCATGGGAAGGAGAGGTCCAGACTCAATCTGTGGTGACATAGAGTCAGGGGGTGTGCATTTGCCATCTCTTTACAAGCCACACTTCCTCTGAACAGCTGTAGCCAGAGGTTAAATTCAGGTTGCCAGCCTTATTGAGTAGAAATTCAGAATGCCCAGTTCAGTATGAATTTCATATAAACAAAAAGTTGTTTTGTTTTGTTTTTTAATTTTTGTTTTTGTTTTTTTCTAGTACAAGTATGTTTAAAGTAACTTATGAAATTAATTTATGCTAATGCTAAGAATGACTTAAAACTCATCTAATGTTAACATTGAACCAGATTTTCTTTTACCTGTCTACTCTTGGTTAGGCTTGTGAGCATCAAGGCAGCCAACGCCTCTGCTCAGTAGGTTCTCTTCTTTTTGCCTTCTATTGGACAGGGCCCTTGCTTTCACCTGACAAATGGCTCTCCATCATGTTGGTGTTCAGAATGCCCTGTTTGTCCACATCCCTTCTGTTCACACAGTTGAGGAGGGCTATCTGGAAGCATCATTGCCCTTCTTCCCAGCTCCTCTCTACCACCATGAGACACTTCCTGACTCCCTAAGAATTCAAGCTTCCAAAAGTTTGAAGTACAAAATAATAAACATGTGTTATTTGGTCTGATTCAGACACCAAGCCTAGTGCTGTGTATGGATTAGGCCTTAATCATCTTCTTGGCTACTCTCTGAGGAAGGTACTAGAAATATCTCACTTGGCAGACAGTGCAAACAAGGCTTGGGAAAGTCAGTAACTTGGTCATATGATCAGATTTTATCATGGAATTTCCTTAGCTGGGCACAAATGTTTAACCTCTATGTGACCTCACCTTTATATCCCTGAGACAAGAGGCAGTTTCTGCAGTGGACACAGTGTCTGCCTACCTTCTCCCAGGTCATCCACAACCTTTTTCTTTTTTTTTTAATTTAATCCAGATCCAAACACCCTTGGATAAAGAAATTTCTACCAGATTCTAGAAATAGACTTTCTGTCAATGTAGTTGCCATCATAATTAATTAATTAGCTGTGGTGATATGCGAGCTAGCCTTCATATATTAAAGTTTTGAAAGGTTTTAGTAGAAATTTGGAACAGGCTGAGAGTTTGGACAATCTGCTTTCCACTTTCTTCAGAAGATTTAATCTATTTTTTTTTTTTTTTAACCTTCTAGGATCTTAGATGACAAGTTGTCCTTTTTAAGCTTTCCCCCAAGCCACTGTGAAGACTTGGCATCCTGAGCTCCTCCCCCAGTGTTCCTACACAGCTGTCCTGCCCTGCTCTTCATCAAATCCATTTTCTTGCTATTGGTTTTCTTGCTCCTAGTTAAGGCTGAGGTCACTCTGTTGGTTCCCTTCCCTTTGAGATGATGTTGCCAAAGAAACATACACATAACTGCAACACTCTGGATGCTTTATTCTGAAGGGTTTCAAAAGACACAAGGAACATTCTGACACTCAAAGCCTTGGCCAGCTTGTCCCTGTTTTCAAAGAACACACTTAGCTTCCTCCCTCTGGGGGTCGGTCCTCAGGTTCCACTTGTTTGCCATTCATTGTACCATATTTTAGACTCTAAACTGATTTTCAATTTAGTACATTTAGACACATTTCACTATTAAATTTCTCCTAATTTTTATGGTTTTTTTTTTTTTTTTTTTTTTTAGCAAATGTAGTTGACTTGCAATTACCATTTTACAACCTGAGCCCCCTCCCATCCACCAAGTCACTATAATACTAAAAACACCTTACTTGAGTTTTTGTGCTTTTTTTTTTTTTTTTTACGGAACCTTTCCTGAACCAGTTGGCTTATACATATAGGGTGGGGTAGTGAGATTTGCTAGCAAATGTGACATTACCCGCAAGTCCCTGTCAGACCTCACCCAGTGCTGCTTTTTCTCTCAGACCTGTTATTCCTCATATCATCTGCATTTGCAGTTTTATCTGGGTTGCCTTCCCTCTCCCTAAAGCTCAGCAGCTCGGGCCAGGAATTCTTTAGCCAAGCACATTCTTTCCAGTCTTCGTGAAATTCCACGGGGCCCATAGGAATCTTCCTCCTACCCACTCCTTTGGAGTGGTGTGCTCCTTTGAAACTTGGAAAACAAACTGCTGGATAAGCTCCTTGGTGCTCCCAAGGTGAGATCATATGCAAGGTTCTCCTATTACTCATGACCTTGCTCTTACCCCAAAACACTTGTTTTTGGTGTTTAAGTTAAGGATTCCCCCCCCCAATACACCATTTTGCTTTAGAATGAAGAAGGAAGCAGCTGCCTTACATCACTAAAACCAGCGTCAAAACAAAACAAAACAACAACAACAAACCCCCCCCAAAACAAAAACACAAAACCAAGATCCAAAAGGCAAGAACTGCATTCTAATATGAACTGTACTTTGGACTCCTCAACAACGCCAACTGTTTTATCATTTCCTATTTATGGGCATCATTATTATACAATTTCTATTAAATTTAGATAAAATTTCTTATTGTGTTTTCATATTTCCACAAATACTTTTTATGAATTTTGTAATAAGTACATCTCAGATTCAATGAGTAAATGTGAATTAAACATCTGCCTCTGACTTGTATGTTTCCCAGACATTTAACTTTTCTACAGTTCATCCTCTTGATGAAAGCAATTGTCATTTCTTGGTGTTTGTTCGCTCAGGTTTTTCAGACATCAAATTACAGCAACATGGGTGATTGTTAAAAGTCTTCCCAACTTACCTTTCTGATTCTATGAACAATTTTATCCCATTACCCATAAGGCTCACTGTCTTAAAACGGTCTAGGTCCAGTAACCCAGGTGTTAGTTTAATGTGAGACAATGGTGTGGCATGAATTTAAACATAGCTGTTAAGTTTTATTTCTCTTCTGGCTAGAGAGCTAGGAAGAATTCTCTGAAAACCCTGTGCCAGGATAAAAAAAACTTTTAAATGACACTATATGGAGGTAGTGGACATCTGCACACAGAAATCATGGGAGTTGAAACTGGTACAACATCTGGAAGAGCAATTTGTCAATATATACATACATACAATACATATATAAGCATATTATATATAACAAACAAAAATAAACACACATATATATTTATATATAAACATACAAATACAATTAAGACTTTGGAGGTAATTAACTGGATACTGTCTAATACTTTCAAAACCACTTAAATATTTTGAAAGAGAAGTACTTAACAGAAAGAATGACTTACGGTAAAACATACTGGGGCAGGCAAAGTGTTAAAGACCGTCACTTGGGATCTCATGCCCTAACCCTCACAACAATGATGAAACATGACATCACTTTCCCTATGGCTTTACACTCTACAGAACAATTGGTCTTAAGATGAAGACATCAAGGGATGAGAGCTGGGTCATTACTAAAAGCACTGTGATTATTGCAGAGAACCTGGGTTCAGTTCCCAGCACCGACATGGTGACTCACAACCATCTATAACTCCAATGTCAGGGCATCTGATGCTGCCTTTAAGACTCCATGAGCAGCCATGTAAACATACTGTGCTTACATATCAGCAGGTATAGCATTCATTCACATTAAAAAAAATGATTTTCAAAGATCTTTAAGAAAAAAAGATAAGAATGTTACCCAGAATGTCATTTTACAAATTGAAAAAAAAATAAGTTGATATATAAAAAGTAAATCTTACTTATTTGTAAGATACCAGGTGGTATTTCAATGCATTTATGCATTATGTAATGTTTAGGGATAAATATGCCTGATTCTCCAAATACCATGTTTTCATGACAAAAATGTCTTTCTTCTAGTTTATTAAAAGTACAGTATATTTATCATTGACTTCTACACCTATCATCTAACTAGACCTTAGTCTTATTCTTATAGGTCAATCTTTCCCCATCTATCCTTCTTCCCTAGCCCCTCCCCCAGACTCTAGACCAACCATTTTACTCTTACCTTACAGGGGCCCATTTTTGTGTGCCACATATGAAAGAGACCACACCATACTTGTCTTACTGTGCCTGGCCTGTTTGGCATGACATGATGTCCTCTGTCACTGTCTATATTCTCACATATGATGGCTGTCACTTTCATGAGTGAGTGGTGCTCTGCTGTGAGATGTACTGTGTTATATTTACCCATTTATTGACTGATGGACATGTGTATAATTTTTATTCATGGCCTTTGTACATAGACCACAAAAATATGTGACTGTAGATGTCTCTTAAAAAATACTTCTGCCTTTTGCAAATTATTTTTGAATCAAGACCAGTCTGAAACATACAGAATTATTGATAATATTTAAAAAGTGATGAATTCCCTATGTCCAACAGAAAAAAGAATTATAAAATTTGTCACAATTTGTATGTGCCTACCCCTGCCAGCAAGGAAGATGCAACTCTGGGAAGATCTTCATGCAGTTTTAATCAGGATCCTTGAAACATGTTTCCTCTGACCCGCGAGAGAGCCGGGGGACTCCTGCACAGGCTTAAATACCCTTGAGCTAACCAATGCCAGTGAGCTACGTGGATCCTGCAGATAGGCTACTCTAATGCGGAAGCAGACAGGCTGAACAGACTTAACCAATTAAGGGCTTGTTTACACCAGAGAGCCCTCACCAACAGGAAGGTGTAAGGCGGAAGCCAGCACCATTTTAAGGCGTGGCACTTCACGGCTCTCTACAGTTCCCCTTTTTTGTTTTAATAACGCAACAGGCAAGGGTAGTGGTCTGGTCTCCAGTAAAGCAGTGGACATTTTAATGACCCTGAATCCTGGTAGTCAGCTAAGTCAGTGCCACACCCGTCCGGCATCTTTTTCCTAGAGGTGGGGCCTCGGACACCAACCCACATACAACCAAACTTGCCCTTCTCGGAGGTGCTCACTTCCAGAGCTAACTCGGAGTGCAGTGCTAAGCCATACAACCTGAGCGTGAAGGATCAATACTTGTTCATGACTGCAAGCCATGCTTGGGGAGACTGTCCTGCCTCAATGGCTGTAAATGCCTGGACAACCATAGCTGCATACCGCTTCTGAGCAAACCTCATCTTGCAAAGGCACCACAGGCCCACGAAGGAGATAAGCAACAAGAGGACAGCCATGGCTCCCATTCCCACCCACTCTTTCAGATGATCCATGGCAACGGGAACCATGATGACAATCCGGCAGCCAGTCCCGCATCCACAGGTGTTGAATTTACTGCAACGATGGCCACTCGCAGCTGTGCCATAAGGTCATCAAAGTCAGCAGACCAATTTCCTAAAAGACAGATAGACAACTGTCGTGACAAATTAGCAGCATGTGTAAAGTTCTCATACTGAACGCTGGTAACACACAAACCTGGATATTTCATTTCACATCCCAAATGGGCCAGCTGCCACAAGGTATCTATTTGCTCCTGCACCAGATCAATTCTTTGGTTTACAATCATTAAATGTCATTTTAGTTGAGCACCAATTGTGGATTGAGCATCCAAGGCGGTAGCCACATTCTTGGACAACTCATTTAGCTTAGAGGCTGTCTGCACCAATGTGCTCATAGCCATGGCAGCCGTGACTGAACCCACAACTGCAAAAGAGATAGCTGCAACTATGGCTGCTGTAATGCCAAAATCTCTCCCTGTAGCCTCTAACAAACAGTCCATAAAATCTGAAAATGGTTTTATTGGGCCTTGTAGTATCTTAGTGAGGTTACCATTCACCTCTCCCTTATTGAGTAATGACTTCCAAGGTTTTATGGCAATCTGATTTACTTGTTCAAAACTTAAGTCATTTTGTAAGGCTTTCCAGACCTCAGGGCAAAAGGAACACCCTGTACCTGGGCCCCACCCTTCCTCACTCTGATAAGGAGAAGGCGCCTGAAGGCATTGTTCCAGGAGGGTCCCTCCCCTCCTCACATCGCCATTTCTCCTCTCCCTTCCCCCTCTGCCCCTTAAGGGATTGTTTCTGAACTCCTTTTATGAGGGCTTGCAATTCTTCCTCAGCCCAGCACACTACCTTGATGTCTCCTGTAACTGCAAACCAAGGTGCAATGGCATCACATTCCCTCAGGAATCTTTCTAGTGTGCTTTTCTTTATTTTAAGTTTCTTTGATAGACAAATGTAGCTCCCGAAGAGCCAGAAATATTGGATGAGACTGAGAAGTTCTCATCTTAAAAATTTTACTTTCGGTTTGTTACAACCGCTTGCTCAATGCCTGAGACTTTATTGCCGCTTATTTCCGTGGTCTTTAACTCAGTTCCAACTTACCTGGGACTTTATAGCTCCTTACCTGAGACCTTATCGCCTCTTTACCGAGGGCCTTAAATTTGGTCACAACTTACCTTGGGAACTTGCCAGCGCTGCCCTGACTGCAAGAAGTTCTGATCTGAAAAATTCCCCGTACAGGCCACCATCTGTACGCGCCTACCCTGACCAGCTAGGAGGGACGACTCCAGGAAGATCTTCTTCATGCAGTTGTAATCAGGATCCTTGAAACATGTTTCCTCTGACCGGAGAGAGAGCCGGGGGGACCCCTGCACAGGTTTAAATACCCTTGAGCTAACGAACCCCAGTGAGCTACGTGGACCCTGCAGATAGGCTACTCTAATGCGGAAACAGACAGGCTGAACAGACTTAACCAATTAAGGGCTTGTTTATGCCAGAGAGCCCTCACCAACGGGAAGGTGTAAGGCAGAAGCCAGAGCCACTTTAAGGTGTGGCACTTCGCGGCTCTCTACAACAATCCATGCACGCCATGGACTATGAGACATATTTTATTATACTTACAATGTTTTAAGATCATAGTAAACTGTAAAATGAGAATAGTATAACTTTTTAAGGTACAATAAAATCTCAGTTGTGAAGAATAATTTCAAAGAGAATGTCTAAGAAGCAACATGCTAAAATAATAATAATAATAATAACTTGCCAGTGTATGGTGAGGCTGTGGTTTATATTTTTCCTGTCTGTTAACATTTTTTAAAACCATTTAAAATGCCAATCTATTACAGTAACAATAGTAAAGTAAGGGGTGAAGGAAGAATAGCAAAGTAAACACCCTCTGCAATCACAATATCAAAATATCAAAATGCTTACATGGAATTTAATTAAAGTCCTTTTAGACTCACTCTGAAGTCTCAATTCTTCACCTGGTATCACCCTTTATTCTACCATATAAGTAGCTCTAGGCTCTCCTCTTGGCTTATATTCTCTTTAGGTATATAAATATTATTTTTCTCAACTTTCTTGTCTAGCCCCAATTTTATCCATGTTTATTGTCATCTCTCACATAAAAATTAGTTCTTACCTTCATTCATTTATTTCATCACTGGGTCATTAATATGCCCCTTATTGAGTACACAGTTCCCCAGCCACTATGAACTGGAAGAACAAGTACAAACAAGGTTGAATTTCTTATCAAGAATCTCCAGGAAAATTGAAAAGGAGTGCTAAGTTCCAGGAAGAGTCCATTAGTAAGATGGGTCCATTCATTGTAAGAGTTCTGTTGTTAGAATGTCAGCTTCCAGCCCTGACTGTTTGATATCAACGTCTTCTAAATGCTCCATGACCACTCTGTTCATGTGGTACTTTGATCTCACAGCTGGGGCTTGACCATCACTTCTGCATTTTGATAAGGTCCTCTCTATCTACAACCACAGTCCAGGTCTGCACTTCCAGACTCAACCTCTCCAGCAAAGCAAAACTATGGTGGCTTCACTGGTACTGGTTCTTTATTCTTGGGTCTTTTCTGGTTCTTTCCACTCAGAATCCCAGGAAACTTGGAATCCTCTCAGAATATGGGGTTTCTCACCTCTGTCTGCAGATGACAGGTTGGCACAGTCATCTCTAATAAATTTATTCAAACTGTTCTACACTACCAGAGAGCATGAACGCCCTGTTATGTCTGTCATCTCTTCTCTACTGAAGGGAATTTCCTGTTCATTTCTTCATCCTTCATAGCATGCCTCCTGAGAGGGCACCCCTTTTTACCCACATGTACTCACATTTCAAAGAGGGTCATCCATCATATGAAGATGATTTTCAAAACCCATGTAGCAACTGAAGAGGCTCAAGAGTGGAGGAAGTTGGCAGGGAGGATTCTTGGAAAGAAAAGTCTCCATTGCAAGACCTTTGAAAAATGACTTTGGTGTTCTCTACCTATTCTTTTTGGTTTAACAGATTGTCATCAGAAATATGGCCTCTTGGAAAACATGGGCTTTTTGTTACATTGGTAGGAAAAATTATATGAACACTTACATTTTTATATTTCAGTTATTTTCTCCACATTGATTCTCTTTATTTCACAGGTTTTTGGTGTTTTTTTGTTGTTGTTGTTTGTTTGTTTGTTTGTTTTTGTATTTTTGGAAAATAACTTCTATGTCATCCAATAAGATGCCTCATTGGATCACTGGGGTTTCCTCTGTGACGCCTCACCACATGGCCATCGGATTCTGCTTCTTGTTTTTCAGGAGGGGTTTCCTCATTATCTCATTACCTCACTGGTCAGCACACTCATCTCTTAAAGCTAAGAATGTTTATTATCTCAGTTGTGGATATTAATATCTCACTGCTCTAGTTTGTTTTCTGATGCTCTGATAAAACCTTGACCAAACCAGCTCAGGAAAGAAAGGTTTATTTGGTGTAAGCTTCTACATCTCTGTGTGCCATGGAGTCAAGTCACAGCAGGAACCTGGGGTCAGAAACTGAAGCAGAGGCCATAGAGGAGTGCTGATAACTGGCTTCTTCCCCATGGCTTACTCAGACTGCTTTCTTCTACAACTCAATACTGCCCACAGTGGGGTCACCCTACTGACATCATCAATAATCCAAAAAATGTGCCTCCGACTTGCCCACAACCAATCTGATGGTAGCAATTTCTCAATTGAAGTTCTCTTCCTAGGTGACTCTAGTTTGAGTCAAGTTAGCAAAAACTAACCAGAAGTTTTTGTTAGGGCCAAGGGTCAGTTTGTCTCAACATAATACCATACAATTTAACTCTTTAGTGAGATTACAGTCTTTCCATGCTTCTGATTTGTACTAGACTTTTTTTTTTCTGATTTGAATGATCGTATTAGAACATGATTGGAATGAGGTAAAATCAAAATACAAATAATCTAGTTTGCCTAACCCAGTCATGAAATGGCATAAATAAATCATATCAAGATAAAATTTGAGAACTGTTATTTAAATATTGTTGTCATTATTCAAAAAGATCTATTTGGGAATACAGGTGAGTAAGGCTCACACTTAGCTCCCAAGAAGTTCACTCTAGAGTAGTAGTTAGTGGTAATCTTTGTAAGGTCAGACAGTTTAGTTTTAATTTCCATTGGACTATTTGCTCACTGTGAAGCCTTGGAATAGTCACTGGATCTTCTGTCATTTTCAAATGAGAATGGCAAGATGGCACAGAGTCATGAGATTAAATGAGACAATCCTGGAAGGGCTCATTGAAGGAGGAGTGGGTGAAAGTCTGTAAGAAAGAGATACATTTCAAACATCAGGCAGAGTGGGCAAAACCTGACTATGCCATAGCAGCACAGAGGAGTGGCCCAACTAACATATACTGAAGACCAGAGAAGGCTGTGGCTTTCAGTTGAATCTAGAGAAGTGGAGGAATTTGGTGGGTGCAAAACTGTGTCCTTATGGAAGCCCATCAGATGTTTGTAGAGCCATGAAGTACATAGAACACTTGGGACTACCTGTGTATTGTCACCTAGGAGTTCTTAGGAACCCTAAAGCTGAATGCCTTGAAAACCAGGCAAGGAGAACAAACCTTGTCCTATAAGACATGAGGACCAATAAGGAATTTCTTGTGAAACTCTATCTGCCATTTAAGATCATTCTACCCTGAGCCTGGAGGAATGACAGATTCCTCAGTAGTTGAATTAGGTACATGCTTGGAGGGCCAATAGACAGGGTTCCATAGGCATGATTCATCCAGAATTCTGCTATCATGAAAGTACATAAGCTTTTGTTTTACAGCTTGATGCTATTTCAGTATTGCTTTCCAGGTAGCAACAAGGGAGTTTCAATTAATCCAGCTACAAGTAAAGGGGAAAATGTATTAAAATAAATGAGACATGAAAAGGGTCAGAGCTAAAGCAACAGCACTAGAGACAAAGAAAAGAAGCAATACTTAACCAAAGGAGCATCCAAGTGGAACTATTATTACCATATTGTAAATGGGGCACTGTGGTACCTTCAAGTGTGTGTTCCCAATAGGGACAGAACAGGACAGCATGATTGTCCTTAACAAATTTACTCCCAATGCCATACATAGCTTTTAAATGAACTTTCTAATATTACAGTTAATAGCTGAGCAACATGTTCCCCAAGGCCTCACTTGTGCATTTTCTTTCACTTACTTACCAAGTGTACTAAGCTTTATTATCAACTGAGCAATGTGCTGGGTTTCGTTTATAACCAAATAAATACCATGCATTCCTTGCTCTTAAGATGTTTACAGCCCAACAGGATGGACAAAATGAAAGAGAAGCAGTTAAAACTCACCATCTAGCATATTTAAAAAGAGTATGACTGTCATATTTAATATTCAATGAACACTATTTATGTTTTTACTATTTATTAAATACTATTTATATTTTTAAATTTTATTTATGTGGATGAGTATTTTGTCTGCATGTATGTCTGTGCACCATGTGCATGCTTGGTGTTTGTGGAGGTCAAAAGAGGGCATTGCAGCTGGAGTTATGGACGGTTGTGAGTCATCATGTGGTGCTGGGAATTAAACCCAGGTTCTCTGCAAGAACAACAAGTACAAGAGCCACTGAGCTGTCTCCCCAGCCTCATCGATTTTCTTGTATTTTGCTATTTCCTCTTCACATTGGGGTTCTTCAGCTCACTTCATCTCCTCACATTTCCCTGGGTAAGTTCATACATGTCCAAGGCTTTGTATAGCCTCTGTTTATTTTGAGATTTCCAGACTTAACTTCCCATCCCTGATTTCTTATGAACCACAGATTCTCATGACCCAATCAATTACCTAATATCTCTATTGTAATGCTTCATGAATATCTCAACCATGACAAATCCAAAGCTTAATTTTGGAAGTTGAAATTTTTCTAGCCCCAAGTGTTTTTCTTCTGCTATTATCCTTGTAATCAAATGAGATCATCTATTCAGTTAAGAAAGAGCCTTCGATGGTACTCTTGACATCTTCTCCATGAATTCTGAAACCCTTTTCCAACTTTATTCCTTTTTACTAGCCCCACCCTATCTAAGCCACCATTACTTCTCATTAAAATCACTGAGGTGCCTTCCAAGATTTCCTCCCCAGTTATTACTGTTTGGTTCACAGTAATTTTCTACACACTGACCATATTGTTAAACACACACACACACACACACACACACACACACACACACACACACACACACACAAGCACCCATTCTGTTTTTAAAACCCACCAGTAATTTTTTTCTTTTAGAATATGTTATAAATCCAGCATGGTTTTCATAGTTCTGTAAGACCCAAGACATGATTAACCAGCTCTGATGTCCTTATGGGATAACCTTGTTTGCATATTCTAATTGTAGAGCTCTTTCAATCCCTTGCATTCCTTTGAGACCTTGTCCTTGTTCTTTCTATTTCTTGAACAATTTACTGGTGTTTGTCTTTTAATGCATAATCAATCATTCTCTAAGACAGTATTTCCTTGTTTATTCATTCCTTCTTCTCACACATTGACATGTGAGATCCACACAGCAGAGACCTGGTCTACTGTAACATACCCAACATCAAGAGGCATCCAGTTAATGAACACACATTTAATGGCTATTTGGCCATTCTTCACACTGCTGATTCTGGTATTTTTCTTTGTTGCATACCATCTACTCTGTACCATGTGTCAGTTACAGTTTGGCACTTATGATAAGCACAGATGGTGTTATGACTAAGAAGGGTTTAGATGGGTGAATATGACTCTCAATTGTCTTCTGAAAACAGAAACAGAAGGGTGTGGTCGGAGGGTTCACCTGCCAGTTGTGTTGAATTATAAAGCATTTGAACTTCAAGAAGCAGGACTTGATGTCTGGGGGGTGACAAAGAACAGAGGAATGAGTGTTATCACAGGAAAGGAGGTTCCAGTTGTGGTGTTAAATGTTGTGTTAGCTGTGTAATATTTGTCTTTTTGTGCCATGATAATTCCCTTGGTGTAAACAATCTAGTAGACCAGATTGAAAGTAGAATTCTGTAATCCACCAATTTCTTAAACACCAACTTCTTCATCTACCTACCCTTTCCACCCAAAGTGGAAGCACCCGAAAGTCACCTGACACCGAACTAGACATGAGAGACCGAAAGATAACCAAAACCAAATGCCAGAGCCTGAGGAGTCTGCATTCAGTAGAAGAATCATATAAATAGGTATTTATAACCCAATATTTTAAGGATAAAACAGAATTCCAGAACTGTTCAGCAAGGTGGTATGGTCAGCGTTATGTCTTAGACTCACTAGCCTTGAGGGTACACGACAAACCAAATGATACAGTAAGATAAGAAGTGAAGTGGGATTTAACTGTCCACTCCACCTGCCCTTAGTCATAATTTCAATGTGTGCTTCTGTTTGCATACATGGAGTCATATATCCTGAGATTTGAGGAGAGGCCATAGAGAGACTCTGTCTGCCCCTGATTTTAATCTAGAATCCCCCTGCCAAGTGCTAGCCAAGAGGACCCTGTGTACACACACATACAAACTTGCCCACTATTGTACTGCACAGCAGACAGCTCTCTGGGCATGTAGACACTGGCAATTGCCTGTGGTTTTATTTCCCCAGGTACCCAATGTAACACAGCCACTGCCTGACAGATCTAATCACAGGCAGGGTCTCTTTCACAGTCACCCCAGAGTAAAAGCTCAGCGTGTTCCCAAGGAAATGACTGAAACATACAAATCAATTGCCCTTTTCTTCTTTTTTTTTTTTGACCCCATTTTGAATGCAAGTATGAGGTTTGATAACAGTACCAGGAAAGGAGGTGGATTTCACACGTCCAGGGACTCATCAAAAGGAAAAAAGACTATAGAAAGATAGAAGCATTCAGCCTTGCACCAGCCTCAAAGATTACCACAGCCACTCAGGAGAATAGCCAGGAACCCAATCAAGCTCTCAAATGTCAGTGTCAGAATGACAGAAAGACCCAACACCCACTCCTCACTGACTTCAGATGGGGCTTTCCATCACCTCCTTCATTTCTGCTGTCCCTGGCTCAAGCTGCTAATACCAGTTTCTGGCCTACTGTGAATGTTTTTCCTCAACCTGAACACTGGACACCAGAGCCACACATGGAGTTTCTGGATCTTTCCAGCTCAGCCCAAGTATCATCCTGTCTCTGAAGTTTTGCTTGGATGATCACTAACCTCTCCACACTGATCCAAATACACTTTTCATGCATCGCTCATCTATGTTTGTCCCTCATATGAATTATTTACGCTTGTATCATAACTTCTCAGCTACATTGGGAGACTATGGAGGAAAAGGCCAGTATATAATTTTTCCTTATTTTACATATCTATCCCAGTTTCCTCTCCTTCCCTTCCATTCCCCTCCCTCCCTTCCCCTCCTACCCCCTCCTGTCTCATTCTCCCCCCCCACACACACACACCCCACAGGGAGGGAGATGCCTTCCAGGAGGGATCAACAAAATCTGTCAAGTCATTTGCAGTAGGAGAAAGGCCCTCCCTTCTGCCTCTAGGCTAAGGGAGTATCCCTCCATGGGGGATGTGCTCCCAAAGTCCTTTTATGCACCAGGGATACATCCTGTTTCCATTGTGAGAGGTCCCTTAGATTGCCCAGGCCTTCTGAGATTAATGTTCAGGTGGTCTGAGTCGGTCCAATGCTGGTTTCCCAGCTATCAGTCTGAGGGTCCAGACTGTTCAGGTCAGCTGTCTCTGTGGGTTTCTGTAGCCTGGTCTTGACCCTTTTTCTTATCACGCCTCCCTCTCTGCAACTGGATTCCAAGAGTGTGGCTCATTGTTTAGCTGAGTGTCTGCTTCTATTTCCATCAGCTACTAGATGAGGGCTCTGTGATGGCATATAAGTTATCAATCTCATTATCAGGGAAGGGTATTTAAGGTAGCCTCTCCACTGTTGCTCAGATTGTTAGTTGGGATCATCCTCATAGGTCTGTGGACATTTCTCTAGAGTCAGTTTTCTCTTCAAACCTATAATGGCTCCCTCTATTATGGTATCTCTTTTTTGTTCTTGTCTATTCATCCCCTGACTCAATCTTCCTGGTCCCACATGTTCTCTTCTCCTTCCCTTCTCTATCTCCTAACTCCCTCTCCACTCACTGCTCCCATGACTCCCAGGAGATCTTGTCCCTTTCCCCTTCTGTGAGGGACCTTGTGTGAATCTCTTAGGTTCCTTCTTGTATCCTGTTTGTTGTTGTTGTTGTTGTTGTTGTTTTTGGTAGTATGAATTATAGGCTGGTGATCCTTTGCTCTATGTCTAAAATCCATATATGAGTGAGTACATACCATGCTTCTCTTTTTGTGACTGGGTTACCTCACTCAGAATGGTTTCTTCAAGTTCCATTTGCCTGTGAATTTCAAGATTCCATTGTTCTTTTCCTCAGAGTAGTATTCCATTGTGCAAATGTACCACATCTTCTTTATCCATTCTTCAGTTGAGGGGCATCTAGGTTGCTTCCAGGTTCTTGCTACTACAAATAATGCTACTATGAACATAGTTGAACAGATGTCTTTGTTGCATGGATGTGGATCATTTGGGTGTATGCCAAAAGTGGAATTGTCAGGTCCTGTGGTGGACTGATTTCCATTTTCCTGAGGAACCACCTTACTAATCTCCAAAATGGCTGTACAAGTTTGCACTCCCACCAGCAGTGGAGTAGTGTTCCCCTTTCTCCATATCCTTTCCAGCATAGGCTGTCATTGGTGTTTCTATTGTTAGCCATTCTGTCAGGAGTAAGATGGTATCTCAGAGTTCTTCTAATTTGCATTTCCCTGATGGCTAAGGATGTTGAGCACTTTCTTAAGTGTCTTCCGGCCATTTTGGATTCTTCTATTAAGAATTCTCTATTCAATTCTGTACCTCACTTTTTAATAGGGTTATTTGGTGTTTTGGTGACTAATTTCTTTAGTTCTTTGTATATTTTGGAGATTAACCCTCTGTCAGATGTGGGGTTGGTGAAGATCTGTTCCCAGTCTATGGGCTGCTGTTTGGTCTTGTCATCTATATCCTTTGCCTTACAGAAGCTTCTCAGTTTGAGGAGGTCCCATTATTAATTGTCGATCTCAGTATCTGTACTACTGGTTTTATGTTCAGGAAGTGGTCTTGTGTACATATTTGTCCAAGGCTATCTCCAGCTTTCTCGTCTAAGAGGTTCAGTGTGGCTGGATTTATGTTGAGGTCTTTGATCCATTTGGACTTGTTTTGTGCATGGTGATAGACATGAGTCTACTTTCAGTCTTCTACACACTGTCACCCATTTGAGCCAGCACCATTTGTTGAAAATGCTTTCCTCCTTCCATTGTATACTTTTAGCTGTTTTGTCAAAAAAATCAGGTGTTTATAAGTGTGTGGGTTAATATCAGGATTTCTAATTTGATTCCATTGATCTCCCTATTTAATTTTGTGGCAATACCAAGCTGTTTTCAGGACTATAGCTCTTTAGTAGAGCTTGAAGTTGAGGATGGTGATGTCTCCTGAAGTTCCTTTATTGTACAGGGTTGTTTTGGCTATCCTGGGTCTTTTGTTTTTCCATATAAAGTTGAGTATTATCCTTTCAAGGTCAGTGAAGAATTGTGCTGGGATTTTGATGGAGATTACATTGAATCTGTAGATTGCTTTTAGCAAGATTGCCGTTTTTACTATGTTTATCCTACCTATCCCAGAGCATGGGAGATCTTTTCATCTTCTGGTATCTTCTTTAATTTGAAAAGGCCAGTCTTTACACATCTTATATCATGGTCTAGGGCTCAGCATCCAGAAAACACTGGAAGAAAGTTGGTTAATTAAGTAGGTAGAATGGAACTAGAACTCACGGATATAAGTGACCCACTTTTTAGCCTTTGGGGACAATATCTAATCATGAAAAGAATTTTCTCAAGACCTATTTGTTTCAGAAAGAGGCTAGTGATAAAGGCTGTATGAGGAGGGGCTGCCCCTATTTGCTTGCCAAGAGGTACATTGTTTCTCCAAGTGGGTAGATCCCAGAGGCCCTTCTTCCCTTAATGCTGGTAAAGCAGTTTGGGGCAGAGGCTGGCACAAGTACATGCTTTAGGAGCAGACATATCTGTTTGAATTCTGAGTCTCCCATTCATAGCCATGTAGTCATAAGACATCTACTTTGCCCTTGCCCATTTCTAAAGTAGGTGGTGGTCTTCTCCACAGAGGAATGCCGCCAAGGACAGAGAAGGAAGTGCCCTGTCTTGCTTAGAATTGCATTTCTACTACATATACAGATGATTATTTTTAAAAATTATGCCATTTTCTATTTTTTTTAATTCCTTGTTCCCTGGAAATGAGAGCCTAGGCTTGTATGTTCATTTCTGGTTTCTTGTTGGGGCTGTAGCTCAGTGGTAGAGTGCTTACTCCATACATGTGAACCCTATCTTTCATTTCTAGAACCACAAAAGAAAAAGGAATAAACAAAATCTCTCTTTACTTTGGTTTCACCTAAATGCGGGTCCTGAGTGCTGAGCCAAGTCCTTTCGTACAAATGTGAGGTATGGGTGCATTCGGGGTGTCTGGGGTGGTATGGCTTCAGCAAGCCAGACCTATGCAAATAGAAATTTCATCTCAGAATCCTAAAACTGTGTCCACTGATGATGATTGGTTCCATATCAAGTCAAATGGACCCAAGCTATATAATTCTCTTCCATGGCTGATCAAAACACCAAATGGCAAAGTTCCTTCACCTTCTCTATCCCAGCTCTCATTATTTCTTTCCTGCACAATGGCTCATATCAGTAGTATCCCTAGCTTCATTTTTGTTCTACTCCTCTACATCTTCTCTGCAGTAAGAATGAAAGTCCTAGGCCAGGCAGTGGTGGTGCAAGCCTTTAATCTCAGCACTTGGGAGGTAGAGGCAGATATATGTCTGTGAGTTTGAGGCCAGCCTGGTCTACAGAGCAAGTTCCAGGAAAGGCTTCAAAGCTACACAGAAAAACCCTGAATTGAAAAAAAAATAAGAATGAAATTCCTAGAGTCTAAAGTCTAACTATGTGAGGCCTTTTCCCATTCTGTATTTCTTTAATTGTTCCTGTTTGTTCACAAAATATTCCTTTCAAACTCTTCTAGGGTCATACAGAGATAGAAGCAGGTAATGCACATAGCCATGAGGTATTGCAGGAGAGATGGGAGGAGTCATCCTAGTCTCACTTCTCTGGCAGTACAGGTTGCACTCATCATCAATCACCCACTCATCAGCTCCATTATCGTAGACAAATGATACCACATTAAACTCTCTCTCTCTCTCTCTCTCTCTCTCTCTCCTCTCTCTCTCTCTCTCTGTCTCTGTCTCTCTCTCCCTCTTAATTTGCTCTTTCTCCTAGCCCTCTCTCTGTGTTCTTTCTTGGTAGAAGAGGTTTCAGCATATTAGAGATATAAAGCCTAATGCATGCTGAGTGTTTTATGAGTATGTTTTTTTCCTGCCAGCCTGGGCCCTCCACCATGCCAGCCCCCAAATAACATACAGAGACACTGAATTAGATATAAAGCTGTAGGCCAGTTATAGTTTCTCATCAGCTAGCTCTGCCTTAAATATTAACCCATTTCTATTAATCTAAGTACTTCCACATGGTCTTATCTTACCGGAGAAAGAGGCTGGCATTCTTCTCTCTCCAGTCCGCCATCTTGGATCTCCCTCCTACCACTTCCTTTCTCCTCCTACTCTCCTAGTCCCCCCATCTTGCTTTCCTATTGGCCAACAGTGCTTTATTCATTAACCAATGTGAGAAACATATTTACGTAATGACATCTCCCATCATGCGTGTGCATCTTGGAGTATCTTCACAGTCTTGGTTTGTAAAGTTTTTCTGATGCCAATAAATGGGAGTTACTTTCAGTTTCAGTTATAGGGTCCACTTTCATTACTAACTTGGATGATGAAAGAATATGGGTGTACTCTGTGGCCTAAAACTCTATAGAGGTTTGAACCCTCAGAAGTCCCATAACTAGTCCTCACCATTCACTTCTCAATCATTACATTATACAGTAAAAAGTTTAGTTTTGTCCTTCATTTGTGCATGTTAGAAATGCTTCTATGATGTCTACGGCCATATATATCACTCTGAATGTGCCTGATACTGTTCGTTATATTTCCAGGAATCCAAGATTTTGGGGACACTTTCTAATCATTGAGACAGTAATGAAATTCTTCCCACTATCCCAGTTTCTAGTCTTTGTCACCCATACCCTCACTGACAAAAAGAATTGCTAGGCTCCATTAGAGATCTGTGAGACTGGAGAGATGGTTCAGTCTCTCTAATGCCTGTTACTCAGGCACGAGGGCTTGTATTTGAATTCTTCAGCACTTGCATAAAAACAAACACACACACACACACACACACACACACACACACACACACACACAAACCTGGCAAGCACCTGTAATCCCAGCACTGGGATTTCAGAGACAGATGGATCCTAAGGGCTTGCTGGCCATCCAGTCTAGCTGAATCAGCAAACTCCAGGAAAAAGGGGCCACATGGAAGTCACTTAACTAATCTTCCTAGCTATGCCAACATACATTTTAATAGTAAAGTAAGTTCTCAAAGGCAGTTTGCTTTTTCTTAAAAGATGAATATTCACACCATTCTTTATCAAGTACAATTGACTGATGTTCTACATTACTAAATAGATTGAAATTTAGAGAATGCATTTCTTTGGAGTGGAGCATGCCCTGAGAATAATATGAAGGTGACTAACATAGTCAAAGGTGTGGCAGTGATGTCAATGTGAGACGTCTTTCATATCTAAGCACACAATTAATATACACATGTTCCACAGATGCAGGTTTTTTTTTAAAGTTTACATATCATTGTGGATATGTTTCTATTATATCTCTATTTTGCAAATAAACATTTTAACCCAAATGCTTTCAATCTAAAGATGCTATAGGAAGGGCAAAGTGAACACTAGCCCATTACATATGTAGATACTACAGGATCAAATTAATGTCAGATTTTTATAATACGTATATTTCCAAGTACATTTCTGAGCACAGTAAGGCAGTGTATGTTGGTGTCATTCAATAATGGGTGTATTTTCATCATGATTGCCTCTTCTTGACTGTAGCTACACTTGGTCATCTCTCAATTTCTTTTCCGTTCAATGTATTTCATCTTTAAGATATTAATTGCAAATAAATGCTAAGTCTATTGTGTTTACTTCTTTGATTTGTTTTAAAAAAGAATATCATATTGGTCCTGTCCATATTGTGCTTTTGGGTTCAAAAATTCAGGGGTTTTCCATTACAAAAATTTTGAGACTATATCCAACGAATGCTGATAGTACGCATCTCTACATTTGTGATTGAAAGAATATATCCTTACCCAAGATGCATCAATGTTGAGGCCTTGCAAGCAAAGCACTGCCCAATGATACAGTTTATATGCTGAGAAACATTTAAGTATATACTGTTTAAGATAAGTCCTGAAATAAGCTACTGGCCCTTCAACTGAGCCTGTTCAGTGCTTCATTTTCCTCTGAAGTGTGTATGAAGAATCTTGGAGTAAGGTCAATTTATAGGTATTTTTTTTCACCATTTTTAGGTTTATGCTTACTATTCTCTCTATTTAGCTACTGAAAAAATTTCAAAACCAATATCATTGCTTTAAAATAAAAATAGTAAGTTTCCAATCCCCTAGAGTGGCCATACATTTTTATTACCAAAGAGTACATTGTTAAGAAATAAAATTGGATACACATTGCTTTGTAAACCTCATGCTAATAAACAGAATATCTGACCAAATGCAATTTTTTAGAACAAAGTTACTACTTTTGTGCCATCAAAATAACTTTTGACAGTCAAATTTGCACTTCCAACAAGATAGCTGTCATGCCCAGTGACCTTTTTTCACATGTCCTTGCAATAACTGCAGCCCAGTCTGAGATTCTAAGTCATTGTGTGACTTCCACTGTTGTTGGCTCTGCCTTTCCCTCCTTCCATTGTTCATTCTCAGCTTCTTTCTTTGCTTTCTGGCCTCAAATGTTGGGGGTTTCTGTCATTACAGTGAACCCCATGGGGGAGAATTAGAGCAGATGGTCCACTAAAACATACTGCCTGAGTGAGAGTCTAAGGAATACTGCAACCAGGGTCTTGTACAAACTATTTAACATCTTGGCCCCCATTATCTCAGCTATAAAATACAGTTAATAATTACATATTTTAGAGGTTACCACTGTGATTCCCCAGGTTTGATGGACAGAAGGTGTTAACCCAGCACTTGAGATATATGTCACTTTATACCATTATCCTAGATATTATGGGCAACTCAGTATCACTTGGTGGTTTTGTCTTCCTTGCCTTTCCTGCATGCAAGCCACCATGCTCGTAGTTCACAAACCCTTCAGTGTGGCCTAGAATCAGATCAGGAAGGAAAACCAGAGAGAAGGGTTTTTAACTAGATGCAAGATGGACTCAGGAGTTTCTTTGGAATGAAATGGAGGTCAATTGATTTTATTGTTTTCCTAGAGATGTACAGGCCTTGCTAACACTAAATCTCCCACACTTACTCTGTGTCTCTCAGAGAATGATTCTTTCTTGTCTGTAATCTGTGATCTTAGTTGTCCTTCCTGACTCTGGACTGATTTCTGTATTCTGGACTCTATTGAGTTTCAACTTGCTCTCCTTGAGATATAATGGCTCCTATGGTGGAGAATCCATGGCCTTCAGTTGCTTTGTGGTGAGTTGGTTTCATCAGTATTTTGGACCTGCAAGTATGAAAGAGCCCTGTGTAAGCCAATTAAATCAGACTATGGTTCACTTTGGTTAAAAAACACCATAACGCTGTATAAGAGACTTCCCAAGAAATCTGATTCCTGTGGGAAGGGGCAGAAATCTGAGGGAGTCCCCAGGGCAGACTTTAATAACCTATAAGGTGTGGCACAACGACAAGCCTCTAAACTGTATCTGCTCTTGCAACTTGGGGGAATCTGTACAGGCACAGATATCTCTGAGAAGCCCTGCTTTTGGTGGAGGGCCCAGGTGAGGGAGTTTGGAACTTCCAGAGAGGCAGTGAGCCAATGTTTTAGCTGTATCCAGACTTTGAAGATCTACTGCTTCCCATGCACCAAGGAGTCACACGGGGCAATTTTCTTGCCTAAACATCCCTCTTTCTATTTTACATAAATCAAGGGATCCCATTTATTGTCCACAAGTAGACTTATACCTTGAACAAGGGCCCAAAGATATCACAGAATCAGGCTACACCTAAGCTTCATTGGTCCTGCTTTGTGTTTTTTCAATTATGGGATTGGTGTCCAAATATTCCAATTTTTTGGGGGGTGAACTTAAGAAAGATAGTAATGAATGCTGTTTTTGGTCATTTGGTCTCTGCATCGCCCATAAGTCTAACCACGACATACCCTGTGTCATTCATGTAACTTGCCCTAGTTTTTGCATTTGCAAGGAAGGAGAGACAGAGAAAGTCCAGTCAGAAGCTGAACAGATAAAGAGAAGGCTGTCACTAAGCTACTTCCTTAAGTATCCCTAGGAGAAGGAAGCCCCTATGCCTCTTAGGATGTTCCTGTTGCTGTAAGAGTAGGGAGTATTAGAAACATCCCCCCATCTCACTTGTGGGAAGTGTGGCTAATGCTGGACTTTTTAATCCTCCCAAAATAGATGGAAAAGAAAATGACTGTCTCCCAGGTGACCTGGTGCTTTTGCATGTTTTATGAGATTATGTGAGTGCTCCTGCTTTCTCTATAAGCCTTGAAGCATACAGCTGTTTGCTTTCAGCAGCCTCTAGAGCAGGTGTCCTGGGAACCAGATAGCTGAGCTGAATAGATTGAGATGTTTACATGAAATAGCTGACCACTGTCCCTGGGTACCACAGTCTCTGTCACTAGAGAGAAGAGCTGCTGAATGTTAAACTGGATGTGTTAGTAAGTTAGGCCGATACTCTGGGGTTTCTAGAAACAGCAGATCCATTCAGGAAATCAGAGCCCCCTCTGAGTTAGGGTATCATAAATAACCAGAACACACCAGTGAACTAAGTTAAATTTGAGTTTTCCTCCCTGTTGGGACTTTGGGTACTGCAAAGACAAACAACAACAAATACTTCAAAGTATTTGCAATGTTCCAAAAGCCTCTTCAGAGATACCTATCTATCTAAACAAGAGAACACACAAACTGAACCACTTTAGAATAGAGATCTCAATTCATGCACCAAACCAAGCCTTAAATAATTCTCTTGACATCTTTAAGCCACACAGAATTATTTAAAGGCTTGAATGAGATAATATATCTGTAAGCAGAAAGCCATTATGAAATTAACACAGACGTGGAGTTATTGCTACTCAAGTAAGTTATGTGTGATGGATGCTTGAACTGAAGTCATTCTCATCAGGAACTAGAGGTAGAAAAAAGAAACAAGACATTTATAATCTTGTCATTAAGAAACACAATATTGAATTTCTTAGGCTTTAAAAAATAGGCATAGAGGTGATAGAATCCTATGGGTTGGTAGAATGAGCTTAGGATTTAAAGTAATAGTTAAAATGGTTGTAGACAACCTGGTGAATTACTCACTATAACAAAATTCCTAAAGTAATCAACTTACAAAACACAAAGAGTTTTGTGTGGCTCCACCACAGTTTTCATCATGAATAATTAACAAAACATGAAGGAAAAAGCCATGGCGCAAAACTATAACATGGGGAAAGAAAAGTGAGGAAGAACTTGGGTTAATACTTCCAAGATTAATGTGCAATGACCATTAATGAATTGCTGTTTCTTTATTTGGTGAGTGTAGGTATACATGTGGCAAAGCATATGTGTAGAGACCAGACAGACAACTTTCAGGAGTCAGTTTTCTCCTTCTATCATTTGTGTCCCTAGGATTGGATTCAGATTATCAGGCTTGGTGCCAGCCACCTGAAATCATCGAGTCGTCTTGTAAACCCAAGCTCAGTGATCTAAAGATTTTCAGTCTGGACCCCATCTCTTAAAAATTCTATCACCTCCCAGGAACATCCTAATGAAGAACAAGACTTTAACCCATGGGGTCTTGGGGACCATTCAAGATCTTGGTCCTATTCACAGTAGCTGATCAGGTCTCAAGTCAGCTGGGAAATGTTTTGCAGCTCCTACTTTCCACTTCTCTCACTAGGAACAAAATACTCAGTTGTTCTACTCTTCTAATGATTAAGGTTTCTTTGACAGGTTTGGGGTTTTGGATCCTATAACAGTCAGAACCACAGTGGACATATTACAGGTACCCAGTGGAACTTTGTTGATAGATAAAATGTAGATGTTACTCTTCACATGATCACAACACTTCCCAGTAAACATAGCACATTATTATATACCAAGCAGTTTGTGCTCATGAACATTCTTGATTAATGTTCCATGCACTTTGTCAAGTAAGAAAAAAACCCCAACAAGGTACAGAGTTAATAAATGACATAGTTTGCATCTATAATTTTAGATAAAGTCTAGGTGTCTCTCAGGTATGTCCAATGTGAAACCTATGGCCACATGTGGACAAGAATAGCTATGATTGTGGTCTAACACAACATTGTAAACTTAATTAAAATATCATATAATTGTGTGGTGGTGAGTGGGGAAGGAGACTTGATTATGAAGCTCTTAAATGTGAACTTCATTGATGACAACATCGTGTTTTGAATGTGAACTTTGATGGGAGATGTCATTCTGTAAATATATTTCTTGTATTGGTTAATGAATAAAGCACTGTTGGCCAATAGAAAAGGAAGATAGGAGGGACTAGAAGACAAGAGGAAAGAGGAAGTAGGAAGGAGGAGTCAACATAGAGAGACTGGAGAGAGCAGAACGCCAGCCCACTCTCCAGTAAGATGAGACCACGTGGAAAAACTTAGATTAATAGAAATGGGTTAATAATTAAGATAGAGCTAGCTGATAAGAAATGATAGTAACTTGCCAACAGCATTATATCAAATACAGAGTCTCTGTGTGTTATTGGGGGCTGGCATGGCTGGGAGACCAACTGGCAGGGAAAACATACTCGTTACAGAACTTTATCAATGACAACATCGTATTTCAACATAAGTAGGCTGGAGATGCCTAATTGGATGTAGGGGAAGCAGTGGAATCTTCAGTCTAGTGACAACATTAGATAAGAAAGCAGCATTTGGAGATTATACATGCATGGGTTGTATGTACATAAAAACAATGTCTGAGAATGAGAGTTCAGAAACACATGAGAACAGATCATCTAACATAGATGACTATGAGACACTAACAATTGATGATGAGTAGAGAGAGAGAGAGAGAGAGAGAGAGAGAGAGAGAGAGCCTCAGAGAGACACAGAAAAGTCCCAAGGGTCAGGAAGAAGAGTGAGGTGGATGTTATCTTTTGGAAGTTATAGTGAATCAATGGGGCTAAATGCTTCTCAGAGGTCAAGTTAGAAAGGAGCTAGAAAATTTCATAGGCAATCTGAAGGAGAAGGCCATTGGTAACTTGAACTAGCACTATGTCATGGTAGCAATGAGGACATGCAGAAAACACCAATAGAGATAAAGGACAAGAATCATGAACTCTGATGATTAAAAGGAATTCATAGGAGAATAGAAGAGGTGACTACATGCAGAATATTGAATGACTGCTTGTTTTTTAAAAAACAAGGTAGGAAAACCTTGCCTTATTTAAAATTTTAAGGATCCAGAAGAGAAAAAAGGATGAGAAGATTCCCCAGGGAGAACATACTGATGACACAATGCTTCATGGATCTGAAGGAGGAGTCTTATAATCTGGGGAAACACCCCACCCACTTTAATGGAGGGAAGGGAGAAAGAACAGCTGTGGATGTTGGTAATCTATGCAGTAAGAACTTCTTTCTTTCTCCTTTTCTTTCTTTCGGTTTTTTTTTTTTTTTTTTTTTTTATTCTCTGTGTATGTAAGACATGGGACGGCTCTCAAGAGTAAGGATGGTTGTGGCTTAAGAGAATGAAGATGATTTAGTTCGTGAAAATGGTAGCATATTTGGTGTCCTGGGCTTCCTTGTTCTATAGTTCACTCTCACAGTATCTCATTCATTAACTCAGTAATTGTCATCTGTGAGTAAGTCCAAGTTCATTGGAAGAACAGAGTAAAAAAGCATAGTAGGCATAATATGATTGTGGCTATAGATAGAAGTCAGTTTTACTAAGCTGTTAATGGGCCAGACCTATTGCCTTTGCTCTGATATTAGCACATTAACAAAGTGAGCCACATAGCCCCATCCTGAATAATTCAACCAGACATAGAGACAGATTTTAGAATCAAAAATATTGCAATCTTCTTTACTTCACTCCTTCAAAGACTGCATCATTATTTTCCATTTGAATTTCTGGCACACCTTTTAGCCTTCTGGACAGGAATGCTAACTTCCCTGAATGTCTATCTCTTTCTTCCAAGTTAAGTATATTTAATAAAGTCACAGACACCTTGGGAAAAAATACGGCCATAAAGCTAAGTTCGGGTCACTACAGTGTGTTATGGGTCATTTCCTGGTTGGTCTTTGAAGAGAAGGAATGTGTGACTTTTCACGATTTTCTGTCCTCTGAGGGAATGAAATCTTGGTGGTTGTGAGATCTTTAGGCTGTAGCTAGATGAAGAACATGGAGAAATTGCACAGAAAGAGCCTGAATCTACTTGTTACATTTTTATGTATTGATCCCAAGACTTAGAAACAGCTGAACTTCCATCTAGATTCAGCAGTGAGTTTAACTTGGGGATCAAGGGACCATAGAAGCCAAGGATCCACTGGAAAGTCTACCGTACATTTAGGACCATGGTAGTTACTATCTTTTAGTCCTCTGAGTTGAGACTATCACTGGAAAACAGGAATAGTGACTTCACTCCAACCTTATAGGAAGCATACTGTTTCCCCATCTTGCATTCTGGGAAAAAAGTGAGGGAAAATGTCAGAGCATACAGCTGTGGAGCAGCAGGACCAGAGTGTACATCTGCAAGCCACTCAGCTCCTACCCTGCCCTCTCACCACAAGGCTTCTCACTCAAGTGAAGGCCTCAGGCTGCAAGGAGCTCAGTCACTTTCATCAGCCCTGGGTTCAGAAGAAGTGAGAACTCTGTCTTTGCTTCCAGACCACAACATCCTGTGGCCATGTGCCCATTTACACTGCAGTCTTTAGCTCCTACACTCCCAGTGGTGACAGGGTTGAGGCTGAGGAGGACAGAAATGCCCCCAGGGCAAGAACCCTTTACAATGGAACCAGGTGCAATAAATTTCTGCAAAGGCTCAACCCCTCTCCACACATTCACATCTGGAATGCTACATAACCCTTGCCTCTCCAACCCCCTCTACAAAGAGGACTTCCTGGAGTACTTTAATGACTCACCATTATAAATAATATACTCTTCTTTCTTAGGAAAAAAACCAATGTTTCTGCAAAACTTGCAGATTTACTCCAAATCACAATTTCATCAAAAATACTAGAAAACACACACATGCACTTTTATACCCTGAGGTAGGAAAGGGTTGTGAGATTTATGTCTTTTCTTGAACACACTGATTTATAACAGTGGATAATGCACATTCATTTCATCCATATTTATACCTGAATTGATGCAGAGTCTGGTATCCATTACTTTAATCTATGTAACTTGATCATCAGAAATCTAAACCATAATTTTAACACGTATTACAAAGAGTTTCTTTGGCCCTAAAGGAAAACGATGACCGAGAAGAAAAGCCATTAAGACCCAGCTGCAGTCACTCATTCCCTCTGCAATCTGTGTGTGGGGCCCCCTCCTCATTTCCCATCCATACCTTCTTGAACAAATTCAATCCCTTCATAGCCCCTGATTCTAACTCTGGAGACTAACCAAGTGGGAGAGCCAGAGAGAAGAGTGAAAGAAAGAGAGAGAAAAGGAGGGAAGGTGGGAGGGGTATGATGGATGATGGGCAGGCCAATTCTGCGGAATTCATGTAAAGAAATCTCTGCTATCCCCTCCAGGCCAGGGCTCACATGGAGGCGGTAGTAATGGGCCAGTAGTAGCCTCTAGTCACTTAGTAGAAGTGAAAAAATGCAGGGTCTGATCAAAGCCTCCCTCTGACAGACAGTGGAAATGAAAGCCAGACACCAGCTCTCAAACTGCGCTGCTGGCACTCAGCACATGGTTCCCGTCCAACTTCTGAGCTCCAAACGTCGGCTCAAAATTCCAAACGCCTGTCCTGGACCAAAGCCAGGTGGTGGATTTTCAAGGGATCTGGGACTCAGGAATATATTAGGTGGGAGATGAGGAATACAAGACCTGAGAGCTTACTATAGAAGTTCCAAGTCAGGGAACTCCCTTCTAAGAGTTCCTAAAGCCATATAAAAGGCAGGAGGGTGGGGTTTTATATCTGTTTGTTCCCTGCTATGGCTGGGGATGACACTTAGTAGATTGTTGGTGAATTTTACTGAATGGGAGACATTTTTTTTTATTACAAACTCTTTCAGAGCTATAAACTGTGGTGTGAGTAGATAGTGCACAGTAGCTGAGGATAGCATCAATGGGGTTTGACAAAATTGGGAGTGTTGCTAAATGAGAATCAGATGCAGTTAAGTTCATTAAAGTCTTCCTATTCTTGTATCTTCCAAATTCTATTCCATTTTTGTGACATGCATACCATCATGTCTTGTGTTTTAGAAACAGTCTGAAACTTTAAAAACCAAACAAAAACAGGAGGCTACATCGTCATTCAGTGTTCACTGTAATATTGACATGCCTGAAGCTCTCTCCATCCCCATTTCACAGATGCAAACCCTGAGAATCAGTGCTTGCAGGATCTGTCTTGGGCTACCTATCAGGCTTTGAGCTGTGCTACCTCCTACATCCCCATGTCCTGTGCTTTCCTGAACATGATTGCCACAGGGCTGTGGTCCTGACAAGATCAAAGGATAGAGCAAGCCCAGGGGATATTTTAAGAGTGTCTGGGGATAGCTAACCTGGTCCCAATTAACACCCATGAAGAGATCCCCGTAGCATGAATTGCTAGGGCTGCCAGGTACTTCTCTCCAGAGACCCTGAAGGATAGACTTAGATTTGATTTTTCTAGGCAAGCAAATTGCAGCTGTCTGATCCTTAAAATCAGATAGAATGACACTTTGGTTTTGTATTTTTCTGATGAAACTGATTTCTGAAAAAAGAAATCCACTTTGGTTTTGTTACTGTTTTATACATTTTATTACAGTAATACACATAAAACATATACATATATGTAATATATACATATATAAGTAATGTATGCTATTATATGACATAATAGCTATAATTTCAAATTAGCACATACTTGGATTTTTAAAATTCTGCTCTCATATAATACATCCCAACTACAGTTTCCCCTCTCTTCCTTTTCTTCCCTCCCCCAGACTCTCTACCTCACCCCCTGTCACCCATATCCACTCTCTCCACCTTAGCCTTCTCTTAGAAAAGAGCAGGCATCCCAGGGACATCAACAAAACTTGGCATAACATTCCACAATAAAACCAGGAACATATCACATCAAGCCTGGACCAGGCAACCCAGTAGGAGGAAAAGTATCCCCCCACAAGCAGGTCAATAGCCATCCATGCTTCCACGGCCAGGAATCCATCAAGAATATCAAGTTACCCCCTCCCAAACATACATTCAGAGGACAGGACCTGAGCCAGAACCCTACAGGCTCACTGATCTCTTAGAATGACAATCATGTTTAAATTACATGATTCTATTACAGTTTTTACATGATTAATATTACATGATTACACTTTCAGCTATAATTACACTTTGCAGATTACACTTTCAGCTGGTCATCCTGAGAAACTCCAGGGAGGGTGGGGACACTGAGCCTTCTCACCCACCATGTTGCAGGTCCTGCCAAGACATATAGAGACGTGGATGGTAGTCAGTCCTGCCACATCAGGAGTGTCACCCTTGTTAGTAGAAAAGATCCCTAAGAGTCAGGAAAGTGATGTCTCACTGAGGGCTCATGCTGAAGAAGAAATGCTGGGATCTGATTGTGCATCTGAATTGTTGCCCGGCCCACAACTGTGCCCTCTGTCCTCACCACTGCCACTAACATGTGTCTGTAAGTCCAGTTGCACCTGAAGGGGAAGGGTGTATGAATCTGAGTGGCATGTGCCAGGAGATCTCTGTGCCTAAAATTACTGAATGGCTTTTGTAAGATATTTGAGCTTTATTTCCGTTGAAACCCAATTTTGAAAAAAAAAATGTTCACCCTCAATCTTGTTTCAAATACTGTGAGGAAGGCACTGCAGCTAGGATGAGTTATCGCCTCACTGCCATCAGATGGATGAACTGACATTAAGTAGGCCTAGTGTCCTAGCCCAGATCGGAACAGTAAGCCTGGGATCATCCATGTGTTAACGTTGGGGTCCAAACTCCTGATGGAAACCTCTGGTTTCTAGGACTGTGCTGCCTCCACTTGCTGAAATTGAAAAGAGCCCAGAATGTGTTCTGTTTCTTTGAACTGCCTTACGGAACTTGTGGGCTACTGAAAGAACAGGTTCTTTGTGTCCCCAAGTAAGCAGCAAATGCAGACACAGGAGACAGGAAAGGGCAGCCCCTGCCCTCTGGGGATTAATAATGGAGCTGAGAAGTGTCAAGAAAATAAACTATTTTGTTTGGACCTAGGATGATGCCTTGTCATTCTTAAATGAAGTCAACAAGGTCTCCAAAGGCTTAACCCATGTTTAATGGCCAGCAGGTCAGAGACTCTGTGCCCACCACTACTACCCCATGCTGGGCACCTGTAAACCAGTCAACTTCTGGTTGAACCAAAGTCCCAAGCAATTCACTGTCTTCTGTGTTCCAATCATTCACTTCCTACGTTAGTCTTCAATCCCATTTGTTGACTTTGGACTGGGCTCATGTTACTGCGCAAATAGCACTTATTGATCCATGATTACAGGCAAGAAGGCATGGTGTATACACATTACACTTGTTCCCCCTAATCCTCAGCACAACTGCAATTTGGAAAAGGGAGAATTTTGTGCTCTTTTGGTAACATGGAAACGTGGGATCATGACAAAGTAAAGAAAGCCATTTCAAGTCATGTCAGCCAAGAGACTGTACTAGGGGGGAGAGCAGGGTTAATGTGCTTATAGTAAGAAACAATAACTATAAAATAACCCTGTCTTCCTCAAAAAGCCAGTGAACTGACATAAACTGAGAGGTGAATGGGTCAAGGTCTAGACCTGAACTTCTCTGAACCTCGCTGAGAAAGGCTTCTTCTTGCAGAGGACAGCAGTCAATACAGAGACACAAAACTAGCTAAAGAGCTAAGAAGAAGTGGATGACCAGCCCTAAACAAGACATTTTATCCAACCCGCCCACACCCTGCCAAGGCCCAGGGAGCACCATGAAAGAAGAGACAGAAAGAATGTAAGAATGGGAGGATGAGAAGTGGTACTGTGAAGTTCTGTCTTCTTATGCTCATGAATTCATACCAGCTGCGCTTAGTATGGACCTCACAAAATCAAGGCAGACAAAATTCCCATGTGGATGGGGAAGATGCCTTCTGACCCCACTGCTTTCTAGGATATTTAGCAGTTGACAGCTCCTGGGAGAAGGAGAGTTATTCTCCTTTGAGGTTTGGCTTCTGGTAGGTTCCCCATGCTCCAATGGCCAGTCTCTCTCTGTGCACACATTGTCACCACTAACTGACTTTAGTAGCTTATCAAAAAAGAGTACAGACATGAAGCTAGGAGCAAGTGTTGTGGATGGATGCACAGGATTTGCAGGGGGAAATAAGAATGTATGCAATCACATTTTATTGTTTACATATATAAAATTCTCTAAGAAGTAAAAATATTTTAAAATTTAAGAGTAGATCTTGTTTTGAAACATAATTTGTAATCCATGGCATAGAAAAGAACAAACAATAGGAAAATAGATGTCTATTTTTATATTACTGGAAGATTTCAAAAAACCATTTCATCAATTTTCCTGTGATCATACATACCAAATTAACTTCATTTACACACATTTTTGTGTTAGACTATTTACATATAAGGCCTCACTTACATATGGCTGTTCACTCAATAGAAGTGAATGTGTCTATATACATGTATATCTGTTTATATTTTATAAATTTAAATATAGCATGGTAGTGGTGGCACACACCTGTAATCCCAGTACTCGGGAGGCAGAGGCAGATGGATCTCTGTGAGTCCAGCCTAGTCTACAAAGCTACATAGAGAAACCCTGTCTCAAAAAAAAAAAAAAAAAAAAAAAAATATATGCATGTATTTAAAATATAGGTGAACTAAATTGAGCACCAATCTTGAAATGATGAATGCAAGATTCGAAACCATCCTTCTCATTTCCAAATGCTGGTCAATGCATCCACTAAAGGTTCATTTGTCAACTTTGGCTGCACAGTGACACAACTTGTAAAACCTCAGGGACTTTATGAAGGCCTGATTCCCAAGTCTCTTACCCAGAAGTCCTGATATGTTTGGCCTGACATGTAGACCTTTAAAAGAGGTCCATCAGATACTAACATATACCCTGGCTGGAGAGCACTGATTCAAGCCATCACCTCATACGTCTGTTTCTTTCTGTGTCTGTGGCAAGTTTTCACACATTTAGAACCTAGTTCCATAGCTCAGGAATCCCAAATGGGTTTCCTCTGGCTTAAACAAAAATGTCACCGGGGTTGTGTTCATTTCAGGGGATTTTAGAGAGAAACCCAGTACTTTTTTTTTTTTTTCATCTTGAAGAGCAGCAGTTTTCAAGCTGTGAGGCAAAACCCCTTTAAGGGTCACATATCAGATATCCTGCATATCATATAGTTACATTACAATTCATAACAGTAGCAAAAATACAACTATGAAA
The DNA here is from genome assembly GCA_030556225.1 of Cricetiscus sungorus. NCBI lineage: Eukaryota > Metazoa > Chordata > Mammalia > Rodentia > Cricetidae > Cricetiscus > Cricetiscus sungorus. The sequence continues at coordinate 61,548,576 of JANBXA010000734.1, read as the reverse complement.
TAACAATGAAATAGTTCTGTGATTTGGACTCACCACAACGTGAAGAACTGTATTAAAGGGTTCTAGCTTTAGGAAGGTTGAGAAGCAATACTCTAGAACTTCCTGCATTCACATTGCTTGTAATCCCTTCCACCACTGCCATCTTCAAAGCTAACAACAGCAGGTGGAGTTCTTGCAGAACACCCTCAGATTTTTCCTCCACACACTTCTTACATTTAAGGATTCAACCCGCTTGTTATACAGGCTGATCTTCTTATTTGAAAGTAACAAAATTCCATACTTCCATTTACTGCCCAGTTCCCGTTTGCTATCTATATAAGTGGCAGGTTCACGGGTTCTAGGGATTAGAACACAGACATATTTAGGCTCCAAAACCCTGCTTATTCCAATCACAATTTTAAATTAAGAAAATAAACAACAGGAGTTTCCCTTTCCTAGCACCTTCTCACTATGGGTAAACCCAGAGAACTGAATGCTCTCTTAGTCAAGGCAGAGGCTCTGGCTGGATGAAAACAGCCCCCTTCTGCCCTCCTCTCATTTCTCTCTTACTAGGAAGAGTGAGATCAGAGCTTGTCACTCTCAAGGCTTCTCACAGTTGCTGTCATACCACTTAAAAACAAAGCCCAGGCGACCAGCATTCCTAATCCATCCCAGGACAAAGCAATGTATGAGCTGCCATATGCTCTGGCAGGTTCTGCCTGACAAGGAGCAGGTGTATGGCATCCGGGCCAAACATCTGGAGGAAGGGACATTCACAGAGGGGAGGTACGCCTTTCAATTTACCAGAGGAAGGCCTAGGAGATAACAGAGGGCTATCGCATTTGCCCACCTCTCTCTCTCTCCAGTCATTTCTCAAGAAATAAAAGTTGGTTCTGCTTTTCATTCTGGGAAATCCAAAAATGTGCTTTGAACATGATATTGTGATGGTTTAAAAATAATTCTCCAAGTTCTCCAACATTCAGCATCAATCAATTATCGACATGCAGAAGCTTCCAAATATGTATAACGACAGTCCTATTGTTATGTGAAGCTGCTATGATGGGAAGGGGAGGAAAGCAGTGTAATCACAGTCAAAGTGTGTGGCTGGGTGCGTGTGCTCTCCATGCAGTAATTTAGGACTCACATAGCAAGTTTACAGTGTGCTGTCAAGTCTAAATAACAATTTGCTAGTCATAAAGATCACTGTGCTTATATGTCTGAGTATTCTTACTTGTAAATATCTTCAAATGACTTTTCAAATTAAACGTATCCCTTATGGTGGCAGGTGAGGGGAAAGGAAAAGAAAAAATTATGGGAGTGATGCTTCTTGAACAGTCAGTGAGCTCACAGTGGCTCTGAAGAATTCATCTCAATCAATGTTATTGCCTCAGCTCCCATAAAAATGAGTGACTGGGATACATAAAATATGCCATCAACTTTTTACCAAAAAAAATCAGTTTAGACCATTTATTTCCATAAAGCAGTGCTGTGCACCATACATCAAGCCCATGCATTTTCTGTGTGACCAACTTCATCAATAGCCTAAGTTCAAATAATTTGTGCCCTCCCCATAGTGCAGTTGAGTGTTACAGGCAGTATTTTCACAGGGACCCTGCAGAAGGACAATCCGTGGACTGTCAGGAAACAGCAAAGAAAGACCCACTGGGCTTTCTAATGCAGCTGATGCACAGGGCAGAGAGGAGCCAAGGGGGGATGGAAAATCCGTGATTGGAAAGTTCGAGTGTGTTCCATCTGTTACAGCTCCAGCCATTTCATTAATACTGCGTAAGGGCAAGCCAAGTCGCAGCTGGGAGAAAGGTGTCTGCTTGACAGGCTCAGAGCTAGAATCTCCATTTTTCTGACAGGGCGGGATGTTCACGGGGACCTTGCAACAGTTCACCCACCTTCAACTTTAGGTCAGTACACAGTTATTCTCTTGTATGACATGGGGTCACTTGTAACGGCAGTGGATGAGATGTGCTTGCCCCACAAGTCGTCCACATTCTCACTGCGGACCCAATGGAGCATCAGTCATACTAAGGGTTAAATTCCTTGTTGGAAAAATGGAAATGTAGTAGTATTGAATTCCAGAGCTATAGTAAGGTGCTTGTATGAGTCTTCAGTAAATACATGATTTCATTTCTTCTTCCCTCAATTCTCTCTATATTGCACACAGTTGAAGGCTGGTAAATAGAAAAGAAGCAACAAGCTTAATGCTTCTGATGACCAAGAAATGAAGCATGCATGCAAACAAGACTCAGACTGGAACCTCAGATGGATTCAATCTGCACGGTTTTTAATAGTTCAGAGGCAGATTGCCTAGATTGGAATTCTAGTGCAGTCTAATCTTGAACAAGTAATTGAAACTCTCAGAGCCTTAGTTACGTGAGAGTTATTGTACGAACTTTGCATGGCTGTTATGAGGATCGAGCATGTTAATGGCTATGAAGCACCTAGTGTTTGTGTGAATATTTTGATAGTGTTGCCCTCCTCTCACTCCTTTTCTCTGGCTCCTATTTGGCCAGTTCATGTATGTCTATGGGTTGTTAGCGGTAAGGAAATGAAAGGATCTCCACCTGGTGTTTGAGAGTTGAATACTTATCTCCTGGGGAGGCAGAAATGACTCAAAACTGGGTACAAATATGAATCTTTGCAAAGTTCTCTCCATTATTGTGAATCCAAAGTGAACTCCCTGGGCTACAGTGAAGAGATCATTGAAGATAAAACTAGATATAATAGACACAGTTGGCAAGTGCCTAGAAAAATGTCCTCCTCCCCCTGCCATATCATTGAGCTTTTATGTTCTGAGGGTCGAGAATGGAAGAGATTATGTGCACCCCAGATTTATCTGGGGAATGAAAGAGCAAAATAAATGTGCACTTTGTCTAAAGTTGAGAGACTGGGAAGGGCAAAGCAAAAGGACTCCTTGATGCTGTCGTATATCTAGGTAGGCAGAGCTGGCGAAGACACAAAAATCTATCCCACAGATTGCTGCCACAGATAAAATAATTCCAAATTAACAGCTACAAAAATATCAGACATGAAGATTCCTTAAGGGCTTTAAAAATGTCAACTGATTATTTGAGATGGGATAGGGGCAAGGATGACATGGAAGCATGGATATTCTAACAGACATGAGCCTAGAGAGATAACATTGAATACTAGATGTCCCAAATCCTAAGCCACAGTAATATAGCAACTCCCTCAAACTTGGACATATATCAGAGAGAAGGAGATGCAGTCCTCTAGGGCCAAGATTCCACATGGTTCAGAGCTTTAAAAGCAGAACCCAAATAAGATTTTAGAGAAGTTCTGAAATCCTTTCTCATTCATTCTGGTGTTTTAGACAGAAACACATTCCTGAAGGATTTGTGAAAGCATAGTTTTAAACTGAAAACTGGATAAACTATTTACTTTTAACTTAAGATATTTTTTTTTTAATTATGTAGAACCATCTCACATGCCTACCTCCACATGAAATTCAGTAATCTTGCCTATTGAAACATGTTTTAAATAACCATAATAGGTAAGAAAAATTTAATAGGCACTTATATACTCACTTTCTATCTTCAACAGTCATTCATATGATACCACTTTGACTCTGTCAAACATCCATATTTCCAATCCCCAAACATCTAGATTGTTTTGAACTAAATCCTAGACAATGTATTATGTCATTATTTTATTAACTCAATATGTAGTCCTAAAGTTAGAATTATCTCATAGAAGATGTTCATAACACTACATATCATAAAATGTACAGTCATACCTGACACCAACTATTCAGTCTAATCAGTGTCAAATATTCCTGATAATCTCAGATATCAATTTGTCTTTTCAAGTCAGGATCCAAGGCATTTCTACACAAAGTATTTTTTTTTTGTGATATTCTTGGGTGTTTTTTTTCCATTTATAGCTTCTTTCTCTCATTTTATTCACAACTTATTTGTTGAAGAAAGCATCATTTAGTACTTTCCTGTAAAGACTCTCACAGTTGGATTTTGCTAGTTTCAACTTTATGAAAACGTGTTGTGTAGTCTGCCCTCTCAAGCTAATAGGTACCTACCTCCAGGAGCTCAGCCTGATTCATGCTGATGTTTATTTAAAGAAATAAAATGAAAGATGAGTCAGGAATGGTGCTACAGGTCTTTAATCCCAGTACCCATGAGACAGACAAGAGGATCTCTATGAGTTTGATGCTACCTGGTCTACGTGGCAGTTTTGAATGGGAATGTACCCCGTAAGCAAATATGTTTGAATACTTGGTCCTAGTTGGTGTTGTTGTTTGGGTGGGTTTAGGAAATATGACCTTGCTGGAGGAATGCATCAATAGGGGCAGATTTGAGATTTAAAAAGCCTCAAGCCACTTCCCAGTTTGCTTTCTCTGCTTCTTGCCTATACTTTAACATCTGAGTTTTCAGCCTGATGTCTTCACTCCCTTCCATGAACTTGCAATCCCTCTGGAACTACAAGCCCAAGTAAACATTCCTATAAGCTGCTTTGGTCATGGCATTTTATCACAGCAGTAGAAAAATTACTAATAAATCTACATATCAAGTTCCAGGACTACATACTGAGGTCTGTTTTTATTTGTTTGGTTGGTTTTTATGTTTGTTTTATGGAGAAAAAAATAACATTTTCATAATTCCAACAAGAGGTACTCTGTATATGCAGTTTTTCTTTGTGTGTGATGTCATTAGCCATTAAACATAATTACCTAAATCAATTTATTAGGATTGTAAAAATGGGCTGCTAATGCCTTCCTCTTTCTTCTGTTGGTTAGATGGCATTGCAAACAGAAACCTCCTCCATGAACTATTTGGTTTCTCTGAGGTCTTAGAGGAAACAATGTGAAACACCTTGTTATTCCTGTTGTATACCAGTTTTGAGAAAAGTGAGATTTTGAGTTTTTATTTTAGCACACTTCAAAGGGTACTAATGACATTTTCCTGTTAAAATATTATTAAACTACCATTGGTGTCTTATGTATTTTTTACATATTTTGTGTATGCATCTATTATTTTTTTAAAAAATATTTGCATCTTGGTTCAATATGATTCTGAGTACTTTGGTTGTTTATTTTACTTTTTCTTTTTCCTATTTTTTTGAATGATGAGATATTTCCAGATCATGTTGTATACTTTCAAACTGTCATATACCTGGAAGCAGCTGCTTTTCCAAGCATTCCTGACTTCTCTAAGGGAGAGATCTAAAGAGCATCATGTAGTGCTGGTAGTGTCTCTTCTTACTGGGGTGCTTATTTCTGTCTTTTCAGTGTGCCAACCTGTATATCATGAGTACATACTGATATTTCCAGCTCAAGTTACTTAACTTACTTGAATTTTTATCTTTATATGCCGCACTAAGAATTTGGAACTTAATGATGGCTGCGTGCATTATGATTATATTTTATTTCATTACACCACAGTAAATAATATAAGCATGTGTTACATGCACAGTAACTTCAGAATAACAATGTCAGTATTATTAGTTACGATGGTACCCAAAATTGGACTTCATCTTTCTTTAGTTTTTCTCCATTGGGGTATAGATCACTAAGAATGTACAGATACCTTGTTTTAAATTGAAAATATTTAACTAACAAGTTGATACCAAGTAAGTTGTGTAAAAAAATGTTTTTAGATTTGTGTGTTTAAATTGGAGTGAGCATTTCTAGAGACAATGAACTTGGAAAAGGACTTGAGGTGAAGAGTTAAGGTGTAGGGAATAGCTGAACACATCATGTCATATGAAGTAGGAGAAAATACAGCAGATGGAGAATTTTAAGTAGAGATGGGGCAGAGTGTAGGGGAAAGGCAGAGTTGGGAGGGCTAATTGAAATTAAGGCAATGTGAAAATGCCCTATGGACTTTGTAGGCCAGATACAAAGTAAAATTAAAATGACATATAAACTTTTAAAATGAGTTTGAAGGGATGTACTCTGAATGGATAGGTGATCCTACACCCAGAAGCCATGGGATATTAAATGTAAACCCTAGTGCTTGACATGGGATACTTTCAATGAGTTTTTCTAAAGGAGGCCACAGATGTCCCTAGAATGTCCCAATTGCTTGATGGGAATTATGACCTGTAGCTTGTATGTTTTCCGCCAGCCCGCCCGCCGCCCCACCATCGCGCCCTCCCCAAATAGCACACAGAGACTCTGTATTTGATACAATGCTGTTGGCCAGTTACTATTACTGTTTATCGGATAGCTCTGTCTTAATTATTAACCCATTTCTACTTATCTAAGTTTTTCCACATGGCTCATCTTACCAGAGAGCGGCAGGCCGCATCTTCTCTCTCCAGGCTCTACATGTTGACTCCTCCTCACTACTTTCCTCCTTGTCTCCTAGCCCCACCTATCTTGCTTTCCCATTGGCCACAGTGCTTTATTCATTAACCAGTATGAGAAACATATTTGCAGAATAACATCTCCCATCAATGACCTGTTCCACTAGAGTGAAACCATATCTGGTAATGTAAACTTAGTCAAAACTCCATGGCTAGAGAAGTCATTGACATTTAGTGGAGGATTTATCACTGATGTTTTCCTAAGTGGACATGTTAAACTACCTTATAAATATGTTTATTCCAGTGTTGCTCTTAGCCTTGGCCAGAGAAGCTTCTTTTTACATTGGGTGGTGGTGATAAATGCAGAGACTCAACAGGCCAAAATGATGAAAATAAGTGATGTTTACATGCTCAGTCCTAAAAGAGCATTTATGTTGCCTTCCTCTAGTACCATCATGGAAGAGAAGGCAGAATGAATGAAATAGCTGAAAGATGAAAAGAGGTGCAGAGAAATACTGTCTTTTGGGCATGATATCATTGTTACACACATTAACTCACAATTGCTGTAGCTACTAGTACACCATATGAAGAAAACCTGCCCTTTTCACAATCCATCATGAGGTCCCACCCTTCCCTAAGGAGCTATAGGCACTTAAATGTTTGGTAAGTTATGATGATTCCTCAATGTCTCAGTCATTAGTAAGGTAGCCTTGTTTATAATGATTGACTCATACTCATGAAACTGTATTAAATGCAATGGGTCACAATAATAATAATAATAATAATAATAATAATAAAAGTAGGGGGAGGAATTTGTTGAAAAGGAGATCAGCACAAGTGGAAAGGAAATAAGAAAAGATAATAGCAGGTGAATGTGATCAAAATACTTCATATATGGTACATATATGAGTATATGATCATGTTCTCCACATGATCTCTGTCTTTTGTGGTGCCACCCCTTGACTGGCTCATCTGGGGAGGTCCTACTGTGACCCTTCTTGGTTCCCCTCAACTTTGTCTGTTCCATTGCAAATAGCCTGCTCATTAAACTCGCTTTAATTACCCAGTTTGAACGATGCCATCTGTTTCCTGCTGGGAGCCTGACTGATAAAGTTCCCAATCAAGAAAATAATAATGAGATTGTTAGTTTAAGAGGCACGTTTTACCTTGATCCATTCAATACAAAAATCTTAAATTTACGTAAATTTAAATTATTGGAAAGCAAAGTACCTAGACTGGAAAACTATCTCTAAACACAGGTCCCTTGATGTATTCTGCCTTCCCTTCTCTGCCCTCAGCTTTTAACTGGGATCGATACAGGAAGTGTCATATATGATCTCCATTTCTGTATCTTCAATAAGTGCTCTGTTGAAAGCAGCATCCATAATCATGGCCAATGCTGCCAACATGGTGACATAGAAAAAAGGAGAAGATTTGAAATAAAACAGTACAAGCTGGAGTTCCTCTCAATTGACTGGTCACAAGGTATGTCTTTTAGCTTCCAACCATTCCTCTGCAAAAAAGCACAAACATATTTATAGATTTTTTTTAGTAGCAATGCAAAAAGTGAGTTTTTCAAAAACTAAAGAGTGCCATAAATATTCATGAGTGTTATGAGTATATTAAATTTGTTTAAAAATTTAGCACAGGTAAAAGTTTTTCTGTGCTAAAGAACTGCTATGCTTTCTTTATTCTGGGGGAAATGAGTATATGACTCATTGTGAGTGTTTTTGTACTTTAATATATGAGGAATGTACATTAACTGTAATATGCTATCACTAGAATTATTTCATTACTGCCATTGGCATATACATTTTTGCTTACCTGCATATAATTTTATTTGTTCCTATTCTGAAGATATTATTGTGTAAGTATGTATATGCATGCTTTATACAAAGCATATAAATATAATTTTGGAGAAGGAGGGTTTTAAACAAACAAACAAACAAACAATAAACTCTAAGAAAGAAAAACTTGTTCATAATAGTACATTTTAGATGAGATCCTTGTTCTGAATCTCTTTTCTTTAATTCTACACCAAGACGTATTTGTAGTGATGGTCCCAGCCTCTAATATTCACAATGCATTATTTGAAAACCAACAAGTTTCACATGTTTACCCATAAAAAAGAAAACAATATTTTTTATTTTGTAGATACAGATGTTCAATGTAGATGTAGATCTAGATACACATTTTTATGGTTTGTTGGTCCAAGAATAATAGGGAAAAGGGAAGGGGAGGGTAGGTGAGGAAGGGAAAGAAGAAAGGAAAGGGTGGCTGAAAGGAAAACATCACATTCCTGGGGGTTGGTGACAAATCAACATATTCCTTTAATGGAAAACCCAGAAACTATTACCTTTGTCTCACCTATTTCTTCTGCCCAGTAATGGTCTTTTATTGGTTCCTATTAACCATGAGTCTCTGTTCATGGATATTCTATTTTACCACTAATCAGAGCAGAGTTCAACTTCATTCCTCTGGGCCAATGACTACGTCTTTCAGAAGACCATTGTCTTTCTACAAGGCGATTGTAGCTATGAAATGGTCTCCTAGAAACAATAGGACTGGAGCTAACAAGAGAACCAAATCTTGTCACTCAAAATGAAGTAAAATTCTTGGACTATGTAATTAATTATCACCTTACTATAGGCAAAAACGCTCATAACTGAAGAAAAAGTATAAATATGCTTAATGTTATAAAGAACAATTGAACAGTTTGAGACAGTTATGGAATGGTAGATTAAACCCACTTCAGGCTACACAAAGATCTTGTTTGTTCATAGTCAAGTATGGCTTACAGGGGAAAGGCTCTCTGTCCTACCTGAGACATACCTTTGAAAGACACCTGTAGTATTATTATGCTACAGAGAGCAGCAGTCCAATCCAGTGACTGATTCCCCCAGATATGGGAGGTAAAGAAAGAAGGCCCTTTCTGTTTTCAAACTGAATTCCTTTGTTCAAGCAGAAATCAGTTCTCAGAAATATCTGAAAACCCTTCTAGATTCCTTCACTATGCCATCTGAGAAAAGCTTGGAGAATATTAGTAGGGAAATGTGGTACTAGTGTCATATTTGAAAAAAAAGAAGTTATTGAATTTTTCCCATGTGTGTGATGTGGTGTGTGTGTGTGTGTGTGTGTGTGTGTGTGATGTGGTGTGTGTGTGTGTGTGTGTGTGTGTTGGTGCTGTGGACACATTCCTCTATTGTTCTGCATCTTATTGTTTAAAGCAAAACCTCCCCACTCAATCTGGGATTCATGGATTGCACTAGACCCCTGGTATCTGCCTGGTCCCACCTTACCTGGACCCTGTGCATATGCTACCTCACATGACTTTTACATGGGAGCTGGAGAATTGAACTCAGGTTCACATGTCCATGTAGCAAACACTTTACTGACTGAGCAATATCCAAGTTACAAACTCTTAATTTCTAAAGTCACACAAAATCACTTACACACACACACTCAAATGTCTGATTTGAGATACACTGAAATTCCTCTTGAACATGAATCATGAAAGCCTTCACAGACCACAGAAGTTAAAGAATCTGCTCATGAGCACGCCAATACCAGTCATTTAAATTCAGTCATAAACCTTCGACTTCCTTTACTAAAACTTCATAGCTGTCTGTGTTCATCTTACTATATATCCACCATTCTAGCTTATTGTTGAGACCTTTTCAAAGTATTTTATGGATAGCCATTTCTTTCTATATATTTGCCATGCATATCATGAAGAGAGTCTGATATTTAAATGATAGGTATTTTCTTTGGCTATAAAATTTACATAGAATAAAATGCACAAATCCTAATTCTACTTTTCTTGCTTTTTGACAATATGTACATTTGAACTCAAGCATGTATTAAGATATATCACATTGCCATCACCACTAGAAATGTCTCTTTTCACTTTGTAGTCACTTGCTTCTTTTAACACTCTGGAGGTAATCCCAGCTTTGTGTTTCCCAACACTAATGAGATCTGTTTGTTTGTTTGTTTGTTTATGTTTGTTTGTTTCTCTCTCAAATGTCCTATGAAATCATTCAGTAAAGTTTTTCCCACTAAATATGGTGTTCTGGAAATTGATGCAGACATATATGTCTATAGTTCTTCCCTCTTTATTCTTGACTAGGGATAGCATTATATGAGCATACAAATTTGTTTAACAATTTTCATGAAAGTTATCATGAATAAGGTTGTTGTAAATATTCTTGTACAAATTGCTTTTTTCTTGGGTGAATTATGTGAGTTGCTGGGTCTTAATGTGGATGTGTATACATTTAGTTTTACGTGATAATATAAGACTATTTCTCCAACAGTTGTATTATTTTACTTCCATAAACATTGTATAGGAATTCCACTCCATCACATCCTTTTCCATAATTGCTATCAGTCATTGTGATTGAAGTCATTGCCATGTGGGTATGTATGTGTGTGTGACATATATATTGCTCTTATGTTTTTATTTGTTATTTGATTCCATGAGGTGAATTGTAGGGGTTTCTCATATATGTTGGTTTCTTTTCCTAGTCAGATACTTGTTCTACAAATATTTTCACCTGCCCGTAGTATTGCTGGAACCCTTCTGCGACAATTAATAGTGACTGTCTACTTGACAGGCTCTATACTCACCTAGGCAGGCCTATAAGGGATTATCCAGATTAGGTTAACGGGGGTAGAAATACCCACCTGTACTGTGGGTAATACCACTCCATGGGTGGAGTTCTGGACAGAATGGTAGCAACAAAGTGAGTTAAGAATTAGCATTTAATTCTCTCTGCTTCTTGACTACAAATGCAACCAGCTATCTTAAGAAATGTGACCAGCTGCCCCTCTGACCTCTCTAGCATGATAAACTGTGAGTGAAGATACACTCTTCTTCCTCAAGTTGCTTTTGTCAGGTATTTGGCCATAGCAATAAGAAAGCAACTCATACACATTTTGTAGTATATTTTTCTCAATGTGACTAGATCTAAATTCTTGAATGTATGGAAGACATTCAACATTAACTATGATAATGCCTATGGGCTCAGTAGACTTTACCACTAGAGAATATTATTTCTTTTTTTTCCAATTTGAAGCAAAAGTTTTTTTTCCTTTAATGATTAATGGGTAATGGATTTTAATTTTTGTTTACAAGTATTATAAAGATTTCGCTATCTTTCATTATGTAAATACAGGGTATTAAACTACTCGAGTTTAAGTGTTAAAGCCAATCAACCGTAAGTCCTCAGGTTAATCCCCAGTTGGTATAGTGTGTTACATAATTTTTACACTTTATAGAACTAAATGTATTGATATTTATAAAGTAGTTTTTGTTTAATGCCCATGAGGATAATTGATGCCAACTTTTAAAATTAAAGTTAGTCACATAAAACTGATGTTTTCTTCTCTATTTTAATTTTTGAGAATGCAGAAATGAAAGATTTTATTTAAAAATGTCAACAGACTAACTGGCTGCTTAAGTAGAAGTAATTTTTTCCTATTATTATTTTAAATTTCAACTAAAGTTTTTCCTCCTAGGAGTCTCAGCTGGGATCATCCTTGTGTATTCTTAAGAATTTCCATAACACCAGGTTTCTTCCTAACCCCATAGTATGTCTTTCTATCAAGGTATCTTGTTCTTTACTCTCCTTCTCTGTTTCTCCTCTCAAGCATTCCATTCCCTCATGTTCTCATCCCCCTTCTCCTCACCTTTACAAACCCCCTCACACCCAGTTTACCAAGGAGAATTAAACTAATTCCTCTTTCCAGGGCAATCTGTGTGTCCCTCTTAGGGTCTTCCTTGTTATCTAGCTTCTCTAGCACTGTGGATTGTAGTCTGGTTATCCTTTTTTTTATTATTATTATTATTTTATTTGAATCTAATTAGACACTCAAACTATTAAAACTCATCAGTGTCCACAATAATATTAAATGAGATTATTATACTTTTCATCTTTTTTGCCTTATTTTGTCTCTTTTATTAGTTTCTGTACAAGATCAGAATGAAGATTTTCATTCTGTTTAGCTTCCCCCCCCACATTGGCCAACAGTGCTTTATTCATTAACCAATAAGAAAAACATATTTACAGAATGACATCTCCCATCATCTCCTCTTTTCTGTCTAAAATAAAAAGAAGGGTTTTAACCTTAACATAGCAAAATATATCACACAACATTTATCAAATAAGAATCACAGTTAACAATATTTAGTCCATTAACATTTAGTAAGACTTAAAAAAATATTCTATCATCTATCCTATCTTTGTGAGTCTAAAGTCTTATATGTAAAACTTATCTTTAATCCTAACTAAGGAAAACTATAACCATAACTATCTATCTTCAATGCCTTCAAAGACCACAGATGGATAATATATAAACTCTAGAAATGAGAGAGACAACTCACTGCCTGGTCAGTCACACAGAAGTTCTCCTGTAATGTTCCATCTACAGCCCATAGGCCACAGTGTGTCTGGCAGACTCCTCAGCAAAGCAGGAAACTTTAAACTGTCCACCTGTATTGGCAGTTTGTCAGTCACTTTTCTCTGTGTCCTGTGTCCTTTATCCTTTGCTTTACATCTAATGTCCACTTATGAGTAAGTATGTACTGTGCTTGTCTTTCTGAGTCTGGGTTACTTCACTAAGGATTTTTTTGTTTGTTTGTTTGTTTGTTGTTTTTTCCTAGTTCTGTTCATTTGCCTGCAAATTTCATGATGTTATTTTTGTTTTTTTTGTTTTACAGCTGAGTAATACTCCACTGTGTAAATGTACCACATTTTATTATCCACTCTTTGGTTGAGGGGCATCTAGGTTGTTTCCAGGTTGTGGCTATTAAGAATAATGCTGCTATGAATATTGTTAAGCAAGTGTCTTTGTGGTATAATTAAGTATCCTATGCCCAAGAGTGGTATTACTGGGTCTTGAGATAGATTAATTCCTAATTTTCTGAGAAACCACCACACTGATTTCCAAAATGACTGGACAAGTTTGCACACCACCAGCAGTGGATGAATGTTCCCCTGACTCTACATCCTTTCCAAAATAACCTGTCCCTAGTATCTTTTATCTTAGCCATTCTGACAGGTGTAAGATGGTGTTTCAATGCCATTTTGATTTGCATTTCCCTGATAATTAAGGATGCTGAACAATTCTTTAAATGTCTTTCAGCCATTTGAATTTCTTCTGCTGAGAATTCGCTATTTAGCTCTTTAGCCCATTTTAAAAATTGGATTATTTGGTATTTTGATGTCTAGTTTCTTCAGTTCTTTATATATTTTGGAGACCAGCCCTCTGTCAGATGTGGGGTTGGTAAAAATCATTTCCCATTTTGTAGGCTATCTTTTTGTCTTATTGACAGTGTTCTTTGCCTTACAGAAGCTTCTCAGTTTCAGGAGGTCTCATCTATTGATTGTTACTTTCAGTGTCTGTGCTACTGGTGTTATATTTAGGAAGTGGTCTTCTGTGCCAATGCATTCAAGGCTATTTCCCACTTTCTCTTCTATCAGGTTCAATGTGACTGGATTTGTGTTGAGGTCCTTCATCCACTTGGACTTGAGTTTTGTGTGTGGTGATAGATATGGATCTATTGCAATCTTTTATATGTTGAAATACAGTTAGGCAAATGGTATTTGTTAGTGATGCTTTACTTTTTCCATTGTACCTTTTTGGATTCTTGGTCAAAAATCAGGTGTTCATAGGTGTGTGTAATAATGTCAGGTTCTTGAATTCAGTTCCATTGGTCTACGTGTTTGTTTTTATGCCAATACCGAGCACTTTTTATTACAATACCTCTATAGTAAAGTTTGAAGTCAGGGATGGTGATGCCTTTTGAAGTTCATTTCTTGTACAGGATTGTACTAGCTGTTCTTGATTTTTTTTCATATGAAGTTGAGTAATGTTCTTTCAAGGTCTGTGAAGAATTGTATTGGGAGTTTGATGGGAATTGCAATGAATCTGTAGATTGCTTTTGGTAAGACTGCCATTTTTATTATGTTATTCCTACCTATCCAAGAACATGGGAGATCTTTCCATTTTCTTATGTCTCCTTCGGTGATTATCAGCTGTAGAAGTTTCAGGTAGTTTTTGGGGTCATTTATGTAAGCTATCATATCATCTGTGAATAGCAATAGTTTGATTTCTTCCTTTCCAATTTATATCCTTTTGATCTCCTTTTGTCGTCTTATTGCTCCAGCTAGAATTACCATTATTATATGGAAAGAGTAGACAGCCTTGTCTTGTTCCTGATTTTAGTAGAATCTATTTAAGTTTCTCTCTATTCAATTTGATGTTGGCTGTCAGTTTGCTGTAAATTGCTTTGTTATGTTTAGGTAGTTTCTTACATCTCTGATCTCTCCAAGACATTTATTGTGAAGGGGTGTTGGATTTTGTCAAATGTGTTTTCAACATCTAATGAGATAATCATGTGGCTTTTTTCTCTCATGTTTACATTGAGAGGTTTCCATATGTTGAATTAACCCAGCATTTCTGGGATGTAGCCTACTTGGTCATGCTAGATGGTTTGTTGATGTGTTCTTGGATTCAGATTGGCAGTATTTTATTGAGTATTTTTGCAACAATGTTCATGAGGGAGATTGGTCTGTAGTTCTCTGTTCTTGTTGCATCTTTGTGTGGTTTGGGTATCAGGACAACTGTAGCCTTGTAAAAAGAGTTTGGCAATGTGCTGTCTGTTTCTATTGTGTGGAACAATTTGAGGAGTATTGTTATTAGCTCTTCTTTGATATTCTGGGCTTATTTTGGTTGGGAGAATTTTAATGACTGCTTCTATTTCCTTATGGGTTATATGTCTATTTAATTTGTTTATCTTGTCTTTATTTAATTTTGGAATGTGGTACCTACCTAGAAAATTCTCCATTTCTGTAAAATTTTGCAATTTTGTGAAGTATAGGTTTTTGAAGAATGACCTGATGATTCTCTGGATTTCCTCAGTGCCTATTTTTTATGCCCCCTTTTGTTTCTGATTTTATTAATTTGATATTCTGTCTAGGTCTTTTGGTTAATTTAGATAAGGATTTTTCTATCTTGTTGATTTTCTTGAAGAACCAACTTTTTGTTTCATTGATTCTTTGTATTGCTCTCTTTGCTTCTATCTTATTGATTTCGGCCCTCAATTTAATTATTTCCTGGTGTCTACTCCTGTTGGGTGAGTTTGCTTCTTTTTGTTCTAGAGCTTTCAGGTGTTCTGTTAATTCACTAGTGTGGGATTCTTTCAACTTCTTTATGTAGGCATTCAGTGCTATGAACTTTCCTCTTAGCACTGCTTTCATTGTGTCCCATAAATTTGGGTATGTTGCATATTCGTTTTCAATGAATTCCAGAAAGTCTTTAATTTATTCCTTTATTTCTTCCTTGACCTAAGGATGATTTAGTTAAGGAGTATTAATTTTTCATGAATTTGTAGGCTTTGTAGAATTTGTATTGTTGCTGAATTCTAAATTTAAGACGTGGTGATCCAATAAGATGCAAGGGTTTATTCCAGTTTTTGTATCTGTTGAGGTTTGCTTTGTGACTGAGGATGTGGTCAGTTTTAGAAAAAGTTCTGTGAGGTGCTAAGAAGAAGGTATATTCTTTTGTGTTTGGGTGGTATGTTATATAGATGGCTGTTAAGCCCATTTGAGTAAGAACAACTGTTACTTTCCTTATTTCTCTAATAATTTTCTGTCTGACAGACCTGTCCAATGGTGATAGTGGGCTGTTGAAGTCTCCTATTATTAGTGTGTGGTGTTTGATGTATGATTTAAGCTTTAGTAATGTTTCTTTTACAAATGTGGGCGCTCTTGTATTTGGGGCATAGATGTTCAGAACTGAGACTTCATCTTGATGGATTTTTTCCTGTGATGAATATGAAATATCCTTCTTACTCTCTTTTGATTACCTTGAGTTTCAATTCTATTTTGTTAGATGTTAGGATAGCTTCATCAGCTTACTTCATAGGGCCATTTGTTTGGAAAGTCTTTTCCCAATCCTTTCCTCTAAGGAAATGTCTGTCTTTGAGGTTGAAGTGTGTTTACTGTTTGCAGTAGAAGGCCGGATCCTGTTTTCATATAAATCCTGTTAGCCTGTGTGTTTTTATAGGAGAGTTGAGTCCATTGATATTGAGGGATTTAAATAACTGGTGATTGTTAATTTCTGTTATTTTTGGTGGTAGTTCATGTGTGTGCTTCCCTTCTTTAGGATTATCCATTACCTCTGCTTTCAGTGGTATAGTTAACTTCCTTGGATTGGAGTTTTCGTTCTAGTGTTTTCTATAGGGCTGGATTTGTGGATAGTTATTGTTTAAGTCTGGTCTTGTCATGGAATATCTTGTTTTCTCCATCTATGATGACTGAAAGTTTTGCTGGGTACAGTAGTCTTGGTTGGTATCCATGGACTCTTAGTATCTGCATAATATCTCTCCAAGACCTTCTTGCTTCCAGAGTCTCCATTGAGTAGCCAAGTGTTATTCTCATGGGTTTGTCTTTATATGTTGCTTTGTCTTTTTCCTTTGCCACTCTTAATATTTCTTTATTCTGTATATTTTGTTTTGATTATTATGTGGCATGGGGACATTTGGTGGGGGGTCCAGTCTATTTGGTGTTCTGTAGGCTTCTTGTATCTTCATAGGTATTTCCTACTTTAGGTTGGGAAAGTTTTCTTCCATGATTATGTTGATTATATATTCTGTGCCCTTGAGAGGGTATCCTTCCCCTTCTTCTATCCCTATTATTGTTAGATTTGGTCTTTTCATGATGTCCCAGATTTCTTGGATGTTTTGTGTTATGACTTTGTTGACTTTAATATTTTCTTTGGCCAATGAATATATTTTCTTTATCTTATCTTCATCACCTGAAATGCTGTCTTCCACTTCTTGCATTCTGTTGGTTATGCTTCCATCTATAGTTCCTGCATTTTAACACAGATTTTCCATTTCCAGAATTCCCTCAGCTTGTGTTTTCTTTATTGTCTCTCCATTTTCAAGTCTCAAACAGTTTCCTTCACTTGCTTGATTGATTTTTTTAAGAGATTTGTTGATTTTTTTTCATTTTTTTGTCTTTTCCTCAATTTCTTTAAGAGAAAATTTCATTTCCTCTTTAACATTCTCTATCATCATCATGAAGTTATTTTAATTTCATTTTCTTCTACTTCTTCTGTGTTGGGATGTTCAGGTCTTCCTGTTGTGAGATCACTAGGTTCTGGTTATGCTGTATTGTTCTTTAGGTTGTTGAACATATTTTTGCATTGGTGCCTATCTATTTCTTCCTCTATTTGATGCAGGCACTTCCAGATACAGGCAGGGCTCATGTGGTAACTGATGTAGTGCAGGTGACTGAGGGTGTGGGGAGGCTGCTGCCAGGTCTTTGATGCATTTAGGGGTAGGGGTGGGACTCCAGATGAGCCTCCATGGATTGGGTCCTGGAGAGCAGGGCCCTCCAGCAGAGAGGCCTGGCACTCACCTCCTTAACGTCAATTTTTATAGAAATAGGCAAGTGAAGCTAGTTTGTTTTATTTTTCTATAAGTTTTCCTTTTTAAGGGAATAATCTACTTTTTTTAAGTCAAATAAATTAGCATAACATAATTATTATTTTATTCTCTTCTTACCTACTTAGTCTCTCTCCAACATGCTTTGATGTTTCTTTCTTCATTACTAATGTTAGTAATTTGACTTTTATTTTTTTAATCAGTCTAGCTACAAGCTATTAATTTTGATACTCTTTCAAATAATAAATTTTACCTTCATTAATTTCACATGTTGTTTGCTTCCTAATTCACTGACTTCTACTTTTTCTTTCTTTTTAGTTTCCCTGAACACTAATTACTTGCATAAGACATTAGATTTAGTGTTCTAACATTATCATGCATAGTTAGAAAAAAATGCTTTAGATTCACATCACAACTTTTACTATATTTTATTTTCATTTGTTATTCAGATAAAAATATTTTTCAATCAACTTTTTTATCCCACCCTTAATTTATAGACTACTTACCAGTGCATGTGAAGTTTTAAACACTTGGATCTTCATAGTATAAAGTATGATGCATCAACTGAGCTAGGCTTGACTACAATTCTCAGAAGTTCCTTTTTTGTATATTTTTTAGCATGGTAGGTGAGGAAGATTCTTGAGGTGATGAGGAAGTTGTGACACTTGTTTTGTAGCTTGTATGGGGGCACTGCTGATGTACTGATGACTTCATTGGTGTGAAGCAGTTACTGGGCCTGCAATTGCTCTACTACCTGGTTCACCTTCAGCTTTTCTGACTTATAGGTCAACTGTGTGCATTTGGCTTAGTGACAAAATATCTGGCTTGAGGACTAGGTATCTAGGCAGTGGTAACACATACACTTAGCATTCATGATGTCTTGGGCATGATCAACAATACAAATAAAATTTAATTCTGGCCTCTCTAAGACAATGTCCTCACTAGATGACAGGCACCAAGAATAGATACAGGTTCTCATTTATCAGCCTGTGGCTTCAACTTGCTTGTGATCCCCCATAACTGAATACCCTGTAGAACTCAAGGTACAACATCAACAACGGAGACAATAGCCCTACAAAACTATTTATCTAATTCCCACAATCACATAAACTGATTCTCCACAAAAATCTGTTTGTTTATGAAATACAGTTGAGTATATGCCTATGTGTATGCATGTGTGTGTGTATATATATATATATATGTATATATAGGTGTGTGTGTTTATATACACATATGTATGTATGTGTTTGTATGTGTGTATCTACTATTTGATCCTAGAAAAATATCATCTATATATTATTGTTAATAATTTTACATTAAATTTCATTATTATTAGATAATATATTTATATGCTGTTCTTCCTTTAAAATTTATTGAAACATTTAATGGTTTGGTAATTGGTTATTTTTGTGATAGTACTATTAACTATTAGATCATATATTAATTAAATGTTCACTATTTTGTTTTATAAGCATTAAATAGGTCAAAATATTTGGTAGCACTATTCAGATCATGCATGGTTTCTTTGTATGTTTTTATTGTATAGTTGTTTAATTAGTTTCCCACTGAACGGTGTGGAAATCTGCAACTGCATGGAATTGTGTATTCTATACCAAAATTTTATTAAATTTTGCTTCGATATTTTGAAGTTTTGTTACTTGATGTAGATGATGTGTAGCTGTAAACATGTGTAGATGATCTTTATGCTTGTTAGCTACATAATAGTGATATATATGACTGAAAGGGATTGAGAAAACCAAATTGTTTACAGCTCCATCTTTCTCCTATAGCTGCTCCCAATTATTGTAAATTTTGGTACCAATAGGACAGTGAAAATTGTGCAGGTCTATAATGGCTAGCTCCTTGTGATAACTTGATCAGTATATAGCATTCAGATATTCAGATAAACGTTTATATTGCTCACAGATTTTTAATTTTTTAAAACTGTGTATCATAATCCCAAGTGGGGTTGTGTAACTGAATGTGGGCGTCACAAAAATTTGATAACAAGAAAAGGTTTTTGGTTGCACAGCAAGCAACAATTACATCTAAATAAATTGTGTGATGAATCTGACATATGTTTAGGAGTGTAGTGCTCAGCTGTGCTGTGTCCTATCTCTCCACTAAGGCCTAGCTTCAGACAAATAACATGCACACTTCACACTGACTATGGCATCATGTCATGTTACACTTACAAAGCTTGAGATGCTTGATTCAAGACTATTGTATGTTATGAAACATAGCGATTTTCACATTATACAAAAACTTTTCTACTCTTCCAGAAATGTAGTGTTTTAAACATAGAAAACATATTTTTTCAATATGCATACTCAATATGCACATATCAAGTCAGCATTTCTTTGAGTTTTATTGTGTTGGTTTGATCTTTGGAATTGCCATTTGAGTACTCAACTTGTGTTTCATAAAAAAAATTTAAGTGAATTTTGGCTTGAGATTTGGAATGAATTTCTAACAATTTTAGAAACATCCCTCAACATAAGTCTGTCATTTTGTACTAGTATTTATGTGGAATGGTGTTATATACATCGATGATTATAAAATCATAACATTGAACAACTCTGAAAACCACTAAAGATATTCTGTTTCACAGTATTAAACACTCTTCCAATACTTAATTCTTTATGGAAAAACAAATATGTACCTATCTCATCAGTATGAAAATTTGTTTTCATATTTAATAAATAGTAAAAGTATATGTATACCAAAGAATTTCTTTAAATACATTTCTTTAGGAGTCGTTAGCCATAAATGTTTCATTTGTATAGCCATTTTATCTACATAAATAGCTATATACCCAGCATCACATAAAATTTTCTTAGCTATAAAATAAAGGCTACCGATGGAGAAAATTTAAAAATTGCTAACCTAGATGGTGTTATAAAGATGTTTTTCCAGAAGTTCTGAAAACCTACAGTCAGCTGATGCTGGGCAAATGAGATTATCATTAATCTGGTAGGCCTCACCCAATTAAGTCAAAGGCATTCAGAGCAAAATGTAAGTTTCTCACAATAGATTATACCTTTAGGGTTCTAGCCCAAACTTTCTATTTCTATAGCCTATTCTAAAAAGTTGTCAACATCATCATAGACAGGATTAGGAAGAATATACAGGTCTTTGTAAGGTTTGAAGAATAGTTTTCCTTTCAAATATATCCCTATATAGAAAACTTAACTAACCTAACTATAAGATTTGACTACTATAGGTAACTATCTATAATCTGTACTTAATTATACATTGCATTTTAAATGAGCTATATAAACACAATACCTAAACAAGGAGAGAACTATACATATAGCAAAACTGATCTTAAATTTGTATCAATAAATGAAAATCCACTCCAATACAAAGTATTCACTTCTATATCATATCCCCCTTTTTCCTTTAAAAAGAGATTGATTGTGATCATTAACCATTTATAATCAACCAAATTTAAATGAAAACAAACATTTATAAACAACATTTGGGAATGTGGGCATCGTTCTCTTCAATCTGCTTCCTGCTGTTTTGAGGTGCTTTTAGAACCATAGGGATCATGAGAAAACAGAAACCTGGCCAAATTCTAGCCATATTCTGCAAGGCTGCATTGTCCCAGTTGTCTTGGATGTTGTATCACCTGGGCCACTGCTTCAGGGAATCTTGCTTGATTAAAACCACATTGGTCTGGAGGGAATCCACAGCTTTTCATCTTCTGTGGAAACAAGAAAAAAAAAATCTCTTTTCCAAAGTAGCATGTTCTTAAGCTCAAATTTTGAAGTCAAAGCAATTTTAAAATATATAAGTTGTATTAATTAAGCAGCATTTACAATCAAATGTTTGTTAGCAGCTGTTTCTCTTTCCCCATCAATTAAACAATTTAAAGATAACACAATTAAAAAAAGAAAGAGTATATAGGAGGTAGCCACTTTTATTGTTTGTAGATGAAAACTTCCTGAAGAAGTTGTATTAGAAAGATATGGTTTGGAGGTTGGAGAAATATTTACAGGCAAAACAAGTGGTTTATAGGATGCTGGCCTTCCCTCTGTGTGAATGGACAAGAATTTGGAAGGACAACAAGTAGGGTTATCTCTGTGAAATCACTGTGCTCATCACAGTGTACACGCTTGCAGTTTTGTATGAATTTGTGACCTCTAGATTCAGTTTCAAGCCCCTTGACCAATCTGATCTTCAGCCAAAGGCTGTATTCTCCATCTGTTAAAAATATAGGGCAACAGGTTGATCCCAAAGCAGCCAAGAAGACTGAAAGTATGTTTTTCAGGTTAAGTTCAAATAGCAAGCAGAGACAGCTAGAGTGCAAAGGTCACAGTGATAGGTCTGGGCAAAGAAATTCCAGCATTTGGGCAGGTCAAGGCATCAGAGATAATGATGTTGGAGACCATGCCACACAAGAGCAACCTCTGATACTAAAATAAAGGCAGCACACTCTCTGCCCTCCATCACATGCCCAGCTCTACACAGTGAGAGCAGCACTCTGGAGAATGTATCTGCTGCCAGAATTTCTAAGTCATACTTTGCCTTTTATAAAGAAAGATGTATAACTATCAGACTTCTCAGTCATCCTTGCATTACTCATTATCCAGAACCTTCTAGATGATGTCTGCGGTGTGGTGGAAATTGTATCTGTAAGTAAACGTACAAAGAATACACACTTGTAAATTACAGAAAATTTTATCACCTGCATAAGGGTTAGGGTGAAGTGGTATAACAAGAACTTTTTGAACATAGGGTATATGGAAGGAAAAAAAAATACTTTATCTGGGAAGTGATGAAGTTCAAGTATTGCTACCCAATGAGAGAAATAAAGGAGATATCTACTTTTAGTCTGAGTCCCAATGAGAATTTTCTTGCTAAAAGTAGTGTATTCTATCAGAGACTCAGAGTGCCTCTGCCTTAATAGGTCAGTCACAATCATTTAAGTAAATTTATTTTAGGTAACAAGCCCACATAGAAGTTAATTTTTAAGACAGCCAAATGCTAAGTGGAGCTTAAACCAAGACTGATACACAGATTGACTTCTGTGGCTGAATGGCAAAGGAAAGGATTACTGAAAGTACATGGAAGGTAAGAAGGATGTTGACCATGCCAGAATATTGCCCATGACAGAAAGGAATTGGTGAACATTAAGCCTCTGGGCCATCCCATGCTTCTCCGTCAGCATTTGATCACTTTGTTGGGTCATTGACCTTAAACAGATACCCCTGCACCAGTCATTAGCATACAGCGCCAAAAGACCAACATTCTCAGGCTCAAGTCCAACACTATGACACTGTTCTCTGTGACTATATCCATCACAGTTTCTGCCTTTCTGTAGTTAAGAAACACAGAGACCCATATTCATCTCTTCTTCCTCCCATTTGCACCCCCTTTCTGCTCAAATTTCCTCAGTCCTAGTCCCAATCTTACTCATATCCTAGGCTTCAAATGTTCTTAATACGATCTCTAGAAGCATTTATCATAAATAAATCTTCCTGTTTTAACTACATCATATATATCATTCCTATTATATACTATCCCAAGTCATAATTTTCTGCTTATGTCTGTCAAATATAAGCTTCTGATTTTTCTACATGGTTTTTAAATTATTTTTATTAATTTTTAAAATAAAACAATCATATTTTACATACGAAGTTCTCTCTTCCTCCCATCCTCCCATTCCCCCCATCATCCACCTATCCCGCCCCCCATCCACTCCTCAGAGAGGGTGAGGCCTCCCATGAGGGATCATTAAAGTCTGTCACATCATTTGGGACAGGACCAAGCTCTCCCCCACCCCCAGTATCTAGGCTGAGAGAGTATCTCTCCATAGGGAATGGGTTCCCAAATCCCGTTCATGCACTAAGAACGGGTTCCACTGCCAATGGCCCGTTAGACTGCCCAAGTCCCACAACTGACACCCATGTTTAGGGGGCCTGGTTTGGTCCTATGCTGGTTCTCCAGTTGTCAGTCTGCAGTCTGTGAGCTTCCACTTGCTCGGGTCAGCTGTTTCTATGGGTTTCCCCAGCATGATTTTGACCCATTTGTTCATCACTCCTCTCTCTCCACAACTGGATTCCAGGTCAGCTCAGTATTTTGCTATAGATCTCTGCTTCTGCTTTCATCAGCTACTTGATGAAGGTTCTATAATGTCATTTAAGGTACTCATCAATCTCATTATAGGGTAAGGACATTTAAGGTAGCCTCTCCACTATTGCTTATATTCTTAGTTGGGGTCATCCTTATGTATTCCTGGGAATTTCTCTAGTTCCAGGTTTCTTATTAAGCCCAACAACAGCTCCCTCTATCAATGTATCTCTTTCCTTGCTTTTATTCTCTGCTCTTCCCCCAAATCGACCTTCCTGATCCCTCATGTTCTCCTCCACCTTTTTCTTCTCCCCTCATTTTTCTCCTCCCTTCCTCCCTCTCCCTCCCCCATGCTCCCAATTAACTCAGGAGATCATGTCCTTTCCCTTTCTCGAGGGTCCATGTATGTCTCTCTTAGGGTCCTCCTTGTTTCCTAGCTACTCTAGAGTTGTGGATTGTTTATCCTTTGCTCTATGTCTAATATTCACTTATGAGTGAGTACATACCATGTTTTCCTTTCTGTGTCTGGATTACTTCACCAAATAATCCGATTTTAAAAATGGAGTATAGATCTAAATAGAAAATTCTTAACAAATGGCTGAAAGACACTTAAGGAATTACTCAACATCCTTAGCTATCAGGGAAATACAAATCAAAACAACCCTGAGACACCATCTTACAGCAGTCACAATGGCTAACATACAAAAAAAACAAAAAAACAAAAAAACTAATGACAGTTTATGCTGGAGAGGAGATTGGAGAGGATGTGGAGAAAGGGAAATATTCCTCCATTGCTTGTGGGAGTGCAAACTTGTACAGTCTCTTTGGAAAGCAGTATGGTGGTTTCTCAGGAAAATGGGAATCGACCTACTTCAACACCCAGTCATTCCACTCTTAGGCATATATTCCAAGGATGCACATTAATACCACAGGGAAATCTGTTCAACTATGTTCATAGCAGCATTATTGTAATAGCCAGAACCTGGAAGCAACATAGATGCCCCTCTAGGTTGGAGAAAATGTGGTACATTTACACAATGGAGTACTACTAAGCTGTAAAAAACAATGACATCTTGAAATGCACAGATCTACATGGTTTCTTATATGGTATCAAGAAGCAGGACCACTGTTCCCTTTGGTTTTCAGTGCCACCTCTTCATTTTTGTTCACCTCTCTTCTTATGAAGCCCCTTATTCCTACATTGTCTATACTGGCCCACTGTTATCTCCAATTGGATTCATGGTGATTCCTCTTTATAAACTGGGTGTTCTAGACCCTCATCAACTTTTATGATATGACCAGTCCTCTTAAATTAGTTATTTGCCTTCACATTTATTCTTTAGACCTTTTACTATCATATGGAATGATACTCTGACATATTATGATTCATTTCCTCATATAGGCTAAAGTCTAGGACTCTCAATGTCTTATAATTTATCTTACCTTCAACTACTTGAAGGTAAGTCCATTATCTGTATTCTAATTTCTCATCCTTTTTCTGCCCTAACTGGCTCTATAATGTGTCATCAGACTATACTTTCATGAGTTCACATGGTTCCTTTTGTCTCCATTTTGCCTGATATGAACTAAATTTTGCTTTAGCATTTTCATTTATTTTCCCACTCTGCACTTAAGTTATGTAATGTTTTTTTCCTATAAAGGCTATGAAGATCTTCATGCCCACAAATGTGTGCCCTATAAATTGTACCAACTTGATCAGCCTCTTTATCAGCTCTTGGTTAACTCCATTTTCTATTTTTTTAACCCATACTTCTGCTATAATCTTCACTGGTGTCAAATGCCTTACTCACCATTCAGTCTTTTTAATCTTAGAAATGATCTTGTGCCTCTCTAGGTATACGAAACCAAGGTGTCTCCATCCTGCTGCCTTCCTTATCTATAGTCATAGCAAAACTTCTCATGCAGTTCTGAAAGTCAAAGTTGTCCTCCTGCTTGATCACAGCCAACTATCCATCTGAGTCCTTTAGTACAGTCTACCCCATCTATATTTATCTTGACTTTTCCATCATCTTACCTGCTTCGTTAGTTACAAATTTATTTCTTCTCCTAAGCTAATAAAATTTTCTTTTTTTCTTTTAATATGTATGTATATGTATGTGGTATGTGAGCAAGTATCTATGGATTCCTGCATGTGTGGGAGCAAACACGTCTGTGGGGAGTGGTGTGCATAGTGTGTGAGCATATATACTAAGGTGATTGTCTTCATTGATTTCTTTTTTGCTCTATTTATTGAGTCTTTCACTGAACACAGAGCTCACTGATTCTGGCTAGCCTAGCTAGCCAACATGCTCAAGAGATTTCCTGTTTCTACCTTCCTCATGTTGAGATTGCACCTCCCCAGCCATCACACCTCCCAGCTTTCAGGTGGGTATTGGAGATCCCTACTCCAGTTCTCATACTTTTATAAAAAAGTGTTTTCTCTACCCATTGAACTACCTCCAGAGCTGCTAATAAATGTTTCCAAGTGTTTTCTATTTTAAAAGAAATGAGACTACCTATGCAATCTTGCATAACCATTTATCATCTGTCTCCTCTTCTTCTAAGTCTAGCCTTTCAAAAGTCACACGAGAGTGAGGGCACTCATTGGTCCTGCTTCAGCACCTCTCACTTGTTCTTCTATAAATTGCAGTAGCACTAGTAAAACCGGGAAGAGCTAAAGCTAGTAATAGCTTTTAATTGTCAAGTACTTTGAATACCTCAAACTAGCTGTGCTAGCTGAGTAGTTTTGTTTGATCCTTGGAGAAAATAAAAAGAAACATGCATTTGCATTTACTGTGTTATTGATAGTATACCTTATATCAAGGCAGCTGTGAACTCACTTTGTATACTTCTCATTTCAGGGCAGGCAGATTTAATCCTAGTCAACTCATCTCTTTGTTGTCTTTAGTTAAAGTCAAGCCCAAGATAG
Organism: Cricetiscus sungorus; assembly: GCA_030556225.1. Taxonomy (NCBI): domain Eukaryota; kingdom Metazoa; phylum Chordata; class Mammalia; order Rodentia; family Cricetidae; genus Cricetiscus; species Cricetiscus sungorus. The sequence continues at coordinate 61,521,841 of JANBXA010000734.1, read as the reverse complement.
AAGGTCTCTCTGGGCATGGAAGAAGAAGGACATGGAAGGTGTGGGAAGTGTTGTCTACCTCTTGCTTTCATGGGTATTGTGTTGTATAATGTCACAGACATCGCCCTTTCTTCAGTTCAATGAGCCCTTTGTGCTTCTATTATTTGTTTCCGTCTTATAGATGCTTTTTAGTTTAAAGACATACTATAAATAGCAACTGTGGTGACTCCACGGCCAGCAGAAAGGTTATCCAAGGAGATAGAATTTGGAGAAAAAGAAAGAATTTGGCATCTAGATCTATCTGTTTTCTAGAGAAAAGCAGTGGAAATAAATGAATGAGTTGCCAGGAAAACCCTTTTCCATAATCAACCAATTGACCAAGAGCTTGACTTGGATTTGCTGCTAGACAACTCTAATTTCAAAATAAGAATTGCCTTCCTAATTAACTTAAGAGAAGAGAGAGAAAGAGAAAGAGAAGGAGAAAGAGCCATTTTGAGATCTTCCAGACGGTCTTCTAGCTACACTGTGCCTGTGCATGAAGTTCAATGAAGCGAGTCAACTATTTTGTACATGATTTATTTATTTGTTTGCTTGTTTGTTTATAATTTTTGACCAGTGGAAGCAGACAGAGTTGAGTGAGTAATGCCCAGTCACATTGGTGCCAATCAACAGAAAACAATACTTTCTGTGTTTTTTCTTGTTCCCATGAAAGACAACTTCAACTCCAGATTCCAAACCCATGACTTAATCCTTGGTCCTTGTATCTTGTGCTCCATAACTTCTTATCTTCATTAGGGCTTCCATTTCTGTGATAGAATGCCATGACCAAAAGTAACTTGGGAGTGTTTATTTGGCTTACACTTCCACATCACAGTCCATCCTTAAGAGAAGTCGGTAAAGGAACTCAAGGCAGGGATCCAGAGACAGGAACTGAAGCAGAAGATATGGAATAACACATCTTACTTATTTGCTCAAAACTTGCTCAGTCTGCTTTATTAGAGCACTCTAGAACATAGGTCCAGGGATGGCAATGCCCACAGCGGCCTTGTCCCCCCCTTATCAATCCATCAATCAAGGAAATGCCTCACATGCTTGCTTATAGGGTGATCTGGTGGGAACATGTTCACAACTAAGGTTCTTTTATCTTAAATGACTCTAGCTTGTCAACTTAACATAGAATGAGCCTGTATACTCTTTCATCTGAAAAATGCTGCCAGCCCTTCCTTCTTCTGTATTCTAAAATCCAACCATCCTTCCTCTTCCCAGCATCTACTGCTTATATCCCCATCACTGCTACATTGCTGCATAAGTGAGTCTCCTGTGAGGAGCCCTGATGATCTCCAAACATGTCAGGTCACTTCACTTTTGTTCTTTAAACTCGCCAGTAGATCACTTCCCCTTTTATAATAAAAGTAACCTTCCCCACCAGTTTACAGCCAGAAGTATGATCTGTCTGATCTATTTAAACTCTTATTAGTCTCTCACTGTACTGTAGCCACTCTGCCTCTGGGCTTGTTATTCAAACATTCTAGCCAGACTCCTACCTCAGGGCCTTTGCATCTGCTACTAATTTCTACCTGCAAATTCTTTCCCCACAGAAATCATGCAGTTTCTAACCTGTACTTCTTTTATCTTTTAGTTCAAAGTCCTGGCCTCAGTGAGATTCTTCCTACCATCTATTTCCCTACCAAGGCTTCCCAGTCCTTATCTTTGCTGCATTTCCCCCATAGCCCTCCTCTCCATCTGGCATATGTATTTTACTTATTAAACATAGCCCTCAAGAGAATGCTAATTACCACAAAGGCAGGTTCTGTTTTGTTTCTGTAGCCCTAATGCCCATAGCACCTGAAATGGAGAAGACACAAATCAAACACTTATTTAACGAATGTGTCCTCAGAGGATAAGATGGAATACAACATTCAGTGAGCATGGTGAATGGCAAATGTTCAATAGAAATCCATTTATACCTTCCTTCGTGCTTTCTCACAATGATCACAATATCTTTTACAGTAATTGTTTGGAATCTCAGCTTGTTATGGGAACATCAGCAGATTTAAAAGAATTCATCTTAATTTATGTTGAAGAAAGGGTCATTGATATAATTAAAGTCCATTCAAACTATACTTGGATATGTTTAATTATAAAATATCTGGTGTTTATATGTGCATTCAAGACTTGTGGGTATGGTGGTAGAGACAAGCTAATAGCTCACAGTTATAGATTTAATAGAATGCCAGGAGAAAACTATGGCGAGTCTCCCCTGAGCTAAAACAAAACGTATCTAGCTAGCTCAGATCTTAGCTAAATTAGCTAATATTTGACTAGCTGTGTTCCTTAAAGGCAGGCAATTTTAGGTTTTCAACGTTTTCTGTCTAGAGCCTAAGGATATGATACAAACCTTCTTGAGCTATTTAACACACACACACACACACACACACACACACACACACACACACACACACTGCACACACGCACGCACGCACACACACACATACCTCTCAGAGCCCAGCTGCTAGACGTTAACAATGCAAGTTATTCTATACTAACCAAAAATCTAGTCCTGACTGTTTCTGCTTTAGCTGTAAGAAAGTAAAGTAACACGTGCTCAACACGTGGTCACTTCGACACCTCATGCACATGTGTGTGGGGGAAGGGGGGTTCTGTGGGGTGTATTGTTTACCTTCCTCTGTAGTCAATGTTGCTATCACATGATGAGAGTTTATTTTGGGCCAGATGCTAATTTCTTCTTGATGTGTGTGATAGTCAGAGGAGGTACATCTTACTTTCAAACTGTAAACACAGAAACCAAAGACCAGGATGTTTAACTTGCATATCATTATCAGCCCAAACACAAGCTTTGACATTGTATACTGACCCATCTCTAGTTCACCATATAGTGCTAGGTAAGCGAACTGGAATCACCTAGAAGACTTGCCTTGTTATTCTGAATATAGATTGGCACATGGTTTCTTGGTTTACTTCTTGGAGACTACAATTACCTATAAGCAGAAACTCTGGTTTTTTGTCCTAATTGAACACATGGTTGGAATGAAAAGGCCTGAGTTACTAATAAAAAGACAGGGTTACTATTTTCTTGTGGTATACCGAAAACATGCCTTTGCTGGTCACACTAGAGCAATATCTGGGCATCCACAGATCAGTCCACTGTGAAAAGCTTTTCATGACGTGGTCTGCAGACCAACCAAACTAGTAAGCTTGCTAGTTCTCACCAAGTCCAGACACTAAATATAAGAATATTGTGAAGATTATCATGTCCTTTGAGTTTAAAAGCAAAAGGATCTATTTTAGTTCAGTTTTTGGATATATGGTTTATACAGTACACCAGCTATTATGAACACTAAACACAAAACTAGCATGTATAAAGACAATCAGTTTCCAAAATGCTTTCCCTTCATCTCTTTCTTTAATTCTCACAGTCAGTGTTAAAAGATGGGTATGGCATCTTCCTTTGGCACTGGAGTGTAGCAAGGCTCAGAGAGCACACAGAACACTGTACATTTGTTGTTGGGTGCATGTGTTGGTGCTCATTGAGCTCATCACTCTCATTTTAAAAAATAATTGTCAGAGTGATCTTAAAGCAGAGAGAAAATTGTGTTTCATATATTTCATATGGAAAAATGTGATCTTTGGCTCTCCTAAGGTTGTACAATTGATAAGAATTGAAGCCCAAAGTAGTACCAACCCATCTTTCTGTATTGCCCTGTGTGGTACAGTCTGTGGCTGGACAATCCATACACTTACACATGGCTTCACAGAAAGGAGGAACCGATGATTGCTTTTGCTGTTTTGCCCTGGAATTGGACTCCTTGAACTCCTTGCTCCCCTACCCCCATCATTAGCTGGAACTGCCATTTGGAATTCCTACTAGTACTTTTTCTTAAAAATAAATGCCCATCTATGGCAAATTCTAATCCATCTATGTCATAACGGCATCTTCCTAAACACAATTTGATTTTATCATTCCAGTTCAAGATAATAAATGGCCCATATTTCCAATTCTATGAGCAGTAATTTTGCAGTCTTCTCTTTTACCTAACCATCTCAATGGACAATCGACTTCTTCCCAATGCCTTTTTTTGTTTTTTTGTTTTTTAATCAATATGCCCTTTCTCTCCAAAACGTCTCCAGTCGCTGTCCCAGGTACAATCACCTCTCAAGATGTAAGCCAAAGTGACCAGTCTTAATATTTATTTTTTAATTGTTTTGGCATTATAGGTTTCTTATCATTCAACGAAATCAAAGGAAAAAAAACTAAAGAAACAATAATAAGATCAAAATAACAATTTGTCACAAGGAAAGATAGCACGATATATATAAATATAATAGCACCACAAAAATAAAAGTTAAATATAGGATAATAATAAGTTATGTGCCTGTGTGTATTTTGTCACACATATTCCAAAGTTAACACACACTTCATTTTCTCCCCACTTTTAGCTGATTTGATGAATATTTCATTAGTGATCAGCATCTGCCAGAACATAAGGACTTGGTCTGTAACTCCCCTGTCCCACTTATACTCAGGATCAAGAGTGCACTGTATCTATCTTGCGTTATTTCTTATGCTGTCATCTTTTTCCAGCAGAATGAGCTACTCCAGAGCAGAGGCTGCATCTTGTTCTTCCTCTGCATCCCTTACAGACCTTCTGTGAGTTGCTCACAGGACAGAGGGCAGTATAAGTGGGTTTTTAAATAATCAAGACCACCTGAAATATTGCAGGCAATGCATTTGGGGGAGCATGTGTCTCTCTGGTAAAATAAGAGTAACCCAATCTATTCAACACTAGCTTTGTGGAATGCTTTCCTTCAAAGTGACCCTTTAGTGACTATCCTCAACTTCACAGAGTACAGACCACAGAGTCTGGTCATCTCTTGGAGTCCCCTCACTTATCTTTCTGCCAAATCATGCCAGTCACCATTCTCAGCATCTCTTAGGGAGGGCAAGGGAGACAATCTTAAATGAGGCACATCAAAGCAAGACGTCATTCCAATCTTGGTAATCAGCTTGTATTCTCTGATGGAACAAGGAGGTCTATTTCCCAAAAAAAGTCTTGAGTCTGTGTCTCTGCATCATGAGAAAGTCATTTATCAGAAAAACATGCCCACAAATCTCCTAGGAGTGTGCAAGAGCCCACAGATGAGTTCAGTCAACTACACGTTTAATAATAACACCGTCTTTGCAGAGCTATTGCCTTTGTCCTCCCCCTGTCATCAAAGACTTAGTGCTCTTAGTCTTTCTTCCTCTTTGCCCTCTGATGCTGTGTGCCTGCTTAATGGGTTATTCCATCCATGCCCTCCCCATGTTTGCTTCCTCCTTTAAAATCTAGAACTGTATTAACATATGTTAATTGTATTGAACAATGAGTTTCATTGTGACACTGCCATACCATATATAACGTATTTTGATCATATGGGTCCCCATTGCCCCATTTTGCTGCTGTTTCCACTTCTGAAGTTCTGTTTCCTCTTCCCAACTAGTTTCTTTTCTACTTCCATGTCTTATAGTTTACTGTTGTGTACCAGTGAGCTTAGTTAGGGTTTTTTACAGAACTGTGAGGGAGAGATTGCTCACTGGAGCATGGGCATTCCACCACTGGCTACAACACTGAGGAAAATGTCTCTCCCTCCTCCAGCAGACATTGACTACTCATAGGCCTCAGGCAGGGTCACACATGCATCCCCACTCCACAATGTGATGAGAAAGTCCCAAACATGTGTGAGTCCTATGCAAGTAATCACAACTTCTGTGAGCTCAAAGGTACACTGACTATGGCATTACACTCATTCTTGTTTCTATATTCCTTCCACTCTCACCCAATGTTCCCTGAGCCCTGAGTGGAGGGTGTGTAGGTATAGACATATCCTCATTCTCAGCACTTTGACCAGTTATACGTCTCTTCATTAACCATTTCCCATTGCAAAAGACTTCTCCTTCTCTCTCTCTCTCTCTCTCTCTCTCTCTCTCTCTCTCTCTCTCTCTCTCTCTCTCTCTGTTTTGTTTTGTTTTTGTTTTTGTTTTTGATTGTTTGAGATAGGGTTTCCCTGTATAACTTTGGAGTCTGTCCTAGAACTAGCTCTTATAGACCAGGCTGGTCTCACAGAGATACACCTGGCTTTGCCTCCCAAGTGTTGGGATTAAAGGCATATGTCCTCAACACCCAGCCCAGCCCCCCCTCTTGAATAACCTTAAATATACCAAGTCTTCACCTGTTATTTATATTTCCTTTTAGCTATAACATGTCTATTCACAGCTTCATGCACATCTAGCTTCTTTTGGGCTGTCAGGATAGATGAGAACAGCATATATGTAAGCTAAGCACATAGCAAAGATTATCTGAACTAACCTTCATAACAATCCAGTGAACTGGGTTTTATCAATTCTGTGTAACAGATAAGTGAACTGGAACCTTTAGCAAAGCCAAGTATTTGCCTTATGAAGCACCTATGGTAAGACAGAGGTGGACTTTGTGCCCTGATCTGTGGGATTCTGGGTATTGTATTATTTTTCTAGACGTTGATGTTGTGTAGCATAGCTGGTTGGTCCAGATTTACAGAAGATACTAGTTTGGAAAAGGAATGAGCTTCAAATCTCCTTCTTTTAGCTGTCCACAAGTGCCAAACCCAGGGAGATCAATGGACCTGTAAGTGAGAAGGCTCCAGGAGGAACAATTGTCTTCAAAATTGTTCCAGGCAGATACTGGTTTAGATTCACTGCACACTGAAATCACAGATGGCAACAAGACACTCATTATAACTTGACTGAGGCCAGGTCTAGGCTAGATTTTACTCAGCTAACACCATAGGAAAGTAGTTGTACAATGGAAAGGAGGTCACCAAAGCTTGCAGCCCAGTGCCTGGTCCCCAGCTGGAACCTCACACAAATTCATTTAACCTCTGTCATTCAGATATAGTCACTCACCCAGAACCCATGCGGTGAGCACTTGTACCCCTACGAAATAAGCTCCCAGACTGGCTGAGAAGGGTGATGTCAAAGAGGTGAGCCGAGCTAGCATCTGTGGCACAGGGGCAAGATGGACTAGAAAGTGGCATGAGTGACTTCAGCAGCACACTGCAGCACAAAAGCCTGAAGAACAACACAGGCAGCTCCTAGTGGAAACGGTTTGTTGCAATTGCCGTTTGTAACGCATTTGTTTCCACAGCGAAGTTCAGTGGGAAGCTGCAAAGCTGAGAGGAAACAGGTCAGCCTGGGATTTACAGTTCCATGTTTCTTACTTATGTCTTTCAGTCAGAGGCCAAACAGATTCATGTTTTCCTCTCACACAAACTGCCTTTGTTCCCTTTCTCTGAGAACCTAAACCTGTCAGGCTCTCCACTATCTGAAATACCTGACTATTCCCCCATGAAACTGCATGAAGGAGGGCATCGCTCCTACAGATAAATTCCCGAAGACAAGGGATATAAGGAATTAAGGTGGGGGGCACTTAAGAACTTGACTGGTGAGCATGGTTTCATGGGGGGAGCTGAAACAGGCAGTCACTGTGTCTCATTTTAACACTGTTGCTCTGGAGTTTCTCTGGGGAAGTATTCATTGGCCAGGTGGCAGGACATCTGATTCTGCCATGTCTTCAAAAGAATGGCATCTTTTAACATGAGAAGCACATCGTCCAGGAAGAAGACACACATGTTAATGAAAGAAAGATGGGTGCTGATGGGAGAGGAGGAATAGCCAACAGGAGTGTCATAAGGGCAGAGTTTGGAGTGTGGTACTTGATGACAAGTTATGACTCAGTTCTCCCACAGTTAAATGACCTTGGACAAATCACAGTCCCGCTCTATAAAACCAAGCAGAATAATACAATTGGGGGACATTTATGTGAGTTATTGTACACCTAGTTTAAAATCTCATAAAAATTAAACAGGCTGAACATATTAATATATTGTACTCTGCAAACTTGGATTGCAAACACAAAACTTAAAGTACCAAGGACCTATTACATTAGGAAAAAAAGTTGATCTGCATCAGAAGCTTCTGGCTAGAAAAGCATTGAGGGTAGCAAGTGGCACCATCTAGCTAACAGGCCATTGTGAGCAATTACACTCTGATTTCATCCTTTCACTTGATTTCTTCATAGTCTGACTGGGGAACATGCAGCAAACAAAATAATTTTATCCAAATAAGAGGCAGATTATGGTCTGTGATCTCTGAAGCTGGTTCCCTGTGGAATCTTGGTTCGTGTTACTTTACATTTGACACCCACCGATTTTTGTTATTGTTGCTTTTCCTTTCCCTCTAGAATAACAGGATATTTTATTGGCATGCAAAGAAGTGATCTTTTGTCATGGAGCTAACATGCTTTTACTCTTAAGAGTGCTTGTCACCAGGAATGTAAAATCCTAATCATAGAACATCTGTTACGTTTCTAGGAAACTGAGAGAATCCTCCAAATATTTCTATTTCTCCCATAAAGAAAAAATCACTTTCTTTTCTGTGCTCCAAAGATGTAAGGAGTAGGTTAGGTGGGACCAGATAGCCAGTCTGTCCATCCCACTCTGAATGGATACACATGGCTGAGTAAAGGTATATAAATGGCAAATAGCCTTGGTCTCTTTGTCTAAGACAAAGTGTTTCTATTGCTGTGAAGAGACATCATGGTCACAGCAACTCTTATAAAGGAATACATTTAACTGGGGCTGACTTACAACTCAGAAGTTTAGTCCATTATCATCATGATGGGAAATATGCCAACATGCATGCAGGGAGACATTGTGCTGGAGAAGGAGCCAAGAGTTCAATATCTGCATTGTCAGCCAGCAGGAAGAAAGGTGGACACAGGGCCTGGCTTGAGCTTCTGAAACCTCAAAGCCTTCAGTGACACATTTCCTCCAACAAAGCCACACCTATTCCAACAAAGCCATACCTTCAATATTGCCACTCCCTATGAATCTTTGGGGGCCATTTTCATTCAAACCACCACATTCCACACTCCCTGTCCTCCATAGGTTTATAGCCATTATAGCCATATCATAATGCAAAATGCACTCAATATAACTTCAAAAGTCTCCATAGACTATAACAGTCTCAACTGTGTTTAAAAGTCTCCAGGCTCTTCTGAGACTCGTGGCAGTTTCTTAGTGGTAATCCCATGTAAAATCAAAATCAAAAAGCAGATCACATACTTCCAATACACAATGACACAGGATGTACATTCCCATTCCAAAATGGATGGAAAGGAGTGCAGTGAGGAAATACTGAATCAAAGCAAGACATAAAACCCACTGGAAGATTCCAAACTCTATATATCCATATCTGATGTGAAAGCATTCTTCAGATCTCCAACTCCTTTCAATGTGTTGACTTCTTTCTCTTGGGCTGGTTCCATTCCTGTCAGCAGCTCTCCTCAGCAGGTATTCCCCAACTCTGGCATGTCTAACACCTTGGGGTCCTCAAGGCAATCCAACTTACATTCATAGCTTCATATAACAGCCTCTCTGAGCCTCCCTGAAGGGACGTGCCTACCACATGCCTTGCCTCAGTGACTTACTTTAGTTGCAGAGGGAAATCCCATAACCTCTTTTATCTTTGATTCTAAATCCAGAACCATGTGGCAAAGTTGCCAGGTTCTACCTGCTGCTTGTTGAGGATGGACTATGGCATCCTCTTTCAAGTAAGTATTCACCAGCTTTCTGCTTCTGATGTCTTTCCTCATCACCTAAGCTTAGCTGTTCTGAAACTTTCTCTGTAGAGTAGACTGGTCTTGAATTCAGAGATCCGCCTGCCTCTGCCTTCCTTGTGCATCACCATGAATGGTCTTAAACTCTTCTTTAGTTCCTTTTCACAAGTTGGGAGCTTAGCTGGTTGGGATCTTACCCTGAAGTTATCACTCACCTTTATTCCACTTGACACCAGGCTTTTCCTTAATCTGTTCGTCTTCTTGAACACAGGATTTAACTATATTCCACTTCCTGGTGCCCTTTTCTCCTCAAGCTATACATTTTGTATTTTTTCTTGCTCAGTTTGATCCTTTTTATTATAGATCTGCATAAGAGTAGGCACTGATAATTATGCAACAGGATCTACATAGGCTGATTTTGAGATTTCCTCTGCCAACAAAATCAACCCAAGAACTCTTCAACTTGGTCTCAGGTAGACTTTTCAGATGTGGGCAAAAAGCAGTCCTATTCTTCACCAAAATATCACAAGAATGGTCTCTAGGTCACATACAAACATTCTTCTCTGAAACTTCTTGAACCAGTCCCCACAGGTTGAATCACCCTCAGCACCACTGTCTTTCATGCTTCCAGTGGTATAGCCCATTGAGCACACTTAAAGTCCACATTCCTCCAAACTAAAGCATGCTCTGGCTGATCACAGCAATGCTCCAGTTCCCAGTAGCAACTTCTGTCTTAGTTGAGTTTCTACTGATCTGTTTTTACTTCTTTAAATAAAATTAAATGGCCTTTCTTGCCAATTTGTGGCAAAAAAAACAAATAAATGATACAAATAGCAACAAAATTGTAGCAAAACACTTTGAAACAGAGGAGAAGAATAAGGGATGGCCTAAACTTTGGGTGGTAAAGGCATAAAGCAAAATCTCATAAAATGACTAAGTAACAGGTGAAGGAACAAGTAGACCAACATAAATCAGAGAGTGATGGAGCCACTAAAAAGATCATTCACGGGCCACAAAAATCAATCTGCAGAGGTCATAGATCAATCTGGCTCCCTTGTGAGAATCAAGAACTGTCAAACAGATGAACATGTACAACAGCTTTTGCTATAGCCAGTTCTATTGCACTGTACAGTGGATGCTAGGCTTTACTTGGAACTGTACCTTCAGCAGAAGACACAGCGTAAACACTAAAATGACTATCGCTTTGTGAAGCAGATGCAATAAGTGGGGGTTCAGGAGCTGAGAATTCCATGTTAAGCTTCTCCACAACCATCTCACTTCCGTGTTCTCTTCGGTTTAGCCATCAAGAGAGATGAAGAGAAACTTGTACCATTCAGGAAATGCATGGAGGTTAAATAGCCCACCACCATCTGTCTCTGATTAGGAGTAATAGGTGGGGTATAGCAACTATGAAAGCTTTTCCCCAGGATGGGCTATGAATTCACTCATTTGACATGGCTGAAAGCAGATCTCCTGCCTGGGTCATTGTCCTTACTCAAGGTCCTTTCATACTTATAGAAGGAATGTACCATTCTAGAGACAGGAATGAGCCAGGGAGAAATTGAAGTCTTCTGGAAGATAAAGACATTTAAAAGACTGTTTGGATTGATGGACAAAAAAGAAATTCTGTTTGGTACACTGCCAGGTGTCTGATAACAGGACACAACTCAAAAAAGAAGCAGGTTAGGGCCTCAGAACAAGATCCCATGAACACTCAGCTATTTATTCTTTAGAGATCACCAGTCAAGCCATAGATCAAGTATGACTGGCTATAAGGGGCCTTTCTGGTCCTATGCAGCTAAAAAACATTTCTCTCTCATCTTAATTCATGTTGATTTTGCTGCATCTATGACCCATGTGGATTTTCATTAACCCCTGTGGTGTTTCAGAGCTGAGATCTGAATCTGACTGCCTTGGGTTTATAATCCAATGTCTATGTTACAATTTCTTTATTTGTAAAGCAGAGCGAAACCAGAACCAGTCTTACAAGGTTATTATGAAAATGAAGGGAAAGAATCTTCATGAAGTGGCAAGGGTATTGCAGGAGTGGCCAAGGTACCACAGTTGGAATGACTATAATAGGCAGTCCAAATGGTACATCTTAGCTGCATTTCATTGAAGCAGGGGTTATACATCAAGATTTATGCTCAGTTTGTCTGTTTGATCAGCTTAAACCCAGTGTAGTGCATAGGACACAACAATATAAATATACAATAAGCATAAAATACCTCAGGTTAGTAGATGTTTGATATTAAGAGAAGAGGCTTGGGCATTAGACAGTGAAGAAGTGGGTCAGGTTAGGCCATGCAACAGGTCCATTCTCTAGAGTGTTCTCTGCCAAAGCAAATAGGTATTCTGTTAACAGAGCCAAATGGATTGGTCAGAATCAGACAAATGATATTACTATGAAGGCATAATCCACTGGTAAGAGTAACAGTGAGAGGGCAAAGAAAAATAAACTCAATCCAAGGCAGAACAGATATTTAAAATGATCTATTCAAAATTGCTAGTGGAAGGAAGCTTATTCTTTATTAAGAATGTGGTCACTGGTAATGTTCTAGAGGATGACCCTATGCCATGCACTTATAGATAGATCAAGCTTGACTTAGAGATAGACTATAGAAATATAGACAAATGAATTGAATTAGACTATAGAAAGATAATAGATAGATAGATAGATAGATAGATAGATAGATAGATAGATAGATTGATAGAGACATGAAACTGAAAAGGTGAAAAGGGCTATGTTGGTATTGAGGAGGACATGGGGGAAGTTGGATTTGGTATAGGAGTAAATATAATAATATTTCATTATACATATGCATAAAATTCTCAAGTAAGGAAAAATTTTCAAAGAAACCATAAAGAATCATCTATTCAAGGCCTACACAATAATATGAAAACAATTTGTAAGGTCAAGAGCCCAGTAATTACCATAGTAATGTGCTCACATAGGCAGTCTTATGTATAGAAGGATGTAGATGAATATCTTATTTCTACATGTGGCTGATTATTTGGATCTTCCATATAACGAGTGCTCATACCTGAAGTCCCAGATAAATGGAAACATTAGCAATAGGCAGTCAGTCAAATGTTGGACCCATATCTTACACTCAGTAGACTGTCCTGGAGTCCTTGAGATGATGGATGTCTTAGTTTCTTTTCTATTGCTAAGAAATTACACCATGACCAAGGTGACTTATATAAGAAAGCACTTAACTGGGGGCTTGCTTACTGTTTCAGAGAGTCAATCCAAGGCCACCATGGCAGGGAACATGGCAGCATGGGGCAGTCTGGCATGTCACTGAGACAGAAGCTGATCATTTACATCTCATACATAAGTTGGAAACAGAGAAACAGAGAAATGGAGTTTGGCATAGACTTTTGAAACCTCAAAGCCCAACCCCCCAGTGACAGATCCCCTCCAACAATGGCCCCCTAATCTTCCCCAAAATAGTTCCAGCAACTATTCAATATATGAGACTTTTGGGACCATGCTAATTTAACCACCACAATGGATTTGATATAACTTGGGGTGCTGGCGAGCCATATGAGCATGAACTCAAAGATGGCCACCAGCAAAGACAGAGAAGGCAAAAGCCAGGACTTCAGATCAGCTGTTCATCTGGAACATTTTTGTATGCAAATTGACCATGTAAATATTCTTTGATTTATTTCCAAGGAAGCACCTCACTTTCATTACTGGAATCACCCAGCCAGAAAGCATAATTCCATGGTGCCTCTTTGAAGGTAGACAAAGTTGGGGGCTAGGACAAGGAGAAGGCTGAGAAAGTCTGGCCAGTTAAAAAGTAGAGATATTTAGGGAACTGAAAGGTGCTTGAGTTGAAGTGATATCATTCCATAACAGCTTGCTGAAAAATCAGAAAATCACTCAATACACTTTGCCAAACAGCTGCTTTGATTGATTTTTTTTAAACCTCAAACAACCAAGTTGTGCAGTTGTCAAAGGTGTAGCCTAAGCCACAAACCATGGTGTTTTAACAAATAATGGATGGTTTGGCCAGAACGGCAGTTAGGAATCTAAAGGGGACAGAGATGAAAATAAAAATGAGCAAATTTCCTTCTCCATCAGAGGTATTTTGAGTTCTTTAAGGGTTACATAGAATTAAATTTGTCATAAGCAAGGAAGGACCCCAAAGAGCACAGGATAATTATGTACAAGCCCTGGGGGCTGAGGAGATCCTCACATCTACAAAGTGCTTGCCTGAGTTCAAAACCTCAGAACCCAAGTAATTGAAAAGGATGAGGGACATGTATGCAAGTCCATGCTCTTCATCAGAGCATGGAGGAAGCCGAGACCGGCTGATTCCTAGAGATCACTGTCAGCCAAGATCACCTAACGGCTTGACTTCCAAGCCAGTGAAAGGACCTTATCTCAAAAGAAAGATGGATGCAGCGCCTGAGGAATAACTTCCAAAGTTGTCTTCTGACTCCAAGTGCTCAAATGTGCACACACACACACACACACACACACACACACACACACACACACACACACAGAATTATACGTCAGTTCTTCATTTCTTCTGCCATAACCAGACTATACACAATTGTGAATAGAATAGTTAGGACTAGCTATTTAATGATATCATGTCTTTATTTCAGGCTTTATTTGTTGAATAGCTTCTGAACATTTCCTTTCTAAACCACACACAGCTATGGTAGGAATTATCTAGAGACAACAGGACAATTTGTAGTTGTCTCTTGGGTTGGCTAACTCTTCGAAATATGTTCACCTGCAGACTTAAAAGAAAAATGTAAGTGCTCATGTTGAATTGGTTGCTGAGAACTGAAGTGCAAAGGACTGCAAAGAAGAAAAACTGGGACTCCAGGGGCTGGGTGGACAACACAAAGCTGTAGACTAGCTCTGAGCTGCCTTCTCACTCATCTTCCAGCCCCGGGGCCCTCCCTTGTCCTAACTGCTCATGGCTGCATCTCCAAGGGACAATTTAAAAATATATCATTTTTTTTTTATCAAAGCCATTTGTGCTCACATGTTAAAAAGTCAAATTCTACTAAAAGGTCTATAATGAAAAATTGCATTCCCTTGGCCCATCCTGCAGCCTGGCCCCAGGCAAGAACTTTAAAGACTATAGTTGTTTCTCATGGTATCTTGTTTCCACATGTTGAATAATATCTAATAATATAGCCTTGCATGCTTTCTCTTGACTTATCTTTTGAAGATATTTTTTGTTAATTTCTAGGTGTTTCAGCAGACACTTTACCTCTCCTTTCATCTTTCCAATACAGGGAGTGTTTCAATTACTCATTGTAGGGTGACAAGTCACCCTAAAGGGAGCGGGTGGCTTCAAGAAAAAACAAAATGACTTATTTCGTAGAACTCTCCAAATGTGGGATGGTTCTGTGGCCCTTACCTGGCTTTAGTGACTTCTTTAATCTTGCTGAAATGTTAGGCTGGTGGTAGCTGGCTGTCATCTAGGAGTTCTGGTCAGAGATCTGTCATTCCCCACATTTTTGTTGTTTGAGACAGGGTTTCTCTGTAGCTTTGGAGCCTGTCCAGGAATGTGGCCTGTAGATCAGGCTGGCCTCAATGAGGGCTTCTTCAGAAGGCAGCAGCCCTAATGCAACAGATGAACTTTAGTCCTGAAAGGTTTAGGCATCATTTCTATCCCATGAGAGTCATCAAAGCAACTGACAAGGCAAACTTAGACACAGTGGCAGCAGAAAAGGAGATTTGTGGCAATGTCTCACTGCAAATGGCAGGCATGATGAAGATAAAGTTGCAAGCATCTTTAGAAATAATTTAGCACTATTCTAATTTAGCTTAATCAACAATCGGTGTTACTAAAATATTGGGCACCTCAAGGCCAAGTTCAATAGCTATAGCTGTTTTTGCACAATGCATTTAATCTTCCTGGGCTAAGAATTATAATCAGGCCTCTGAATGCATAGGTCCTACATTGTGGGGTGGGAGATAAAGGCTTCATCCAAACAAGGATGAAAAATATTTGGAAAAAAATTGCATCAGTACTAAATATTACAGACTTTTTCTTTCATGTTATGATTTCCTAAACAATACGGCACAGCAATTATTTACATAGCATTTACATTACATTAGGTATTTTTAGTTGTCTAGAGGTGATTTCAAATACATAGAGAGTGTACTTAAGTCATATGCAAATGCTATGTAATTTTCTATAGACTTAAGCATTCATGAATTTGAGTATACACTGAATATCCTGAAACCAATCTCTAAGTGTATTAGTTATGTGTCATATTAATGTGACAAAATACCTTACAAAAGAAGCTTAAGGAAAGAAAGGTTTATTGGGCTCACAATTCAAGGACTGAGTCCAGTCATGATGGAGAAGTAATGGAGGCAGGGACTTAGGCAGCTGGTCACACAGCATCCCCAGTCAAGAGAGCAAGTGATGTTGTGTCTCAGCTTGATTTTTTCTTTTTATTTAGTCTAACGACCTAGCCTATACAGTATCACCTACAACTGAGATGGGCATTCTTGCTTCATTTAACCTCATCTAGCTAACCACCTATAAGCACACCAAAAGACTGTCTCCTAGGTGATTGCAGAGCATGCCAAGGGAACAGCCAATACTAACTGTCACACTGGGGATACCTAAAGAAAAGTAGACTCTGTTTAATTGTTCCATAATATCAACACCTCACTTTCCAAACATCCAAATGTACCAGATATCAGACCACTAAGAAAAACTATCCCATTCTCTGACCTCCAGAGTCTCCACATACACCCCTTCCCACTCTACCCCCTCCATCCTGTGTATTCTAAACTAGATGCTGTCTACAAATAAAGGACAGGAGAATAAATATTTTGAAGCTTTCTCTCTCTAAAGCTTCTTTAGTATCCAAAGCAAAAGAGCTCAGAGGACACCAGGCATTCCAGGAATGAAACAGTGGCTTTACAATGCTGTCTTCATTATGCCCAAGGGGGGAGGGGTCAATTTAAGTGAGGTCAGTGTGACTTCACACAGAGTTCTCCAAGGAGTTCCAAGGTTTAGTAAACCATGCATAAAATGGTGAAAACAATGGAAGTTGCCAGTTAGGGGAACACAATAACTAGACTTTCAATTTTCTTGCAAAAAGTAAAGCTGAAAGCAAAGGGCTTTCTTAGTTTTGTAGAACACAAGAAAACAGTGTAGGGACTAATGGTGCCATTATTAACAAGGATAAAAGTGAATAGCAAACCTTGTAACCCACATTTTGTTTCTGTCTTTTTTTTTAAGGGGAACATTTTCAACTCTGAAAAGAGAAAACAAAACATGGATGTGAAGATTTTATTCTTCTTGCTGCACTATTTACAAATTTCAGATATTAAAGCTTTCTTGTGGACTTGGGAGCCTTAAGACAATAGAGGTCAGGCACTCAGTATTTACATATTCATGGAGAAATCATCTTTAATGCATGTAAGGACATTTAGAATGTACTAGATAGTTGTATTAGTCGTGGTTCTCTACAGTAACTGGGCTTTTAAAATGAATCTCTCTCTATATATATATATATACATATATAAATAATATATAATATATAAATATATAATGGATTATAATAGATTAAATAACATATAATATAGATTATTGAATTAGTCAGAATTCTCTATAGTAACTGAACTTATAGAATGTATCTCTCTACATATACATAAATATGTATATAAATACATAAATAGTATATAACCCACATATAATATATATATAAGTATATTAATATATAATAGATTATAATATATCACATGACATCACATATAATATGATAATAAATCCCTATATATGTAAATATACATATATGATTTATTGGAATGATTTACAGGCTACAGTCCAGCTAATCCGAACCTTGTTGTTGCTCAGTGCACAAGGCTGGATGTTTCAGCTGGAGGCCCCCAATGTCATGATGGATGTTCTAAAAGGTGAGGGCAAGGCAGAAAAGAGCAAAAGCTTCCTCATTCTACATCCTTACATAGGCTTCATCAGAAGGTGTGGCCCAGATTAAAGGTGTGTCTTCCTAACTTAAGATCTTGATGCAAGCTGTGTGTCTTTCTACCTCCAAGGTCTTGATGAGAAGTGGATTCACCCACTTCAAACTCTCACAGGTATGTGCTCTACTTCTGGCGTGTAGTTATTTCTAGATGTAGTCTAGCTGACAACCAAGAATAGCTGTCACAGTGGTCAAGAGAAGGAAGGTGATGAATCCAAGGTCAAACAGTATTTTCTCCATTCCTGATTTTAAAACTATATTCTATCGTCTTATAACCAAGATTTTGTTTCTATACTCTTCCCACACAGACCACAGTTATTTGAGTGATCTCTAGTCACAATCATTTTTATAGAGCATGGAGATACCTTGAGAGTTCAAGGAAAACACCTTTAATATATACATTGGAATATCTATCTTACTGCCATTGTAGGGTAGTTACTATTAATGTAACTCTAGACTATTTTAAAAAAATTCTGCCACATTTCTTTCATGAGAGTATCATAGTACTGTATAGAGAAAGGGCGTTTTCTGTGATTGATCACAGGTAAGATGAAGAAGAAAAGCTGATAAAACATGAATCACCTTTCTGCTGACAGTCGAAAGAGTGAATAGGCTGGGTGAAATGAAAGAAATCAAGACAGATCATGTGTGATTTGTTAATGAATGGAACTGCATCTCATATTACTCTCAAAATGACGACCCAATCATGAAAGCATTGACTTGTGTCATTAGTGAGAAGAGAAGTTCAGAGGACTAAGTGACTTTTCAAGTCTCATGACAAGTCTACTGCAAAGGGAATTCAAACCTAGGTATTTGTGACTTCCCACACTGTTTCACTGGTTTTTTTTTTGTTTTTTATTTTTGTTTATTTTTTTCACTTCTCTTTACACATTGCCTCTATTATGCTGTTTTGTCTTTAATGAGCCATGGCTTCTACAATATATCTCAAGATGACGTTCCTTCCAACTGTGTCATACTTGGCTGTTCCCAACACCACAGAACACATCCCTTCCAGAAGGATATACTCTTGTAAAGAAACAGAACAGCAATAGAAGGTTCAGGAAATACATTTTAAGTTGTTATTGTCTTTAAATGTGTTCATATTTTAAGAAGTTCTCAGCCCACTTTGTACATTATTTGTGTCATGTCTTCAGTGGCTCCTTAAACAGATATTTTTCTGAATGTAAAAACTTCATAAAGAGAAGAAAAAAAAATCCCTAATCTTGTTGAAATTATAAAATGGAGAATACAGACAGTTAAACAGTACAGATAAGTCAAATACACTTACTGTTAGCTGGTAAGATTTGGTTTTTAATTTTTTTAGATTTATTTTATTCATATGGGTTCTTTGTCTGCACATATGTCTGTGTCACATGCATGCCTGGCACCGGAGGAAGTGGTTCACCCCCATGTAGGTACTAGAAATTGAACCTGTGTCCTTCACAAGCAAACCAAGTGCCACCGAGCCAACTGTTGTAATCCAGGCAAACAAGGCCCCTCCCCCAGACATCAAGATTTAAAGAGAAAAAAATGAAGGCAAAAGAGGTGGCAGTGTAAGGGTGCTAGGGTGTACTGGGAATTTAGAAAGTTTTCAGAAAACACTTTGCTAAAAGGTCAATAGCTGAGTAAAGACCTGAAGGAAGTGTGGGTGAGCCTTGGACCAGCTGGTGACACAGTGTTCTGAATTCTGAGGTAACATCAGGCCCTTTGCCCTTGGGGTTGATTCCATTCATTGTATTATAAGGCACAAGGGAGTTTGAAGACACAACAATGGCTGCTCAACCACTAATCTTGTAAGGTAGAATGATCATGCACCTTGCACTATTCCAATCCCTTGAGGCCCACCAAGACAAAGTTTTCATCAGTTAGGAGAAAGAGAAGGTGTTTTAAGTATGATAGCGACTCAGTATTAGGGACATGTCTTAGCTTTTTTCTGTGGTAACATGATACAATGTGAGGAAGGTTTTACTAAGCTCTTGGTTTCAGAGCTTTCAGCCCATGCTAGGCTGGCTCCATGCCATCTAGGTTCATGGTAAGGCAGAACATGGTGGTGGAAGGGAATGGTGACACATAGCCTCTAGACTTGTGATAGCCATGGAACGCAAAAAGAGACAGAAAGAAGCCTAGTACAAAATAGATCTCCCAAGGACACATTCACAGTAACCTATTCCCACCAACTCAAGCCATCCTCCAGTTTTCTATCACTTCCCAAGAATGCGATCCAATTCTGAATAGCATTTGGAGTGGAATGTCCCATTCATTACCTAGGTCATATCCCTAGTTTTTCATTGATTAGATTTAATCGTCTCTCAATAATTGGCTCTATCAACTTAGAAAGAAGGTTTCAACACATGAACATTTGTGGGCGGGATGGGGGTCACTTTTTGTGTCTCATCCATAACAGAGGTATCTATTGCTGAGGTGGAGGATGCCACGTGAAACTACCAGAGAGAGATAACTAGACCTGTGAACAAATGGCTTCTATAAACGGGAAGAAAATGGGATCCTCTGACCTACATCCAGAAGGAACTAAATTCATCTAATCACCTGAATGGCCCAGGAACTAGATTTCTCCCAGAACCTCCCATTAAGAACCAATGCACACACAGACAACACACAAAGTGTACTCTGGCCTTAGAAAGGAGCACATGGAGTTGAGAGGGCAAGGCAATGGGGAATAAGGAGGAATTGGGGATAATTTAATCAGAATACATTATATGCTGATATAAAGTTCTCAAACAATATACAAAAAATGAAGAAAGAAAGAAAAAAGGAAGGAAGGAAGGAAGGAAGGAAAAGAAAGAAAGAAAGAAAGAAAGAAAGAAAGAAAGAAAGAAAAAAAGAAAGAGTCAAGCTGGCCTTCAACTGGAGTCACCCTGGCCAGGCCCTAAGAGAACAATCTGATGTGAATCACCTGGACTTCTCATGTCCATGGTCCTGTGGTAAAAAAGGTTGCTACTTTAAGTGGTTGTCTGTACTCATTTATTATGTTGCTATATAATTACAAATTAGTACTTGGGAAACAAGAATTTAAAACTCTCAGCTACAGTTTCATGTTCAGAGTGCTTAACAGACAAAGTCAATGTATGGAATCTGCTGAGTCAAGTATAGAGAAGTCAAACCCTGAACTCCAGTAAGGATGGAGGGTTATGAGTGCTGAGCCATGTTTGTGTTCCAACTGTAATGGGAACACCGCATTCTTAGTATGTCAAGTTCCCCTCAAAAGATTGTTATTTTATAACAGTATTTGGACTCTGTTTTTGTGGCCCCTTGAAAGCATCAGGTATTGTAATATGTTTTAGTTTTCCCTACTTTCATGACTAAGTATGCAGCAACACTGGGATGATTTTATGAGTATCTGCAAGAATAAACATTCAAACCATCGCTCTTCATTTCATTTCTGTCTAGTGATTTCCTAGGAAGATGTAGTGTTATTTATTGAGTTGCTGACATGTGAAGCAATCACATAAAAGAAGCTGTGGTCTTAATTTTGCTAACTTGCTCTCCTTCCATCCCCAGTGTCTGTGTCCTCACCGAGGAAATGAAGGCAGAGCCATAGAGCATCTCAAAACAATAAGAAGTTCCTAGAAATGACACTTGGAATCCCTTCTTATCAACCTACCCCTATATATTTTCTTTTCAAATAAAATAAAAACAAAAAATGCTCATGAGGGTTTCTCCTGGTGTCTATATCAAAGAAGAAATTAGCTGAGTAAAAATATTTTTTTAATGGAAATGTGTGTGTGTGAAAACACAACAAAACACATCAAAGACCACAAAGCTCATTTCCAGAGGTAAATACCTACACAGAAAATATAATTGCTCAAATAAACTGCATAAATATACATCTTAGTCTTCGAAATGTTTTTTTAAAAAAAGAATGATATAAGCCAGATATTTTTTAAAAAAAGAAATGGCATATTGGAAGCCAGAAATAAGCAAAATAGGAGCCAGGAAAACAAAGCAGAAACCAAAAAATACTTTGATTTTTGTAAAGACAGATGCTTAAAGTAAATAAGTAAATAAATAAAATTGAAGGGCCCTTACTTAGATTTTAAAATGCTCTGATTAATATAGTTAGAATTAAAGATGACACATTACAACAGACACTGCAGAAACATAAAGGATCATAAGACACCACTATAAGCAACTATGCAGCAACAAAGGGGAACCTAAAAGAAATCAATACATTCCTAGAAACACACAGCTCATCAAGACTAATACATGAGGAAAAAGAAAGTCATAACAGACTAGCAACAGGTAGGTAAACTGAACCAATCATTGGGAAATAACTAACATTAAAATAAAGAACTGCAGTGTTTAACACTCATTACAAATAAACAGGTTCTAGTATCCCATCAAACAAGCCTTGGGCATGTCTCTGGAAGTATCTCTGTTGAGTTCATTGAGATGGGAAGACCCTCCCGAAATAGGTGATGGCATTCCATGGGATAGGTCTCAATACAAAGTAAAAGGAAAGTACCACAAGCATTGTTTTGTGCCTAATAACTAACTGTGGACACTATAACTTTTCCACCACGATAGATTTTATCTTCTAAAACAATAAGATAATAAAGCCTTCCTTCCTTAAATTGTTTTTATCAAGTATTTTGTAATGGCAAGAAGATAGGTTACTAATGCAGGGACCCTATGGCACTACTGAATTATACCAAATATATAAAGGGTAATTAATGTCAGTCCTTCTGAAACAACACTCTGATACCGATATCAAATCCAAATAAGCACATTAAGTGAAGAACTAAAAGCTAATACCAATAAAATTTTACAAGAAGATACAAACAAAACAAATTCAACAACATTTTAAATATATTGCAGTTATAGTGCAGTGGAATTTATCCATTGATTCAAGGACAGTTCAACAAATGCAAATTAATACATGTGGTTTACCTGTTAACTAATGGCAAAACCATAAGGCCATTTCAATGGTTTGTTTGTTTTTTAAGGCATCTAATATTATTTCATGATGAGATCCCCCAATAAATTAATAAAGAAGAGATATACCTCAGGACATTAAAAGTCATATATAATGAACCCACAACTAGTCATACTTGCCTTTCAAAATATCAGATAGAATTGAAAATACTAATCAACTTGAGAGCTAAAACCACCTGGGAGATGGGCTTCAGGCTGAATTTGTTTGGGGAAGAGTGTCTTGACTAGGTCTACCAATGTATGTGGCATCCTTTTCTGCTCTGGGGTCTCAACTGTGCAAACGACAGAAAATGAGATGAGCACAGGCATCCGTCACCCTCTTCTTCCTAACTGTAGATACGCTGTGTGCAGCTGCTTCAGGCACCAATCCCCCTGACTCCCACTCCTGGCAAGACTATGCCCTTGAACTGTAGGCTCAACTGAACCTTTCCTTCTTCTTTTGTTGGGGTGTTTTCTCACAGCAACAGGAAAAGCAACTGATATACAACAAAAAGTAGGGGGATTTATCTGAGCCCTGGGGTTCATAAATCTTAGTCATGACAGCAAGGAAACAGAGAAAGAGAAAGAGGAAGAGAAAGAGAGAAGAGAAAGAGAAAGAGAAAGAGAAAGAGAAAGAGAAAGAGAAAGAGAAAGAGAAAGAGAGAGAAAGAGAAAGAACATTGAACGAGCTATACCCAAAGGCATGACCTTCTCCCAAATAGTACCCATTCCCCAAGAGGCTGTCAAGCCATGAATTCACTGGTGATGGGAAAGCCTGTATGGTCTAGTCGTTTCTCAGTGGACCCAGCTGTGAACAGTGGTACCCTTGGGCTCAACATGAGTCTTCAGAAGAGCTTTACATCTTAACTACAACACTGGTGAAAAGCTAAAAGATTTTTGTTAGGACAGAGGTGTGTTGTTTCAGCACTGTTACTCAGTACAGTACAGACTGTCCAAGCCAGAGTAATTAAGTAAGGGGAAAGATTCATATTAGAAAGGAGGAAATCTGTGTTTATAATTGACATAATCTTATATGTAAAATCCCTAAAGACACCACTGCAAAGAGACAAAACCATGAAGTCAACATAGAAAGAGTGTATTCTGCCTATATACACTAATTGTGAGTCATCCAAAAGGGAGCTTAAAGAAATCATCTAATATAAAATAACATTAAAATGGGGAATGCAGTTAAGCAAGGAGGTATATATATATATATATATATATATATATATATATATATATATATATATATATATATATATATGAACACTGAAAAACTACAAAACTTTAATGAAAGAAACAAAAGACATCAGAAAGGAGAAGGATTACCTATATTCATGAATGTGAAGAATTACTACTGTTATAATGTCCATTGTCCATATTTGCAAAGACATTTTATAGATTCCATATAAAGAAAATCATACATACTGATTTATTTCTGTTCCAAAGTAAAAGAACTCAAGAAAGAATATAAATTCTATTCAAAATTAGTAATATATATATAATATATCTGTAAAAAATAGAATTTTTGAACTTAACACAAATTTCATCTCACAAAATTAAGTTGAAAATTATAATAAATTAATTCATGAGGATATTTTTTATTAAAGACAAAAAAGATATCATAAATATATACATAATATCCAAAAAATCAAGACATATGTCAAAGAGAATAATTTTAATGAGATAAAATATTCTATCAATAGATCAAAGAACATATTGTAATACAAAAGATAATATACACATGTTAGTGAAAAACATCTCCAATATTATTGTAAGTAATTTACATTGATAAAAACATAAGATGATATACATGGACACATTAGCCACTTTTCGCATCACTGTTACAGAACATATGACAGTCGACTAAGGATGAATGTGTTCTGCCTTTTAGTTCAAGGGGATATAGTCCACTATGGTGGGGAAGATACAGTCATAGGCAACTGTAGTGGTATAACCATGCAGCTTAGCCTCCTTCCCTCTTCTCATCTGAATGCAAACAGAAGCTGAGATGGGGCAGAGACAGGGTCAGACTCTGAATATCAAGGTTCTTCCTTACTACAGGGACTCACTTTCTCCAGCTAAGTCCCACTTTCTAAAGGTTCCATGACCTCCCAAAATGGTGTGACCAGATGGGTACCAATTCTTTGAGCATGAACCCATGTGGGACTTTTCCCATTCAAACCATAACATATTAAAAAGTCTAAAAAATGTGTTTAAAGTTAAAAAAAATCTAAATGCAAAAATAGTAAAATAGGAAAGCATTGAAAAATATTTTGTAATAGGTAATTATTTTCAACTGATCAGGGTAGAATGGCTACACAGAAAACCGAGTAAGAAAGTGAATTATAAATCAAGGAAATAGCAAAGCATATTCCAGCAAATGTTTTTACTATAAACCAGTGGTTCTCAACCTTCGTAATGCTGTGGCTCTTTAAGATAGTTCCTCATGTTGTGGTGACACTCCCTACCATAAAATTATTTTTGTTGCTACTTCTTAACTATAGTTTTGCTCCTGCTATGAATGGTAACATAGATATGTTGGGGGATAGATGTTTGCCGAAAGGATTGCTGCCCACAGTTTGAGAACGGCTGCTTCTGCTTGTAGTATAAGCAGAAATGTTGCAATGGTAGCATGCATGCAGATATTTCAATGGAAACGTGTAAGGTTGTCTGGTAAGGCACCTCAGCTCAAATATGTGTATTCATTTTCTTCACTCCACAAAGCTTCTAAGAACAGAATGACAGAGTATAAACCCAAGAACAAAAAGCATAAAGAAGATACAAGACATGGATAAAATTTGGGTGTCTCAAAGATGCCTAAAGGATAGACTAAGGGAGGCAACTCAGTCAGTTAAGTTCTTGCCTTGCAAACTCTAGGACTTGGGTTCAGTCCACAGAATCCAAGATTTAAGAGCTAAGTACAGTATCTCTCATTTGGAATTCTAGCCCCAGGGAGCCTCAGACAGGCGGATTCTGATGCACTCTGGCCCATCAGTCTAGCCTGCTTGGTGCATACCAGGTCAGAAGGAAACTCTACTTCAAAAGAAAAAAAAAAAGATGATGGTACCTGAAGCGTGGCATCCAAGTTGCTCCCTGCCTTCTGGCCTCTGGATACATGGACATGCAGACACACACACACACACACACACACACACACACACACACACACACACACACACACAATGCACAAGAATTTTAAAGTAGAGAGCAAAGTGACTCCTACCCCTTTGTTAATAATGGATGTGTGCCTCAATTGTTCCATGACAGATTATTCATTTTTAGCTCTCATACCCTTTCCTTCTATAAGATACTGTCTTTAATATATAGTCTAGATACAGTGTACCCCAACAACAGGTAAGAATTCAATCAGCTTTGAGTCAGGAATAAATCCAACTTGATTTGGGTGTATAATGATTTTGATGCATTCTTTAATATTGAGTTGAGGGCTTTGTATCTGAGGTCATATAACTTATTTATAGCTTTACCTTTTCCTGGTCCTTTTTAGTTATTGGGTAATCCTTGGATGTCTCCCCTCCACTAATTTTCTTGAGGAGATTGTGAAAAATTGAATATTAATTTTATTTTAAAATGTTTGGTAGTGTTCTCTAGAGAAATCATCTGGGCTCATCGATATCTGTTTGGGGTATTTTTCAATTAAGAATTCAATTTTGAACAAGATTGGGGAAATATTTGTATGAATCCTATTACTTCAAGTGATTTTCTAGCATCTGAAGTTTTAAAGCTGTGATCCATGTTTTCTACATTGTCAAATTTGTGAGCACAGAATGATCATGGTGTCCCTTCATGCTAATGGCTGAAGGATCAGTGACAACATCACTTGTTTTATACCTGATATTAGGAAGATTTTATATTTTTTTTCCTTTTCAAATCTTTATCAGACCTGCCAGGGTTTTAACAATTCTGTTTATTATAAGTAATCAATACATTTTCCCTTTTTTGGTAATTTTATATTTATTTCTTTTATTTTCTGTGCTTTAATGTTGTTTAATTTTCTCCTTGCTTTTTTAAAAGTTCAGATATAAATTTAAGTTACTTAAGACATTTCTCCTTAGCAAAATGTAATACTTTATTCAGGTAAATATCCCTCTTAGCATTGCTTCATCTGTATTTTTTTTTCCCTGTCAATAAATCAAATTTCATTCCTTCCTCAGGCTGTCTTGGCAAGATCCCATTCTGTAGTCCAGGATAGCCCAAGTGTGTGGTCCTCCTTCATCATCTGGGTAAGTGCACCATGTTCAGAGTGTTTTAACTTCCTGTGAGAGTCCCTCTATGATCCACAGATTCCTTAAATATATTTCAAGACTCTCCCCTTTCTTCCCAATATCAGTCTCTGATTTGATTTGATTATAATCAAATTTTGAGGTTGGTTTTGTGGTTCAGGATTTGGCCTGTTGCAATGAGTGTTTTATAGGCTTGAAGGGAAAGGGGGCGGGGCTGATCATTTTTTTCTATGTCCTTGCTGATTTTATGTCTGTTAGATCTGTAATTCCCAAGAGAGGGACATGAAAGTCTCTGGCTGAAATTGTCCATGTACAATCAAATTTTGAATCTACCAGATTTTTCCTTATGCATTTTGAGTTTCTATTATTGGGTATGTGCATACCTAAGATTGCTGTGATTCTCTTGTTATCTGTGATGACCTTTATTTTATCTGCAATATGTTTTGTTTTGAAGTCCATATTGTCTAATATTAACAGCATTCTTACTTTAAAAACTATCATGTTTACATAGTATATTTTTCTGTACATTTAATATCTGTCTACTCATTTCATTACATTTAAATTGATTTTTCTTTAAGTAGTATACACTTAGGTTCTTTTCTATAGATTTTATTTTAATTTTTATAGTGTATATGTGTATATGTTTGTTTGGGGTATGTACACATGAGTGCAATGCTCACAGAGGCCAGAAGAGGAAGTTGGATCTCCTGTAGCTGGAGTTACAGCCAACCCATTTGATGGGGGGATGATTTGATTTAGGTCTGCTGCAAGAGTGTAGATGCTCTTAACTACTCAGCCATCTCTTCAGCCCTTAGGTCATACTTTTTTTTAAAAGACATTTTATTTATTTTTTGTGGACCTAGATCATATTTTTAAATCTACTATGATAACCTCTTAATTTGTATCTGTAGACATTCACATTTAAAATTATAAATACTTTTTGAAGGCTTAAGTCTGACAATTAATTATTTTCTGATTTAGGTCCAGCAGATAATATACATGGAAACAGTATTTCATTAATACTGAAAAAAGAGTAGACAGAAAAATCTTCCCATTCTGATGTAAAACATATATTGAATGGTTGGTGAGACAAAAAGCCTTCAAATTAATTAAAGGCTATTTCAAATATGGACTTTAATGAAGAGCAGTAGCATATATACATACATGCACACACACACATACATATATATACATATATATATATATATATATATATATATATATATACTGAAACCAAAGTACAGTGTGGGTTTAAATTTCATTTTCATTCTTCTTTGACTTTGGATCCTCAGGCATAAAAGTAACTCCCCGAGTGTCAGTGTTATCACTGACATTGTTAAAAGATAATAAACCCAAATTACAAATTATTTGGAAAGATGAAAATGGCAGGAAGCTCTGAGAAAATTTTTTATTCTCAAAGCGTAAGCTAGTTCTTTATCTCCTGTTTCAGTTTGTCCCCAACCTTCATCTTGAGGACTCCTCCAAACAAGAAAGAACAGGACTCCAGATGGTTTCAGGTATTATTTGTTCAGGTATAAGATTTCCATGTTGTTCTTTTACTGTCTTTTCTAATGAGCTTTTTCCACTCTGTCTACCATCTGTGCATATGTTTATCTTGACAATCACAGTTCAATGCTATGTAATCAGTGTCCAACAGTTCCAAGGTCTGAGTCATGTGAGGGTCAGTCTTAGTTGATTGTTTATAGTGATGGATTATATATTCTTTATTCTCCATGTTCTGAGCCACCTTGGAGTACATCCCCAGCTCCATGACTGGTGAATTGTAGACTGTATTTTTCTTTATAGCTCCAAAGTCTTACGTGGGCTTCTGAGCAACATACCAAATCACAGTTCAGTTCGTTTAGACTTAGCTAGGCGGCTGGCAGTCTGTGTTGTACGTGTGTGGTTCTGGGGTCAACCAGTCATTTGAACAGGGTTGTACACAGAATTTATGAGCTTTACTGATTCTCTCTTTTCCAGCATTTTCTTCACTCTTCTCTTTCTAGCAACTATGATTACACTGAGCTCTTTAGGGAAGACCTGAAACCTTCACATGTGAGTAACACAAACTAAGTCTTGCTTTCTACTAACCATCCCCCACTACCACTACCCCTGCCACACACATACAAGAGAAAAATCATCAACTCTTGTTCCTTTTCTCCAAACACTAACTTCCCATTGGAATCTATCTATCTTCATTCACATATTCACTCTCCCACCTATAGGTCATTAATCTTTTATTTTTATTTTGGAATTTCTAGGCATTAGCTGCATAATGGCCTAAAATGATCATATTTTGACAGGAACAAGCAAAATCCCCCAAGGTTCCAGATGATTAATTTTCACTTACTGAAGTATTCCTTTCTGAAGTTGTGGGGCTTCCCAAGCACATCTCAAGGACACCAGGCTTCTCAGAATCCCAATCCATGTCTCTGAATTCCTACAAAGAGGACTCTGACTAACCAGAGTTGTCTCATTAGCCTCAAGCATTCACAGAAAATTGCACCTCACTGAGCTCACATTGAACAAGATGACCATGGCACTAAGGGACTAGAGAGCCCAGGAACCAATTAAGCCTCAGGTAAGCAAAGGATTTTCTTCAGTTGACTGATGGAAGCCATAAACAGAAGCACAGTGAGTTTAATGCAAGCCCCACACTTTCTTCTTTGGAGTAAATAACAATCCATGGCTGGAAGGGCTAATCTAACATGAGCTGGGGGTAGCTTTGTGTTTGCACTACTTCGTGTTTAGTAAACTCGCTCATCTGTGATTCCCTGGCACTAGGAAATAGGAACCTTTGCAGTTAATAGGTGTTTGTAAAGTTCCCTGTATTGCTCTTGAAAAGATGTTCACACTTACCTAACTGAACTGATCAGTTTGCTCCTTGGAAACCCACAATTCAACACGAAGAAGACGCCATCTCAGCTAACATGGGAGGGCTTGAGCTGTGATTAGAATGTAGCTGAGCCGACTGCCACTCTGGCAATCTGCATCTCTCAGTACACTATCTCTAAGACATTGTTCTGTCTATACACAGTCTTCCTTAAGTTTATAGTCTAGAATGTTCTGAATGGGAAAATGATCTGCTTGACAATGTGCATGCATTCTCCTGAATTCTGTTATATCATAGAAATGTGATCATTGCATTTAATAGATGTTTTTCTCCAGAATCTGATTGGCATATAAGGTCACATGATATTCCCTGTGGCTGTTCTCTTTACTTCTCTACCTACTTCCTATTAGCCCTCCACATATCCATGATTTACCTAGGATTCAGATACACACATACCAGAGAAGCTCTTAAGTCAGACAGCAGAAGAGAAGTGACCAGGCCGAAGAAGACAAATCTTCCCTTGTAAATATCCTTCCTATGAAGCGCTGGACTGTTCATATGTGACAAACACCAGCCATTTACTCATTTACTTGTGATCTAACACAAGAGCAGGTTCTTGCTCACCAGCCTTGCTTAATTGTGCCACAGGAAATGGGACCTGTCCATTCAACTTGAAGACAAAAGGCTTTTCTATGTTCAGAAATCTCTTAAGACCCAGCTACTAGCTCAGAAAAAACAAAAACAAAAACAAAAAACAAAAAACTGGTGGCACTTCAAAGACCTCAGCATGGAAAAATCAAAGTAGATACAGTTACACATTGTAAAAGCTGAAAAAATAAAAATAATGACACAATGAAAAGCGGCCTGTCTTCAAGAGCTAGGTCTTCTAGTGTGCCCAGGAAGCAGGCAGGAGTGAGTCCTCAGGTGCTACCCACTTTATCATAACATTCCACATCTCTCTTTTTATCTTCTGCTCCTCTCCTCTTTCCAAGACCATAAATCAAAAGAGACAGCTCTTCGTTCTTTGCAAGAGAAGGGAGGGGGTGTCTAGCATTCTCTTATTCCACAGCAACCTTAACCAGCTGGTAAATGTGACTATTTTACTTCTAGGGAGAGGCTGGGACTCTTGAAAAGGCAAAGTTGGTGATCTGCAGCCAGGAACCTCAGAAACACAGTCTTTCTGAAATATCTGTCCCCAACAGCACCAGAAAGAAAGCCATCTGGGAGAATGGAAGATCAATTCAAGTGGCTTCAGATTCCAGGGCCAGGGTCAGAGTCAAATACAAGAGTTTGTGACAGCTGAAATTGTCCATGATTTACTAATTGCCAAAGGCAGTGACCGGGTCATAAAGAGCAAAGGCCAAAGGGAGGGCTTGGTGCCTATTGCTGGCATCAGGTTTCTGTCTGGAGAAGAAGACAGGAGAACAGTGAAGGACATTTGGAACTAATTAGGGAGAATAAGAAAACTTGGGGCTAAGATGTGGAGGCCTGCACTGCTTCTAAAAATAAATAATAGCTGGCCAACCTTTCTAAAGGCTCCACTGCTCTTTATCTTTCTTGTCCCCGACATAACCTTATGCATAGTTGATGGAAGAACAGCCTCACTTTCA
This sequence comes from Cricetiscus sungorus, assembly GCA_030556225.1. Classification (NCBI taxonomy): domain Eukaryota; kingdom Metazoa; phylum Chordata; class Mammalia; order Rodentia; family Cricetidae; genus Cricetiscus; species Cricetiscus sungorus. The sequence goes on along the minus strand of JANBXA010000734.1, from coordinate 61,490,604 downwards.
GCCTCTTGGGATACTTTGGATCTTATCTGAAAACAATACAGCTTAAAAAAATAGAAGAAACTGGTAGCTATTCAATATTTTCCTCAAGCATGATTTCAACCAAAGATGTGGGATAAGGATGGAAGGAATGTTGATGTGAGGAGAATAATGGGTTTTTTGAGGTTGGGAAGACTTGCCATTCAAGTCTTCCCTCCCCTGTTTAGAAGCTGTATGAAGCTGGGGAAGTTAAACATTGTCATGGAGATGTTTCCTCATTGGTAAGATTCATTCCATGCCTCTATGTTTAGGAAAGTAATGTGTGTCTACAGCATGCCACAAAGATCTTGCTTCTTGATCAGCTTATTACATAGAACTTTCCTTCTTAAGGCTCTACAAGTACACATTACAAATACAAAATGTGAGTCATTACTAACAATCTATCACTTCAGAAATTAAAGCAAACAACAAGACTTGAATACACAACTACACGATGTCTCAATAATAGATATATAAAACAATGGTTTAGGTTGAGAACCAAAAGTGAATTTAAAGGTAGAAATGAAACATACTTGGAGAAATAAAATAAGTTGTATGCCAAAATACTAAGAGACAATAATACAACCTGGAGATAAACTAAAGGGAAGAGGGGCAAAATAAAATTTTAAATATTCCTGGTTTAAAAATTCTCTACAGCAAAGGTTTCACAGTCAAAGGTAAAAGATAAAACATGATTTTGGAGGAAATATTTAAAGCTGTAAATTATAAGGTAAAGCAGGGCAAGAATAAGCACATGAAATCTTCAAATATTTCTTTTATGTCTGTAAGCAAAAGTATGAAGCCAATGGAATTACAATTTAAAGGATATGGGAAGGCAGGCATGGGGGAAACATTAGAATTTCTCTGTGGAGAACACCCTGCCTTATTAGTAGTCAAGACATACACACTGAAGTGACAAGGAACTACAACCAGTCTGCACAGATTATAAAATCTGATAATATTAAAAGTTGGCAAGTGAGGGGGTTGAGGTGTGGAATATTATTAAATAAAGCTGTTCATTAAATAATTGTGAAGGACGAGATGTCAATCTTAGAATCCAGAACTTTCTCTCTAAATATTGGTCCTTGGAAGGTAATGCACACATGTGACTTGTTACAGCTAGACCCAAAAGATTACTGAGTATCATACAAAAAGTAGAAGCAATTTGAATCTCTACACATAGACGAATGGATGAATACAGTTCTATGGACATGAAGAATTACAGTAAGGTGTTCAAATGAATAAAGTATGTTCACACATATTAAACTGAGTCAATCACTAAAATCCCCTCAAACCAGTAGATTTCTCTTTAAATTTACACATGTATGAAAGAATAGAGAGTTTGAGACCCTTTTTATGACATAAACTCATCAATGTTTTTGGCTATGTCTAGTTCACTTTTTGTTTGTACCCATTTAAAACAAATACAGACAAGATGTTTCAAGAATTTTCAATTGTTAACTCTTGGCATACAGGTGATCATTACTTCTAAATTGTACATTACTAAAACTTATTTTTTTCCAAAGAGAAACATATTCACCATTATTTAGTGATACTCATAAAATCCCAAGTGACAACACTAGACCTCAAGTTAAACTTGCTCTAAAAATATATAGCTGCCTGGGTCTTTGAAACTTATATTTTATATGCTAATTTGCATCGTCTTATATTCAGTGTGGCTGGATTACAGTTCACACAATGTTATAGTTTTGTAAACACTGTCTTGAGTAACTCTTGTATCGCCTCTGATATTTCTTCAAATATAGATAAGAAAACTGGGGTTCAAGAAGTCCAGGTTAACAGAACTACTCCATCACAGAGCTGATGGCCCAGCCCACACCTTTGAACATAAAGTTAATGCTACTCTCCAAACACCAAACCCATCCCAGTACATACTGGATTACATTTTCACTTATAAGCCATCAACTGCTAGTTAAATTTAGCAGATTTAGCTATTGGCTGAATTTAAAATCTAAGGAGAAGATGGATTAGGCACATTTTAAAAACATACAGATATTTTGTGAACACATGAGTAACTAAATAAGCAGTTAAATGAGCTTGTGTTACAGATGATTTTTAGTGATCCTAATAAGGCTAGTACATAGAAAGCTTTCTGCACAAAAGGAAAAACATTTTGTTCTAACCTCATATTCTTATATAATGTAGCAAAGAAACACAAAGTTCTGCTGATCTAATTGCGGTCACTAGAATGGTATTAGCAGGATGCTCAATTCCAAGTAGCCCACAACTATCCTTTATTACCTTACTTAACTACTTTTAGTCATTTCCCCATCCAAGGATCCTGAACATACTACCAGAAGTCATTCTTCCCTCTTTCTCTTCATGAATATTTTTATTTTATTCATTTTTAAAGGTTGCTTTTTGGGGACTGAGGTTGTAGTTCAGTTGATGGAATAGTTGCTTAGGCCGTTGAATAAACTTAGTGTGGTGGTGTTTGCTTATCTGGAGGTGCAGGAAGCAAGATCAGGAATTCCAAGGCCATCCTTGGACACAAAACAAGTTTGTACAACCTGGCCTTTATGAAAATGACCAAAAAACAAAAAAGCAATCAAGAAGATTCATGTTAGTATTTGTCTGAGATGGATATAACTTGAGGTAGACATAACCTACAGGTTCTCCACATTTCATTTCAGTTCATATATTTTCTTGCAGTTTCAAGTTGAGAGACAGAGACAGAGAAAGGAAGCACCTTCCCCCTCAGTGTGAGCTCGTCAGAATTAAGATGGTCATGCTGTAGTAATCTCAGTAGCTGGTGGCACTGGTCCATCATGGATCTAAATTAATGTCCCTGTAGCATCTGGAAGGGGATGAATTTGATTCCATGAAAACAAAGGGATTGAATCAGATTATAGCAGAGGCCAGGTGATCAAAGGGATTCAGCGAAGACAAAAACACATGGCTCTCATACTGTCAAGGCCACATTGGGAGTGGAATTCATATCAGTGACCCAGAAGGTCTCTCCTGAGGATTAAACAATAGCTGGGGAGAAAAAGGAACCTAGCATGACATCTGGCAGATGCAAAGTGTCTAATGAAGTTTGCTTCCTAAATGAATAACTAAAGGCAGAGTGGTTCTGATTCCCTATTTCATCTCATCCCAAAGCTCTTACAGTCCAGCAAGTCTAACTAAACATCATGGCCTCTCTATTGAATGTGGCACAGAGCATAAACATGTTTCACAACTGTCCTCTTCAAGTGCACTGAAAACCAGGACTTTGAGGGGAGGCTGTAATGTCAGCGAGTTGTGACAACAGCAGTAACAGAAACTGCAATAACTAAGGTTTTTTGCATGCCAGTCACGGGCCAAGGAGTCTAGAGAGTGTCTCACACACATTTTCTCACTTCATCTCTGCCATAAGTAATGAAGTAGGTATTAGTATTATTTCCATTTTGCAGATACAGCAAACTCCAGACAAGGTGAAAGAAACAACAAGCCTTCGATTCCCACTCCAGTGTTGGACTCCAGAGCCTGAGCTCTTAGCCATGCATTGTTCTTGCTCAGACTGCCCTGCTTGGCCCCTTAATACCCAGAGAGGAGAAGGCTCAATGTGAAATGGTGTTTGGCTGCATTCCAATCAGTCAACACATTCATCACCAGCCGGCACAAAGAGAGCAGGTAGGTTGGAGTCCCTGCAATGAAACAGACAATCTAGGCAAATGTATGCACTGACTTCCAGCTTGATTTCACAGCTCTGTCTTGACTTCTCTAACACATCAGCTGCTCTATTAAAAGGGGGCTTTGGCGTGATGGGGCCAAGAGGGATCAAAGAGAACTTGTCTTTCTATGTTCTTTTTCTTTCATTACAAACAAACAACAGCCAAAAGGAAAAAAAAACACCCGATTTAGTCATCATAGTTCTGGAATTATTTCTCATTGGAGAAATTATGGAGCTGAACACTGATTCCAAGAAGTGTTGGGATGCTGGGCACAGATGGCTTTAATTATTTGGGCAGCCATTGACAGATGTGATGGTCTAGGTTTCTGCTGCCTTGGACAGGTGTAAGCTATAGGATGTACCCAGAGGGAGTTGTGGAGAGACAGAATTGGACAGATCCTGTTGATGGCCCCTTATTTTGTCTTAATCCACCCCTAGGTACATACTTATCATATTTCTTTGCCTGAAGGCATGGTCAAGTCAGTCGAATCCATCAAACCAAGTTTGAATGCAGAAAAGAAATTCTCAAAGAGAGAAATACATTGTTAGCATTTGTTCTCAGCTTCTGCTCCATGTTTTTCCTCAGGTGCCTTTCTTCCTATTAATTGTGGCCTCATAATTAAAAGGAAAGGTGTTTGTGTTCCCTCTTCTGGATCAACGTAAGCCTTTAACTTCTTCAATTGTCATCTACACAAGTAATTTCAAAGGATTGAATGCCAACCAGTGAAAACATTCATTACCAGAAAAGATCAATTGAGCAAGGCAGAGAGGGTAGGCTGATAAAGGCCTTGGTTTTAGGGAAATAATGAACACTGGGATGAGGCTTCAAGCCCTTTGGGTCATAGGAATAAACCATCAGTATTTACTAGCTCGGGGACCTGTTCTAGGCACTGGGATGCTTTGGTGATGAGTGTAGCCCTTGTTCCCAAGGAACTTTAAATGAGGAGGTGAACAGTTTAAAAATCTTTATCCATGCATGTGCCACATACATAGATAGATTTGTATGCAGACATGTGTATCTAGTTCCCCTTTTACTAAAGGGAACACATTCAATGCACTTCATTGTGTGTTTGAGGTCAATCATAGTACTGAGCCTTGTTTTTCTTGTACACCCCTTTGATGTATTTAGTTTCTCAACTTAGCAGCTAATAATGAGGTCACAATATAAATAGCAACACCTGTAAAGAAGCTCTATGAATGTGGTTCTTGTGGTTTGAACATGGAATGTCCACACATGCTTACAGGTTGGAGACTGGTTTTTACCTGGTGGCACTATTTGGAGATGTTCTTAAAACTATAGGAAGTGGGAACTAATTAAAGGATCTCTCTCTCTCTCTCTCTCTCTCTCTTCTCTCTCTCTCTCTCTCTGGGTGTGTTTATCCCCCATGTGTGTGTTGAACAGCTCTCGTCTTCCAAGTAAGTGTTCCCATTGCTATAATGGGAACACATGGGCCCAAGTGACCATGGGCTCATCCCTTTGAAACAAGGAGCCAAGATGAATCTTTCTCTCTTGAATTTGTTCTTTCAGGCATCCTGTCATAGTAATAACAACATGTTTTTGTTTTTGTGTGTGTGTGTGTGTGTGTGTGTGTGTGTGTGTGTGTGTGTGTGTGTTTGTACAGTGGTATCTCTAGCTCAGTATATGTGAGATGATGTACTCAGTATATGTGAGATGATGTACTCAGTATATGTGAGATGATGTACTCAGTATATGTGAGATGATGTACTTCTGTAAAGAAATGAAATGAGGAGAATGACATATGAATCGTGACACAGTATTAGACTATAACATGAGTTACTTGAAAAAGTAACTCTCACCATTAATCCAGTAATCTAGAGGGCTATCTGATGAGTCCATAACACTTACAGCTTAGGTATGGTGGAAACAGAAGCCATATGTCCCCGGCAAGACAAGATGGTGGGAGATTTCATCCCACTATTGAAAGAGCACACATTTAAAATTCATGAATTATCCTGGAATTTCCAGTGTTTTTAGATCATGGTTGAACGTGGGCAATTGAAACTACAGAAAAAGAAACCAAGGAAGATGTCAGTGTGCATATACACGCAAGTAAACTATATACTTCTAGGGACAAATGTAAATCATCTGTGTGTATGTGCATGTGTACCTATACATGCATACATTTATATTTATGTATGTGTTGTATGTGGTAAATATAGTACACTAAGTGCTCATAATAAATTATATCTCAGGACTTGGGCTTAGTCAAGTGAGTGAGACCCATACAGGAGGAAGACAGTGGAGAGGTCAAAAGAAGGTATTCCAGGCTCTCCTCTTCACTTAAGAAAGCAGAAGTTATAACTGTGGTAGGCTGAGTTGACTAATTCATATTTTCAAGACCTAACCCTATTTTGAGAACACACCTTTAAAGAGATGATTAATTTTAATATGCTCTCAGGAGGAAGGACAAAATTCCTGTTGCTAATGTCCGAGTAAGAGGAAATAAAAGGCAGCAAGGAAGGATGCTTTCGGCAACTGGGAAAGGTCTTATGAAGGGAGACATCCGCAAGCCAAGGTGTGGTTGAAATTAACTGTATGACTACCTTGATCTTGGGTTTCTAGACTCTAGTCCAGAAGACAATAAATTTCTACTATTTAAGCTACCTGGTCTGAGGCATTCTGTTATAGTTGCTGCAGAAAATAATGGAGTACTCACAAGCTAGTTAGGGAGTTAGTTAGTTAGTTAGTTAGTTAGTTAGTTAGTTAGTTAGTTAGCTAGCTAGCTAGTTAGGCTGTCAGTAGTTAATGACTGTCACGTGTAACTATCAAATTTAATGAAGCAATCCTCTGACATAGAAACTCTCATTTTCATGTGCCTTTTGTGGAAATAAACTCAGTTAATTCAGTGCAGCACAGCTGGGGAGGGAGTGTGGATCTGAACTCATTCTGAGAGCACACACTGGGTACCAGCACTCATTTGTGTGGGGAAATGTAAGGAAGAAGAGAAAAGCCCACCTCATGAAGATCATTCATGATAGTTTGTGAGGCTGAACCATTAGAACCAACAAGCTAAGCCATTAGCCAGAAAACCTATGACATAATTACCCAGATCTGTTCAGACTAACTACCAAGCTATTCACGATGAGCACACAACTCCCTAGTCCTCTATGCTTCCGCTGGACACAGCCCTCCCAACCACTCACCTCTCCCTTTCGAGACACACACACACACACACACACACACACACACACACATCTACACACACACACCATTGCCATTCACTCACCCAAACTCCTCAGACAATGCATCTTTTTAAGAAGCCCTTTGAAGAAAGTCCTTAAGGGTTTTCAATCAATGATCTCCTCAGATCCTAAACTGGAACTCCTCCGTTTGCTTTTTAATGATATCTCCAAACTCAGCCACCACACCTGTCTCTTACTGTTCGCTTCTAGCTACTCTAGTCTATTCTTTCCTCAGCTTGGTGTATAAGGGTTTCTTTTTCTCTTTTTAAATAAAGAAACAGACATGGAATTAAGACTCCGTGTCCCATGTGCTTCATTATCCTGGCGTGTTGGGAATGTGTTAAACACACAGTGTGCGTTTCCCTAAGTACCAGCAAAGGATCAAAGGAACCCACAGTAGCCAAGGTTTTTCTTTTCTTTCTCCCCCCCCCCCACCCTTTTAAAGTGAGGCTTGGGCGATTCAATTCACACTGGGTAGTTGAGCTGATAAGATATGGGAGGAGAGATCTCCAGCAGTAGTTTTTATTTCAAGAAAACTTTTTAAGTCATAAAATGTTCTTAGGTGTCTTTGATTTATTTTTTTCAGCAGAATTGCAAACCTGAAATTAAAAGACATTTTGGGGAAAATATATGCTTGATGTGAACCCTGGGTAGTTATATAAATAGAGTGAATTGAACGGCATTACATAGCCCAAAGATTACACTTTGCTATGCTGCTGAGATTTTGCACACCAAAACTTTTAAACTTTAGTTGTAGACTTATGATTATTTTATTACATATATTTGAGTGTCAATATATAATGAAGTTTTTGTGTTGCTCTTTTGTAAAACTTGAAAACACTAGTTCCTGGGAGTGAGAAAGAGTCCTTGGGTGCTGGATTTGAATAAATCACTGAGATGAAACTCAGTATGAAGCTCCGAGCTAAATAAACTTGCTAATTTGATCCTGTCTTTCAACACAGAGGGATCTTGTTCCGTAAGTTTCCAAAGATGAACCATGCAGCCATAAGCTCTCATGCTGATTTGGGGGCACCCATATGTAAAGATAATCACTATTTGAAATCTGATTACATTACCTATAGCACTTGACAAGCTTTCCTAGGCAATAATTTTTTCTTGTGAAATACAGGAAATTGTGCATGCTCATGGGGTACCACTTGATATTTCAACAAAGTTGTGTGTGTGTGTGTGTGTGTGTGTGTGTGTTGCTTTGTTTTTGGAGATGAGGTCTCATGTAGTCTACAACTCCACTTCACAAGCACAGATGATCACAACCAAAATACTGTTTTTATAAACTTTTCAAACTGTGCTTGTGCCAGGCAATAGTGGCACCTGCCTTTAATCCCAGGACTCAGGAGGCAGAGACAGGTGAATCTCTGTGACTTCAAGGCCAGCCTGGTCTATAGAGCAAGTTCCAGGACAGGCTCCAAAGCTTCACAAAGAAACCCTGTCTTGAGAAAACAAAAAACAAAACAAAACAACAAAAGGAAAAAAATTAAACACACACACACACACACACACACACACACACTGTGCTTGCAACTTGCTTGATTGCTGATTGCTTGATGGAGTGCTTGTTTGGCATGTGTGAAGCCATGGGTTGGATCTTCAGCACCAAATGAACTGGCCAAGGTGTAACATACCTGAAATCCCAGCATTCAGGAGATGGAAGGAGGGGAGTTAAAAGTTCAAGGTCATTTTGGGATGCTTAGTAGTGTGCAACAGACTTAGGCTACAGGAGACACCCTCTCAAATTTTTTTTTTTCTTTTTTACTTTTCAAAATCTCATTTTTTTTTTGAACAATCATTTGTTCTTTGCTTTCCTAATTCTGTAGCCACTTCCAGAGTATCAATCACTTTCATTAAAGTGGTTCTGAATATTGTAGAGTATCAGAAGTGTGTTGTGTGTGTGTGTGTATGTGTGTGTGTGTGTGTGTGTGTGTGTGTGTGTGTGTGTGTGTGTGTTTACATTCACATGTACATGGGAGGCCAGAGATCAACTTATGGTAATGTTTCTATGAAATGTCCAGAGATCTACAAGGATGAATCCAACTAACAATAAGCAATAGTGGAAAGGCTACCTTTAATGTCCTTCCATGATAGTGAGACTGACGACTACCTTATATATCATCTTAGAGCCTTCGTCTAGTAGCTGATGGAAGCAGAAGCAGACACCCACAGCTAAACACTGAACAGAACTCCTGAAATCCAATTGCAGAGAGGGAGGAGTGATAAGCAAAGGGTTCAAGATCAGGCTGGAGAAACCCACAGAAACAACTGACCTGAACAAGGGGACCCCAGTCTGATAGCTGGGAAATCAGCACAGGACTGTCCCAGACCCCCCTGAATGTGAGTGTTAGTTAGGAGGACTGAGAAATCTATTAGGTCTCTAGTAATGAATCAGTATTTATCCCCAGTATATGAATGGACCTTGGGAGCCCATCCTACATAGAGGGATACTCTCTTAGCCTAGACAGATGGGGAAGGGCCTGGGCCCTGCTCCAAATGATATGACAGACTTTGAGGATTCCTCACCCTCCCTGGGGAGTAGAAAGGGGATGGGCTGGGGTTTGGTGGGGGTGATAGATTAGGATGGGAGGGTGAGGGAACTGGTATTGACATGTAAAACAAGCTTGTTTCAAATTTAAATACAAAAAAGAAGCATTTATCTTGTTTTAGTTCATTGTAATTTTTCACAAGCATCATTGTGTTTGTGTGCATGATGCATGAGTCATAGGAACACATGGAGTTTTGGGACAGCTTTGTGGAATCAGTTACCTCCTTCCACATTCATGTGGTGCTCTAGTTACTTCCTGTGACTGCAATAAAAATCATTAACTAAAAGCAACTTGAGGGAGGGAAGAGTTTATTTCAGCTCACATTTCCATATGACAGCCCATCCCAGAGGGAAATGAGGGCAGTACTTCAGGGCAAAAACCTGGAGGCAGGAACTGAAGTAGAGGCCACGAGGGAACACTGACTACTGGCTTGCTCCAGAATTTGCTTTCTAGCTCATTTTCAGCTAGCTTTTTTGTACAGCCTAGACCCACATATCTAGGGATGGCACTGCTCACAGAGGGCGGCACCCTGCTACATCAATTAGTGATAATGTAAATTCTGTACATACATGCCACTGGCCATTGATTGTGGTAATTCCTCAGTTGAGTCTCTCTCTTCCCAGGTGTGGACTCAACAGTAAAAACCAACCACTGGTGAATTCCAGGAACTGTACTCAAGTACTTTATTCACTGAGCCATCTATTGACTTAGCCTTGTGTTTTCAGACAGGTTCTCTCATTACCCTGGAACTCACCCACTGTGTTATGGATGGCCAATGAGAGGTCTGCCTGTCCATATCTCTCAAGGTCCGGGATCATAAGCATGTGCCTGCTACTGGCAGGTTTTTCCTGCCAGCGCCATCCCGCCTGCCGCCAGTCTGGGCCCACAGTCGCACCAGCCCCAAATAACACTCAGAGACTCTGTATTTGATACAATCCTGTTGGCCAGTTACCATTATTGTTTATGGGCTAGCTCTGTCTTAATTACTAACCCATTTCTACTTATCTAAGTATTTCCACATGGTCATCTTATGGGGAGCTGCAGCCGGCCTCTCCCTTCCTCCCCGGTCTACATGCTGACTCCTCCTTACCACTTCCTCTTTCCTCCTCCTAGTCTCCTAGCCCCGCCTATCTAATTTTCTATTGGTCACAGGCTTTATTAATTAACCAGTATGAGAAACATATTTACAGAATAACATCTCCCATCATGTGCCTCTCTGCCCTACATATTTATGGGAGCTGTGAGGATTAAATTTATGCCTTCATACTTGTGTGGCAAATGATACATTTATCAATTATTCTTTATCAACAAAAACTTGGTAGTCAGATATCAGGGTAAGAACTTGAATGATCAGAGAATCTGCAGAAAACAACCAGTAACCTCTTTTCTCCAACCAAAAGGGCTTAGACTTTACTACTGACTATATCTCTCTTTCTCTTCTCAGTCCTTCAAAACCTCTGTGACTAATTTTGGTGAGCTAGTAGCTAGCTCCACCCTCCAATTCAAAGCAAACTTTATTGACAGACTTGGGAATGTCAGGATACAATCAAAATATCTCACAAAAGGATAAGACTTTACAGACTGAGCCAGCCCAAAGTACCCTTTTTAAAGATTTATTGTTGCCATATGTATTTTTCTTCCTACATTTTATTCATAAGGAATATTCTATTCAATGATTATATACCCATTTGTTGATGGCTTTCCCTTTTGATACACATTTGGGTTGTTTCTATCCTGTGGTTATTCCTAATAAAATTATTATGAACATTCTTCTATAAGTGTTTTGTAGACAGATGTTTCTATTTTTATTGGATAAACACATAGAAGTATAATTTCTAGGTGGTGAAGTAAGAGAATATCTAACTGAGAAATTGTCAAATTGTTTTCCAGAGTGGTTGTGCTATTTTGTGTTCCCTCTAGTAATGTCTGAGAGTTTTATGGTTCCATATTCTGCCCAACACCTGATCCTATCACACTCTGAATTTTAGAGCTGTGTAGAGATTTTCCATTTTGGTTTTTCTTGAATTCTTTGATGATTTTCACATGCATAGTGGACATTTTATGTTTGTTTGTGTGTCAGTCTGTCTGTTCAAATATTTGTCCAAATTGGCTTATTTATCTTTCTGTTATAGACCTGTGGGTTCTTTGAATATTTTGGACATAAGCTTTATATGGTGCATATGTATGGCTCCTATTTTCAGTGATTTAATGTCATACCAGTTCATAGGTTTTACAGTTACTTCAAAATGAGTCTTTTCACTTTACAATGTTTAATTCCTTCTTTTGCAACTTCATGGCTAATGATGAAATCCTTCGCAATGCCCAGCTTGTAAAGCATTTTCCCCTAAACATTGCACAGTTTTCAGTTCTACACACAGGTCACTTGGGTTGTTTTGTAAGTGACATGAATGTTAACATGCATTGTTCTGCATACCCTTGTATAACTGTTCCTGTATAGCATGTAGAAAAGATTCATTTCTTAATGGAATATCTTGAGTTCTATGAAGGTCCATTTTGAAGAATTTATTCTGTTCCATCATGCTAAACCTCTGTTATTATGTAAATACCATACTGTTTTGAGAACTATAGCTTTATAGTACATATTGACATCAGGTAATGTGCTTTCCCAAGTCTCTGTTTCTGCACTCCATGTGAATTATGGAATCATCTTATGCACTTATTTTTTAAAGTCTAATAGGATTTGGGCTCTATTTTCATAGATTTGACTGATATACTTAAAGGAACTGACAATGTATCTCCTGTAAATGTCATTTAATTGATTCCAGCAGGACTTATTTTGTAAGTAGCAGTATCTGCTTCTTGAATGTATTTTGTTAATGTTATCCTTAGATAATTACTCTATATAATCAGTTTTAATTGCTGTATAATATTCCCCTAAACTGTTACCCAACCATTCAACTGATCCTTTGCAGGTTTTGATAGTTTTGTTTCCTAATGTAATTAATGTGGTAAGAAACATCTGTGCACATTTCTAAAAAATAAAAAAAAGAAAGCATTACTTTCTTTATATACATTTGTTCAAAAGGGTATGAAAGTCTTTTGGTTCTATAACATATAATTGAGCAGATTCCCCTTCTTGAAGTTAGTTCCCATAGCTTTTCTGGGCACCCCACTTTTTTTCTCTATAGTAAGTAATGTCAGCACAATCATCATTATTAGAAAAAAGAACAGAAAAAGAACAGAAGCTGGCAGATGCAGACAGGACAAGAGAAAGGAGCGCCAGTCCCTTCTTCATAAGAAATAAAATACATGCATTTTCTCCCTCCTTGTTAAATGATTGAATATCACGCATAGAGCCAAACTGTGAAAGATTATGTGTGTAGTAACAGAAGTTTATATCTGAGAACTACACAACCAAGCAAGTTACCAAAAGCAGTTACACACACACACATACACACACACACACACACACACACACACACACACACACCTACTTCATAATGTTTGCAGTGAGTTTACTATACTGGGGTGGTTCATATTCATGGCCATGTGCAGTCTTGTGAGGTCAGAGATTAGACACACTTGCTGATGGTTGTCCATTAAACCCATGAATTCATTTTTAGTAAGTGGCTTCCTAAATCATGCTCTCCCAATTTCTAGAATGGAATTTCAGGCTCAGCAGAAGTCTTCAGTTCCATTCTTCAGAAGCTCTAGTTTTGGAGGAAGATGATGTAGCCAACATGGCAGGGGCTGAATGGTTCTAAACTTCTTTTCTGTTCACCGTGATCCATGCTAAATGGTCATTTTCCCTCAAAGGGTTCTTTATCCAATTTGTTTTAAAGACAGGCATCAACTCACAAAGAAGCACTGAAGTTGATGGACTATACATTGTACTTGAAGGTTTGTTGTGTTTAATGAGCCAGTATATATAGCCCCTGGAGAGTGGAGTTCTAGGCTACCAACATGTGACAGAGCACCCCAAGTGCACCCTCACAAGACACAGCTGATTTGGGGCTGATCCAGAAGAGACTGGAACCACAACTTGGATTGAACTTTATGTTCTGGAACGTTCCAAATGGTGCCAGGTTACTCTGACTGCATTCTTACTGTTTTCATCTGGAATCATCCAAGACATCCACTATGATGGCCACTTAGCAGACTAGGAGATTAGGGTTCAATGAATGCAGATTTCTGATTCTTTGTTCCCTACTCCAAAATCACTCATTATCCCAGACTGTGGGCAGCTTCTGGTCAATATCTGGGTACCAGACATTTCTTGGTAGGTCAAGAAGTAAGAAAGGAGCTGGGGGAGTGAGGAGTCAGAGATTCAAATGAAGTCAAGAGACTTCTGTCATCTCAATTTTATCCTAAGAGAATCACAACCAAAATGAACCATTTAAAACCCAGGTTTTGTTGTTTATTATAACCTTGAGGAAAATTCCTCACCTTCTCTGAGACGTGGCATCCTTGTCCCTACAAGGAGAATAGTGAGCCTCTCCAGGTTCCCATGAAGATTAAATGAGATGATGGAGCTGAAAATCCAGGTTCATTCCAAGTTCACAGATAGAAAGTGCACCTCCCCTCAGAGCCACATGGGCAGACACAGACACCCCTTCAACTACAACAGTGCTGAATTGGGATGGCAACAGAAGGAAGAGAAAAGAGTGAGGGCCAGGAAAATAAGATTACCGTTTCCAGGCAACCATGGAAAATGATTAATATAAGGAGCGTTCCTCATAAGGGTGCTCCATTGGCTTCTTCACAGAAAGGCCCTGTCGGGTTTTTTAAGTGGGATGCAATTATCCCTGCACACAGACAGCCCTTTTAGAACTTGCAATTCTTCCAAATTTCTTCTCACATTTTCTTGCCCTCATTCTGTACCTCCTTCCTTCCTCCCTCCCTCCCTTCTTTCTCCTAATTTTCCAATTAGTAAAGGGAAACACCATAGGTGGACTACTCTATTTTGTGGGGCTTGATGGTAGTGCATACATACCATACATACGGGGTGTCCAAGCATGAGCACACACACACATGCAGAGTCCAGAGGAGGAAACCAAGTGTCCAATCCTACTGCTTTTCCTTGTTTCTTTGAAGCGAGGTCTCTCATTGAATCTGCAGCTTCTGCTTTGTTTTTCTTGGCCAGGCTGGAAGCCAGAAAGCCCAAAGATTCTCTTGTCTTTGCCCCACTCCCCACCCTTAGCACTGGAGTTACAGGCATGTACAAACCATGATCATGTTTTTACTTGGGAATCCAAACCCAGGTCCTCATACTTGCACAGAAAGTAATCTTATCCAGTGAACAACCTCCCTAGCACCCACTATAATTTTTAAAAATCATCGCATTGAGGTTCTAAGAAAATAAAGCGGTAGTTCTTCTTGGATGCAAAACATACATCCCTCTTCTGTTTGGTGACAGGATCTATCCCTTATCCCTCTTATAGATCTTTCCAGAAGGACTTTAAAAAGTGATCACTAAGTGAAGCATATTCATCAAAGTCCTGTTCAACCAACTGTCTCAGCCACTTGTTCTGAAGCAGAAACTGTGAATAAATTTCAAGGACAAAGACTCAATGTGTGCTGCATAGTTTCATCAACTTGACATGAACTAAAGTCATTTAGGAAGAGGGACCCTCAATTGGGAAAATGCCCCCATCAGATTGGCCTGTGGGCAAGCCTGTGGTACATTTTCTTGATTGATGATTGATGTGGGAGGGCCCAGCTCACTATGGACAGTGATATCCCTGAGCTGGTTTTCCTGGGTTCAATACAAAAGCAGGCTGAGAAAGCCATAAGGAACAAGCCAGTAAGCAGCACCTCTCCATGGCCTCTGCATCAGCTCCTGCCTCCAGGCTCCTTCTCTGACTTCTCTCAATAAAGGAAGAGTAAGCTGAAATAAACCCTTTCCTCTTCCACTTGCTTTTGGTCATGGTGTTTTATCACAGCCATAGAAAGCCCAACTAAGACACCATGGGAAACTTCTCCTGTTGCTATGAATCCACTTAGGACTAACTAATTTTAAATCCTAGTGAACTGTCACATGATTAATCCCATCTTCCTTTTTTTTTCAATTTTTTGAATAGTTCACTCCCTCGCTTCTGAGAGAGAAACAGCCCAGGCAAAGGGGGAAAGACTTACTGATTAACGGTAACATTTCATTTGGCAGAAAGTATCTTGGGGATGCTTGTCCTTCTGGCTTTAAGCTGAGAGTCTAAGTCATTGACCTTGGACATGACATCTTTTCAAGTGAAAATGGGTGAAATTTTCCTGGGGGTATATTTATCTTAAGTTGAAATGCAACTTACTGTCTCCAGATGTAATTTCAGTATGGCATTGTCTCTTATTGAAGGCACGAAGGGTTGTCTTGCCTATTAAAAACTGTGCTTCCTTTGGACCCAAAATAAAAATATGCCAAATGTGAAGAGATTCAAAGTTGAACTTTGACTCCCAAAGGTTTATAGCGTTCCATTATGACTGTCACTGAAACCTCTGTCTCCAGACAGAATAGCTCCCTTCCCCCTTCCCCAGCTTGTAAGAATTAAGATAACAAGCACACACTTCCTTAGAAGAAACTGGCTGGGTGAAGGGTGAGCCTCCCTGGGTCCTCAATGCCAGGGTCTCCACTGCTGAAATCACAAAGGCAGAACAGGCCAGACATGTTTTGCTTCTGACAATTGAAGACTGGCTTTTCAACCTACCTTTGCACCTTTTGATGTCCAAATTCCTCCCTGGTGAAGACTCTCCAGCCTTGCAGGGCTCCTGAAACTTGAGAAGTCTTCTTGCTCAGAGACACATTGAGCTGAGTTGAAAGCTCTCAGATGTGGCTGCAGCTTGGCTTCCAGAATTAGACACGAGAGCCCCAGGGGACATTGCTGTAATACTCCCCTCTGCCCAGGCTACCCACAGGCCTCCTGCTGTCCTTTCTTTCCCTTCACCTGGAAGGTGAAGCTTTGTCCACAGAGGCTCTCTCAGTTGCAGCCTTTCTTCATGAGGAATCCCTCTTCCCAGTGCCAGGCCCTCCAGGAGCAACTGGGCAGTAGGTACAAACTCTCTAATGGTATCACAGCAGCTGGAGCAGAGTCCAGCCTGGAGATAAAGCTCTCCCAGCTTGGTCATTCTTTTCCACCAGGCTGGAAAAGCAAGAACTATGCTGCATGCCATATAGCTACAGGCTAGTTTGCTAAGATGGATGGGAGAGGGTCATCAAGAGGGAATGGGGAGGAGAGGTGAAAGGAAAAAGGGGGAGAAGAAAGGGTGAGGGAAGAGAGACAAGAAGGGGAGGAGAGAGGGAAGAGGGGAGACAGGATACAGGAAACAGGAGAAAGAAGAGGAAAAGAGAGAGGATAATAGATGGGGAACAATAGATGACATGGGAAAAATTACCAGGAACACATTTAAATATTTAAGCTACCTCTCCCCCCCTCCCCTCACCAAAGACTCACCCTTAAAATCTCAAAAGTTGTGTCTGCAAGTGGTGATCTCAGGAGAATGGCTAGCAAAGCCAACACTGTCATCTCAGGACATTTATGCAGCCTGCTTTCTGCAAACAGAAGTTTGAGTGCATTTCAAAGAAGGTACCTAGCCACAGAGCTTCCTGGCAAGCAGTTATTCCCTCACATGGAGAGCAAGCTCAAGGATAGATGAAACTAAGAGAAGAGTAAACTATGATGAGGCCACTGACAGGGCAAGAAGACCAAGACTTTTTCTAATCATCTGTGCAAGCCACAAACTGGCAACAATTTCCTCTCTCCAAGAAATGACAGGTGTGTGTGTGTGTGTGTGTGTGTGTGTGTGTGTGTGTGTGTGTGTGTGTAAGTGAAAATCAGCCCCCATGACCTCAATGTACAAGGAAACCAACCAACACCAAATGGTATCTGCAGAGCCCCAAACACTGTAGGGGCTTCATATGTCGTGGAGGACTTTGAATGAGCTTAAATAGGAGTCCAGACATGTCTAGAGATGTTTGATATGTCTATAGCATAGCATGTTGAACCTATCCAATCTCATCTGATCTTGGAAGCTTAGGAGAACCAAGCCTGATTAGTACTTAGATACTTAGATGGGAGATGTCTGGCAGTTGGGGCCAGCCAACTCCTCTTTACACATGGATGTGAGGAATTCTTGGGAGAGTGCTCCTTGTGTGGGGAGAAAGGACGGTGGTGGGACCCTCATACTTAGACTGGGGTAGTGGCTGTTGGATCTGTGTGCACCTCAAATACCCATGGTACTAGAGTCCTGGTGAAAGAGAAAACTGGAAGTAACAGCTAATGGGTTGTGATCAGGAAGGACAGTCCTGCCTTCAGTGTGCCCCCTACATGGGAATGTAACACACATCAGAGAGCAGGGCCTTCTCTGCCTTCCCCCAGAGAGTCCCAAAAGCTTCCATACTCAGCTTCAGAGTTCTTGTATGTTATAATGATACTCAGCCAATGCCCTGCTTGGGGTAGGACAGCAGTGACAGTGCCAGGTACATGACACTCTTGAAAAAGGCCACATTATAAATGCTTGAGACACACATTGCATGGAAATAATAGCACACATCTGCAAGAGATCCAGAGTCAAAGACCCACCATTGCTATTGCTGATGTACCCTTGGGAATGTTCTTCCAGACAACCAACAATTATGTTTCCTGGCCCTTCCTCTAAGCAAAGTACCCTCTTAGGTTCTGGGCAATGTTTGAAAGACTGGTACTTGACCTGCACAAGCTGATAATGCTACAACTCCACCCACTCTCACATCTATCACTGGAAAATCACAGTAAGTGAGGAGATGCTTAGCTTCTACATAGAAGAAGAAAAACTGGTGGCCAGAGAGGCTAAGTAACTTTCTCAGAGTAATACAGTGTGTGGCTCTACAGAGAAGCCAGGCAAGTCAGAGGATGTGGGCAATTAATTATCCATGCAAGGCAGCACTCCTGCTTATTACAAACAAAGCAAAAAGACCAAGAAACAAACAAAAGCTGCTCTGTGCTGCTCCGTGGGGCTATGTCACCAGCTCTTGCCCCCAGGGAGAAAATAGCATCTGTCAGAGGCTGTCCACCTTGTCTCGCTCCTAGTTCATTCTTCGGTAGCTCCTGCATTTCTCCCCCTGCCGACCCAAGCCTCGGGAGTAATCAAATCAGTAACTGATATTCAGAAAGTAGGTATAGGCTTAGCTGAAGTGGATTTTGTATGTTAATTAAGTGTTTTATGGAACCTCTGAGATCTCAGATGACACTCGGTAAATATTCCTTCCTGAATCCACACATTCTGTGAGCCGGTTCTGTATAATAAAGCAATTTCAATGTCCTGACAGATGGGCCATAGAAATTGGCTGTGTGGCTGTGATTCCAAAAGATTACATACAATGAAAAATCTGGACAATAAGTGCTCTTTCTGATTGTTGTCTGGGTACTGGCCACTCTAGAGGAACAGAGCACCATGACTTTCCTTGTGTCAGAGGCAGAAGACAGACACTGAAATGTCTGCATTTGGTTCAAACATTAAGTTTAGAGATTTCTTTCTTTCTGGATCTTCTGTAAACTCTGGGGTACATGAAAAGCTATATATAAAGTGTTTATCAGGAGAGTGGAAGCCATGAGTTCCCTCTTTCTAGCAAGCTCAAAGTGCTCACTTTTTGCCCCCATGACTTCCTCTAGAGACAGAGTTCTATGTTCAGAAGCACCTTCTGCCTTTTCAGAACAGCTTTGCAGATTCTTGGAATGAACTCATGGACAAAAAGCCCTCCTCAACTCATGCAGAAGGCCACACATCATATGACTCAGGAATTTCAAGCCTGTGATGTTAAATGTGCCTATTCACAAAGAAAAACACCCAGTCAGCAACATCTTTTTAACCCATCCATATTGAGATTGTTTCACATGAAGAGAAAAAAAATATTCAGGGATTTTGTCTGTAAGTTCTTCCACTTTGGACAACAATCTTGAAGAAAATTTCAACTGTCCTCTACCACCTTGCCTTTTTTCAGCATTCTCGCTCCCTGACTGTCCGGGTGGTACATGCTTCAGTGATGAAAGGGACCTTTTGCAGCCCACAATTAGATCAAGGCAAAATTGCCTATGGAAATGACCAAACCCTTAATTAGCTAATTGCAGGTGCAATTGGCCACTTGCTCTATCAGATGAAGGGCAAGTGGTTAATTGAGCCCACGAGTGACCTATTCAATCAGAACTAACAAACAACTCATCAGATGAGGTCCCAGCCAAAATGTGTCTGCAAACAATAGCATGCATAGAAAATACACAAATCACCAACTGCAGTTGGGCTGCCATCTAAAAATGCAAACCATGGAACATGAGATGATCAGGGAAACAATCAACATGGGGGAAATTCAACTCTGGGCTTTCATGGGATGCACTCTGCTGAGATTTTGGAAATCAAAAGCTGTTGACATTGGATAGAGCATCCGCTTTGACTCATTCTCATTTATTCTTACTTTAAACTCTTGGGAAGACTTAACATGTGTGTGTGGGTGGGTGGGGGGAGAGTCTGGTCATTCACAAGCAGAATCTAAAAGGCTCCCAGTACAATTTGCTGTTTACAATGATGATCAAGTAGGTAAAGGTGCTTGCCATAAAACCTGAAATCTAAGTTTGATCCCAGGACGCTCAGAATAAATAGATGAAAATTATTTTCACGAGGAGCTTGGGAAATATGAATGAATGAATGAATGAATTAATGAATGAAAGAGTAAATGATACATTTGCATATGGAAGCCTAAAGCACAGGTACAAATATTTGATTAAATTGATAGTAGCTTGGGATTTTAGTTACTGTAGAGCACTTGCTTAACTTGCCTAAAGCCCTGGATTCAATTCCTAGAACACAGGAAAGCGAGGGGAGGTGGAGGATTTTGTTGGGTTTTCCAGGTCTGGACATTTTAAGTCTGTGTGGCTTCCATGTGCAGTCTAGGAAATCTTTTTTTTTATTTGGTGATCTGAAGAAATGTCAATTGATCATTAGGACGTCTGTGTAAGTAGTAATAGTTTCTATACAAGAGGACAGGCTACGATAAGATACAAGTCCTTTAATGTCAGTGAGCCAAAATGATAAATTATCTTCATTCTAAGTAGACTACTGTGGGTTATTTCTTCTTCTTATCAGCGAAGAGTCTTCCACCCTGAGACTGCTTTCTTGACAAAGATCTTTGCCTTCACCCCTCAAGAGGAAGACCAAAGAACTACACACCAAATGGGACTTCCACCCCTGCTGCCCGTATGCTGGCTAATTTCATGTCAGCTTGACACTGCTAGACTCATCTGAGAGGAGGGAACCTCAATTAAGAAAATGCCTCCATAAGACTGGGCTATAGGCAAGTTTATAGGTCACTTTCTAATTAGTGGTTGGTGTGGGAGGTCCTATCCCATTGTGGGTGGTGCCACCCCCCAGGCTGGTAGTCTTTGATGCTATAAGAAAGCAGGCTGAGCAAGGCAGTTAGCAGCAGTCCTTCATGGCCTCTAATCAACTCATGCCTCCAGATTCTTGCCCTGTTTCATTTCCTACCCTGACTGCCTGTGATGATGAACTATAATACAGATGCAAAATGAACCCTTTTCCTCCCCAAGTTGCTTTTGGTCATGGGGTTTCACCACAATAATAGAAACCCTAGCTAAGACAGCCTTGGTATCTGACATGTTGCTCAGAATCTGTTGTGTGGTCATCTGGTGGCAGCTTTAGGGGTTCAAGCTTTAAAAAAAAAAGTGGAGGGCTAAGTAGTGCTGGGTACATGTGTCAATTCCTTTGTCATAGACTGCAGAACTGAAGGAGAATACAAAATAGTTTGACTCCTTGAAAATTTGAGAATTCTGCTTGATAGAATGATATGTTAAAGAAGTAGCCAAAATGCAAGGCACATGTGATTCAGGCAAGATCAAAAGAGAGCTTCTTAGCATGAAGCACTTAGGTGGAGGCCAAAGCAGCTCTCAGATAGCTGGGAGAACCAAACCTTCTCTCAAGCATCATAAAGCAAAAGCAAGTGCACACAAAGACAACATGGTGTACTGGGGAAATATTTAAGCATTTTTAAATGCTAAAATTAAATCTGCTACAAAATGCAGAGCACATCATAGAGTGCACAGATTTTTGCTCCATGTGATCACATTGGGGCTGGGGGAGGTAAGAAGCCTAGTATTAGCAAGAGTCTCAATCCTGAGACAGGGGATGAGGCTTTAAAGACCTACTGAATTCCTTAAGAGAATACACTCACTTTCAGCTGATGCAATTGAAAATGGGCTATTTTAGATGATGAAATGAGGGGGTAGCTTATTGGTAGAGTGACTGCCCAGTGTATAAGGTTAGGGTTTCAGTCCACAGCTCTACAAAAGAAAAACAATATGTTCCCTTAATAAAAATGAATAGCTTGCCTTATTATTTAGGCTGATCTCTGGAGTATTTGTGCCAGAGTCAAAGTTCTGACTCCATCACCACAACTGGCTGTGATGCTTTGGCCAAATGTTTGACTTCTCTGTGGTTAAAGGCCCTAATCTACATCTCCTCACTAGATGACTGCATTTTAAACTCTTGATAAACACTGCAATTAGCAGGTGTCAGAGTCACAATTCCATCTCAGTGTAGTTGGGGAATGATAGCCTTATTAGACTTTATGCCAATTTCCATCACATGTAGTTCTAGTTTGTGTTATTGCCTTGAATATTGTTGTATTGCATGTGTTGTTCTAAAAATGATAATTTGTATATGTCTGCTCAACCATTCTTCTTGGCAGCCTAGAATTTCACGTCATAAATGAGGCTTAGATGTTGGGCAAATCAGGGTTCAGACAGACTTCCCTGGAACACAACATTCATGCCCCCCAAATTCATGGGCACCATTATCATAGAAATCCCACTTAGAAGTTCCTTGTTTACTTTTTGTTTTGTCTTCTTATAACACAAATAAGAATTTGGGGAAGCTTTTATTTTATTTATTTATTTATTTATTTTGCTCTTTCATGCTGGAATTTCTATAAACTGATTACCCAAAAGTAGGAATTCCAGAGGAAGAGGTATAAATTGTTTAAATGGTGATGGATACTGCCCGAAGGACTCCAGAAAGACACTATTGTAGTGGGATATTCACTTTGTCTGCTTCTGTGGCACTGACCACACCCATTGAGGGGTGGAGCCAGGGGTGGAAGTGACCCATCTAGGTCTGAGGAGGAGCCAGGAAACACTCTCTTGCTGGCTAGATGTGGAGAGGAGAGCATCCAATTCAAGCTGCTGGTGTTCATCTGTCTATGTTGTGAGTTATTTCTCCCTGAATAAACATCTATTCAGCCTATTTGTTTATCCTGATCCTTATAAAACCGCAATATCATGTGGGCTCATATCCCACTTCTGACATCATTTTGTTACGAGTAGGATTATCTCCCCCCCCCCGTTCCCCCCCCGTCACCAGTCTGGTCCTGCCGCCATGCCAGCCCCCAATAACACGCAGAGACTCTGTATTTGATACAATGCTGTTGGCCCGTTACTATCATTGTTTATTGGCTAGCTCTGTCTTAAATATTAACCCATTTCTACTATTCTAAGTATTCCCACGTGGCTCATCTTACTGGCCAGAGTGGCTGGCATTCTACCTCTCCGGGCTCTCCATGTTGACTCCTCCTTACTCCTTTCTCTTTCTTCCTTTTCTCCTAGCCCCGCCTATCTTGCTTTCCTATTGGCCAACAGTGCTTTATTCATTAACCAGTATGAGAAACATATTTACAGAATAACATCTTCCATCACACTATCATTACTCCCTTCCTTTCAATAGTCTGGGGGAAGAATTCTTTCCTAGTTCACTAAAATGCACATTGTCAACCTCGTGCTTCTCATTGTTCTAAAAGGTGAACTTGAACCCAAGTTTTGGGTGCTAATGAGGTTAAGGTGCTTTCCATATGCTTAGTGACTTTTTAAAGTTCTTCTTCTAGTTACTGTTTCATTACTTTCTAAAACGAAGCATTTTATATTTGTTCAATGCAATAAATACAAGCTACATATGCCTATTTAAAGTAAGTTCAAGGTAATTATTATACATTCAGTCTTATTCAGTCTTATTGACCACATTTCAAGTGTCTCCCGGTCTCTGTTAGAAAAGAGGGAGAGGAAAAAAGGGTTAAAGATAAAATAAAGCCAGGAGCCCACCAGCAGTGAGACAGAAGATAGGAGGAAAGCAGTGTGATTGGAGAAAACAAACATGGGGAACTAAGAGAAAACTTTTAAGTTACTTGATCAAAATCCCAATGCATTGTGAGATATTGGAACCAACTCATTTCAATAATTTAAGTTTTTTGAAAACATAAAAACAAATTTATTTTAAATACATAGGAAGGTTATAGGTCCTCATTTAACTTTATAACATTTAAAACAGTATGCCATCATTCATAAATGTGAACAAGCACACATAAAACCTCAGCTCCCATGAGCAGGGTCCACACTCGTCTCTGCTAACCTGCATGTTGCAGGCACATGTCCTCAAGAGGGAACCATGTACCATTTGTGGGTTGCAGTAACAATTATAGTCTTCACTTAAATATCAGGAAATTTGGACATTTATTGGTAACTTATTAATAATAAAACATTTTTGAAAATGTCATTGTTAGATCTAGAAGCATTCTGTTTGGCTCAAGAGATTTAAAAATATCCTTAAACCCAGAGAGATATCTGATAAGAAAAGCAGGGAGAGGAAGAATGACAGACAGAATTAAAAATGTAAATAAAATATGGCATAGTAATTTGGTGTATCAACTAATGTCAACCAACTAAGAATGATTGATTGAATGCACTTGGTGACAATCTTCACACAAAACCACTTAAAAACTACAATGATGGACAAAATAACTGGAAGAATGTATTTATGAGTATAAAATGTCAATAGCTACAGTGTTTTGGGAGACTTTTAAAATAGCATTATGCAGTGTTATGGTCTCTGTAGTGCAAGTCATAGCTAAACTGAAATATAGCAATCAATAAAATGTTTTTTCTTACCTTTTTCAGTATTAAATAATTATAATTGACATTAATACAATTTTTTATTAAACTCACACACACACATATATATATGTGTGTGTATATATATACACACATATATATATATGTATATATATATACACATATATATATATATATATATATATATAACTCAACCAATGACAGAGAATCTAATCCTATGGAGGGAGAGTTCTAAAAATTCAGCACAAATATAAGAAGATAATTTTAAACATCACACACATGCACATGCAAAATTTTAAAATCTAGAAACCATGATGGGTTAGCAACAATGGGCATTTTCTGACTTTATAGTGGGCTTTATTAGTAATGCTGTGATTAGTTTGATCCTTTTTCTATGCTGAGTTTATGCAGGTGAAAATCAAGACAATGGTTTACCATAAATTCCTTAGAGTGTACTAATAGCACTACAGACAGTGGCAAAGTGGTGGATGGAAAAAACATAGGTGTAATAGCTTCCTTTCAAATATTATCACAGTGTGTTCAAGGAGCCTAATGACTATTTGATGGTATTGTAGCATTGACCATTAATGGTTACCATATTACAGCCATGCAGACGTCTTTCCTAACATGATGGTGCTTGAAGCACATAAGCAATCAATCGTATTAAGGTACAGCCTTAAACCTGTGTTTGTTAAGTGTTGGTAATTACATTGGCAATGTGTTCAAGAAGGCTTTATGATGAACTAAGGATAAAAGGATAGAGGCTGGTACATTCAAGACAGAGTTTCTCTGCAGCTGTTCTGTAATTCACTCTGTAGAGCAGGCTGGCCTTGAACTTACAGAGACCCACCTGCCTCTGCCTCCTGAGTGCTGGGATTAAAGGTATGTGCCACTACCACCTGGCTTATTTTGAAGAGTTTTAAGGGAGGCATTGTTTATGGATGTGTGTGTGAGAGACTGCGAGTCAAAGACGGAACTTCACTTATTAAGTAGCTAACAAAAATGCAATCACTTTTCAGAATTCTACAAGTTTCCTGCTTGTAATTGCAGATAAGGTGCCATCAAGGAAACAGAAACTTAAATTTCAAATGAAAAGAAAACAAAGTAGTTTTTATACCCTTGAAATATGAGGGACAGAGGTGCCAACATGGCTGAGGGCTTTTTAAGTGCAATAACAGAAATCGTATATCATTATCAGATATATTGGAAAGTATTGCCAAAGACAACCCAACTATTTCAGTGGGAGCCATTTATTAACACTTCCCAAAGGAAATCCTTACCAAACTATGAAACTGGTGCTTATTAGATGCCAGAAATCAGTCATAAAATAAAACATATTGTTGTTTCTCTTTTAATCTTCTCCAGTCGTTAATAAAACAGTATGCTTCATCGTCTAAAAGCGGTTAGTCTTTGTTAAAAAAAAAATAATTCTTTATGGGAAGAATTATTTTTTGCTACCAAATGAAAATCATTAGAATAATTGTATTGATATGAAAATTGGTGTTTAGACACCAATTATCATCTCTAATATCTGATTTTGAAATTACATATACTGACTCTAATCTTCAAAGTTTTCATTGACTTTATAGCAAATAAATATAAATTAAGTAAAAATACTGTTAATATCTGTAAATAAACATCCATTGAAAGTAGACAAAAATATTAAACAGGACTTCTTATGTGCTTTAGTTCCTCATATCACTCTATTTGAAAAAAAAATCTGCTAGAAATAAAACCAAAGAGATTGGCACAGTGCTTTCATTTTATTAGAAGAAGTTGGAAGAGGAAGAGGAGGAGGAAGAAGAGCAGGAGGAGGAGGGGGATTTCAGGCAGAGGGTGGATGCTGCAGTTTAGAGTGTTTCTTAAGTTCTGGCACATTTTCTGCTAAATCTTGACTCTGTCACTTATTTCTGTAAGCCCTTGACTAGACATCTTAATTTCTGGAAGTTATCATTTTGTCATTTGTATGATGACAATAATAATAGCACCTAAGTCTAGGTTTGTTGCTATGGTTTAACTAGATGTAGAGAATTCACTTAGAAAGAAAGTTGTACCACGTAATAAAGTGGCACAGTGTCAGCCAGATGCCAGCTGCTGCCTGGATCCATGTGAGCAGTTCTGATCTGATGTCCTATGCCTTACACTAGTCTGTGTCAAACTTGATGGGAAAGTTGACCTTGGGATGAAAAGGTATGGTTTCTTTGCTCCACAATGAGGACAAGGAACATGAGAGTAAGATAGGCTCAGAGTAGCCATACTGAAATGAAATAAGTGGGGGTAGCCAACATAAAACATGCTCTTTTTAAAGTGAGGGTCAATTGATCCACTGAAAATGTGGGCGATTCGGTGGCATGGAAAAAGGTGGAAGCTGTATTTGAAGCCAGAGAGTTAATGAATTATGAGCATAAGAAAAATGGTTGAATTGTGGTCTGTCTCTACTAAGTGCAGACATAAAAATATGACTTTTCCAAGTCCAGTAGAACAGTTACAGATCCACGGACTGCTGCATAATAACTGTACGGTCCTAGGCCATTTTTCAACCCCAGCAGATACTTGTTGCAGTGCTCCTGTGGAAATTGCACTGAATGCATCGAATAAAATACAGGGCTGGTTGCTGGGGTTGCCAGAGCCCAGAGCAAATGTCCTTCAAGGACTCAAGCTCTTGAGGTCCCAAACATTTTCACTCATCTTAGTGAGGTGCTAGATGAAGTTAGATACTTTTCTATCTAACTGTTTGACCCTGTGTTCTGTTGATGATGGCCCAAGTTAAGACCTGTTCACTTCACTCACAGGTCTTTGCCACTACTCTGACCCTTTGCTCCCTGAGGATAACACAGAGATGTACATGAACTATTGTATGGGTATTTTGAGGCCAGGCAGCAGCTCCTGTAAAGTCTTCAGGACAAACAAAACACAAAAAATGGAAATTTACATTTCTATTATCTATTGCTTCCTACTGTGTCTTCCCTTTTAAAGTTATAGTAGTAGTAATCGTAGTTGTAGTAACAGCAGTGTAGCTTTTTCTGAAGTCCAAATGAAGCTTTTATGAGAGGATTTAGCAAGCTACGAAGTGCTAAACAAATGTTGATTAATATTGTCAGTGATCATTTATGTATCATTGACAAAAGAGAACGCAGAAACATTAAGTGCTAAAAGTTTGCTAAGTGAAGGGCATTCTTCCTATTAATGCTTGCGCTAAATGAGGTTTGTCTACCTACATCCACAAACCATTCCCTTTACCCTTGCCAGAAAGATTGTTTTCCATAAACAATGAATTACAGCCTATACAAGATTATGCTGAAAATAGAAGCAAGTGCATTTAACAAATAAGCATGTATACAAAATGTGGCTGGCATGCTCATTTTCCAGGAATGCATGGAGGAAATTGCTATGCTGGGTGAAACACAGAACTAAACCAATGGATGGGCTGAGAAGATAACTCAGTGGGTGAAGGGCTAGTTGAGAAAGCCTGGGGCTCTGAATTCAATGTCCAGACCCCATGTATGAAGACAGATGTGGTGGACATCACAGTAATCCCAGGACTAGAAAGACAGAGGTATGGTTGACTGGGGCATATTGCCCCCCCCCCAGCCTACCTAGTCAGAAAGCTCCAGATCCTGTCTCCAAAAACCAAAATGAATGGCACGGCACTTGAGGAATGGTACCTAAGACTGACATCTGACTACCATACTCAGAAGCACCTATTCATGACACAAATTAAGTAATAAGCATGTTGAATGGGAAAAGATAAAGCTCAACCCCCAGCCATGGCTATCTACACAAATGGATTTATTTACCTTCTATAATTTACAGTAACATAAGAACTATCAATCACCCTGGCAGGCAGATCATTTTCAGAGCATTCCCAGTTTTAGGAAGACCTTTTGTGTGCTGAGGCAAGCCTACCTCTCTTCAACCCATAGTTATCTGCAGAAGCTGTCAAAACCAGCCCCTTCCAGCTTCCCTGTATGGCTGCCATGTATACTGAGACAGAAACCAAACCTTCATCATGCAGGGCAGCCATGATCCTTCACAGGAAGCATGTGAGGGGTAAGTAGTCCTTAGACTTAAGACATATCTCAGGTGGGTTGGCAAGCATCTTAATCACAGCAGTCTTCTTCATTGGCTACATCAAATCTGAAGGAAACTGTAATCCTTACAAACCCAGATGCATAGCCTCTTCTCTTGATCTTACTCATACTAGTGAATTTCCTTATTTACAATGTAGCATCAAGTAATGCATTGGTATAAGACTTGCGCTAAATGAGAAAGGCTTTCTGTATATCAAACAGCTACAAAATTGTGGTCCCATCTCATGTTTTCCTCTCAGGTTCAAGTGGCCTTTTGTATTTTCTTTTATTTATTTATTTATTTATTTATTTATTTATTTATTTATTTATTATATTTTCTTCCTTTCTCATGCCTTAGTATTGTTTTACTTTTCATGACCTAGGTATAAAATAGCAGTCATGTCCACAGTTCTACACACAGGTGTTTAACAAGGTATTTATGAATACCAAGGATTCCTCGGTGTTACCTACAAACTAGTATCAATCACACACTTGATGTTAATGGTAATTTACTAAGTTCTTACACTAGTAAGAACTATATGATGCATGTAGGGTGATTGTTTTATAATTAGCTAAGGGTCAGAAAGATGTTTTCCTGAACGACTATAAATGGTAGAACTAAAATCCCCAAACAAAGGTCTTCAAATCAAAGTCTCTCTTTATTCACTTGTATTCTCACACATAAAAAGAAACAGATAAAGCAAACTACTGTTACAGCAGGTCTCCCCGCCGGCCTCCTGGTCCTGCCGCCACGTGGGCCCACAGCCGCGCGCCAGCTCCAAATAACAGTCAGAGACTCTGTATTTGATACAATCCTGTTGGCCAGTTACCATTATTGTTTATGGGCTAGCTCTGTCTTAATTATTAACCCATTTCTACTTATCTAAGTATTTCCACGTGGTCGTCTTATCGGGGAGCCGCGGCTGGCATCCTCCTTCCTCCCTGGGCTACATGTCGACTCCTCCCCTCTACTTCCTCTTTCCTCCTTGTCTCCTAGCCCTGCCTATCTTGCTATCTCATTGGCCACAGTGCTTTATTAACCAGTATGAGAAACATATATACAGAATAACATCTCCCATCATCTCCTCTTTTCTGTCTAAAGTAAAAGAAGGGGTTTAACCTTAACATAGCAAAATATACCATACAACAGTTATCAAATAAGAATCACAGTTAACAGTATTTAGTCCATAAACATTTTGTAAGAATTAAAGAAAATATCATCTATCCTATCTTTGTGAGTCTAAAGTCCTATATGTAACTTATCTTTAATCCTAACTAAGGAAAACTATAACTATCTGTCTTCAACTCCTTCAAAGACCAGAGAAGGATAATATATAAACTCTAGAAATGACAGAGACAACTCAGTGCCTGGTCAGTCACCCGAAGTTCTTCTGTAATGTTCCATCTTCAGCCCATAGGCCATAGTGTGTCTCCAGACTCCTCAACAAAGCAGGAAACTTTAAATTGTCCACCTGTATTGACAGTGTCAGTCATTTTTCTCTGTGTCCTGTAGTCTGTCTGGCTGTCTGGCAGCTTCTTCCATGAAGTAGGAATCCTGTAGCAATGTCCATCTTGCATCAGCAGTCACCTTTTTGTGGGTCCTGCATGTCCAGTTTCTACAACATAAAGTCAAACAGTCTAGACGAGCAGTACCTTGCCCAAATGGCTAGTCTTGCCATATTAGAGGCAAACTCCATAATGTGTTTCTTTGATGTCCATCTTCCTTTCTTCTGTAGGTGGTGTTACCAGGAGCAGTTGTGTCTCACTGTCAAGAAAAACCCTAAACCATTTTAAATGCCATATTCTGTAGGTCTTTGAAAGGTTTGAAGAATGCCTATTCATCTCAAATACATCTCTGCATATTTAGAAATCCTAACTAACTTAACACTAAGTTTTAATTATCATAGGTAACTCTCTATAATCTGTACTAAATTATACATTACATTTCTAAATGAGCTATATAAACACAATACCTAAACAAGAGGAGAAATATACATATTACAAAATTGACCTTAAATTGTATCAATAAAAGAAAATCCATTTCAAAGCAAAGTATTGATATCTATACCATAATTCCCTTTTTACCTTTAAAAAGATTGTTTGTGGTTATAGCCATTTATAACCAAGCCCATTTAAATGAAAACAAACATTTATAAACAATATTTGGGAATTTGGGCGTCGTTCTTTCCAAACTACTTCCTGCTGATAGAGGGCGCTGTCATGGGGGTTCAAAGAAGATACAGAAATCTTGGTTGTAGTCTGCAAGGCTTTGTCTCAACTGCTTTGAATGTTGGATCACCTGGGGAGCTGTTTCAGGGGGTCTGGCTTGATCAAACCATATAAGTCCGGAAAGAATCCATAGCTTTTCATTTTCTGTGGAAACAAAAATAGAAATCCTTTTCCCCAGTAACTTGTCCTTAAGCTTAAATTTTGGAGTCAAAGCATTTTTAAAACATATAAATTGAATTAATCCAGCAGCATTTCTTTTATCAATAGTTGTTATTTTCTCAGCAATCAAATAATTTAAAGACAACAGAAGTGTGTATAGTATCCAAAATTTCTCTGTGTTTTCCATCTTTACGTGGCTTTTTTATTATTCTATTTCTTCTACTTCTATTTTTACATATTTTGAGACAGGGTTTCTCTGTGTAACTTTTATCTGTCCTGGAATTCAGTGCATACCAGGTTTGCTTTGAAATCACAGAGATCTGCTTGCATCTGTCTCCCGAGTGCTGGGATTAATGGCATGCGCCACCATACCCATTCAGTTCACTTTCTTTTTTCTTTTTAAATCATTGTATCCTGTTTCCTTTTCTCTCCCAAGCCAGCGTATTTTTTAAAACACAGTGTAAACCTTCATTGCAGCTCTTGTACACACCAATGAATTGTTAGCAGAGCTCTTTAAAAGCAAGGCGGTTTTTTGCCGTTTATGCTAATTTAGGAAACCTCCCTTAAAGGAGTCGCACAACTCTCTGTCTATAGCAAAACAAATCCAACCAAGAAAATGCTGCTACTAAGAAGCCTTGCTAGTCTCTGTTCCCTTGTTTCTAAAAACTATTTTATAAGCTTTTGTTAAGTTTTAAGTGAAAGTTCTCAATCTCAGTTCTGAAACCTTTATGTTACAGCAGGTCTCCCCGCCAGCCTCCCTGTCCTGCCGCCACGTGGGCCCACAGCCGCGCGCCAGCTCCAAATAACAGTCAGAGACTCTGTATTTGATACAATCCTGTTGGCCAGTTACCATTATTGTTTATGGGCTAGCTCTGTCTTAATTATTAACCCATTTCTACTTATCTAAGTATTTCCACGTGGTCGTCTTATCGGGGAGCCGTGGCTGGCGTCCTCCTTCCTCCCTGGGCTACATGTCGACTCCTCCCTCTTCCTCTCTCCTCCTTGTCTCCTAGCTCCGCCTATCTTGCTATCTCATTGGCCACAGTGCTTTATTAACCAGTATGAGAAACATATATACAGAATAACATCTCCCATCAAACTACCATGGAAATCGTAACTCTCTGCATACAGAGTTTTCTTTTAAATTGTTGGCCCTTGGTTTTTTAAAAAATCATGGATTATCTTTAGAATGTTTCACTCCAAAGTTCTTTCCTTTCTCTAAGTTTCAATACGATGTCAGAGAAACTCTCTACCACTGAACTATGTTCCTAGCCCAAGCTTCTGTACAACATGCTGTGTATTTCTAATGCAACTTTAACTTAGATTCATTCATTGGGTATTTTTGAGTGTCTTCCTTGTACCAAAGTATATAACACTGAGAGTTCAATCATATGGTTCATGTATTTGACTACCATATACTATGTAATAACGGAAGCAGAGAAATGAATCAAGAATTTCACTATGACTTACAATTTTATAAAATTAATAGTTTGAAATAACAATGGGTAATATTTATTGTGCATTAACTGTCCACATGCATTAAAAAGATGGAATGAGTATAGAGTATATGATTGTTACTTGTTCTTTTATGAATGCTTACTATCTGTCCAGCTGTCCTGCATGCTGAGGAGGAGACAAGAACTCTCCTCCTCGGTGTTCAGCTTACCTTTGTGTTTCTCCCCAATTAAACCAAAATGAAACTGTTAGTGGTCGCTTGTGGGAATTGTTTTTAAAAATGTTTTCATTTGATTTAGTAACTCCTGTTGCCGAGGCATGCTTTCACTTTTAGAAACCATTTTGACTAGGTTGAGTGAGAACCAAGAGATAAATTTAAAAGCATCTGAATGATAATGTTAGTATATATAAAGGCTAGAATATAAAACCAAATAATTCATAGCTGAAAAGTATGTCTGGAGAATTATCCTTACTATGGAAGAACTGAGAGCTAACAGCATGAAATGAGGAATGCAACACTCCTAAGTAGGTTCCTCTCTAGGAGTGAACACCAAGTCAGTGGATGGTTCTACAGCAGAAGCATTCTCCCAGGGAAATATTTAGCAATGCTATGAGACAGTTAGGTTGGACACAATTCAATAAGGACATGCTACTAGAAATACATGAATGGATACCAGAGTCACTGCTCAGTATCATATAGGATACATGGGAGCACTTCCCACAACCATGACATCCAAGGAGGGGTAATCCAGACCAGATGTCACTATCCCAGAAACTGAGAAGCTCCAGATTAAAATAATACTCATGAGCAAGTTTACTATAGATTATCTTAAAGCTTTACTCTTGCAAAAACAATGTTCTCAGGACCTAGCTGGGTTTCATGGCTAAAATAAGAAGGTTCTTTGGAACATCTCACAGTAGCAATAAAATACAAATTCCATCCATGCAAACTCACTGGTGAGAACAAGGCATACTATGCCTCACCCAAGCAAAAAGAAGCTGGGGAGTCTACCATGTTCCTCAGACAGAGAAGACCTGGCATGCATGGATAGTTTGAGGTGGAGAACTGGAATACTATTCAACAATGATTGTTGCTGTTCTAACAATTCTTAATTCTGGACTCAATGGACATCCCACCTCCAGAATAGTTTCACACAGAAGGTAATGGAACGATAAAAAATGTGGCTCAGTGATTTTATTGTTGCAAAAGGTTACATAGAAAACAGCAACTTTCCCAAGGTTATGAGTATGTAGAAGAAATTAGCATAGTGCTAATTTCTAAAATACATATTTAAGGAACTGTTCTCTTCTTTCCTTCCCAAGTATAAGTTTAAGAATAACAGCCTAAAGAATGAGTCTACCAAAGCAGAGTACTTTTTTCCATTGTGGAAGAGAAGAAAAAAATGAGTTTATAAGCCTGACAGTGTCTCATTCCTATAACATTTACACTTAGAAGCCTAATACAGGAAGCCTAATAAAAGATTAGCTACACATTTTAGGCCAGCCTGGGCTTCTCTCTCTCTCTCTCTCTCTCTCTCTCTCTCTCTCTCTCTCTCTCTCTCTCTCTCTCTCTCTCTCTCTCCCCTCAACAAGCAAGTAAACAACCAATCAGACAAGAAAACTAAGTCACATACCACATACAATTGCTGCCACTACCTTTCAGATTTCCTACCCCTCCCGCCCCCCTGTCTCTGATGCCTTCCTCCAAATTCATTGTTGTCTTTAGAGGCTGAAAACTGATCCCAAGTTGTTTCTTCAGTTCAATCTTTCAGTGATTTCTCTTGTACTCCTGGGTAAAGCATTAATGCCTCATCTTTCTGATTTAGTGTCTGTTCATTCTCCATCTGCATCTCTCCCTTTGGACCAGCCATGTGTGTTTTCTAAACACGGTATCAGTATCTCATGCTTCAGGCCTGATTGCAAACCAACTTCATCTGCCCAATGCCTGACAAACCACATTTAATCCTTGAAAAGTGTTCAGCTGTCTCTGTCTTCACTTTCCTGAGTCCTCTCTCATCTCATGTCCATGTCTATGGTTGGGTCAAAGACATTACTATACAGTCTTCATATCATGAAAACCTCTTCCATTAAGGGCCACATTTCATGGAATGGTTTAGAAGAAATCATTACAATATAAATTTCATCTTGCTATATCTTCATGCTGATCATCCTGATAACTGTGTATATCTACATTTTAAAAACTGAGACAGATTCCAGTTTTCTTTTCATAAATTAAGAAAAATAGAGAAAAAATTAAGGTGTCAAATGCATAGATGTTTTTTGTAGCCCTGCATAAAAGCAAGGCTATTCCCTTCCATTGTCAGAGGACACAACTGAACTAAATGAATGAAAAGGCTGGATAAATAGGCAAGAAAATGAAGTTGTTGTTTTAAATATTTTCCCCCAGGAGTGGTTTCCAGCTCTTTCTCCACAAAAGTCCATAGTTTGTTTAAGCTAGTGCAGGTAAATCTGGACTTGGCCTCTAGTTTGTTGCCATCATTGTGTCTAAAGACTCTTTGGGGTACTAGAATCTTAGAATCAAGTCCCATTGGTTTAGTCAGACCTGACAATTTTCAGCACCTTATAAGTTGGGTCCTATTACAATCTCCACTGTGTCAATGATGATGACATGGATAGCACATGGAAGAAGCGAAAAGTTTAATAAACCAGTTAGAACATCATACTCAAATCCAGGAAGTTCAATTGGGAGGCCACACTCCTAATCAGTTCATTATAATATCTTTTATATCAAGACATATGAAATGGAATGGTTTGACTTTTAGTTCCTGAAAGGATGAAGGCACATTCTAAAGGTAGAAAAACAGCAGTGAACAATTGTCTATTATTTTGTTCATTCTCTGAAACTTCCCTTCCCTTTTTATTCTCTCTCTCTCTCTCTCTCTCTCTCTCTCTCTCTCTCTCTCTCTCTCTCTCTCTCTCTCTCGTCTGTCTCATATATACTGTTCTTGTTAAGAAATATGGTAAGAAGTGAACATTGCCTTTTATAATAGTGAAAGCATTTCCCTTTAGGTAGAACAAATGGAAGATACAGGATGGAACAGAAAAGTTCACCCAGGAAAAATTATCTGTATAATTTTCAGGGCATTCAATGATTATCTATTTACATACAGAGGGAAAAAAAATCACAAGTCAGCTGAAGCTATTCCTTCGTAGTAATAAATCACATGCTATCGTTCGTATAATCCGTCACCCTCTAAGGAGGAGACCAGCTCTCAGATCTGCATGGAGGACAGCTCCACTTCAATGGGAACTATCTTTATTCATCAGTTATTGAAATGAATCTACTCTAAGGACCTTGTCTCATTTGCAAACAGACTCAGAAAAGATCATTCTTTGAAAAAGATAAAAGTGGTTTCACCAAAGAGATGTGATGTCTGCCCTGGAACACCCCTTTCACCCCTGGTTGTGTTGGGTATATATAGTTACCAATGACTACCTGGTCCTGGGAGAGAAAAAGCAAATGAGCAATAAAGATGATTTTAGTCATCGTTCCTTCAATGTCTTTTTCCTGTTCTCAAACGGAGAGAAGCGCTTGCAGTTTCATGCCCACTGCAGTGAATCCGATCAGGGAAGACAAAGCAAAACCCAGCTTCCTAGAGGAAGCACTTAACAATGGTGATTTGAGGCAGTATGTTTTTCTTCAAGCAGTTACTAAAACAAGGCTGGAATGTAAGTGAACAAAACATGGCTGTGAATTTTTAAGCTTCATTTACTTATTCAACAAATATGTGCTGAGCGTTGTGCAAAGTGCTCATATTCCAATGATGAGCAGTCAAAATGGCCCCTGATCTCCTGAAATTTAGAAACTAATGAGGGAGGCAGATGAAGTAATCACAAAACCAGGGCTGAGTGTTCTGAAGGAAAGCACCTCCCTTTTAATAATAAAGTCAGGGGAAGCCTTAGCTGAGAGCTGAAAGAGCTAAGCAGATCAAAGGCTGTGGATTACAGATGGCATGGAAGGACTTTGCTTAAAGGTAGGAGGGGATTACTATATATGCAGAAAAAGAAGTTAGGCCAATGAGATTGAAGTTTACAGGTGAGGGCTGGAGAAATGGCTCACCACTTGCTGCTCTCGTAGAGAATGTAAGTTTGATTCCCAGAATCCATAAGGTGGCTCACACCCATGTGTAATGGCTAGTTTCAGAAGATTTAACACCTTTTCTGGCCTCCACAAGGCACACATGCAGTACACACATATACATGAAAACAAAACACTCATACATTTAAATTTTTAAAAAATAACAAATAAATAAGTTCACAGAATAAGCAAGAGAGTCACAGGGTCATAAACCATGCTGTACAAACTTGGTCTAATGAGCACAGTGACCTTTGAAGCAAGGAACAAAAGTGGGTACTGGCTACAGGGTACTTTACAGGGACTTTCTGGTCATTTAGAGGACCTGGAACCTTCTCCCCTAACATTAGGGACATAGGAGTGAAAAATAAATGAAGAACCAACTCAGTATGCATTGTTTGAGGCCAACTGTAT
Source organism: Cricetiscus sungorus (assembly GCA_030556225.1). Taxonomy (NCBI): domain Eukaryota; kingdom Metazoa; phylum Chordata; class Mammalia; order Rodentia; family Cricetidae; genus Cricetiscus; species Cricetiscus sungorus. The sequence continues at coordinate 61,453,840 of JANBXA010000734.1, read as the reverse complement.
GGCCCTTTGTTTGCAGAGGAGAAAACTGAGGCTCAGAGGGGTACAGAGAGCCCAGCAAAAGAGGTTTTATGACCTGAATTGCTGGCTAGTTTTATGTCAACTTGACACAAGCCAATATCATCTGCGAGGAAGGAACCTCATTTAAGAAAATGCCTCTAATGGGTGGTGGTGGTACACACATTTAATCCCAGTTCTCAGGAGGCAGGGGCAGGCAGATCTCTGAGAGTTAGAGGCCAGTCTGGTCTACAGATTAAGTTCCAGTACAGGCTCTAAAGCTACAAAGAGAAACCTGTCTGAAATACCCCCCACAAAAAAAGAAACAAAAATGCTTCCATAAAATCAGGATGTAGGCAATCCCTTAGGGCATTTTCTTAATTGGTCAACAATGGAGAAGGTCCCAAACCATGGTGGGTGATGCCATCTCTGAGCTAGATGGCATCCTGGGTTCTATGAGAGAGAGGCTGAAACAGTGATTGGGAATAAGTCATACTAAGCATCCCTCCATGGTCTCTACATCAGTTCCCACCTCCAGGTTCCTGACCTCTTTAAGTTCAGATCCTGACTTCCCTCAATGATAAACAGTGTTGTGGAATCCATCACAGCAACAGAAACCCTAACTAAGACACCTGGGTTGGATTTCTACCTTGATCTACCAGGCTCTTGTCAAAATGGAAATTCTAGAATACAAGTTGGTCTGCTTCAGAGTTTTGCTGTGCCCATTCAGAGTGATAGATACTGGTTCTGTGGCCAACATTCTATTTTTATTGTTTCCAGGAATCATTTTCAATATGAGTTCATTTGGATCCAGCCTCTTCATGGGTCCCCAATTCAAGACCAAAGAAAACATGCATTGTTAGCTTACAATGATACCCTTTTGTCACAGGTTCACTCAGTACTCCAGTATGAACCGTCTTCCTTTTGCCTCGCTGGGATACAAAGCACTGAGCCACAGCAATCACACTTTACAGAAGAAGCCCATTGCTTTCTCCTGAACAGCTTACACTCACTTCTCTGGAATTCACAGGAAACTCAGAAGTTATCAGAGTTGAAAATGATCCTGTGCAAAGGCATCGCAAAAGAGAGTTAAATCATGGACACTTCTGAGGTCTCAGTGAACCCGCACATTCAGAAATATAATAACATAAATTTTCCTAGAAAAAGAAATGAAAGAACACTTGACTGTACTTCATTCATTTACTTAACTGAAAGTATTTGCACAGGGCAGACAGGAGCCTGAGGAGTGGAATTGCAGTGCTGCACAGAGTGTCTGGTGACTCGTTTATGTCATAGGACTAGAGTACTGCCAATCGTGACATTCCATTCCTTAATGGATGCGAAAGTCCAGCTTTCTGGCAGGGGACTGAGAAGTCTGTTCTTTTTCAACATCAGCTCTCCCAGTTGATACTTTTCCCTTGGGTAGGTTGTTTGTTTGTTAGTGTTAGTGTGCTTGTTTAACAAAGACACAGTTCATCCTGTGAGAATTAATAAGTTCTCATCAAACAGTGTGAAACCACAAAGCTAATTGAAATACAAAAGCAGGGTGGTTGGTGGTTGGCTAGATTCACAGGCTGAGTAGCTTTGGTCAAAACATAAGCCTTACAAAGCCCTGTGATTCAATGTGCTGTTGCCCCGCAGTTATAAATCTTGCTGTATCCTTGGCCTTGCAATGTCCCAGGTGAATTATTGAATCCATGGATACTAAATTCACAAAATGCTAATGGATGGCCCTGTTGCCTTAAGTTTCTACCTAACTTGCGTTGGTTTTTTCACGTAACATTATCCACTGTTCTGAGTCCTTTGTGGACACTGTGTCCTTGGCTCAAACTGGCGTTGGTTTCTCTTTGAGATGTCCACTTGACTGAACTCATCACATAACTTTAACTGATTTCTCTTTGACACCAACCCTCACCACCATTTCTGGTTATTCTCTGCATTTGTGTCTACCAAGCAAATTTTATTAGCCAAGGATACAAACAAAATTCAAGACTGCTCAAGAAGTGGTTAACATTACTCAGGGAGAAATAAATGCCCACCAAGTATGTATTTTTTTTTAGTTTGTACAAAGGACTGAGTCATAAATTCAATGAGCCATATACACTCATCAATCTTGAGAATGAATGGGGTTATAGGGAAATGACTGTGATTTAATATTAGGTGAGCAAAGGAGATAGAAAATTATAAGGGTGATGTGACTTCAGCTGCACACAAACATGCACGAGGAAGTAGTAAATTTTAATATCCAACAAATTAGTAGCAATTATCTTCTAGGGATTATGGATACTTTGAATTTTCCATTTTGAGGACTTAATGTGTTTATATAAACTGACCACTCAAAATGTAGTAGCACCCAAATCTCAAAAGAATCTTAGACCAAGTCCTGCAAACCCTGCCTGAACTCCTTCACCATTTCATAGATCAGAAATCAGGGACAGCATCTTGAGGAATTTAATACAGGGAAAGTTCAATTCCCAACTTCAATTCCCCTGCAAATATGACAGGGATTTTTAAATGTGCCTGGAAAACTGCATCTGGGGCTTTGCCAGTCCCATAACGTTTGGGACGTTTGCTGAACCCAAAACACAGCCGGGCCCACCCATCCATAATTAAAGCCCTCCCCCCAAATGAATTCATTGCTTTGTGGCACCATCTGTCTCATTCCCTTATTTACATAATAGGGAACCCTGTTCTGACTGCGGCAAATGAGGAGCGACAAAGGAATGGCAAGCAAAGATGAAATGTGTACATGGGTACATCAGATTATGTATAATATGGTCAAATCCCTCCAATTTAAATTTTTTAAAAAAGGATCTCAAAGTGCATCATAGTTTCCACCTCACCCTTCTTGCAGCTCTTAGAACTCCTTCTGCCCTTCTACCATATCTGCAGCTCTCACAAACATGTCTTGGTTTGCTCGAAGAGTTCATTTGTCACATTTTATTTTATTAAATATTTTATTTTCCTCTTGTGGACCTATTAGAACACCAGTTTGAGAAAGTGACATAAATCAGCTGCCTTTAGTATTCACCGAGGATGCTGTGGAAATAAACAGGTTCATATTAACCTGAAATTTAAAATGGGGAAAAAATTGTCCTCAGTAAGAGCTTCTGTGACTCCTTCTTGTTTTCTTCCTGTCCCTCTCCTGGGAAGATTCTGGCCTCATAATTGGAGCTGGAACAGTGGCACAGAGACACAAAGGACTGATTTGTTAACTGCAGCACTCACTCTAATCCCATGGTTTGTGTCTTCCAGGAGCTGAGGTAGATCTGGCTTCTAAGTCCCCATGGCAGCCATAGGCAACACTGTTCAGAGCACTCTTCCAAGAGTCAAATGTCTTGGAATTGTGTCTAGGTGCTGCCCCTAACTTCTAGTGACTTTGGGTAAAAGGATTCTTTGAACTTTCAATTCTCAATCAATATTATTTTCTTACAAAAAAATAATCTGTGCAATGACATGCTTCCTTGTGAAACTAGGGTTTACATACATGTACACAAACCCAGACACTAATAAAAGCAGTATCAGCCACACATACTGAAGATGGATTTGGGGTCCCCGGCTCTGTTCGGCCCCAGGCTCACCTTTCACCAGAACTGAGCCCTGAAGTCTCTAGGCTTTAGAGGTTTCCAGGCATGGTTTGTCTTTTGCACCAAGATCAATACTTTCACAGCCAAAGGTCAGGAGGAAGTCATCTCAGCCCACCACAGACAGTCCAGAGAGCAGCTACACTAGACGTTCAAATTGTTAGAAACCAAGATAAGAACTGGTGTTTACTCCAAACACCACAGATGGCCCAGGTATCAAGCTGATCAGAACTCTCTCTGGATATTTTAATAACCTAGGGCTGGGTTATAGGCATAGTGAATTTTTACATTGTCCAAAAAAATTCCTAAGTTCCACATTCAAGAATTATTGCATTCCATAACATGTGATAAAATGAAGGTTAGTACATCATTAGAAGTAATTCCTATGTGCTAAGTTCCAGAAGGAGTTTGTTGTACACACACCTTTATCCAAGGCAACTCTGCTGCCATTAAATGGTAGAACAGATGTGAAATATTTTGTAGGCCATAGGTTCAGAAATGTCCATGTGGACATACATTATGCTTTTCCTGAAATCAATTTGAGAGTGGTTCCTTAAGCATTTATCAGATGAAAGAAATCCTACTGGGGCTAAACTTATGATCTCTAGGCTAAACTAATCTATGTTTGTTAACACAATGAGACCAATAACAGCCACTTTAAAAAGGTATGGTAATGTTTTGATTTAGGTGACTCATGTTCTCAATCTTACATGAGATCATTAGAGTATCTTCCTACAGTCATGCCCACAAGGGCAGTACTCTTAGTGGATTAGGTATAGATGTTTTTTTTTCTTCCCATTATACAAGAAGTCCATACATATCGAGCCCATGGTTTATATCATTTTTAATGACGCTAAATTGGAAGATTTCCTCTAAAGATCTTGGGGAAGATATAGTATGTATTTTGGCATAGTACTAAAAGCCCTTATCAAAGCAATTACAGAACAAGAAAAAATAATTTCTTACAATAGGAAGTAAAATTGTCAAACCATCTCTACTTACTGATGATATGAGCTTATATATGAAAAACCCTAAGAACTCCACCAAAATACTCTTAAGAACTGATAAACAGTTCTTATATTTTTGGTTGTGAGCCTAGCCATTAGCGGCTGAGCCATCTCTCCAGCCCCAGATAAACAGGTCTTAGGATTCAAAGTTCATGTACAAAAGTTAGGAGATCTCTATGGACTAATGATCAGAAATGAGATGTAAAATTATCTCATTTTCCATAATAACAAAAAGCGGTAAGAGTGTAAATTTAACCTAAAAGGTAAAAGGACATATATACTCAACACTATAAAACACAAGTGAAATACAAAAGAACACATTAATAAACTGACATCTGTGTTCATTAATTAGAAGCCTTGATATAATGAAAATGTTCACAGTACCCAAAGTAATATGCAGACAATGCAATCTACCAAAATTTCAAAGTAATTTTTATAGAAATTAGAAATACAATCTGAAAATTTGCCTAGAAATATATAATATCCTAATAATTAAAATAATTCTAAGGAAAAAGAACCAAGCTAAAGACACAACATTCCCTGTTTCAAGACATATTATTAGATGATTGTAATCAAAACAGTGTGATAGTGGCAACAAAATATTGACCAACAGAGCAGGAAAAAAATATACTGGTTAAACTTATTTTTGACAAAATTGTCAAGAACACACAATGGGAAAAGGTCAGTGTCTTTAAAGAAAACCATCCATGTCCAAAAAATTAAATTAAATCCATATACCATATATAAAACTAATTTCAAAAATGATTTAAAACTTTTATCTTTCAGTACTAGAGATGAAACCTAGGCACTGTGTGTGCTACGCAAGGGTTCTACCACAGAACCACATCCCCAGGATCTTAAAAAATAAATGTAAGACCAAAAATTGCAATAACTATTAGAAGAAAGTATAAAATAAAGGCTTCAAGGCATGGGTCCAAGTGATGGTTTGGTTGGCTATGACTCCAAAAAGACAGGCAACAAAGCCAAAAGTAGGTAAGTAAGACTACATTGAACTCAAAGGCTTATGCAATGAAAATACCAAGTAAAGAATTAATCTGCAAAATATAAGAAAGTATTTATAGCCATATATATATATATATATATGAATAAAACTCAGTAGGAATAAAACAAATAACTTTATTAATAAATGGGCAAAGAAGGTAAGGTTTGGTTACATGCTTGCAGTCCTAGTCGAGGCCAGAAGATCATGAACTCAAATCTAGCCTTGGCTAGAAAGCAAGTTCAAGACTCTCTTGAACTACATGAAAAGGGTAAAATGGGTGAGGAGAGAAGGGGAGGGAAGGGAAGGAGAGAGGAGAGCCAGGAAAGACCACAATGAACTGATTTCTCCAAAGTCATACAAATGGACAATAGGCAAATGAAAATACACTCAGTGGTCATTAGGAAATATAACCTAAACCATCATGTGGTAATACCTCACACTTGCTAGAAGGACTTATCAAAAGTTGAAAGATAAACATTGAAGAGGATGTATAGTAAATTAAATTCATATGTTATTGGCAGGAATAAAAGAGTAGACTAGCCATTATGAAAAATTATATAGAAGTTGTCTTAATTTCTTTTCTTGTTGCTATGATAAAATACTCTGCCAAATGTAACTTAGGGACAAAGTGTTTATTTTGACTCACAGTACAAGGATGCTGTCCATCATGTGGGAAAGTCAAGTCATAAGGAGCTTGATGTAGCTGTCACCTCCCATCTAAACACATGGAGAGCAATGCATGCTGCTGTTCAGTTCTTCTTCCCACTAATACAATCCAGAATGCCAGTTAGGGGGTGGTGATGTTCACAGTGGGTAGATCTTCCTGCCTCAATTAAAGAAATCAAGGTGATCCCTCACAGGCATGCCCAGAAGCATATCTCCAGGAGATTCTAAATTCTATGGAGCCAACAATTAACACTCTTCACAGAGTCTCCTTACAAAACTATAGATAAAACTAACATAGAAACCAGCTTATCTAATTCAAGATAGGTACTTTCAAAGGAAAAGAGGTTAATATATCAAAGTCACACCTGTATTTTTGTGCTCATTGCAGCATTATTTAAATACCTAAGACATGTATATAACTAAGTTTCCAAGTAGATAAAGAAAATGTACCATATACCAACAATGAAATACTAGTCAGACTTAAAAGGCAAAAATCCTGTCATTTGCATTACTGTGAATGAACTTGACTGACTAGATGATGTAGGCTAAGCCAGGCAAAAGAAGACAAATACTATATATTATATGGCCTTGATTTATCTGTGGAATCTAACAAAAGTTGAAGTCCTAAAACAGAATAAAGCTCATGGTTACCAGAGGATGGAAATAGGGCACAGAACAGAGAATGTGAAGAGCTGTTGATCATTGTTTGAATTCAGATAAACAATGGAAATGAATCTTAACTTTTATAGCACTATAATCAATAGTAATGAATTATATGATTCCAAATAACTTAGAATGTAAATTTTAAGTGTCTCACTATAAAAAAATGAAGTGAAAGCTGTATGCTAATTAGCTGCTCTAATCATGCCATATTGCATATATATCAAAACAGCACAATGTACCCCATAAATATATATGAAATGATGTGTCAATTAAAATCATATTTATAAATATCAGTCAGTATATAAATGAAAATTTACTATTTATTAAATTTAATTTTCTGAGAATTTCATATATGAGTGCTTCATTTATATCATTTACAGCTCTCCTTTGTAACCTCCAACTCCTTCCATGTATCCCTCACTGCCTCTCAAATTCATAGCTTCTACTTCTTTTATTATTCTCATTAAATATATTCTCCCTCCCTCCCTCCTCTCTCTCTCTCTCTCTCTCTCTCTCTCTCTCTCTCTCTCTCTCTCTCTCTGTCTGTCTCTCTTTCTCTTTCTGCATCCCTTTATTACCTATAGTTCAGGTAGGGACTCGTGAGACCTTTCTTTATCCAAGTTGGCATGCCAAATGGTGTTGCCATTGTGCAGTGCAGGTCTTGTTTAGGTTACCATGTGGTTGAGATCTCATGAATGTAACTTCCTTGCCACAGATAGCACTATTTCAAAGCAGACAACCTGGTACCCTAGCTCTTATAATTCTCCCCCCCCTTCTTCCATGATATTCTCTGAGTCTTAGATATACAGGCTGTGTTGTAGCTGTATCACCTGGAATTGGGAAACCCATAGTCAGTTACACTCTGCATGTTGTGGCTTTATGTAATGGTCTCCTGCTATAAACAGAGGCATATTTGATGGTGTCTAGAGCTACACTTAATCTGTAGGTATAAGGATAAGCTACATAATGCAGTTAGGGAAAGGGCAGTCATGGGATCCAGACATGGGTAGTTGGCTGGGTAACAAGCATGTACTCTCTTCTATGGAGATGGCCTTATGGCCACTTAGATGATTGTTGGTTACTTCCAAGGTATAAATGCCACTATTGCATCCTTTGTGATATGATGCCATGCTGGTTATCTTTGTAATTTTCAACCTTTAAGGTTGGGTAGGACTTTTTATTGCTTTTATACATGTCAACATATGATGGATATCTCTAAATCCAGCTCTGATGGGGGTAAATACAGATAGATTCTAGGGGATCACTGGCCAGCCAGTCTACCTGAAAATGGTAAGTTCCAGGTTTGTGAGTGATACGTCTCAAAAAATGGGGTAGATGTTTTGGGGGATTTCCTTGTATGTGTGTATATATATATATATATGCTAAAAATGCCACTTGACATTGGAATATTCTAAGCAACAGTGCTGTAAATAAAAAGAAAGTGGTCACCTTCAGATATTGAGTTGCTTTTAAACCCTGTCTCTTCCCTTATACAACAAATTCTGAGTCTAAATCCATACTCCTAATTGTGCTCCACAATAGAATGAAGCTGAAAACAAAACCCAAGCACTTTTCATCTGTGTCTTGCCCAAATGAGCTGACCTTCACCACAGTGTAGGACACTGGCATAGTCCAACAAAGCAATGTGGAAATTCTTTTAACTCATTGGTCATCAATCACATCTTCTTGCCTTAGTTTTCTCCTTCTAAGAGAGCAACCACAGTAATAGGATCAGAAGTTGAGGGCCCATGATGATGCCTAGCACACCATAGTTATGCAACCAATGATTTGGTGAAAAGAATTACTGAATAACAAGAAAACCAAACTGAACAGGTTAAACATACCAGCAATGCTATCTACAGAATTAGTTTTTTTTCCCCCTAAGTCAAAGTGATTTCTGAAAATGAAACATTCAAATTTTTGTCAGCCAAAAATGGGCTAGGGGTTATCACTAGGGGTCATCCTGGAAGTGGGAAGCTGAACTCTCCTTTCTCTCAAGGAGAAAGCTGAATATGCAAAGAAGGGGTAAGGAGGTCAGGCTTCATTTAAACTAGTGAAATGCTACATCAGGCCATAAACTGTGGTATAGTTTAGTGACTGGGCTTAAACGGATGCTTCCCATTGCCTTATGAGATCCGGAAAAGCCATAAAAATTCATGGCCTACTTGTGGCTAAGCTCTAATAAAGGAATAATCGGTGCTTTAAGCGAGGGGTAATGGGAGGTACAGTAAGAGATTTACTGGAGCAATAAGGGCTGAACAAAGAGAGTAGGTTTTTCATGCCAATTACACTGACAGGCAAAGTAAGACTTTACTGACACATACACTTGTGATCTTGTGCCATTAAGTGACAAGGTGTGGTCCTCAGCTCTGTCTCCTATACTTGTAGAAACCATAGCCAGGGCTCTTATCACTGAGGTCAATGAAGCTCCAGGCAGGTTCCCGCAGTAGCACACAAAGTGGAAGAAATGGGGCATTTGCAACAGGAGGAATTTGCTTATCAATAGTCATTTTTTTCCAACACTGTGATTGACAGTGACTCACTGCAGGGACATGCTCCTACCACTTAGCTTCTAATGTGACCATTTGACTCACTTTGATCAATGGAATGTGCGTTTATATAATATACCACACAACACAAAAGGACAGCAGGAAGGTTGGGGTGGTTGACTATTGCTCCTTGGTTCCTTACATCATGAGAACAATATATTTTACCTCATGACTAATTTTCAGACTGGGTTCTGGATTAAGAATACACACAGACAGAGCTGCATCCAATCAGAGACACAGTGGTAGACTATGTCTACATTAATCCGTGCTACTAGGAAGGCAGGGTCCATGCAGACTACCTTTTGTTGGTTATATAAACAAGTGACCAAGTGGCAGCCTCGCTGAGTTACTGTAGAATGAGAAAAAAAAACTGCTTTATGTGAGGTGAATAGCAATATTATTACAGCTGCAATTAGCAAGTGCTCTGGCTCTCAGAGAGATATGGCCATGGGCAAAGGGCCACAGTAGATGGCTCTCAGTTGTCTGTCAGTCCAGGTAGGATATGGCAGCATTCCATTGGCTGGATCTGTAATGGAGTGAAAGTAAACTTGCTGCTGAGAATATGTGATGTGAATAAGTAGTATGAAAGTCTTGTTCTAAGACACTAATACATGGGATTGTTTGTTGCCACTGAATAATATTATAGTAGCTGACTAATACACAGAGTGGCCTTTGAAAATCACTCTCACTTACAAACCTGTGTGCCTTAAAATGGTGACACATACATGATTTTGTAGCAATCAAATGAGATTTTGATGCTATGCATAGTGCATAGTTGTTCAATAAATGGTGACTACTATTATTTTTTGTTTTCTCCTCAATCAGAGTGATTAAAGTGATTGAGTTGGTCTCTCGCAGCTGCACTTCTGGTGAGCTGTGTTTCAATGACTTGTTGCTGTGGAGTTCCTGGGCCAATGTGGCAATCAGTGGCAAATTGGACATTTATGACACTCACTCCCAGGACCATGGAGAGAAAGTCTCTCAGACCTTTTCATTACAGTCTTCACAAGCTGTGAAAGAAACAGCAGTAGGCTCACTCTCACTGCATTACACGTCCAGTCAATGGAACGCTTCCTTTTGCTCACCTGGGGTGAGAGGCAGCCAGCTGAAAGCCACCTCCTATGGCCATTTGCCCGTGGCCACATTGCTCTGAGAGCCAGGGATCTCGCTCATTGCAGTCACAGCAATGTTAACTCACCTGGGCCAGCCGTGCTTGGTGCACAAAGCCGTCATAGTTTTCATTCTGGTTTCACAATGGTTCCATGAGTCTGTCATTCATTCTCACATTTATCTAACCAAAAAGTGCCAGCTCTATGAACTCTGTCTTCCTGGAGGCTGGCACTGGTGTACAATCGACAGTTCATTAACTAGTTATTATATTTGTTCAGCAAAACCAACTTTACATCCACTTCATGCTGGACACTGTGTAAGTCAATGAAGAGTGTGAAATGAAGAAAGCCGGGGCCTACCCATTTAGAAACTCACAGCTGCAGAGAGAATAAAGACATACAAGCCACCCACATATGAACTGTCATAGCTAAAGAACTACCACAAATCAAGTGTGTGGAGGCAGAAAAGAGACACGTGTGCACTTCCAGAAGAATGGAACTCTTCTTACTCGAAAGGCTGTTTGGAATATGTTCTGAAAAATGGCCGGCATGAGGGACTGGAGAGATTGCTCATTTGTAAAGAGCACATGTTGCTTGGGTACAAGGCTTAGCTCTAATTTCCACTACCTACATGGCAGCCCAGGACCAATTCCAGGGGATCCAAGGTCATTTTCTGGGTTTTGAGGACACCAGGCACACATACATACAGTATACATATGTGAATGAGGGCAAACACTCATACACATAAAATAAGAATGAGTAAACAATGAAAGAGTAAAGAAAGAAAGGAAGGAAGAAAGGAAGGAAGGAAGACAAACAGACAGACAGACAGACAGATAGATTAGATATTGATAGATAGATAGATAGATAGATAGATAGATAGATAGATAGATAGACAATAGACAGACAGACAGACAGGTGGGTGAAAGTAGGCCAAAAGGAACAGCGGTGGAAATAACATGAGGAGTGGGAAGGGGCATTTGAGTCTGGTCAGAGGCCAGAATTAGCTAAGGCCATGAAGAGAAATGTAATCCCACAGATAGAAAGGGAGAGGTGAAGAACCTTGAGGTACAAAGACATTTGGTTTTATTCTGTAGGGAATGAAGCTTCATATAAAGTGTCATGCATGAGATTCTCACAGCATGATTTTTTAAAATTAGATCACTGTGGCAGCAATACAGGGCATCTATTAGAGGCAAGGAAAACTAAAGGCCAACAAATATTGCGGTTTAATAAGGGTCAGGATAAACAAATAGGCCGAATAGATGTTTATTAAGGGAGAAACAACTCACAACACAGACAGATGAACATAGCAGTTGGAACTAGATGCTCCTCTCTCTGTGTCCTGCCAGAAAGAGAGCGTTCTTGGCCTTCTTCTGAGACAAAGTCCTATAGGTCACTTCTGCCCCTGGCTCCACCCCTCAATAGGTGTGGTCAGTGTCACAGAAGCAGACACAGTGAATATCTCACTACAAACAAACCAGTCAAGAGGTTAATGTCACAGTCCAGAGTTCTGACATCATATGAGCTTATATGTCCCACTTCTGCTGAGGACCTGGGTTCATAGAACACCATTCTTATGTCAAACCATCTCTGCCTTTCCTCTGGGGAAAGCAAACACATAGGGAACAATCCACCCATTTGATTGATTTCATGATCTTATTAGAAGACAATTACTCTCCCAGTTTCTCATTCTCTCTGTGATGACCCTAAGGTTATGGCCTGGACTGGATTAGCCAAGCAATTGAGCATCTTCTCTGAGGCCCAGAAACATGGTGAGTGCACCATGGCTTGTAGAGATACATGAATTAATTGTGTGACATACAGATCTCCGTGCTGATGGTGGGATAGGGAACTCTTTTTGACACCTAAGTCTTTTACAGTCTTAACATGGCCCAGACCATAGTTTCTTTTCTCTGCCTTTGCTACTGCTTGCCAAGTTTATTTCATTTCTTTCTGGGATTTTTAGACAAGATTAAGAGAAAGTATAAAGAGTTAAATTTAGCATTCATCATAATGCTGGACATTTTACCTTTGCTCTCCATAACTCTTCATTGAGGGGGCACAGCTAACAACTCTCACAGAACAAGTCATCTTTGAAGCAAAGGAACCTTAACTGAACAACAGAGTTGAACCACATTGTGTAGCCTATTACTCTGGTTCCCAAGAGTAATAGTGCAATGCCCTATGCTTTCAGTGCTTAAAAGTCTGGATGAGCCTGGTGATGGTGGTGCATGCCTTTAATACCAGCATTCATGAGGCAGAGATAGGCAGATCTCTGTGAGTTCAAGGCTTGCCTGATCTACAGAGCTAGTTCCAGGATAGACAGAGATACACAGAAAGACCCTATCTTGAAAAACAAAACAAACAAACAAAAGCCTGAATAGTTAATACAGCATAGGCTCCAAAACCTTTGGATAACCTGCCTCATTCTAGAGTAATTTCAGTGCTCTTCCAAGAGGTCCTGATTTGGAGATCCACCTTTTCCAGGAAAGAACAACTACACAAAGGAGCTCAGAAGGTCAAGGAGTCTGAAAATGTGATAAGTTGTTGCTATTCCCAACATGGTCCCTGATACTGGTGCCTAGAGAGGTCTCTGAAATCACTCATATTGACAACTTGTGTAATTTTGCCACCATTAAATGAGGTTCTTGGCTCTGAAAAGCACAAAGAAGTTCTTCAGTTAACAGTGGTTACTATTACTTCTCATTAGTTCCTCAATAGGATGATTAGAAATACTGAATTGGCCTGTCAGGGCACATTTTTCTGGCCACCATGGCTTGTTGCTGGACAGCTTTTGAGCCACCATGGAAACCTAGAAGTCTACAAGACAGAAATCAGAAAGACCCATTCAGGTTCTTGAGGTCCTTGTCCTGGAGACTTCTCTTCCAATCATCAAAGTTCTCTGGTTATGATTATGGATTGTCCCCAGTAGATGAGCATCTAAATAGGCTTCAGATGACAAGCTCTCTGAAATAGTGAAGATGACCTGTGTATCGATTTACTACCAGCCAGATTTGTGCTTTCATCTTTTGTACATTTCCCTTCTCTTTGTAAGCCTCAAACCAGTATTGTTTTTGCTACTTAGATGACAAGGGAAATGAACAATAGAGATGGCTCAGCCCCAAATCCCATAGTCAAGTAACTCCAGGAGTCCAGGTTGGAACTGGGAAGTCAAAATCTTACCCACCTTTTCGATCATTCTGCTACTCTGGTTTTTTTTTTCCCTTCCTGGGAGTGAAACTTACCCTTTCACTCCAATTTACAAGTATTTGTAAACTTTGATCTCACCCTCAATTTGCAGGTGAGAAAACAGAGGTGAGGGAGGTTCATCAACTTCCCTTAGGTCACATTGCAAGTGTTGGCAGAGCTGTAAGTGGCATGCATGTCATTGTTCCTTGATTTTTTAACTTGAAATCATTAATTTAACCTAACGTAAGCTTGAGCTTATTTTGTCCTCCCAGGGGGTGGGGAACAAAGATGATGGAAAGAGAGGGAACACAAACGCAGAGCTCTTTATAAACACCAGATTATCTTTGAGGCACCTCATAGCTAATGTTCATTTATTCAAGCAACAAACCATGGAGGTTAGTATTATTGCCTCCATGTTCAAAATGAGAAGGCAGAGGTTTAAAGAGGTTAGCTAAACCTGTCTGAGGTTACTCAGCTTGCAAGTGATAAAGCTGAGGCTAAAGACAGGGTCTGTGTGAACACAACTCCCATGCTCCTGTCAAGAATTTAATAGTGGCTTTGCCCTTTGAAGGTGTAGCTTTGACATAGTACCCTTTTTTTTTTTTTTTTTTTTTTTTTTTTTTTTAACCAAGTCCTCAGTAGGATTAAGGAGTGACTGGGTCTTGAATCAACACAGACAATCTTCTTCTATCACCCCTCTCAAGACCCAGGCCTCTGAGATTCAAATTGAATTTTTAAACAGTTTTCACCAGGGCCCCTGGTCAAATGGCTTCTGCTGTCCCCGGAAGATTTTTTTCTTTCTTATTCTATCCCTGACTCTTCTCACCTGGGCACAGCAATGAGAAACCTTGCAGTTTAGTTAAAGGTCACTTGCCAGAGAAAACATCTTCTAGACCTTGACTTGAAATTGCTGGGCAAGTCAGGTCGTGTCTTAGGTGCAGGGACTGTGTCAAATTACCTTGCAATACTTGGTGTTTCACACAGTGCCACAGCTCACACCAGACACTTCCCCCCTGACTTTGAAATGTGTGTGGACCACAGAGACAGTTTTTCTGGTTTTGATGTCCTCACACAAATTGTCAACATACTGTATCTTTTTTTCACAGCTCTTTGATGTACTTGAAGGGGCTTCTTCCTTGAGCAAGAAGCCACAGTGCCAAATGTGTTTAAAACAGAAGCCCTGAAACATTTGAAGTTCAGTTCAGAATTCCCAAGCAGAAACTTGGCAAGAAGTCCTCCCTTAAAAAAAATCTTCAATCCCAAAGTATCAAATATATACTTCCCAATAGAAAACAGACTTCGGTTCCTGAACCACATTGATCTACTGTTATCCTCTGCTTTTCCTGTAGTCAGCATAGATTCTCTAATTCTCTTGTCTTATCTTTTAATCTCTTCTCTCCCCAATACTCCTTCCTTGCATTTTATTCTACCAACAGCATCATGTTACTATATATGTGTGTATATAGTCATCAACTCTGTTGGGATGGGAGGCTTGCCTTAACACATCCCTTGTGTCTAGAACAGAGATGGTAGTGAGGAATGCTCCCTGTAAGCTCTTACGCAGTGGATGGTCTCTTGAACCATCTTGTCCTCTTTCATCACCCTCAACTGTATATCACATTTCTTCCAAGCCTCGTTGACTTCTGTCTGTACGATATAAATATTGGGGATCCAAATAGCACCCATTTTATTAGACAAGGAGCTTATTTAAGATAAAAAAACCAACAAACCAACAAAAAAGCAATCTATATATAATAAGCCAGCACAGAAGTTAGGAGGCCAAACGTTAGCTATCCATATGTGTAGGAATAGAGATGAGAGTAGCCATGCTAACAGCAGTGTAATTATTATTAAAAAAATATATAACATTTATTCTGTGCATATTATACTCATCTAAAATATCAAAATACAATGTGCAGAACCAATGCAGAGGATTTGTTTACCAAAGAGAAGGATGCATAACACCATTAACATGTAAGTTATTATCAACAACAACGAATGGGGCTTCATTAAACTCTGCTTCTGATGTGAAGTCTGTTAGGAATTTTTATAGAGACTGGAAAGACAAGGAATGCCACAAAGTCATTCAACATGTTGAGATATTTATAGGGAGAGATACAAAGACTGCCTGAGAAAGGATGGGGAAAAGAGAGAGCAGGTTGTGAAGGCATGGATGTTATAAAGAGCTATAGTGCATAAGGCAGAATATGTGACTTAAGGTGACAGTGGAATGGTGTTGCAGTTGATAGCCGTGATGATGTAAATGTTGGCGCAGAGTCACTGAAAGCAGTCCGGAGGCACTCAGTTCTAGAATGTTTTCCAACCTGTTTTTCAACAAAGTCTCTATAAGAAAAAATATGTAAACCTTCATCGTTTTTTTATTATCTGTTAATACCTTCTATACCTCTATTTCAGACCTTTCATTCTTCTATATCAGAGATTCTGAACCCAAGGTCTACACTACAGAAGAAATTGTCAGAGTGCAGAAGCAAGACAGGAATGTGGGTCTCCAGCTTGCATGATTCAGAGAATCCACTGAAGAGGTTATTCAAAGCACAGAAGATATTCAAAGCTCATTCTGTAGCAGGCACAGTTCTAGGCTCTGCACATCAAACAGCAAAGGTTTGGCCCTCCTGTGTTCCCATACTGACAGAGAAAAGCCACAAGCAGATACCTGCACTGTGTGTAGGGTGGTCATAAGAACTATGGAGAATAATGGTGGCAGTGACATTCTGTAACATTGTTATTTGAATGAAGTGTCCAAGAATAACCTCACAGAATAGACATGGTAAAAATAAGAGGACCGGGCATGTTATTGTCTAGAGGAGAGCATTCTGGGTCAGGAAATAACTGTTGCAAGAGACAGAAAGAAGAGTCTTGGAGTAGATCCATGGCTAGAAGGCAGCTACTATGGCTGGAACAAAATGTGTCAAAGATGAAAAAATCTCAGTAGCTTCTGGCTTTCACCTGAATAATGTCACTCTTAAAATATGACAGGGCCAGTGAGATGGCTCAGCAGATAAAGGTGCCTGCTACTAAGCCTGACAACCTAAGTTTAATCTCCAGGACCCAATTGGTGGGAAGAAAAAATCAACTGTTGCAAGTTGACCTCTCACCTCCACACATATGCCACAACTGTGTACATAACACACTCATATAATGTAATGCAAAAAGTATTGGTACAATGATTCTATCCTATTACATAAACTGATGGCCTACTATGTTCTGTGATCTCTGGTAAGCTCTTGGAACACAGATAACTTTAAGTTATAGTCTCTCCCATGAGGAAACAGATATTTGCACAAAGAAACCTAAAATAAACAGATAATAGGTAAATTAAAAGACAGAATTCTGGGAGCTGAGCTCTTATTCAGCTAGCTTCCCAAAGGAGACAATGAGGTGTGGCCATGGGGACAATTCGTTATGAATAGACCTTAAGGGATGGGCTGATTTAAATATGTAGGTTTCTGAGGCACACAACATTATAAGTCAAGGGTCAGAGTTGACATTTTCATTGATCGGTGAGAGTGAACCACATTGGGACACCTTCAAAAGTGAGTAATTGAAGATATATTTAGACTGGGAAATGGAAATGAGATGTTTGAGGTTCATAAACACAAAACTGTTATTAGTGAATCTTTATTAGCTGTGAGGTTTAATATAACCTCCTCCATCATTTTCATATATGCATGCTTATATCTATATGATGTAATATTTCACAAAAGAAAGGTATGTAATGATTCAACCAGACTGTTTTCTGAATATTCAGTCTAATCTTTAAATCACATAGAAGTAGTAAATATTACAACTATGTCACAATATTGCACTGATGCTGCATTCATCTTGCAAGTTTAATAAGGACAAGTCCATGCTAGGGTTGAGCAGGATGCTCTTACCTGGAGTGGGACTGGGTTTGGTCTCCATTACCACAAACAGCAAGAAAAAGTAATATTATAATGTGAGTTGGGCCACATCCTATTGTCTTTCTTCTATATCTATCTGCCAACCTCAACCAGCGTTTTATAGTTGTGCTTTACTTTTGCATTTGGGGTATCTTACCTGTAAGATATGGGTGATGAGAACTCAGCTGATGACCCTCCCCACATCCCCTCCAGGAACTGCTGTCACACTGTGGGTAAGTCCTACTTACATCTTTTTAGGCCAGAGCTTCCAAATGTCTATAATTATCCAACCTCCACTCCATCTGCTTCTTTGTAGACCAAATAAAGGACATCACCAATAGGCATTTACCCTTTCTTCTGTTTTGTGCTCAACAGTTCACAAGAGGCAAATGTAATTCCCATATGTTTGTTTTCAATAATTGATCTTAACAATCAGGTCAATTCACTTTTGACTTTTGTCAGTTGAAAAGTAAAGTTGATGGAAAGTAAGGGGAAGGGGAGGAGTGATCTTAGTAAGTTCCAGCACTTTGTCTCCTTAAAGACAGTTTAGAAAACTCCCATTGTTTGATGTTTCATTCAAATGCAGAAAATAACATTCAGAAAACACTGTTATAGGAAACCCTTTGAATATAGCCACTTACAAGTTGGTGTCCCCTTGAAATTCCATGCATACCTTTAAAATAGTACTGACCAAAGTGTGTTCTGATCATGGGTTCTCAATACTCCACATAGCAGGTAAGGAGGTAGGGAGCAAGGTGAGGGAGGAAGAAAATGTTTGATGATAGTTGTACAACTAACTCCAGATACATGGTCTAATAAATAATTCCTTTGCTACTAATTGGCTACCAGTGCTTTGAAGAAAAATAACTTGATGCTTGTACTAGGATTCCCACCTCACACTGCTGGCTTATGAGAACATTTGAAATTTATTCCCAATTGTTGCTGGAAATTTAAGAGACCCTTTTAAGACAGCAATGAACTACTGCATTATGTGGAGATAATGTATTATACCCTAAATCTGGATCCCTGCAAAGCAACATCTCATGGACCTATGACTTCTTAATAAGAACACATTTAGCCTCTGCTAGGTTGACATGCACTTGTGTTTTACTTGCTTGAAAGAGCACATAGTTTTATTTAGACATTTTATGAAACAAAATGGTATTATACTGTATCTTGGGACCTGTCCCATGGCAGGTACCTCAGGCTCTAACTCCCAAAGGACTGTGTTCTAGTATGTATCTTTTACTCCTATAATTTCTCCATACCTACAAAATAAATGCACCCATGCTGTTCCTTGATATTTTTGCATTCAGGGCCATTTCCTAATATTTATTAACTGATTGTGGTTCTACAAACACATAGAGCAATGGTCGCATCCATTGTTAACAGCTTTGGAGTTACTTAGCACAGAAAGAAAACCCAAGCTCTAAGATGGGACAAGATTCCTCAAGCCTGAGTCAGCACCAAGGAAACTGACTGATCTATCATCACTTTCCTTCATTGTTCACTCAACCTCTCATCATGTACACTCACTGAGTGGGTCTATTTTACCTGGTTCTAGATGAAATGAACATCATGTATCCTCTACAGTGACTGAATACGTCAACTCCCTTCCCTTCCATGTTATGGTTCTGTCAGGAAGTTGCTTAGGACATATTTATTTTTGTATGATCTCCTATTGAAATAATGCAAACATGAATCATATCAAGGAATATCTATAAGGCTCTGGTGTTTAACACATTGGAGATTGAACTTTCATTTTTAGGAATAATAATCTGATAAGTTTTACATTTTCAAATGACTTTACAGATAACTCATATAAAAATTAGTGCTTGAAATTTGACATAGCATATTAATGTTCACTAGTATCTCATGAGAGCATTTAAAGTTTTCTCCAAACAGAGGTTTGATGGGAGATGTGATTCTGTATATATGTTTCTCATACTGTTAATAAAGCCCTGTGGCCAATAGAAAACTAGATAGGTGGGGCTAGGAGACTAGGAGGAGGAAGAGGAAGTAGTAGGTGGGGTCAAGATGTAGCCCGGGAAGAAGCAGGAAGCCAGCACGTTCCCCCGATAAGACGACCACGTGGAAATACTTAGATAAGTAGAAATGGGTTAATAACTAAGGCAGAGCCAGCCCATAAACAGTAATGGTAATTGACCAACGGGATTGTATCAAATACAGAGTCTCTGAGTGTTATTGGCTATTGATCATGGCGGGCTGACGCGAAACACACACGCTTACAAATGGCGCCCAACGTGGCTATAAGAACTTACACTTAAAACTAATAAGAGCTTAAGAAATGTTTTAGAAACAAAGGAACAGAGACTAGCAAGACTTCTTGGTAGCAGCATTTTCTCGGTTGAATTTGTTTTGTTGTAGACAGAGATTTGCGCGGCTCCTTTAAGAGAGGTTTCCAAAATTAGCATAAGCGGCAAAAACCACCTTGCTTTTAAAGAGCTCTGCTAACAATTCATTGGTGTGTACAAGAGCTGCAATGAAGGTTTACACTGTGTTTTAAAAAATACGCTGGCTTGGGAAAGAAAAAGAAACGGGATACAATGGTTTAAAAAGAAAAATGGAATTAAATGGATGGATGTAATGGCACAAGCCATTAATCCCAGCACTGGGCAGACAGAGGCAAGCAGATCTCTGTGATTTCAAAGTAAACCTGGTATGCAATAAATTCCAGGACAGATAAAAGTTACACAGAGAAACCCTGTCTCAAAATATGTAAAAATAGAAATAGAATAAATAGAGTAATAAAAAAGCCACGTAAAGATGGGAAACACAGAGATATTTTGGATATTATACACACTTCTGTTGTCTTTAAATTATTTGATTGCTGAGAAAATAACAACTGCTGATAAAAGAAATACTGCTGGATTAATTCAATTTATATATTTTAAAAATGCTTTGACTCCAAAATTTAAGCATAAGGACAAGTTACTGGGGAAAAGGA
Organism: Cricetiscus sungorus; assembly: GCA_030556225.1. Lineage (NCBI taxonomy): Eukaryota > Metazoa > Chordata > Mammalia > Rodentia > Cricetidae > Cricetiscus > Cricetiscus sungorus. The sequence goes on along the minus strand of JANBXA010000734.1, from coordinate 61,433,203 downwards.
TTTCTATTTTTGTTTCCACAGAAAATGAAAAGCTACAGATTCTTTACAGACTTATATGGTTTGATCAAGCCAGACCCCCTGAAACAGCTCCCCAGGTGATCAACATTCAAAGCAGTTGAGACAAAGCCTTGCAGACTACTGCCAAGATTTCTGTGTCTTCTTTGGAACCCCATGACAGCGCCCTATACCAGCAGGAAGTAGTTTGGAAAGAACGACGCCCAAATTCCCAAATATTGTTTATAAATGTTTGTTTTCATTTATATGGGCTTGGTTATAAATGGTTAACGACACAAGCAATCCTTGTAAAGGTAAAAAAGGAATTAAGGTATAGATATGAATACTTTGCTTTGGAATGGATTTTCTTTTATTGATACAATTTAAGGTCAATTTTATGATATGTATATTTCTCCTCTTGTTTAGGTATTGTGTTTATATAGCTCATTGGAAAATGTAATGTATAATTTAGTACAGATTATAGAGAGTTACCTATGATAGTTAAAACTTATAGTTAAGTTAGTTAGGATTTCTAGATATACAGAGATGTATTTGAAATGGATAGGCATTCTTCAAACCTTTCAAAGACCTACAGAATATGGCATTTAAAATGGTTTAGGGTTTTTCTTTGACAGGGAGGCACAACTGCTCTGGTTGAACACCACCTGCATCAAAAAGGAAGATGGACATTGAAGAAACTCGTTATGAAGTTTGCTTCTAATATGGCAAGACTAGCCATTTGAGCAAGGTACTTCTCTTGTCTAGACTGTTTGACTTTATGTTGTAGAAACTGGACATGCAGGACCCACAAAAAGATGACTGCTGATGCAAGATAGACATTGCTACAAGATTCCTGCTTCATGGAAGAGGCTGCCAGACAGCCAGACAGTCTACAGGACCCAGAGAAAAATGACTGACACACTGTCAATACAGGTGGACAGTTTAAAGTTTCCTGCTTTGTTGAGGAGTCTGGACACACACTATGGCCTATGGGCTGAAGATGGAACATTTCAGAAGAACTTCGGGTGACTGAGCAGGCAATGAATTGTCTCTGTCATTTCTAGCGTTTATATATTATCCTTCTGTGGTCTTTGAAGGAGTTGAAGACAGGTAGTTATGGTTATAGTTTTCCTTAGTTAGGATTAAAGATAAGTTACATATAGGACATTAGACTCGCAAAGATAGGATAGATGATATTTTCTTAAAGTCTTACAAAATGTTAATGGACTAAATATTGTTAACTGTGATTCTTATTTGATAACTGTTGTATGGTATATTTTGCTATGTTAAGGTTAAACCCCTTCTTTTACTTTAGACAGAAAAGAGGAGATGATGGGAGATGTTATTCTGTATATATGTTTCTCATACTGGTTAATAAAGCACTGTGGCCAATAGAAAACTAGATAGGCGGGGCTAGGAGACTAGGAGGAGGAAAGAGGTAGGAGAAGTCGGAGTTCGAGATGCCGGGAAGGAGCAGGAAGCTCTGCGCGGCTCCCCATAAGACGAACACCTAGAAATACTTAGATAAGTAGAAATGGGTTAATGATTAAGGCAGAGCTAGCCCATTAACAATAATGGTAACTGGCCAACAGGATTGTATCAAATACAGAGTCTCTGAGTGTTATTTGGAGCACATGTGGTTGCAGGACTATGGCGGCAGGACAAGGAGGCCGGCGGGGAGACCTGCTGTAACAGAGGTTCGAGGAAGGAAGCCCCAAGGACAGATGTGCTCATTAAGAAGAAGTGTGCCACACAAAAGAGGTAAGAGAATCCAACCAAGTTAGAAATTCAATCTATGGACATTTCCTGAGTGCCAAGAACATCTGTTAGAATATATCTCTCTCCATCTCTCTCTGTCTTTCTTTCTCTATGACATAATTATGAGCTAGAGATAGGTAAAAAATAGGTATTAGAGTTCCAGAGGAATGACTCATCACATCCTTGAAAATAACTTGGCTTGAGCAACATTAAGGCACTACTCTTTCGAGAAAGAAAAATTCAGAAATTTTCATAGTGACTGTATTCACCCAGAACTTTGGCTTCACGTACTAAACTTAAAGTTTCATAGTAAATCTTACTTATATTCAAGTTTTAGATTTCTCATTATCCGTATTATATTTCAGGCTTCTAGTTTGTTAAGTGTTTTTTTTTAAAGAAGACATACATTTAGTTTCATTTTTTAAAAATTGGACAACAACACAGCCCCAATTCTCATTGTCTACTGTGGTAAAATATGTATGACATATAAAGTGTCATTTTAAACATCCGTACTATTACAACTATCAATACTATCTGTTTTCTTTGTCCCCAAACTACAACTCTATACTCCCCAAACACCAACTCTCATTCCCCATGACTCAGCACCTGACAACCACCTTCACTTTTCCTTCCTCTTTCTCTCTCTTTAAGGATATTTGTGAAAGCTGTTTTATGCTAACCGAAACATTAGGAAGACAGAACAGAAATTTCCCATATACCCAATGCCCATATGCACAGACAGCTTCTGTTATTAACATTGTCTCCACCAGAGTCATATTCCTGCTCCCAGTGAGGGGTCTACACTGATACTTCACCTGCCCAGAGCTGACTTTTCCTACTGTGTACTTTCTGAAATTGGTGGAATGTACACTAACACACATCCACTGTCATGGTATTGCACCGAGTAATTTTCAGTATCCTAAAATCAATACTTCATTTTGATATAAAACAGTTTTTATTATTCCTTTCAGAATCATTATGACATCTGAACCTTCAATGGTAAGTCTTTACCAAACTCCTAATGAAAGCATTTAGCATGGGAATAAGACCCTGAGCATTCACATGTTCAGGAACTCCCCACTAAGTGATACCAGCCAGTGCAAGCCTCTGAGCAGTAACAGAAACTCCACCCTCCATATCCAAAACCATCAAGCCTGTTTCCAGTGTTAAGGTTTGACAAAGCTCGCATCTCAAGCATATTAACATTATACTGTAGGACTTCAGCAGCACCAAGATCTAACTCACAGAAGGAATAAAAATGAACACTTTTTCCCCCCTAGGGAGGCTGTGCCCATTATTACCATACATTTTTTTTAAATTGTTCAAATTATTTTCTTTTGGTATTAATACATTGAAAAATTACAAATCTAATTGAGGGCTCTCTGGCACCTGGCTCTCACACTGCCAAACATGGCTGCCAACATGTGGACTTCCTAATATGCAGGCTCTCCAGGCTGTCAGACAGGACTAACACTCCTCTATTTCCTTAATAGAAAGAGCTTCTACCGTGCTGGCTTTCTCAACCTCCTTCCAGTCTGACTCCTTCCTTCCCTGACTCTTTTATGTGGATCTGGGAGAAGCCCTCTGTAATTTATTCAGCTCTTGATGGACACTTGCAGAAACAAACCAAGAATAAATGACACCAAATATCATACAAGGTGCTTCAATTAATGAGGCCTAGAGGAGCACGCATGAGTGAGAAGGCAGAAAAAGAGAAGGCGGCTTTATAGTGTGCTGCTGCTTGGAGGAAATGCCCCCTGCATTCCATGAATCTGTCAGCGAAACAAGGAGGGTGGAGTCCGAGTCTCTCAGGATGATCTGAGGGACAGTGGTGAGCAAACAGGTAAGTGATTCGGTGGGAGAGGACTGTCCTCCATGCCTGTCAGGTCAGCAGAGGCACGGCCGCTGAGGGCCAGATGCCTGGAGGTAAGTCAATATACCCTGCCCTGAGACAAGAACAATTCTGCAGGTCAGTCTTGCTAAGAAAGAAGACTGCAAAAAGTGACGAGTGCAAACAAATGCCAGGGAATTTTAGATAATGATATTGGCTGTTCATTGTAGATAAAACATAAATCCATAATAGAGGCATCTAGGAGATTCCAGCATCCAGTGTATCAACATCAGAAAGAGCAGTTATGATTGTTGTCAAGGAAAGAAAAATAAAAAAATAAGAAATAAAAAAGCCCAGGCCCGACTAACATTTAGAGATATCAAGCTTTCATATTCTTCAGTTTTCTTTCCTTTGTGATTTCCACAGGATTTTCATTTCTAGAGATATTATACTGCTTGCTTTCAAAGGAATTCAATATTTTCATTCAGAAAAGTAATTTCACAGGAAAGTAACACGGAGTGATGTCCTGGGTATTCATTTTCAGAGCCAATCTTACAAAGTCAATTTGTGCTGCCAGGAGCAGGGGCGACATGAAAAGGTGCAGATGTTGTGTATCTGGGCTTCCTCCTTCCCATTCCCCCTTTGCAGGATGCCTTGGACACCCCACAAGCATTTGAAAAGAATTGTCTGATGTTAAAAACAAAACACACTGTGGACTCCCTTAATAACATCACCCGATGCAACCCAGAGACATCTATCCTGAGCCCAGAACTGGATTATGGCTTCATCCCTTCTGCCCTCTGGTAAAAGTCATATCGCCATAACCATCACAATCATCCTGTTTATTTTCTCCGTGTTGTTTGAGAAATTAGAGGAGAAAGCAGTGAGGCTAAGGTGAAAGATGAAGGTGAGTTGCTTTCTCGGGTAGTTCTGTGGAGATAAAAAGCTAATCCCGATAAAACCCAAAGCTGAAGTCCTCCCAGCGCACACCAAGTCAAGGTCAGACGCCATTAGCCAATCAAGTAGGAAGCTGATGGGTTTTCCTGAATCGAATCAGAAACTGGAAGAGGTAGAGGTTGACAGAGAATGGAAGTGAGGGAAAGAGTAGAGAAAAAGAAGAAGAAAAGCCCCCCTCTCTCATAGAGATGAACAGATGGACTGACAGAGTGAATGAAACAAAGATGGAGGGGGGTTGAGTAGGAGGAGAAGTAGCCTTTTCTTCTAGTCATGTTTCCGGACAAATTTCAGTATCAAAAGCAAAGAGAGAAAGTAACATCTTGAGAGGTTTGCACCAGACATTTGTGGGTGAGGTGAAGAACCAAACCCAGCTGCCAATGGAGGGCTTTCTTATAGTTTGAAAGGCAGCAGCTTGGCCTAACCTTGAGGACAACATTGTTTATTCCTAGAGGAAAGATAAGCTAGCCAGCCGGGCTCCTCCCCCAGCCCTCATGGAAGCCGAGTGGGCACTGCCTTGAACAAAGAGCACAGTAAGGCAACAAGCATTTGGTTTTGATTAGGGGATATTCGGGACTGTGGAAGTTCTATTAAAATAAGCACAAAAACCATTTTAAAGAGCTATCTCCCCCTCCCCCCTCCCAACTCCCTGGTTTATATTGTTAATCTTTCTTCCTGGACGGCTCCTCACAAATGCCTTTTGTTTTCTTGTGTGATTTTACGTGCCAGGACTCCAAGCAAGGGAGGACGGAGGTCCTGTTCTGGCATGCTTTCAAGTTTCTTCCGTAGGAGATGAAGGCTTGTTACTGTGCCTTCAAGGGTATAGATTTAGAGGCTGCCAAACCGTCCGGAGGTAATTCAAATGCCGGGAAATGTTGGAATCCACCCTGGCCCCCTGCCCCTCTGAATGCCCTGGCACTTACCCTACTCAGAGGAAAGGAAACCAATTTGGGAAAGTGAGGAGAGAATAAACACGCAATTAAAATGGCCATCTCTCCTGGTTTCTTCCTTTAGCTCCCCCAGACCCCCCTTTTTAACACTGCATCTCAGTCTATAATCTGATGATGAAACGGGCCTGGTTAATTATAACAACATACAAAAGATTGCTGTCTTCTCTCCACAGTGACTATTGGGAGTGCCGAGTTTTGGTGGGGAGGGAGTTGAGGGGGGGTTGCTAGAATTGGAGACAGAGGTGGATAGACTTCAAGCAAAACCATCATTTTTGGAAGAACCGCTATTTTTATATTGTTTGCAAACCCTTCACCAGAGTGAGCATTACAGAAATGGCACTTTCAATTTCTCTATCTTCCTCCTTTATACATAGACAAATAAAAATGAATCTTTCTAGAGGCAGGATGTACGCCAATTCTATATGCTCTTCAGATGGGTTGTTTTTATTCAGCTTAAAGCATAGCCTATCATTTTTTATTCAAGATCCCATCTACTAAGTCTCTCTCTCTCTCTCTCTCTCTCTCTCTCTCTCTCTCTCTCTCCCTCTCTCTCTCTCTCTCTCTCTCTCTCTCTCTCTCTCTCTCTCTCTCTCTCTCTCTCTCTCTGTCATGAAAGTCTTCAAGAAGCCCTGCTACATGCTTTGTTTCAGAGACTCTGCTAAAGGCCAAAAGATGGAGATAGCACGCCCATCTGGTCTGTTTTCACATCCTAAGAGAACTGCTTGAGAGAGCCCCCTCCAGTGGGAGGAACTGGGTGACTAGGAATAAGCCCTGTCTTTGTTTGTGATTAGCTTCTTGTGTTCATCTCAGGAAGACGCTCAGTATCCATGGGGAAATATACCTCTAAATGAAGTCCGCCTAGCAAACAGGAGCGTGGTCGTCAGTGCTTTGAAATCTTTACACTGAAGATTCGATTTCAGTGTAAAGAAAACATTAGCATCTCACTTCTCTCCTCATCTCTTTTTTGTCTGCTTTTCCCATTCTTTCTACTTAATTCTAAACACTGGGCGGATTTTGTATGCATCATCCTTGAGGCAGATGCTAAAAAAATAGCAGCCAACCTGTACATGCAAGAGGAATAGACTTCATGTCAGAGAAAAATTAAGACCTCGACTTCTCATTGTTTCTGTAATCTAACTGCTGTGTTTGGTGAATACCACAAGAATACCACACAGTAGTTGGGGGGGTGCATATTGAAATCTATAAGATGCCAGTGTCCAAAATGGTAATATTTGCAGAGAAGTGTTCTGACATCTGAGCTAACCTCCATTTTCTTCAGCGCCCAGCATGCTTGAATTGTTGGGACTGATGTGAAAAAAAAATGCATTATTGTGATGAACCCTAAGACCCTGCTCTCATTTCCCCCCCCCTTCACTGTTCACAATTACTTACCACTCCAGTCCTCCAGTCTCAGAATAAGAGGGGGCGAAAGCACAAAAACTTGAGTGAACAACACTGCTCCAGCATCTTTCTTTGCTTGATCTCTTTCCCTCCCTATAGATTTAAGAGTCTGAATGGATCTTTCTGGGCTTCTAGTAGCAATCATAGTAAGAGGAAACCACTAGACCTCTGCCTACAGAAAGGTGGTAAGGATGAAATGATAATTAATGTGATAGTGATCTTCATTACAGCTAATATTATTGCTTAAGTGCATCAGTCACAGTTATAAAAGTTTGGCATTGGGATAGCTGTGTTAATTTATGCAAATTAAGTAATATATTAGACTTAACACATGGTCAGTGTGCTGATAAAACACTGCCATTCTCACAATAACTTTCTAAACCTGGGATTTGTTCTAGGCCTTCTTGTACCACTGAGGACACTAAGTCACAGAAATAAAGAACTTAGCCAATACTAGATATAGGAGGTAGAGAAGCCAAGCTTCAGTAGACACCCTGGCTCCAAAGACTACACTTTTAACCTTATGCAAGCTCTTTAAACTCTCTATGAAACATGATATAAAATATAGTGTATATATATATATATGTGTGTCTGCAAACACACACATAGTTGATTCCCTATATTAAATAATAAAATATTCAGATTACGTTTCCAGCTCCCAAATCAGCCATTCAAGTAAGGACTGAAAGTAGCAATGGGAAATTGGCCTCATTTCTATTCTAAAACCATCATATTCTCATCTCACTACCTTCCTGCCCATATTTTCCTTTCCGGCTGATGGGGGTTGTTCAGCCAGGCTTTGTGTGAGTTTACAAAGCAGCAACAATTGCAGGAGGGAGTCCAGGAGCGTGTTAACCACAGACACAAAAACCCAGTTGTCATAAACCGTGTGCATCTTAACACAGCACTTCAGTCTTTACGTAAGATTAATTAAAGAGCAGCTGTTCTGTCGTACCCTGAGTTAGGTATGGTTATCTTTGAGATTCCAGCTCCTCCATTTGCTGGGTTTTAATTTGCATCATTATGCATTTTGAGCCTGGGGCATGAGTAGTCAAGTGGTAAACATTAGCTATACTGTACTGTATTTCCAAGTGCACCTTCACTATTAGGCTGACTAATAGAATTCAATTCTATTTTCAGCTGAATCCTCTCAATTTTCATTTTCTTTTGACATGTTAGATGGGAGGAGGAAAGAGCAAGGGAAAATGATGGAGAAAGGGAGGCGTCTATGCCCAGCTCAGTGCATAGACCTCAGGTCGACAAGAGAGCCCCCTTCTGTTGGGTTTTGGCCATACACTAATATGTCCTTCCTATTAATAAGGGGCTATCTAAGACAGACCTAAAATCACCCTTCCCAGCTTCACACTAGAGGTTGACACTCCCCCATAGAAGGAGGTCTCATTGCTTTTGTTGTCAGGAATCTGGAGGCATCAGAGCAGATTCTGAGTTTTCTAAATGCAACTACTGAAAACTGGTGTCAGGAAACTTTTCAGGCTGTGATCAAAGTCTGATATGAATTAATTTGTCATTATAACACAGCCCTACTTGCCAGGCATTTCAGACTAGGACTTGGGAAAGGCAGCCGATATCTGGGTTGACAATTTCATTTAAAGGACAGAAAGCTCTCTGCTTTCTTTTCATTGGTATCTTGATTTAATGAACACACAAACAGACCATCGCCATATGCTCCAAATACCAGCTTGCTGTTCCTCAAGAAGCAGCTTGGGAAAATGCCAAGGCAAGAAGCTTAGAAGAAACTTGAAAATGCTTCAAGACATATCTTTGTAGCCTGAGATGGCAAATGCGCCAGTGATTAATTACGCAGGAGTTGGACATGAATAGGAATGTCAATAAGGCATATTGGAGTGCTGCAATAGAGGGCACATTGGTCTGATAATAGACTCCTTCCTGCTTTCATGTGTCCCGGTTTCCTTTTCTGTTGGTAACAACTCACATTCTGGTCAGAGGTAGAAGATGGCAATGTCATGCTGCTCCTTATTATGGAATCATTAGATCATCTGCAACCACAAGCAAGGAGAAGATGTCCTTAAGGAAATAGGCCCACCAGGATGTATGCCAGAGAATTCTCATCTCTGCCTACAGAATTCCTTCTCCACCTCCCTGTTGCTACTCAAAACCAGGAAGAAGGTAGCTTTAGTGGGTATATGATACCCTTTGAGAGAATTGCCTTTATGACTTTGAAAACTAAAGGCCTGGCTTTGGAACCCAGCATCAACTTTTTCTAAGGTATTGGGAATAAGACAGGGTATGTTCTCCCTTCCTTACAAGATGCAGCTGAATGAGAAGAGATGAATAGGAATGAGATGAATGAAATGTTCCAAAGCAGACCATTTAATTGTTAGTTATTACAAAAATAATTTCTTGCAGGATTTTAAATATCAATATTTTTAAAGATGCTTGGGGATTTTGCAATGTGTAGGTTTCTTCTATACTGTCTTCAAGTCTGATGATTCATGTGAGTGTTGAGTGGTGTTCTATCATTCACAGAGAATCCTCTAAAGTCCTTTAGCTTACACATGTGGTCTTTTAGACCCTGATTTACATTTTACACTCTCTCCCCTTCAGGTGCCTGCCCTGCTCCAACCACTCAACCCCCAAGAAGGTACACCCTTTGAACCTTTGTACACATTTATCTCCTTGCTCTAGCTAGGGGAAATTCTGGTGACATCTGTCAACTCTTCTGGAGTCTTAACACCCAATTTCTCACTAACACATCTGTATCTCCTCTTGAACATCTCATCACCACTTCAGACCCCAGAAATTTGGAAGTTTACTCATCTTCCTTCCCAGATATCCTTATCTGTAGTCCCCTGGCATTCAGAATACTGATTGGTTCCTTCCTTTCTGATTCCCTGGTGGCCAGACAATGGATAATGCAGAGAATCTATCTGTAGGCGTACTCTCCTGCCCCAATGAAAGACCAAAAGCAGAGTTAAGGAAACCCCTCACTTAAAATGAAGGACAGTTTGACCTAGAAAGCGCTGGCAACTTCCCTCACAGGACCCTAAGATAGCAGGATACCAAGAATTCACACTGCCCCTCCTGTCAGTGATAGCTGCAACTGCAGTTTGCCCAGACAAGATTAATTAGCACACCCCAAGAGCCTATGGTCCTGCTGAGCCAAACAGTGAGACCATTGGGCCTCAAGGAGAATAACCCATGACTGGTCACATACTCAGTGGACAGGGAGTCACAGCCCCACCCTAAGCTTGTAGTTTTTTCCTTTAAATATACCTGAACCCAGAAAATGTTGCTTCTCTCTAGCCTGCATGATGAGGAAGCCCACTTGTGCAACCGTATCCCGTTCATTAAAGCCTCTTGTGTGTTGCATCAACTGGACTGGACTTTGAGTTCTTGGGGGTACCGACCGAAATGGGGAGACTCCTCATTCTGAGGGTCTTACACCAGTTCCTTAAACTTAACTATCTGTCCAAGTTTTTTCTTTCTATTAACACTTCTCCAGAAATTTTCTTAATCTTACCTGACACATTTTGACAAACATCTAATTGCCCACCTTTCTTTCTAAGCTTCCCTATTCTGTCCATTTTATCCTAAGTCACAAAATGTATGCATGCTGTCCCAACTGTCCATTCACCCATACATCCACCTGATGAGTAGAGCATGCATGCCAGACACTCTGAAGAATAGCACTAAAAAAATAAATTCTCATGCCCATTAAAGGGGTCAATCCCTGATTTAAACTTATTCTCTTTAAATAAGTGTGTAGTAAGTGAATGACTGATTGCATGTCTACACAGGACTTATGGTATCATCGAATAAAAGATTTATAAAACTATCAGATATTAAAATAAAATGATTCTATGAAACACTTGAAGTCAGGCTGTAATCAGTTGCCTAATAAAATAATATTAACATTCTTGGTAATATAATCAGAAAAACCTTCAGTGGAGTAAGAAGAATGTAAACTAACATTCATAGAACAAATAATGTTCACCAAGCTCTGTAACAGGCACATATTATAATTACATTGTCTAATCCGCATAACAATCCTATAGTCAAGCCTATTTTATGGCTGTTTCTCAGTAGATATTCATGGAGTTTATATAATTGCCCAAGACTAGGAAGAAAAGGTTTACAATGCACTTTGCAAATAGTACATAATTCCTACCACTGAACCAATCTGTGGTTCAACCAAAAATAAATAAACAAGATGATATGAAGATTTTTTTTAAAAAAAAATTTAGATAGAAGTTGGTTTGTTTAGTAGGCTTCAATAATGAAGCCAAAATTTATCTTCAATTTTTAGATACAATATCTAGAAAGAGACGACACACACTTATAATTTCACTTTGTCCTCTGTGTGTACCTGTGTATATATATAATATGTCAATTTATAATTAATAAATAAAAAGTGCATAACAAAAGTCAGAGTAGAACAAGTGAAATAGTCATGACATACAGCACATACAAAAAATTAGTGAACTCGAGATTAGTTTTATGTAACTATAAAATAAACTGAAAACTTTATAGATAGACAAAGAAGAAAGAAGGAGCAGGTAAACATAATGAGAAACAAAAGAGAAGATGGTAAAGCTGATAACATAAATATAAAGGATTCTAAAGGATTATTATAAAGAATTGCACACAAACAGCCTACAGGAAATGGGTAAGTTCCCTGAAACACAGACTTACCAAGACTGAACCTAATCAGAAGTGTTGGGATATAGCTCAGTTATAGAACACTTGTTCATTGAGTACAAGGCCCTTGATCTCCAGCACTGCAAAACAAAAAGTCAGAATATTAACAGACAAAAGGCAAGCTAAAGTTGAATCAAGAGATTTTCCAATGAGTAAAATCCCAGGATTTGGTGGCTGTATAGCTGAATTCTACTAAACATTTAAAGAAGAACCAATAAACTATTACTAATTCTTCCCCAATGATTCCAAAAATGGAAAAAAAAATGAAGAAAAGGAATACTTCCAACTTTATTTGCAAGGCTAGCATTACCCTACAATCCAAAGCAAGACCAACCTTCAGAAACGAGAATTTTTTGTTAGTATGACTGGTGAACATAGACCCACAAATCCTCAACAAATCACAATCACATGTTTTGTGCTGTCATTTCAATCAAAGAAGAGCAGATATAGAAGTGGCCCCAATAGATGACATCATTTGATGACAGTATAGCCATCTCAGTTTGTATACCTATACACTGATATCTGCACAATGACAAAATCACCTAATAAAGCATTTCTCAGAATGTGTCTTCAGTGTCTGTTGTATATAGCATTCAAAACACATTAAAAGGACCATTCACCATTATCACGTGGGGCTTATCCTTAGGACAGAGGAATGGTTCAAAATACACAAATCTGACCCTTTCTGCCATCTCTCTGAGGAGGCAGACAGGTCCCTGTCCTGTTTCTCTCCTCTCCCCCCACCTCTCTCTTTCCTCACTCCCTTCCCAATAAAACTTCCTTCCCATGGGGGGGGAACACAAATTAGTAGATGGCTATCACCAGATCAGTAGACTAAAAGACAAAACCTATGTGATTATCTCAATAGATGCAGAGAAAGCATTTGATCAAATTCAATATCTTCTTGTGATAAAAGCTCATAACATACTAGAAATATAGCGGGAATGCACTACAGAAGCCACCAGTGATAAGCCCACAGTTAACAGTGTACCCCATATGGGAAAGGTGAAGGCTTTTCCTTCAAGATGTAGAACAAGTTCTTACACAGTAGAACCCTAGAAGTCTAGGCAGAGAAAGCAGACATCAGAAAGAAATGAAAGGTTTCCATGCAGAAAGGAGTGAAATTGTACCCGAGGGTTAATATCATTGCCTTACATATAGATATATAGAAAAATATCACAGCTTTCACACACATACACACACACACTCCTTAAAACCAATCAACAGATTCAATGAAGTTGGAATTGTTTTTATCAGAAATCTTTTAGTGTGTAAATAATACTAAATTGGTGAAAGAAACACTACCCTTCTTGGCTCTAGTTTCTACCTGGTCAAGGGTTTTATGGGTTCTAAGGGGCTTAGGGCTTGAAGGATATCCAATACAAGTGACTCTCTAAAAAACAAAATTGGTTCTCTCTTCCTTCCTTCTTCTTCTTCTTCTTCTTCTTCTTCTTCTTCTTCTTCTTCTTCTCCTTCTCCTTCTCCTTCTCCTTCTCCTTCTCCTTCTCCTTCTCCTTCTCCTTCTCCTTCTCCTTCTCCTTCTCCTTCTCCTTCTCCTTCTCCTTCTTCTTCTTCTTCTTCTTCTTCTTCTTCTTCTTCTTCTTCTTCTTCTTCTTCTTAGAGGGTTTCAATATGTAGCTCTGAAGGCATGGACATGGACATCTATGTGTAGACCAGGCTGGCCTGGAACTCAGAGATCGTCTTGCCTCTGCCTATTGAGTTCTGAGATTAAAGGTTTATGGCACCAACCCAGTTTATTTTTTAAAATAGACAGCTCTTAATTCTTTTTAGTTGGAATGAATTGTGTATATGTGTGTTGGGGCTGTGTGATCAGGATACATTGTATACATGTATGAAAATTTCAAATAACAAATATACTATTTAAAAATAAAAAAGGCCCTGGAAACATTAATTTATCCTCTGTGTTTTGCTATTGCTGTTGTTTGATTGTCTGTTCTTGTTTTGTTTTGTTTTTTGGAATGTCTAATTAGATTGGTTCAGTTTGGTAGTAACAACAGGTATGGGAGGGTAGTACGGTTTATTTAGAACACTTTGAGTTTACGACAATATTCCATTCAGCATTCAATTTCTATCTATACTTTGAGACTGCTCAATGTATTTTGCTGACCACTTGCAATAACCATAAACCATGGTTAGAATGATTTCATAGTGTGGAAACTAGAAATTTTGGAATCGAAACCCAGCTGCCTTCTATATTTATCTATTAGCCCTATCTCTACTAGCCCTTAAAAACATGACAACCTCTCCTGTGTTTCATGACAGCTTTTGAGTTTCCACACTAAAATAATGAGGAAGAGGAAAGAACATTTAATATCAATAGTATGTCTACTGTTTATGTTTATCAGACCAGTGATCTCTTCTTTCCAAAGGACTATTGAATATTAATCCAGGTCTGCAGTAGGTGCAAGGGAACAAAGCCCACAGGCAGAAACCCAAGATTGTAATGCTCTGGTGGCTTTCCCAACCCCTGTAACCCCTGTAACCCCTGCAACCCCTGAAACCCCTGCCTGTCTTTCCTTTCTTTCTCTCTTTCTTTCTTCCTTTCTTTCTTTCTTTCTTTTTTTCTTTCTTTCTTTCTTTCTTCCTTCCTTCCTTCCTTCCTTTCTTCCTTTCTTTTTCAAGACAGGGTTTCTCTATGACTTTGGAGGCTGCTCTGAGACTAGCTCTTGTAAACCAAGCTGGTCTTGAACTCACAGAGATCCCCTTGCCTCTGCCTCCTGAGTGCTGGGATTAAAGGTGTGCCCCACCAATACCCAGCCCTGCCTATCCTTTCTAAGACAACTTTCTCTCCCCAACCTTTCTATCAGATACTGACAGAACATCTATTTTTCCCTTTTAAAGTTTTATGTAACTCAAAGAACACATATGCAAACCAAGTGCTCCAAAAATATATATAGCTGGATGACCAAACACAGCAAAGGAGATAATTATGCCTGCTGCCAACTGTAAAGGAAGCATTTAAACACTACCTTTAGCCACAAGCTTCCTGGTACTTGAGCAAAAAGAGAATGAAAACTATAGTTTCATGGTCCTCACTGTTGAATAAAGAGAAACTAACCCATGCATGAGAGAGAATATGTTTTCCTGACATTGCATTCAAAAATGATTTTTCTTTTAAAAAAGCTTTTATTACATGGCTCTAAGAAGAATTTGTCACTCCCGTGTTGAGTAAAACAACAGATGATGTCTTCAGACTGGCTTTATGGAAGCTAAAGCAGCAGCTCCACACAGAGGATCTTGCAAGGGGAAAAGGACTGAATTTCCATTTGGTAAAGGCAACTGAAAATGAGCAACAGTCTGCAGGCAGAAAGAAACAAAGGACTCTGTCTGCACCAAGTCCAGACCTTTGAAAGCCCATTCCTACTCTGCCCAGACCTCCCCACAAGTCCCTAAGCTCAATGAACCTCATTCTCTGCTGACTTCTACTTTCATGACATGATCTTTCAGTTTTAGATGTCTAAATGTTTACCCCTAGTTCCTTTTCTTTATCCTATTTTCCAGACTGTAAGTTTCAACTGAATGGATCTGCTCTCCAAAGACCATCCCACTTGCTGAGCCCTTGGATCTCCCTCCTTGAGGTCTTGCTCCAGTCAGGGGCACCGACAGCTCAGGAGACATATGGACGGCAAATCCCTATGAGGCTTTCTCAAAAAGCAATCATTTCAACTGCTCTTGGAGAAGACTGCAACAATCAATTCCAGACAGAGCTTCCTGGCAGCACCAGGAGTGCAGTTATTCCGTGTGGCTGACCGAAGCAAATTCCAACAGCTTTTGATATGAGACATTCCAGTGGCACAATCGACATTCTGTTAGGGTAATTGTGGGATCCAGCTCATAGTTTCCCAGATGATGGGGTGAGGTAGACTGCAAAATGTGCTTGAAAACACAATCAGAATTTTCCCAAAAGAGGTTGAGGATCTCCTCACAGGTCATGTAAGTCCGAATGACTTCAGAACAAAGAAGAATATTCCCCTCAGTTGCCTTTTTTCTTAGTTGATCAACATTTAGGGAATTATGAAGAAAATTTTGAAATATACTTTCAATTCTATGCATCCCTCTGAAACCACCTCCTTTTCCCATCCATTGTTTCTATATTTTCTTAGGTATAAATATGATTTTAAGCAATTGTTTTACATTCTTTCTTCACTTTTTTTAAACTGAGGCTTGATTTCACATAACCCAGACTGGCCTCAATCTCTCTATAGCTGTAATGATCTTGATCCCCTTGCCTCTACATCCTGAGTGCTTAGAATTACAGGCATGTCTCACCATGGCTGCTCTAAGTGTTACTGGGGATAGAACCCAGGGCCCACTGCATGATAAACAAACACTCCACTAACTGAACTTCAGCATGGATATTTGAACTCATCTTTATGAACACTTTCCATACTACATGATATTCATTATTATTGTGATGGAGCTATGCTTACATCGTACTGCTACATTTGATTTCATTAATAATTGTGTTTCATTGATTTTTAAGTTGTTTGAAATATTTGGAAGTTTTTCCCATTTAACAAGTTTAAAGAATCAAATGTCTCTCAAGTAAGCAAATCCCTCAAATAATTTGTCAAACTAATCTTTGTTACAGTGGTTCTTATTTACAAATTCATTTACTACATATAAAATTCATCTTCTCCACTGCTGATGGGGGAATGTCCTTCTGTATGCTGTGAATATATGTCTCTTTTATTGGTTTAATAAAACACTGATTAGCCAGTATCAAGACAAGAAGTATACAGACCTAACAGACTAGAAGAATGCTGGGAAATGGAAGGTGACAGTGAGTCGCCAAAGAGACGACATATAGCCACCAGGAAGGTAGGATGCCTGGGCATTCTCCAATAAGCTAAGACCTTGTAGAAATACATAGATTAATAGAGATGGGTTAATAATTAAGAAACAGCAAGCCAATAAGAAGCCTGAGCCTCTCTGTGTTTATTTGGGACTAAGGGGCTGGCTGTGGGACCTGATGTAATAGAACCTCCACCTACACAAGTCCATGTCAGGGAAGTTGTATATTTCACATATTAACACAAAAGGTGTAGAAAAATATCAGTTGAAGTATTTAGTGAACTGGCCTAGAAACCTATAACAATTGGTATAGTTGAAGATGGGGCCAGCAGTGAGCTTCTGGTCTACACACCATGTCCCCTTTCTGCTTGCCCACCAAGACCTGATTTTTGTTTTTATTGCTATCTCTCTTCCATGTGACTCAGAAATAAAGGCTGACAAGATATAACCAATCTCAAAGCCCATTTCTGAACTGATGACTTGTAAGAAGAGGCCACCAGATCTTCTATTGAACAGTTTCCATTCTAAAACACAGGCATAAAACAGCAATGTGAGACATGGCCTTCATGTCAGGTAATATCTCAACATTCTTCTCTGATTAATATTCTCATCCATGGGTACATTCTAAAAATAAAGCAGATAGACAGGTAGGGATCACACACACACACACACACACACACACACACACACACACACACCAAAATATATATATATAAATATATATAATATAATATATATAATATATATAATATAATATATATAATCCCAGCACTCAAGAATGGAGAGGCAGGTAGAATTTTATGAGTTCAAGGCCAGCCTGGTCTATAGAGTGAGTTCCAGGACAGCCAGGGCTACACAAAGAAACCCTCTCCCAAAACAAAACAAACCAACAAAAAACAAACAAACAAAAAAATGGAGATAGAAGTAAAGTTTAAATAAGTAGTAAGTTTTGGAGTTACTTTGGTATTACAGTTTTTAAACTATTTTATGCATATTGCAGCTTACACACATTTTATTTATATTTCATTTTCATGGAAAAATAAAAACATAAAGCAAAAGAAGACAGTGTATGTTATATTAAAATTTAAAAATTAGTATGAAATTATCTTGCAAATCCTGTATGAATTTGTGTAAATGACTGGAATATTCATTCTGTCTCTTACCCCTGAAACAACAGCAGTCATGATAAGCCATATCAGTGAGCATACTGGGCTACACAGCCTGGATTCTAAATGCGTTCCATTCTAAATACATTCCTTACTGAAGAAGGGATGATAACTTTTTTAGAGATGGCTCATTTTATGCTGAGGACAGAAAAGTACAAGCTTAACTTTACACACCTCATACAGCCAGAAGGCAAGCACTAAAAAGATATTTAAAGAATGTAGGAGCCAGATTGAAGGTGTTACCATTGCCAATATGTGGGACAATTTAAGAACCAAAAGAGTAATCAATGTGGCTGATTTCAATGCTGATTTCACAACAAACGTAAGAAATAGCAAAATTTAAGTAAAAGAAAGGTCTGTGTCTTTACAGAAAAATACAAAGTGGTAAATACAAATGAGTGAAGGTATTAGAACAACATGCCTCATTCCAACCCCATATAATAACAGATTCAAGTGAGTACTGTCAACAGATGCTAGACCTACTAACTTAGAATCACCATGATGGCAAAGCATCATTCCCTTCATCAGATTAACTCCTGAGCTCTAGAGGAACTATTGATGTGGATGTGACTGCCACTACCCTAACTGGGTGTCTAAGCTCATCATCTACCCTTAGTAGAAGACCCAGCCAAATACATTGATGCATATGCTTCCAGATGTGGTATGCCAGTTAAACTGGCATGAATCTACTCAAGTCAGAGGGCTAAATGTCTAGATAAAGGGTGGATAAAGAAAAAAGAAACAATCAATTAAATTCAGAATCCTGCCTGTTATTCAAGGCCTGAACACTTCAAAATGTGGTGCCATAAAAATAAGAATACAATGGGGATACTCTCAGTTTAAAAAGACTTAAAGATGAATAAATGCATAACTCTTAGAGCCTAGAGTTGAAAAATAGACATAAGAGATATCTGAGAGCCCTTGGAGAAATTAAACATGCTCTAGATTTTGGGCTACTCTGAAGTTACTGTGGTGATAATCTTGTTTGTAGAAATAAAACCTGACTGAAGGTCAGAGAATGGAGCTTACCACTAGCTACCATAGAAGTCTGAGGTCTAAACAGACAGTAAGTGAGGTAGCTGGGCAAAAACAGGATATAAGCATGGAGAAACAGTAACCCTCTCTCTTGTCAACAGAGATGCTAAGGAGGTAAGGTGTGGCCATGGCTTGCTCCTTCTGTCTGATCTCTCAGCATGTTCCTCTATACCTGACTCTGGGTTTTATTACTTAGAACAATTAAAAAGTTTATTTACAAATTATTGTAAATCTCCTTCAGTCTGATAATGATATTGTTCTTATATAAAATATTGCTCTTGTTCCTTGGAGATCTATGCTGAAGTCACTAGACTGAAATGTTGTTTGTCAGCAAATTTAGGTGGTCTGTCAATGAATTAATTTTCTTCTGTTTTCCAAGATGCTTGAAAATTTTCAAGATAATGTTTGTGGAAAAAAAAAGAGAGATGGATATAAAGAACACACTGCCCCCTCCACTGAGATTATCATTTGAATGCCATCGTTAGGATATACTCTGTATACTGAGAAAGACAGCAGGAAGATGTAAAAAAAAAAATGAAACACATACACAAACACACACAACTGGATCTTTCAGGATTTCTTAGCCAAGTTGAGATTCATCCTAATATGTGGATATCTTACTATAGAAAGCTATAAATCATCCTTATTTTGTAAGCCAGTGAAAGTTTTATAATTAGAAGATAGGAGTGTTATAACTAATAAGACAACTAAAACAAAAATAGCCTCATCATGTTGAGGCTACTCAATTAGGGTATAAAAATGATCTGTTTTCAGCATTTTATACTACATGAAATAACCACTAATATCCTCCTCTATCTTTTAAATTTGGGGGAAAGTATAGCTAGATAAATTTCAATAGACATCATGCAGGTATTTTGTAAGTCAACTATAACTCAAATCTGAATACCAGGCACACCTTTCCATTGAAACTGGATATTTTATTTTTTACAGGTTTAATATATTTTTTCTTTTACTGGATATAGTTTTTTCACACAATATATTCTGACTACAGTTGCCCCTCTCTCTACTCCTCCCAGTCCCTCCTACTTCTCCTCCTATCCATGTCCACTTCTTTCTATCTCTCATTAGAAAACACACCAGGTATATAGAAGATAATAATATATAATATACTAATAAGATATATGACATAAAAGGAAAACAAACAGATTGGAATAGGACAAAGGACAAAACAAACAGAAAGAGAAGAGCCAAAGCAAAGTCGAAAAAAAAAAAAAACCCAGATTCAGAGGCACACTTTGGAATACCATTAAAACACAAAAGAAAATATTTAATTGAGTAATTGAGTCTGGCTTACTGTTCACAGGTTAGTCTATTATCATCATGGAAGGACACATGGAGACATAAAGGCAGATATGGTGCAGGGGAAGGAGATGAGAGTTCTACGTGTTAATGGACAAGAAGCAGGAAAAGAGAGAAACACTGGGCCTGGCTTGTGCTCCTGAAACCCCCAAACCTACCACCAGTGTCATAATTCCTCCAATAAGTCCACACCTACTCCTTCAAGGCCACACCTCCTATTAGTGCCTCTCCCTATGAGTCTATGGGGGCAAGTTACATTCAAACCACCACATTCCACTCCCTGGGCTCCATAGGCTTGTAGCCACATCATACTGCAAAATTGTTCCCATAGTCTATAACAGTCTCACATCGTTTCAAGTCTAAAGTCTCTGCAGAGACTCTGGCAACCTCTTAAATGAAACCCCCAGAATCAAAATGAAAAAGCAGGTCACATACTTCCGACATATAGTGGCACAGGATGCACATTACTGTTCCAAAGTGGTAGAAAGAAAGCATAGTGAGGAAATATTGAACCAAGGTAAGACCAAAAAAGCAACTGGACAAACTCCAAACTCAGCATCTCCATGTCTGAGGTCAAAGAGTTCTTCAGGTCTCCAACTCTTTCAGCTTGCTGACTGAAACATATTTCTTGTTCCTGGGCTGGTGCTACTCTCAACTCCCCTTTTTTTAGACATTGCAGTGTGCCTGGTTTTATGCTGATATCTTTGATCAATTTGGAGTTGAGTTTTGTGCAGGGTGGTTAGAATGGATTTATTTGGATTCTTCCACATGCAACCATTTAATTTGTCCAGAACCATTTATTGAAGTTTTTTTTTTTCCCAGTATGCATTTTTGGCTTCCTTATCTGCCTTATCCAAAATCAGGTGTCCATAAGTATGTAGATTTATGTCTGTGTTTTCAGTTTGATTACATGACCCACTTGTTTGTTTTCATGACAATGCCATCCTGTTATTACTATAGCTCTGTCATACAACTAGAAAACAGGGATGGTAATACCTCCCATAGTTCTTTCATTGTTCAGGATTGTTTTGGATACCCTGGGCTTTGTGTTTGTTTGTTTGTTTGTTTGTTTGTTTGTTTCCATATGAAGCTGAGAATTGTCATTCAAGGTCTATGAAGAATTGTGTTGGAATTTTGATGGGGACTGCATTGAATCTAGAGATTGATTTTGGTAGGATGGCCATTTTTACTATATTATCCTACCTATTCACGATCATGGGAGATCTTTCTACCTTCTTATAGTTTCAGTTTTTTCTTCACTATCTTAAAGTTTTTATCATACAAGCTTGGTTTGAGTTACCCCAAGATATTACATATATTTTTGAGGGCTTTGTGAAGGGTTTTGCCATCCTGATTTATTTCTCAGTCAGTCCATGTGTAATTTGTATTTTTAAGGCTACTGGTTTTTGTGGGTAAATTTTGTGTCCTGCTACTTTGCTAAAAATTTTTATCAGCTGAAGGAAGATATTTCCTGGGGAACCATTTAGGGTCGCTTATGTATACTATGCTTCTGCAAATAAAGATACATTGACTTCTTTCCTTATATTTGTATCTATTTTGGCCACTCCATTTTTCTTCTTGCTTACAATAACTAGAACTATAAGTACTATACTGAGTAGGTATGGAGGGAGTAGACAGCCTTATCTTGTTCCTGATTTTAATGGAATTACTTTGCTTTTCTCTCTGTTTAAGTTGATGGCTATGGACTTGGTGAAAACTGCATTTATAATGTTGATGTATGTTCCTTGTATGTCTAATGTTCAGGATTTTTATCATGAAGGATGTTAGATTTCCTCAAAAACCTTTTTTGCATCTAATAAAGATGATCACATGGGTTATGTCTTTTAGTTTGTTTATGTGGTTAATTACATTTATCAGTTTACACATGCTATAACATCCCGGCATCTCTGGGGTGAAATCTACTTGATCACAGTGCATGATCATTTTTGTGTATTCTTAGATTTGGTTTGTAAATGTTTTGTTGAAATTTGCACCTACGATTATAAGGGAATCAGTCTGTAATTTTGAGGGGGGGGTCTTTTTGGGAGCTTGGCTTTCAGGGTAACTGTGTTCTCATAAAATGAATTAAGCTATGCTCCTTCCATTTCTATTCTATCAAATAGTTTGAGAAGTATTGTCATTAATTTTTTATTTTGAAATTCTGATAGAATTCTATGCTGAAACCATCTAGCCCTGGGTTGTTTTTGATTGCAAGACTTTTAATTAGTGCTTCTATTTCATTGGAAATTATAGTTTAAAGTATTTATCTGATCTTGATTTAATTTTGGTAATTGGTATATATTGAAAAAATAATCCATTTATTTTAGATTTTGAAATTTTATGGAGTATAGGTTTTAAATTTTAAGTATATCCTTGAGATTTTCTAAATTTCTCAGTATCTGTTATTATGTCCCACATTTTATCTCTACTTTTGCTAGTTTGACTATTTTCTCCTTGTTCTTAGTTAATTTGGCTAAGTGTTTGTCGATCTTTTGATTATTTAAAAAAAAAACCAACTCTTTGTTTCAATGATTTTTTTTGCATTGTATTTTTTTTTTGTTTCTTTTTTATCCCTGAAATTTATTATTTCTTGCCATCTTCTCCTTTTGAGTGTAATTTCTCCTTTTTGTTCTAGTTAAGTGTGCTGTTAAGTTACTGCTATGAAACATCCCTTTTTAATGTTAGAATTTGGAGTTATGAACTTGTTTCTTAAACCTGCTTTCATTGTTTCCCATAAGTTTGAGGATCTTATGTGTTCATTTTCATTCAATTATAGTACGTCTTTCTAAATTCTGTCTGTGCCTATTTTTATTCTGTAGTGAGTTGTTCACTTTCCATGGGTTTGTAAGTTCTCTGTTGTTTTCGTTGTTGATCTTCAGCTTTAAGCTGTGGTGGTCAGAAAGGATACAGCAAGGTGAAATTTAAGTTTTCTCATATCTCTTGAGACTTTCTTTGTGTCTGAAAATGTGGTCAGTCTTAGAGAAAGTTCTATGAGCTGGTGATAAGAAGATATTTTCTTTTGTGTGTGGGCGAAACGTTCTGTAGGTATCTGTTAGGTCCATTTGACTTATACCCTCAGTTAGCTCCAGCATTTCACAGTGTAATTTTCATCTGAATGATCTGTTGATTGGCCTGAGTGGCCTATTTAAGTCATCCACCATCAGTGTGTGAGGATCAATATGTGATTTTAACTTATGTAGTGTTTCTTTTATTAACTTGGTTACTCTTGTGTTTGGTGCATATTTGTTAAGAATTGTAATATTTTTTCATGGATTTTTCCTTTGATGATTATCCTATGTACTTCCCTATCTCTTTTATTGGTTTTGGTTTGGAATCTATTTTCTTAGATAGTAAAATGGCTACACATCCTTGGTTCTTAGGTCCATTTGATGCAATATCCTTTTTCATCCTTTTACCTTGAGGTGGCATATTAAGGTGTATTATTTAGATACAGCAGAAAGGTGTATCCTGTTTTCACATCCATTCCATTCTGTTAGTCTGTCTTTTAGTGGAGAGTTGAGACCACTGGTTTTGAGAGTAGAGGCCATAACAAGTAGTTTGCTTTAGAGCTGGGGATGAGACTGGGGAACTAGATTTGGAGGAAAAGAATAATAGTGAATCTGAAAATGGCCTACATGCTTTGCTGGCCTTTTTGTTCCTCTCACATTTGACCAGTGAGCTCCCTGGGAAGGACAGCTTAAGTTTGGGAGCTGCAATAAAGGAATATGCATAGGGAAGGAAGGTGAGAGGGGAAGATCTGAGTGACCTTCTGGAGACAGTGGCAGAGACGAAGGAAAGGCTACAGCAGGTGTTTTACTACAGTCTGGAAGGGAGACTAAGGGACTAGATTTAGAGGAAAGGAGAAAGAGTGAAGGTTTCCAGATAGCCTACCTGCTTTCCTGGCCAACAGGGCTGGCTAGTTCCCAGGAAATTAAACTGCATACATAATTCAAATGCTATTTGGCACTGCTGGTGGTCTCAAACATACTTCTTGAGTTTAGATGAACACTGCCTCGATGATAATCTCAATTCCTTCTATATAACATATTTCTTTACTAAGTTGCTAAGGCAAAATATAGAGATAACCCTTCATTCCTTTATTTGCCCCCAAACTACATCTACTCTATATGCAAATCGATTCTTTTCAACTGCCAAATATACACAAAATCTGTTTCTTTTTTTTTTTCTGTATCGAGTGCTTCAATCCTGATCAAATCCTGAGACTCTTACATATGCATATTCATATAATACACACATACATATATGCATACACACACATACATATATACACACAACAGCAGTCATCTCCTAACTGTCCACCATATGTTCAGTATTCAACCCCTAAATCCTTTCTGTAGACAGCCATTAAAGAAATCTTTTTTTTTTGCCATGGAATTACCCACTATTTCATTGCTATTACTTAATCCCTTAAATTCTATTAGCCTATCAGATCCGCAAAAAAAAAAAAAAAAAAAAATCTGTCTGCAACCCCATCCAGAACCAATTTCCCAAGATCATGACAGGCTAGAGTGTGAGCTTCTCTGTGGTCTTCAGACAGCAAGCCCATTCTCATTCCTGGACCCTGGCACTTAGTCGAGCCTGTTGAAACTCTGTTCTTAAACCTTTGCAAAGTTGGATCCTTTCTTAAGGTATTATGTCTTCACTTGAGTATCTTCCTTCTCTGATCACCCTGCATACCTAGTACAGAGTGCCCACAGCACACTCAATTGCTTTTATTAAAAGCTTAATAAGACTGTTAAGATGGCTCACTTGCTGTCATGTCTGCTGACTTGAGTTTGATCCTGGAACCCACATAGTGGTAGGAAAGAATAAACTCTTGTCAGTTGTCCTTTGACCTCTACAGGTATTGTGACACATGTACACACACACACACACACACACACACACACACACACACATACACACACACACAAATAAATAAATATAATTTTAAAAATTCAATATTTTAAATTATCATGTTTATTTATTTGCTTGTTTTCCCCCTTTCTTTCTTTTCCCCAAATAGGATATAAGGTATATGGAAATTGGAATATAAGCTTTCTTATTTACAACTTTATGTTTTGTTCTGAAAATAATGTCAGGCACACAATAAGGTATTCAATAAATAGTTCTTAAATGGATAAGTAAATAAAATATTCAGTGGCTCTTAATTACTTTGATATTGCTCCATAAAATAATATTTATACATTATGTTGATCTAAGTTGTTTTTATTTGGAAACAGTCATATACTTTACTTTGTCAGAGCCCTTCATGTAGTGTGGCGGTTATAAAAAGTACCATAACTACCTATGTTAGTGTATAGTGAGTTCTAATTGGCCTTAATAATAAAAACCTGGAGTCAGACATAGAAGTAAATGCTGAAAGATCAGAGAGACAAAGGGGCAAGCCCAAGGCACACCTTGCTTTGTCAACTTCTTAGTAAAAAATAAAAAAAGCATGCTCCTGTCTCCTCCTGCCTTATATTCCTCTCTGTGTCCAGCCATATTACTTCCTGTCTGTCTGTCTGTTAACAAGTGGCCAGCTTGACTCTCTGATCTTCAGGCAGGCTTTATTTGTTAGAGTAAAAACAAGATATAAACGTATGTCCCCTTTCTGTCTAAAATTTTAAAACGTTATAACTAAAATAAGAAAAACTATATACAATAAGTACAATAACAACATATAACATGTAGGAAATAAATATATCAACAATGTCTAATCCAGTAGCAATTGAAAAATTGGGAGAAAATACTTCATATCTATCCTATCTTGGTGAGTACAAAATGTTGTACCTAATTCACTTTCAATCCTAACTTAAACTACCAACCCAAAATTATCTTTTAATGTCTCTTAACCTTATACAATTTACACCTCTTTAATGAATTTCTTTTCTGAGTCTGGTAACAAGGAAAACTATAACTATCTAATCTTCAACTCCATCAGAGACTTGAGAATGAAAGAATATTACCTGAGTAAGCAGGAAGTGCATGCAAGCAGCTTCCAAAAAAAAAAAAAAAAAAAATGTGAGAAATGACAGAAACTGCTGACTTCCTGGACAATAACCCAGGTTTTCTCTGCAATGTTGGGGCATCCATCTTTGGCCTACAGGCCTAGTATATCTGATAGGCTTTTCTGTGAATCAGGATATTCTGAAATGCTCTCCTACCTTGCCTTGGCAAAGTTTGGCAGTCACATTCTTTTGTGTCCTTCTTGTCCAATTTGGACAGCATACTGTCAGTAGTCGAGGCAAGAGCTCTTTCTTACCCAGTAGCTTACTTTGCTACAAAAAGTAAACTTCAAGTAGAGTTTCTTCAATGCCCATCATCATCTCTGTAGTAGATCCGTGCTGCCAGAAACAGTAATGTCTCATTGCCATAAAAAAGAACCTATGTTATTAAGACCTCTCAAATGCCATATTCCGTAGACCTCTGAAGTGTTTGAAGATGATCTGTCTATCTAATATATATCTCTGTTTGACCTTGAAAACATACCTAATATGACTACAAGTTTAAAAGTAATAGATAACTAGTTACTAGCCTACATTTTCTTATTACCCTAAATAGATGGTAATAATTACTTTCAAGGACTATAAATTTACATTACATTGTTAAATGAGCTGTGTAGGTACAACACCTTAAACAAGATTAGAAAAGTATATACAGTTTGTTCTAATAAAAATAACCTCAGATTTGCATTAATATACAAAAATCCAAGGCAATGTAAAATATTTAAAAGCAGTACTTGCTTTTTTTGGTTTAAAAGTAGATTCAATAATCTACCTTTTTATTCTATTTCTATATCCCTCCCCCTTTTTTTTCAGAGTAGATTCAATAACCTACTCTTATGTCCTATCATATTTATATCTTCCTTTTTTATTTTCAAAACAAGAACTGTTAATCTAATCTCCTTTGTTCAACTTTTTTCCTGACCACTAACAATAACAACTTGTAACCAACCCCCCTAAATAATGACAACTATCGATAACCTGTTGAACAACCAAAAACCACCCATCCCACCTCTTAGGAATATGGGCATCATGTTCTTAAAATTACTTCTTGCTGTCTTGGGACAACAGCATCTTTAGAGAATCCTGAAAAGAAAATTTTAGGTTAATTGTCAAATCCTGTGGAAGGTAGGTATATCATTTGTTGTCCAGTCTCTGCATAATGAGGAGGTGTGGGGCTTGTCTCAATTCCTGGCTAGAGTAGTCTGTGAGGCTGGATCTTCTCAGCTATTCATGAAATATCTCCAGTCTCAAGGGATAATTCTTTTTTTTTTAAAAATATATCATTCATTTATTTTAAAACAATCTTTTCTTATTTTACATACCAATTCTCATTCTCATTCCCTCCCCTCCTCCTGCTTTCCCTACCTTCCTTCTACCCTGCCCCCTCTCCACTCCTCAGAGAGGATAAGGCTTCCCATTTGGAGTCAACAAAATCTGGCACATCATTTTCAGGCATGATCAAGGTCCTCCCCCTATATCTAGGCTGAGCAAGGTATCCCTCCAAAGAGAATGGATGCCAAAAAGCCAGTACAAGCACGGGGGTAAATCCTGGTTCCACTGCCAGTGACCCCACAGAATTCCTAAGCCAAACAAACAACTGTCACCCACATTCAGAGGGCCTAGTTTCATCTTATGCAGGTTCCCCTGCTGTCAGTTCAGAATCAGTTAGCTTCTACTAGGTCAGGCCATCTGTTTATGTGGGTATCCCCAAAATGGTGTTGACTCCTTTGCTCTTTTATCACTCCTGCTTCTCTTCAGCTGGACTATGGGAGCCCGGCCCAGTATTTAGCTGTGCTTCTATCGGTTGCTAGATGAAGATTCTATGATGATATATGATTACAGGAGAAGGCCAGTTCAGGCACTTGAGGGATAATTCTAATACAAGTTGACCAGGAGTTTAACATCTGCTTCACAAAAAGTGAATTCTTGCCACATGAGACTATCATTTGAATTTCCTTAAATCTAACATTTCCACAGGAATTCATTTAACTCTTGCACAGCCCTGGGGATATCTATCATTTGGCAGTTGTTCCTGTAAGGTGACTGGGTAAACTAAAGTTGGTTGCTTGAAAATCTTAGGCTGCTCCTCTCTAACCTTACAATGCCACACTAAAATTGGTTCTCCATTAAATTCCTCTGTCTGGGTCTGGATATCTCTATGTTCTATTTTATTAAGTATATTTATAAAATTTGTGTCTCAGCACCCATATTAACCAACGTTTTAAATGATAAAACAAGAACGATAAAACTGGTAATGTTTAAAATTGACTTGATATAAGTCCCATCTAATATTAGTTATCATCTCACTTAATTGTTCCATTTTCAAACCAACCATCACACTGTCATACAGAGACCTAACTCCCTCCATTCTAATAGTGTTTCCCATTTTTTAATGTGGGTAAGAACTCTTTTAACTAATTCCTCCCTTTAAGAATGCTCAATTGCCTCACCAAATCTGCAGACAATGATAGTAAACGGCGAGGCACAGCATTTCTGAGTGGAGAACACAGGCAGTGAACAGTCTGGCTGAGCACAGCTGCAGCTGCTGGCATGTAAGCTGAGAGTAGCATCCGGGGGGAGAGGGGGATAAAGGGGAAGCCAGCAATCCATGAGGGAGAGAGAGCCAGCTTTCAGAAAAGCACACACCTGACTGTGCAGAAGACGCATGTGTGGCCTGAGCATGTGGTAGGATCTGCCTGAAGAACCAGCCAACCTAGGGCAGGTAAGTCTGGCTGCAGTGGCATTTGGAGCCCAGGGACCTCTGGAATTTGCTGCAGAGAGGCTATAACAAAAAAGTTCCAAACTCACTTAGAGGCCTGGGGAAAAACCTAACCAGCAAGGGAGGGGGGGGTCTGGTGGGAATCCAGAGTGTAGCTCTGGCCTGGGCCAGTAGCTGCAAGTGACAAACAAGTGGCTTTTTCATGAATTCATGCCTTAAAGTTGGGCACCAAATATAGCATGAGTTCTCATTAGTCTTAATAATAAAATCCTGGAGTCAGATATAGGAGTAAATGCTGAATGATCAGAGAGACAAAGGAGGAAGCCATAGGCACACCATACCTTGCCAACTTCTCAGCTGAAAAGAGAGTAAGCTCATGTCTCCTCCTGCCTTATATTCCTCTCTTGGCCTCACCACATCACTTCCTGTCTGCCTCTACAGACCTCCAGACCTCTATGGTTAACTAGTGGCTAGCTCTGCCCTCTGATCATGAGGAAAGCTTTATTAGTTAGAGTACAAACAAGATACCACCACAGCTTTTTTTTCCCCACAATATCAGCCTTTTTGTCACCACAACAAAATAACAGATCTGTTAACATATAAAGGGAAAATATTTGCTTTGGCTCATAGTTTTGGAGATCCTGCAGGGAGGCAGTACATTCTAGCCAAAGAACTGTGAATCAGGAAGCAAAAATAAAACAGAAGGGGATGGAGTCCCCTTAATACCCTTCAAGACACTCCCTCAGTAACTCAAGGACCTCCCACCAGGCCTCACCTCTCAAAGTCTCCACCACTTGCCTATAGCACCACCTTGGGGGAAGCCTGTCATGAACAAACTTTAAGGAACACAATCAAAGCAGCCAATATAGAACTCAGATATTTACTGGAATTCCTGTTGAGGTATCTATGCAAAGAACACTCTAATATTGCTGAATTTTATTATCTTTCTAGTTAATAAACACAAAAATTTGTTCCACATGAGCTCATATGAACACATACCCACTAATCTATTTTTGAAATTGACTTGAAGCTAAAATCTGGGCCTTACTTATGGTTGCTAATTTTTTTCTTTGGTCTGATTGTCAGTCAGTATTTCTGCATCACAAGCCACTTTAAGTCTAACTGCTGTGGGGTTAGGATCTCTCCCACATTGTATGTTGTGCTGTTTATATAAAGAGTCAGACTTTGTCTTTATCCACATCAGTGATAAATAGACTTAACACAAAGGGAAAATGTTTCATTTTGCTGCAGATTTGATTACCAGGTGTCTCATCAATGTATCATCAGTCTTTGGCTAAATAGATTTACAAGTTTATCTGAAGCCAATTTGGTATCTGCTAACATTTGCCCATGTGCTTTGGTGGAATTGAGAAATGCATAAATCCAAACACACATTTTATTCTCTCTCATCTCTAGCCTGCACTTGAAGTGCTACTCTCAAAGATCTCTTTGTCATGTAGGGAGCAAGATTACACCAACCAGAATCAAAATTCAGATGAATTAATTCAGTGATAGCAGAGAGCACAGGTTTTTTACAAGTGTGGCAGGGATGCTAGTGCATGCTTGCTGTAGGCATAGACCCTGGTTAATCTGAGTATGAATGGGAGGACAAAGTAGTCAAATGGGGAAGTAGAGGAAGGGCACTACAGCAAGAGAAAAATCACATTTGAGACATTCTTTTAAATAAAAGCATAAGATATCTTCTCAGTAGCTTTGAGATACCAGAATACATCAATATGTTCAGGACTGAGATACATGGAAGGGGAAGACCATGGTTCTTGTACATCTTGAAGCCATAGGAAAGAGGCTTCTGTGTTACTAGCAGGTACAGAGTACCGTTCTCAACTGTTTATTTAGTTGTAGTTTGGGAAACAGTTTAAATGAAGAGTGGGAAATTAAAAATAAAAGGGAGAGTGGAACTATTCTATTCATCCACTTGATAATTGAGAAAGTATGAAAGAAGCCAGTGCATAGGGATAGAGACTGGAAATGTAAAATAAAATGTACTGTTCTAGTTTGCTATGTATTGATGTGATGAAAAAAGAAAAAAAAAAAAACTGACAAAAAACACCCTGGGAAGAAAGGGGTCTATTTGGCTTGTACATCCTCATTACAGTCCATCACTGAGAGAAGTCAGAGAAGGAACTCAAGGCGGGAACTGAGGCAGAGCCAAGGTGGAATACTGTTTACTAGTTTGTTCTCAGCCTCACTTTCAGCTACCTTTCTCATACCTCCCAAGGTTTATGCCTTTGAGGCCTTAGCTCTCCTTGGCTCAGTGAGGCTGGTATGTATGTAGATCACTGAATTGAGAACTCACAGCAGGCCTAATAAACATCTTCAGACATGGCTGTAAGGCTTGTCATGCTGATGGCAAGATTTAGTGTCCTTGGCAATAAGAAGCTCCAGAAAAAAATGAAGAAGATGCCTTGCAATAGACACTTCACCTATCCTTGGCATAGCCATGATCACACCAAGCTTAGCTCTAGGTGTGAGAAAAGCCATGCTCTCTCAACCTATGGCATTGGCAGAAAAAAATGGTCTCCTTGGTTCTGTTCTTTCTTATTCCTAAAGAGATTTGTGCCTATCATGGGCCTTTCCTCAAACTCCCTCAACGTCAAAACAAATACATCACTTGTTCGCAAGTTCCATCACTTGCCCTGTTCATGGTAAGTTCCTCTCCCTACCTCAAAAGCTTCATAAATTGATCATCTCCCATATCTAGACAATAAAAAACTGAGCTCTCAAAACTTCACTGAAACTGTTTTTCCAGCTACTAAATTAATGCACAACTCTGATCAGAAGTTAGAGGCTTTTCCATGGCATCTTGAACATCGGATCACCTTTTCTCTCTTTTATACAGTTTGGTGTGTGCAGGTCCACCCTGTCATTGTCTTTTCTTGCTCAAACTATACTGTATTATTGTGATCTTTTCTTACATGTTCTAATAGATTTTGCTCTACTTAATCCAGTTTCATTACAAATAAAAAGGCTTATGTTGATTCAACTATGAATTTAGCTTATTAATTCATCAAGAAAACTTATGCTCATTCCTTAGTGTTAAATAGCAATCTGGTGACCTTTGTTTAACTATATTTTACATCTTTCTCCATAATCACCAAGGTTTTTTTTTTCTCTTATCTGATAAACAACAAATTTTAAGAGCTTAGAGGCTCTTTCAAAAACATGTAAGTTGAAAACATGGATGTGTTTGATGTTTAGTGTATATGATATCATCATTAGCTTTCTGTCATCTTTATTTGTAGTAGTCAGGATAGGTTAGGTTTGCTGCTATAATAAATAAAGGATAAATAATTAGGCGAAGTTGGCTCAGGATCCAGGATCTCTTCAGAGTGGCATGCTGGTCATATGCTGACTTAATAGTGCAGGTGATTTACTCTTTATTGTACCCTCTAGGGCAAGAAAGCTGAGAGGGGTTCAGGAGAAAAAGAAGGGGAGGAGAGGAGAACATGTGGAACCAGGAAGATTGAGTTTGGGGACGAATGGATAAGAGCAAAAAAAAAAAAAAAAAAAAAAAAACACACAGAGAGAGATACCATAATAGAGGGAGCCATTATAGGTTTGAAGAGAAAACTGACTCTAGAGACCTACAAAGATGACCCCAACTAACAATCTGAGCAACAGTGAAAAGGCTACCTTATAAGCCCTTCCCTAATAATGAGATTGCTAACTAACCCATATGTCATCATAGAGCCCTCATCTAGTAGCTGATGAAAACAGAAGCAGACACCCACAGCGAAACACTGAACCAAACTCCTGGAATCCAGTTGCAGAGAGAGAAGAGTGGTAAGAAAAGGGGTCAAGACCAGGCTACAGAAACCCACAGAGACAGCTGACCTGAACAAGCAGGAGCTCATGGAGCCCAGACTGATAGCTTGGAAACCACCGTTGGACTGATTCAGACCCCCTGAACATGGGGCTCAGTTTGAAGACCTGGGCAGTCTAAGGCGCCTCTGACAGTGGAACCAGGATGTATCCCTGGTTGGGAGCACATTCCCCATGGAGGGATACTTCTTTAGCCTAGAGACAGGAGGGAGGGCCTGGACTCTACTCCAAATGACTTGACAGATTTTGATGATCCCTCCTGAAAGGCATCACCCTCCCTGTGGAGTGGGGAGTGTGAGATGGGAGGGGGGGGGTCAGGGGGCATGGGAGGGATGGAAAGAGAAGGAATTGGGATTAATATGATATATACATAATATATATATATATATATATATATATATATATATATATATATAGAGAGAGAGAGAGAGAGAGAGAGAGAGAGAGAGAGCTTTCCATAGTTTTCAGTGTTTGGAAGGGAAACAGAGCCTAGAGTGCTGAAAATTAAATGCTTCTACAAATGCCCCCACACATTTCTTGACCAAAGATATTAACATGGGCATATATAATCTAGCAGATGTCCTGGACAGTAAGAAGCAGAAAGAAATCAGAAATGACCTAAGACTAGTGATGTCTCTCGATTTCTTACATCATATTTTACATCCCACAAAGTTAAGCGGAAGATGAAAATCAAATTTTACATTATATTAGTTGTTTGTATTAACTTACATAAAGTGTGTTATTGATATTAGTCTAGTTTTCAGTATGCTTAATAAATAAAATACCCACTATGGATACAAATACAGATACATGTGCTTTTTTTATATGATAAGTAAGATAGCATAATTCAACATTCTTTTACTGCTCAAAGCATATTTTTATTAGGAGACTGATTTTTTCCATAGTCAACCATGTTGATAGCATTAAACTGTTATTTTTATTCTGAGAACTTGCTATTTCAAGAATTATCTAAGATAGTTATACTAGAATCTTTCAATTTTTTTTTATTTGTGATTCTGATAGAATCTTATGTTTAAATTATTTTTATTTAAGCTACCAGAACATATAGTCTATGATTTTTTCCAATAAGTTACATTGATTCATCTCAGAAGTACCTACAATATAGCAGCATGAAATTTCTCAATGAGGATAAACAACAAAAATATTTTCTGTGCCCTTGCTGTTTGATAGCATTTTTTTCATATCATTTGCTCTGTGAGATAACTTGTCTACATCACTAACTTTTACATAGATGCTTCTCCGCTGATATGAGACAACATCTTCAGCCAATCTGCTATCTTTTCTATTTGGAGTGATCTTTTATTTTAAATAAATATTTGTGACATTTTCCCCTTACCTGAAATTTTAAAACATTACAAGAATATGTGTACATATTTCTTTTCATCAAATGACTGGTAACCACTCATTCATTTTGATCTATGGATGACATCATCAAACCTTTACTGAATATAGCTTCATAATTAGTATTAAGCACTGAGGGCCATGTGGCCTATAAGAACTACCTTTTTAGTCCAGAATCTTTCCCGTTCCACTTCTGTCTTCTGGACGGAGATAGTGAGATGCTTGTAAACATGATAAAGGAGACCATGGTCCGTGCCCCATGGTGAAGAAGTGTTTATCATTTTAACCTGAATAGTATAACAGGACCTGAACTGATAGGTAAGCAGAAAACAAAAATAAATATAAAAGGAACATAAGAATAACCACCAATGAACTTCTAAACTAAAGTATAATAGAGAAAAAATTCATGAAATTAAGTTTTTAGGGTGCAAAATTAATAACAATTTTTTAGTGTTAATCTTCTTTAAAGGAATACAAATGATCTAATCATGAATAAGAAAGCTGTTTGCTTTCCACATACCATTAAAAATCTAGTTTTTGTAAAATTCCAGCCTAGATGAAATGGGCCAGAATACCCTGAAAGGCCAGAATTATCAGAAGAACTAAGCTGATTTAAGAAAGACGTATATCATCTGAATAGTCGTCCATGTATTAAAGAAAGTGAATTTTTAATTTAAAACCTTCCCACAGATAGAATTCAAGTCCAGATGGCTTCATTTCTGAATCCTATAAAAACAGTTTTAACTGAAGAAGGGAACATTCCAGCTCTTCAGGACCCAGAATTAACTCAGTGCCCAAACCAGGCAGTGATATTGCATAAAAGGAAAACTGTGGATCAAATTTCTTCACAAGGACAAATGCAAAACTCACACTATTTAAAAAAAAAATAGATGTGAAATGGGGCTGGAGAGTGAAATGGGGCTGGAGAGATGGCTCAGTGACTAAGAGAGTTGCTGCTCTTGCAGAAGACCCAAGGTCAATTCTCAGTGCCCATGCAGAGGCTCCTAGTTGCCTAAATCTCCAGCTCCAAAGAATCAAACACTCTCTTCTGGTCTCATAGTGCTCTAACTTCCATACAGGCAAAGCACTCACACTCATAAAATAAAATATGTTTTCAAAAGGATAATTTCTACAGCAACACTGCTAGACTTGAACACTGGAGAGCAATAATGAAAAATAGCACTGGTGGGCTGGCAAGATGGCTGATCAGGTAAAGGGCTCCTGGTGCCAGGCCTAATGACCTGATTTGATCTCTGCGACCCACATGATGGAAGGAGAGAACCAAATATACAAATGGTCAAGTTGTTCTCTGTCTTCCACACACAAGCCATGGCATACACATATGTACACACACATACACACACACACACACACACACACACACACACACACACACACCAATAAAATAAATGTAAAGACAAAACACACAAAACAGTTTTTTCTTTTTTCTTTTGCTGTTTTATTACCTTGATAAAAACGATGGCCAAAAGCAAGTTGTGGAAGAAAGGGTTTACTTCGTTTTAGAGCTGTCAGGGCAGGAACTCAGGCCCTGAAGCTGGAGTCGGGAACTGAAGCAGAAGCCATGGAGGAGTGCTGCTTACTGGTTTGTTCCCCATGCCTTGATCACCCTGCCCAGTACTATCTGCCCAGGGGTGGTACAAGATATAGTAATATGGGCCCTCCCACATCAATCATTAATCAAGAAAATGTACCATAGGCTTACACACAGGCCATTCTGGTGGGGGCATTTTCTCAATTAAGATTTCCACAACCCAAATGACTCTAGCTTTTGTCTAATTGATATAAAACTAACCCACACCAGGAGGAACAAGGAAAGAGGCTATTTTGACCTTACATGTTACACTTCATCATTGATGAAAGGACAGGCTGGAACTCAAGGTAAAAGCTTGACACACAAACCTCAGAGGAACGCTGCTTACTGGCCTACTCTCAGGCTCACATCCAGCCACCTTCCTTCCATAGCCCAGGATACCTGCCCAGGGATGACATTGCCTACAATTTCTTTCCATTTCCTCTTCAATCCACAAAACCATATGTTAACTGGCAATTAAGAAAATGACCCCCAGACATACCCACTGACTAATCTCATGGAGACAATTCTTCAGTTGAGGGTCTTTCATTCCCAGGCATGTCAAGGTGACAACCAAGACTACCCATCGCAATTATTAAGCAGCTCTATTGACAAATTTATGTACAGCATATATCTGGATTAAACTTTCAATGTTTTCGAGACAGAATTTCTCTTCAAATTGACCTGTAGAATTACTATAAGCAAAATCAAAATACCAGATGGCTTGCTTATAAAAGTTGACAAGTGTATTCTAAAATTAATGTAAAAAATTTGAAAGTCTAAATATAGCCTAGAAAATTTTGAGAAGAAGAAAAGCATTATAATACTTACACTACTTGATTCTGAAGCTTAGGGGAGAGGGTCAGGAGTTTCTCAGAGTAGTATTAACATAGGGTCAAACTTATAGAGCCGTTGACCCACAAATAGATGCGAGTAAAGCTACATGCTTCTGATAAATTGGTCCCAGTAAAGATGTCAATATTCGTATAGGTACTTGTAATAAACATATTGGAAGAAGAGGATATCAACATAGAAAAATAGAACAACTTTAACTCTGAATATACATGGTGTCTAAAAAAATTGACATGAAGCGATCATAAACCAAAAAGTATAAGGTTTGTAGAAAAAAGCATAGAGGAACTTCATGACATCAACCAGAGTTGACATGGATTTCTTGGACATCAGATAAAAGATTGGATCCCCCAAAGAAAATGTGATTAATTAAACTTCAGAATAAAAATTATCTTCCTCAGAAATATAGATTGTAAGAACATATTTACAATATGAATATTTGCCAAATATCTTTTTTCTACACTGTGTAAGGAATCCTTACAGCTCAATAAAAAAGAAGAAAAGTACCCCAATCGAAAATTGGCAAAATGTTAGAACACTTAAGAATAAATAAAATGGCTAATAAAGAATTTCTAACTAAAGTTTTTTATCATTAGAGAAATGTAAATTAAATCCACATGATGTTAATATATGCTCATTAAACTAATCATAAGAATAACAAAGTGTGTGGTGGCAAAGATATCAAACACTGAACATTCTCATGTATTGCATGTGGCAAAATCATTTTATAAAAATTGTTTGGCAGTTTCTGATAAATATATTCTTGTCATAAAACCTGGAAATCCCACTCCTAGATTTTTACTCAAGAAAAAATGAAGAGTTTTGTGTAAAGACATATACATAGTTTTTCAGGTTCAAACTGAAAACAATCAAAATGTGATTATGTAAGCACATTATGACATGTGTATGTAAAGAAAGTTGATTGTAAGTAACTGAAGTGGTTTGTTTCTTGAGTTTTGTGGCTATGAAGGACCTACACCAAGTTTTAAATATCCCTTAATATACGTGCATTTTAGGGCAAGTAAAGTTCATTCCAATAAAATTGATTTTGATGTAAAAATAAAATGGCTAACTTGTTAAAATGATGGTAAAATGCAGACAATTTAACTGCTACAGCTGGATGGTGGTGGTGCACACCTTTAATCCCAGCACTTGGGAGACAGAAGCAGGTGGATCTCTTTGAGTTCAAGGCCTGCCTGGTCTACAGAGCAAGTGCCAGGATAGGCTCCAAAGTTACACAGAGAAACCTAAAATAAAATAAATTAAAAAAAAAAAACAATGCTGCAAGACACCATGTCATTAACAGCCATGGCACTTGTAGAAATATCAAAATAACTTCCTTGGGTTAGAGTAGACAAAGTCGAAATATTGGACCTAGAAAAATGAATGAAGTTTCTGAAAAAGGCCAGTCATGGAGCCAAGCACAAAAAATTATACTTTGGTTCTGGAGAGATGGTTCAGTAGTTGTGTGTGTGTGTGTGTGTGTGTGTGTGTTGTGTGAACACACACATATGTACACACGCATTTTATATAAACACTTTTACTGAGTGAATTAAATATATTTAAATATAAATAATGTTACTTGTATCTTATCCTTCAGTACAGGCTAGCCAACTCATGTGCTCTTTCCTGGAGAAGACTATTTATCCCACTCTGAGCATTGGTTTCCTGTAGTTCCTTATGTAAGGCTGAAGCTCCTGAACTTTCCCACTACTCATGTGAGCCTGTCTACTAGTACCATTGTGTTCAACTCATGTTTAAGCCATCTTTTGGGGATCCTTTATGGATATAGCTTTTTACCATTCCTAGAAGACACAATCTCACAGCAAATTTCCTGTTTCTCTATCTCTTGAAACCATTCTGTCCCATCTTCCACAATGATTCCTGAGCCATAGGTGCAAGCATGTTTTGTAAAGGTATCAGTTGGGACTGGGCTCCACAACTTTGCATTTTGATGGGTTATAGCTTTCAGTAATGGTATCCATCTGCTGCAAAAAGAAGTTTCCTTGTGAGAGCTAAGGACTACACTTATCGATGGGGCATAAAAAATTAAATATAGTCTGCCATATGACCCAGCTATGATACTCCTTGATAGGTCCATAGGAATCAACACTCTATTCCATCTATAATTTCTCAGCCTTGTTAATTGCTGTTGTACTCACTATAATTAGAAAACAAAACAACCTAAAATATCCTTCAACTGATTAATTTGCAATGAAAATGTGATACTATACTATATAATATTATTTAGGCGTAGAGAAAAATAAAATATGGAATTTGTAGATAAATAGATGAACCTAGAGAAGATAATATTAAGTAAAGTAACCCAGACCTAGAAAACAGACATCACATGTTCTTTCTTATCTTATAGTCCTAGTTCCATATCTTCAGATGTGAGCACATAACTTGGAGTAAGCACAGAAATCAGGAAAGTAAAAGGGGACCATTGCAAGGGTGGGAAAAGGGGAGCAACAGGGATGGTATTAGCAGAAGTACTCTGACAGGGGGAAATGGCACAAAGGAGAACTCTAATTAGGGAAGAAGAGACAAATATGGAAAGAGGAGATAGTAAAATAACAACAATGTCTTAAAAAGTCATATTAATAACTATCTATCTAAAATGCCTATAAATATACATTAGTTAGGGTACAAATGTGCATATACAATTTAATTAAAAATTTCCATCTGGGCAGGCAATTGTTCCTCCAAGAGCCTTAGACAACCTAACAAAAACCCCAACACCAGATATGAGAAGCTACCTTTTGAGTTCTAGGCCAAGGTTATCCAAAACACTCCCAAAACATTATAGGCTATAGCTATTACTATTTCACTTGGATGCCCCTCAGAGGTGGATGGTAAGTCCCTATTGCTGAAGCCCCTATTGTACTTCAGAACAGGTCACATAGGCTCCTGAGGTAGAACTGACCTAAATGCCTTCTTCCTGAGGATTAGATTTCATGTTTCCAGAAGGCATCACACAAGCAACCAACAGTTCTAATCAGCTGTGACTCCTATGATCCACAACAATGACCAGAATAGTATAGTAAACCTAAGGGTGCAGTAGTGACACACATATCTTGGTTGTAACCAACAGTTCTCCAATTGAACTTAAGACATGATCAATAAAAAGGAGTCATGCTTGTGCTGAAAATAACTATACTAGCTGGTTTTATGTCAACTTGATACAAGCTATCAGAGCCACCAGAGGGAAGGAGACTCAGTTGAGAAAATGTCTCCATGATATCTAATTGTAAGTCATTCTCTCAATTAGTTATATGATGGGAGATGTAATTCTGTAAATATGTTTCTCTTATTGGTTAATGAATAAAGCACTGTTGGCCAATAAGGAAGCAAGAAAGGTGGGACTAGGAGAGGTGGAGGATCCTCAGGAATGTAGACCAGAGTGGAAATGTGATCTCAGGAGGAGAAGACCTGTGAGCCTGGTGTTCTCAGTAAGACCATGTAGAAAAATGCATATTAGTAATTTTGGGTTAATAATTTAGACAGAGCTATCCAATAATAAATGCTAGTAACTAGCCAGCAGTTTCATAATACAGTGCCTCTATGTGTTATTTGGGGCCAACACAGCTGTGGGACCAGGCTGGTGGAAAAGTGCTCATAACAGTGATCAACAGGGGAAGGCCCAGCCCATTGTGGGTGGTACCTTCCCTGGGCTGGTGATCTGGATTCTATAAGAAAGCAAGTTGAGCAAGTCATGTGAAATAAGCCTGTAAACAACACTCCCCTCTGCATCAGCTCCTGACCCCAAGTTCCTGCCCTGCTTGAGTTCCCATTCTGACTTCCTTTGTTGATGAGCAGCAATGTGGAAGAGTAAGTTGAATAAACCCTTTTCCTTCTCAATTTGCTTTCTGGTCATGGTGTTTTGTTGCAGCAATAGAAACCTAACTAAGACACTAGGTGACTTAGTGTCCTAGTTACCTAGGACATAGAGAATCCAGGACTTAGAGGATCTTAGAGGAGAACTTGCAACAACCAATTATAAAACCAGCATAATCCCAAACTTCCCTTAATTATTTCTGAGAAGTTAACTGATTACATAGAACAAGTTGCAATATTGTACTGTGGTGACTGATACTATATAACCAAAATATCACAAAAAAAAATTATACATAAATAGAATGATTTTCAGTAGTTCTAATGTTTAACTTTACAGGTAGAACATGAACTTTAAGAATACTGTTATGGGAGTCAGGAAACGTAATTAAAAGAAACTCACAGTAAGCACCAAGAGTAATTTAAAATTAGCATGAATAAAATGTATTTAAAGTATTGAAATGGCTTTGTGAAAACAATAAAATTAATCCAAATAGGGCATGAAAAGTGAGGGGAAATTGCATAACAGATAGTAGTGAGCAAAAAAAAAATAAACCTCAAAATTATATACCTACACATAAATAATTCAATAATTTCATTAACTATAAATGGACAAAACACTTCCATTAAAAGACAAATGTTTTATGGATAACAAAGCAAGACATATAAGTCCATGCCATTTATATGTAACAAGCTACTACTCAGGGAGGTTTAAATAACATAGAAACAACATCTACAAAAATACTACTAATAAAAGGTAGCAGAATCTAAATTCATGTCTTAGGTTCTGCTTCTCAGGGAATCTGACCTAAGAAATGTCTCAAATTGTCTTAAAGAATTCATGAGTCACTCAAAATATTCTGACCTTATTATTGATCCCAATAGTCAACTGATTACATGTAATATATTAAAGTCATACCAAGATTACACATGTAAGATCTCCCATTAGCCAAACAATAAAAATTCTAAAATATTCAGCATCCTTGAACTGGCCCTTAACATAGTACCATGATTGGATTTGTTCTTGAATCACACACCATTCCTCAGCACACCTGTAGGGTTGAAGAAAACTTGCCCAGAGCTGAGCCTTCTTCCAACGCTAATGAATTCCCAGACTGCTTTCTAATCCTTTCAACACTTGACTCTGCTGTCTAATAAGGATGTTTTGAGCAGGTGGGACTGGCATCTTGCCCATTTAGACTCTTCTAGTTGTAAGTGAACTGGGACTTTGGGATTCTAACAGAGAAAAATCCTTGAGTTCTTTGCTGACTTAACTGGATCAAAATCTCTCCCAGTTTTTGATGGGGAAAGTCTCCACTGGCAAATTATATGTGTAACATGGACACATGACATGTTCAAGTTGTCTTTCCCCAGAGGAAGGTGGGCTTCTGCTACCCTGTTTTATTTTTCCACTTAGGGATATTGCAGAGCCATACAGTCAAGCTACCCAGATTAGGATAAAGACAACACTTTCTATTTGCCTATAAATGCAACATTTCTGGTTTCCTTTAAAATTTTTCTTTGTCATTTGTAATTTCAGTTTTTTATAACCTCCTTTAGTATTTCTGATTGAGCAGGTCTATTACTGAAAAGTCTTATTACTATTCATCTGAAAATGTTTATAGTTTGCTTTTGTTTGACTTGGTTATGCTGGCTGTACTTTAACAAGCTTTGGTGAGTCATAACCAGGCTTGTGTCTCACGGTCTCCAATATATTTTCTACGAGGGCAGGGTACATGGTTTATTCTGTAGGAAGATCATGGTACAGGTGTTCACAGTCAAGTCCTTGGCACTTGGCACTTAGAGATCATTATATAAATCTTTGCTGTGTTTGTTATTATTAATCTCTGGGTTACTGGAAGCTAATAGAATGTTAACACTTCTGTGAGTCCTTAGGATGTATGGAATAAGGAGTTCTCCCTGGAATATTTTAAGACCCATTGAGGGTAAAAGTCACAATCACTAAGAAATTCCAAAGTTACTTATTTTGCCTTTTGGCCTTCTGGACTTCCGTTCCCTGATAAAAGAGAGGCTTAACACACTTTTGGTTATGCTGATACTAGCTAAATTATTTTATTCTTTCTTTACTGTGGACTCCTTTCTCAGTTTTGTTTCAGGCTTTGGCTTCACTGGTATTTTTTTCTCTTCTGAATAGTTCTTAGCTTCTAAATTCACATAAATATTTAAAGGGCTGGGGCTAGAACTCAGTACTTAGAGTGCTTACCTAGCATGTACAAGTTCCCAGGGATTGTTTCCCTGCACTGTACCAATCAGCCAAGGTGGCACATGTCTGTCATCCTAGCACCAGGATGGGTAGAGGCAGGAGGATCAGAAGTTCTGGGTCATTATCAGTCATACAGGGAACCTGAGTCCAGCCAGGGCTAGCCATCTTCTTTCAAAATAATAAATTCACATAAGCACTCAGACTCCCTGTTCCCCATAAGATGCCATTTCTCTTCTGTTGTCTTACAGCTTCTTTCTCCTAACTACTCATGTCACATGACAATTTTCAGTCACTAACACATTTCCACATAGGAAGAATAGTTAAAAAGCCCAGAACTAACCCTAGTCAGATTGAAACACAGGTACTCTAAATGCTAGCACATCCCTGTCACATGTCTGGGAGTAGATATCTGAATTTCCATTTTAGAGTCTAGACTTGAGTCTCCTAGTTAGTAATCAGTCTAGGACTCTGCTGTTGTTGTGGTCTGTCTTGTTTTTGTTTGTTTTGTTGTGTGCTGTTTGTTTTGTTTTTGGTTTGGTTTTTTTTTGGTTTTGTGATTACCACACCAAATTCAGGCAAAGCCCCCTTGCCTCTACTGTAGATCACAGCCTTGGCAACACAACATCTATTGCTTACTTCAACACTGGGAAGCACACACACACAC
This sequence comes from Cricetiscus sungorus, assembly GCA_030556225.1. NCBI lineage: Eukaryota > Metazoa > Chordata > Mammalia > Rodentia > Cricetidae > Cricetiscus > Cricetiscus sungorus. Next base: position 61,390,202 of record JANBXA010000734.1, on the reverse strand, counting down.
ACACACACACACACACACACACACACACACACACACACACACACTAGCCAAGCGTTTTTGGATTGACTTAAAAGCCCTGAAGCAGGTATGTGACAAGTTGTCTGTCCAGAACATTTCTATATTGCCTTTTGTAAAGAGGAAAGACATATAGCCTAACTTAGCATGAAAGTCCTCTTTTCCTTTTTTGCTTTCTCATTCACTAGTGTCTTTCTATTTATATACCCTAGGTATGTCCAGCCATTCAAAGCTCCTAGGAGCTTCCCCAACAGTTTTCAGTGGGTAAAGGGGGAGTTGGATGTGGCTTCCTTTACACAAGCAGTGTCATATACCTATATGACCTTTGATCTTGTAGCTTAAGCAATTTCTCACCATCATTTAAAATCCTCACCTGTCAGCCCAGAGGTAAGTGCCCTAGGTAGGAGAAGGACTCACAGGTCTTCTCAGAACCTTGAGGCACCATTATGGTGAGCAAATATATGGTGGTAGGGGAGAGACAGAGAGAGAAAGGGATTCAGAATGGTTCATATCCTGTGGAAAGAAGCAGATCAGAAGAAGCAATGGTGGTGAGGATCAGGCTAATGTGAGTGGCCTGCTTGCCACCTGGGGCCATGGTGACATCTGGTCCTAGGATGCTGCCAAGTGACATGTCTGGGTTCATGGCCCTTCTGCAGCTGTGATCTGTGTTGATGACCATGACTCCTGTCACCATTGAAGGCAATGAGTATGCCTGGGGTCTGGGCTGCCATATGAGGCCACATGGGTGTTCAAGGGCTATACCATCACAGGGACCATCCTGATATGACTGGCCTGAGCTGCCACCTAGGGCCATGGAGACATCAAGGCTTGAATTGCAACAGAGGGCCATGTCTGAGTCTGTGGCCCTATTGTTGATATCCATAGGTGTATGTTACCATCGAAGGTCATGTGGATGCCCACGGTCTGGGCCCCCACATGGGGCCATGCTTGTGTCCAAAGACTACCCTGCACCTGGAGTGATGCTGATCTGAGTAGCCTGCCCTGCCACTTGGGGCCATGGTGACATCTGATCCTGAGGTTCTGCCGAGGATGGTGTTAATAACCTTGTTTATATTCTAACAAATAAAGTTTCCCTGAAGATCAGATGGTGGAGCTAGCCCCAAGCTAACCATAGAGATCAGAAGGTCTACACAGACAGACAGACAGGAAATGAATTTGGCTAGGCAGAGAGAGAGGAATCTAGGCAAGAGGAGACAGGAACTTGTTCTCTTTTCAGTCTGAGATTTTCATAGAGGTAAGAGCTCTAGTGGCTGTCTGCTCTGCTTCTCTGATCTTCTAGCTTTCATGCCCTAATGTCTGACTCTGGGGTTTTATTTTTTAGACCTATTAAAGCTTGTGTCATAGAGGACCATATCTGGATTCATAGTCCTACCTCAGTCAGAGTCTGTGTTGATGTTCATGGTCCATATTGACACCAAAGGCAGCACAGAGGCCTGGGTTCTGGGCTGCCACCTGAGGCCATGTTGGGGACTGAATGACATATTGCAGTAGGGTCCATGCTGATCTGAGTGGCTTGCACTGCCACCCGTGGCCATGATGTCAAAGGACCTGAGCTGCTGCCTAGGGCTATGTCTGGGTCCATGGCCCTACTGTAGCCAGGATCTGTATTGATGTCAGTAGTTCCTGTTGCTACTGAAGATTGTGCAGATGCCTGGCATCTGGGCCAACACTTGAGGCCAGTTGGTATCCAAGAGGCATGCTGCCTCCATAACTGTATAGATCTTTGTGCCCTGTGCTGCCACCGGGGCCACAGTGACATTCAGGCCTGAACTGTAGCCTACAGGCATATCTGGGTCTGTGAACCTGACACAACTGTTCTGTTTTAATATCCATGGCTCCTGATACCATCAAGGGCTGTGGAACTGCTTGGGGCTGTTAGGACTGTCACATGGAGCCATATTAGAGTCTGGAGCTCATGCTCTGGATGAACCCATGTTGAACTGAAAGGCCAGAACTGCTATTGAGGCCATGATGACATATGGTCCAAGTTGCTAGGGATGGCCATGTCTGGCTCTGTGGTACTGTGCAGCTGTGGTCTGTGTCAATGTCTATGGCCCATATTACCACAGGAGCCCACTGGAACCATATGTTGAATCATGTGTTGAAGCATGAGAGTGGTGCTAAGCTGGCTCTGGGAGAACCAGCTCCCACCCTCAACAGAGAGCTGACCCCACCCCTTGCCAGCCCTAGGATAATGGGCCTTCTGCAGCATGGGAAAGCTGACACCACCCCTAATAGGAGAAGTGCCCACTACTAGGGAAAGCTGATCCCACCCCTCACAATGGGAGAACTGGCTTCAGCCCTCACCTGAGGGGGGTGGTCCGTGCAGCCCAGTTAGAACAACCCAGCTACCACCCAGACATACATCCAGAGTGGGCACTCCCTGACATCTACCCCATCTGTAACCTGTTGGAGCCCGTGAAAGGACTGGTCCTGCAGAACCATAGCTGCAAGATCTCTGTGACTGAGGCAACATCAGGATGTCCAAGAAGAGTTGCTGGGAGGTCCAGTATTGATGGTATACCAGAAGCCAGAGGCCTTGAACCTGATCAACATCACATTAAACAGTGAATGATTGCAAGCAAATCTGTGTAGACAAAAAGGTGCACGACACATTACAGTCCAAATGCCACCAAGACAAATGAAGAAGTGATGGAGAGGTAGAAAAGATGAAGGTGTGAAGTGTGTGTGTGTGGGGGGGTAGTTTTGTTTGTGTTTGGTATGATTTTTTTATTGTTTTTTAAATCAATATTCTTATTTGTTTTTTGTTGTTTTTATCTTATTTTTATTATTTCGTTTTTAGTTTTCTTTTGGGGGGCACTAAAAGGGTGAAGAATGAGTATGGAGGGGCTGGGAAATGAGTGGGATTGGGGTACATGATGTGAAATTCCCAAAGAATCAATGAAAAGTTGCATTAATAAAGAAAAAGAGAGAAAGCAAAAACAAGCAAACAAACAACACAAAACCAAACCAAGTCCTCACCAGTCATCAACTTGAATAACCAGGAGCATCTGCTCCTCATCAAGCTCAACTGGTGCCTGTGATTCTGTTGTGAATGCTCCTTGGCTAGCAACTTTGCCAGTGAAATCCCTGTGCAAAAGGTCGCAGAGAATTTAGCACGGCAGGTCTTATCAAAGCAAGTACTCTCGGGTGTGCCCAAAGAGCAAACCACAGAGCTGCCTCTTTACCTCTGTTTCCAAGACCTGAGGTTTCTTCTCACAGACCAGTGGGCTTCTGTGGCTGTGACTGTTCGGGTGTTCTAGATCTGCACATGCATGACTATTAGTCAAAATCACACATATGCAACCACGTCTGGACTCCACAAAAGTGACCTCACAAAGAGAATGTATTTTCCAGTGAAAAGCTATTGCTCCAAAGGTGTTAAGGAACCAGGAGAGTGATTGCCCACAAGTCATGGCAGAGACAGCCCCTGAGCAATGCTTTTCTCTATTAAGGGAAGATTTGAGTTGCGACACTCCATCATAAGCTTTTATAAAAATCTCCTTTCTTCAAATGTGCTGCGCTGCCAGGCACTGTGTCTGACAGATTCTCACTTTGTCAAGCAAGGTGCTCAATAATTCCTCCATCCCTGACCTTAGCCTCAGTCAGTATAAATGAGTGAAGGTTTTTAAAAGGCTTCAAGGAATTATGGCTCTTTCCCTCCCTCATTGCATTCCCATATCAGGTTTCCATCAAGATAACAAATAAAGAGCCCAGTGGCTAAGCACATCTGATGCCTGATCAGTTAAGACAAAATTGCATGTTTCTTGGAAGTCTCAGAGTAGAGGGTACATATCACTGGGTGGCTGCAGTAGAGGGTACATATCATTGGGTTTCTTCAGTCACTGTGAATTTGGATTTGATTCTCTTCCCAGTAAAGGGAAAATGGCAAAGTCTGCCATCAAAAAGACACTCGGGCTTATCTATAGTAATATGTGGGGTAGCACACAGGGAATAAGAAGTCCTTCGGTACTTTTGAGCTGATCTGGTCAATTCATACAACTGGTGAAATTCTACCCGAGGTCATTGTCATTGCCATGATGGAAGATTTTCTGAGCCATGGCTATCTCTATTCTCTCAGGTCATGCCTGACCTAATTCTATACCTATTTCTGCAATATCCTAACACCCCCCCCACCCCAATGAAAGAGAAAAAAAGAGTTTATTTGGCAATAATCAGTTCAAGGTAATAGTTCATCGTTGAGGGGAAGGAAGAAACTTAAGCAGCTAGTCATATCACACATATCTGTTCTGTTAAGAACAGAAAAAAAATGCATGCAGGTCTCCTTGCTTGCTCTCAATAAGCTTTCTTTCTTATTATAAGGTTCAGGATTCCTGCTTAGGAAATGGTGCCACTTACAACCGAGGCACCCCCTCACACACACACATACACAAGCACACACACTTGAACATGTCCACAGGCCAAACTGATCTAGGTAAGTCCTTATAAAAATCTCTATTCACAGGTGTGTCCAATTGAAACTAACTAGTACAATGCCTTTAGTTCCATCAGCTGGTAACTCAGGAACTGGGACATGTAGAAACATGTGTAACCTAAAGTTTGGAGTTATTGCATAGATCCCAGGCTGTGAAGAAGGCAAAGAGTTACTGGGACCATTTCACTGCAATGCCAAGTCTGAACTTGCCCTCAGTAATAGCAAACTTTTCCTTAGTTGTGGGACAAAGCTTGGGGAGGATCTTCTAAGAAGCTAATATGACAGTAGGGTGGATACTTCATAGATGAAATGTCCTTTGGTCTTCACAATAACCCTGAGAGGTAAATGGTATAGATTCTTATTAGAGAAACAGCATCAGACACTTGCGTGGAGAACTCAAGTATGTTGATGCCACATATATTCTTTGGCATGTGATTTCCCACAATTCACTTTGTGTCTTTGTGATTTTAGAGGTATATTTGAAGTCTTCTGGGAGTGATATCCAGTTGTTGGATCTTGGATGTCAGCATTGGTTATGAGATTGTGATTGCAAGGAGAGACAGATTGAGCAGCTGAATGGCTATATCTCTGAAGTCTTCACCCAGATCATCCATACAGCATCTGGACACATGAGTAGTGAAGTTGGTCCAGGTCTCACTGCCTCAGAGAGGACCACAAAGTGTGTGGACTGAAGAGATAGTCACCATCTCTGTATCTCCAGAGAAAACGAATTTTCCATTTAAGTTTTCTCTTACCTCATTTCTTGTCCCTCATATTCTTCTGTTCCTGTTACTTTTCACCCTTTTTTACTTTTCCTTTAATTCATTCAACAACATTTTTTGAGATAGGGTTTCACTGTAGCCAAAACTGACCTGAAATTCTTACTATGAAGCCCATGCTGGCCTTGAACTCTACCTTCCACCTTAGCATGGGATTATAGGCATGGGCCAACACACCCAGATTTCAATTATGAAGTAATTTTTATTAAACCCATATATTATATGAATGCCTTATTTTAAATATATAAATACCTCACTGCTACACAGGGACTACTACTTTGAATTAGGTTAATTTTATATATATTTAACCTAATTTAAATATATATAACACATAAGATGAAGTGTTAGCTGCCTTAAGAGAAGTCTGGGGAATCTGTTATGGAAGTAAAATGTAAAAACTAAAATTTTAAAACATATCAGTTTAAGCAGGGCAGTGGTGGCACAAACCTTTAGTCCCAGGACTTGAGAAGCAGAAACAGGCAGATCTCTCTGGGGCTAGCCTGGTCTACAGAGCTAGTTGTAGGACAGCTAAGTCTACACAGAGACCTCCTCTCTAAAAAAATAAATCAGTTCATTCTTAACTAGAAGAAGACCCTTAAAGAGTAGAAGAGATGAATGGCTATGAAGTAGACTTTTGGAATATAAAAAGACAAAAAGAAAGGAATCTGAAAAAGGAAACTATAATAGACAAAGTATTATCTCCACTCAAAGATGTCTGCTTCCAACGCCCTAGAACCTGTGAAGATGAGTAATTAGCTGACATTAAAGAGTTGATCCCAAGTATCTGAATTGTCCCACCTAGAGTCCTTAAAGATGGAAGAAGGAGATGGAAAGTGAGAGAAGGTGTGTTGGCAGCAACAGGGCAGCAGGGCCATATCACTGGTTTTAAAGATGCTGAGAGGTGGCTGTGAACATAGAAATGGGAGCAGATCCCAGAAATCATGAAAGGCAAGGAAATAAACTGTCTCCAAAAAGGGACACCTCATGCTGATACCTTGACCAGGGCTCCTCAGGAACTGTGTCAGACTTCTGACCTCTAGCATGGCAAAGTAATAAGTGTGTGTTATTTTAAGCCAGGAAGTCAGGGTAAGCTATGCCAGCAGCACATGAAAATGTATACAGGAGGAAATACATGGGGGAAGGTTACAAATTTACTTTTCTTGCTATAACACAGTATATAAAAGACACAAGCTGGAGGGGAGACTTGGGCAGCAGGCAGAGCTTTGTCCCTGAAAGGCAATAGGGAGCGTTTCTCTTGGGAATATTCACCGTTACAGTCCTTTATCAGAATTAGAAAGAGAAGTCAAGGCCTCCTCACAAAGCTATTGGAATAGTTTGGAAAGGAAGTGATGAAGCCTCCAGTGAAGGAGTCAGTGTGGTGAGAGAAGAGAAAGTGAATCATTTCTTCATTACTCACCCCACGCTATGTTTTTGATAGTCTGACTGTTTTAGGCACCACTATAGGTGTAGAGGATGTAACTAACAGTTATCACCCTATTCTGGATCTACAGTTTAATAGGCACCCAGCTATAATAATCAAAGTTTAAAGTGTATTAGAAAGCTATTTCTGAAGGAAACTACAATGAGGAAATGGTTTTTAAAGAACAGCTGATACGGTAATGAGTGGCTAGTGAGATAGGGAGAGGAAGGTGGCTAATGAGTGGCAGGTGAGGAAGGGAGTGGCAGGTGAGGAAGGGAGTGGAGATTGTGGTGGATAGAGAACTTTTCAAAGGGACTTTGGGGGAAGCCTCTCTAAGCAGGTGGCATTTGATCACAGATTTAAAAACAGAGGAGAAACAAGCAGATACCATGGAATGGAGCTTCGTGGTAAAGATCAGAAGACAGAGCACGTTCACAGTCAAACAGGGAGGCTTTCATGGCTGAGAGAGATGAACAAGGGTGTGAGGCGCAGGAGCTGAGGTCAGGCACCCAAGCAGGTGCTTCCCTTGGGCAGGCTGCAAGTCACTGGAAGGACTTAGCTTTGACCTGAATAAAATGAAGGATTCTCTTATTAGAACAGGCAGAGCTAGAAGGCTGTGGGAATGGAAAACTCGGGACCTGAGAACATCCCCAGCTGTTGAAGTTGTCTAACAACCAGATGTTCCCATCAAATCCACCCAAAGAAAGTCACTCCGCCGCATAAGGGAAACACAAGCAACCACAGGAGCCATCATCCAGCTCACTCCCAACTACAAGGTGTGCTTTAGATAAAACCAGTGCCATCTTTCTTCCCATGCCTTCTCCATAGGTTAAAGTACATGGCTGGTCAGTATGGTAAGAGAGAAGATATGGGTCCCTCAAGTAATGGACATTCCCTGAACAGAGAAAGACAGGGATTTCTTTCCAAAATGCAACTGAAGAAGTGTCCCACATTAATGATGGTGTTGTATGTAGTCATGGATGTGTCTAGGTCTCAATTTCCAAATTCAAAAAACGAGGCTGATTTCATTCCCTAGTGATCATGATCTCATCAAGGCCTGTTGTCTGTAGGGCCTGAGGCTCTGCCTTTCAGATCACGGGCACAGATTTATTCTCTATATGACCTGGCATACAAGTAAAGTTGGAAGAAGGCCTTGGGATGCTTTGTGGCCTAGCAATTTTATTTTATGAAACAGAAAAGATATTATATAATAGCACATAATAGCACACTCCTGTATTTGCACCCCACTTCCATCTCTTACTGATCACATGAATATCTTAAACTCATCCTGCAGAATAAGATAAGATATAAACCCCAAAATGCATAATAATGTGGCTTCAAGCAATGTATTTTACCTCTCTGAGGTTCAGATCATCTCCTTTAAATTGAGGTATCAGTGCTTATTTCCATGTGTTACAATGAGGGCTACAGAAAATGCATGGGATAAATGAGAACTCATTCCTGAACCATTTACGATTTAAAATGGAAGTGCCGCTCTTATCATTCTAAAAAGAAAGTCTGAAGTGAGCATCCTGTTAGAAGTTGTGAGTGATAACGATCCTGCTGAGAAGATTCCAGCTCAGAGAAAGAGGATGAGTTGAGTCCAGGTTCCCCACACTGTTGCTGGCAAGCCAGAAATTCCCTGCTGAAAATCTCTGTTTCATCTGAGAACGGTCAGGCAATGATCTCTTGTCCTGTGCCCCTAGTATCTACTCAGGTACCTTGTTACGTCACACCAGTTGAGAAGCACAGCCCTGCAGGAAACTTAGGCATCGTTCCAGGTAACACTGACTTTAATCTAGAATAGATGCTGACCTGAGCAATCGCTGCCCAGAGGCTCGAAAAAGGCCAGCAGGATTTGTGCCTTGTCCTTTATGGGCTCTGGGTTTCATGCAAGTACTTGCCCTATAGGGATGCTTCTGAAGTCTGTATTTCCTTAGCATGATGTGAGCTGACTGCCAACTGCATTTAGCCAATGAGAGATAAGATAAACTTATGACTACACAAGTGCATACTGGGAAATACCCAGCCAGAGTATTTGGGCCCCCTTTCTCTCTGTATGCCTTGGGTGATGTTCCTTCCATGGCTTGGGCACTTGCCTAGTGATCCCAGCCACTAAGCTCTGGCAGCACCACATCTACTTTCATCTCTGCAGCCTCCTTCTGACTGTCTCAATTGACTTCGGGTGCAATGCACCCCCTCTTTCTTTGCAGCTGGCCTTCTTTCTAAGATAGCCATTCACTATACTTATTTGCCTCCTCTTTAAAGTCTTTGTTTCCTTCCTGCTTGTACCCTGGCTGATGCAGGCCACATTGATCTGGAGCTACAAGAGTAAATTTGGATAAGCTCAGAGTGATTCCTTGAGGATAGAGCATCTTGAAAAAAACTGCTATTAACATGGTGTCCTGGGGCTTAGTTGGCTTTAAATTTTACTTTTATTGGGAATTCAGAGCCAATTAATTGTCAAGATTTGATTTATTTTTTCATCTATCTGGAAAAATTTTGAAGGCTTGATGTCCATTTAATTATTTAATTATCAGATGTGTTTTTTTATTTTTGTGTGTGTGTGTGTGTACCTGTATGCATACACGTGTGTGTGTGTACATGTGTGTGTGTGCTTTTGCTTGTGTCTTTGTACATACATGTGTGTGCATGTGCATGCAATGGCCAGAAGTCAACCTCAGGTACCACTCAGGCCCCATCTATTTTTTCTTCTTTTTTAAATCCAGGCTCTCTCAATGGCTTACCATATAGGTTAGGCTAGTTGGGCAGTGAGCCCAACCTGTCTCGACCTCTGCAGAGTTTGGATTGCAAGTGCATGCCACCACAATCTGATTTCTATGTGGATTCTGAGGATTAAACCCAGGCCTTCGTGTTCCACAACAAGGATTTTATTCACTGAGCTGTCTCCCCAGCCTCCTCATCCCAATTTTATAATTTCAATGTGAAATATAACTGACATTGTGCTTGAACCATCCTGTCAGCAGGACCTGCAGGACCTCTCAATACAGGAAATCCACACAGAAGCCCCATCTCTATCAGAGGTTATCTTGGAATATCCCAAACCAGAGTTCTTCTGTATTTAGATGACAACCAGCATTAAACCACTTACATTATAGGCAACTTTACTAATCTACCAACAGTCAATGACTAGGAAACTCATATAAACAAGCAGATTCTGCACTCAAGAAACATGAACTGTTTCTCCTAACCCAGTCTCTGTCCCATGAAAAATACTCTGCAAGGTACTATCCACCAGTATGCCTTCTTCCTGCTTCAACAATACATCATTGTTTTAGGTACATGTCACCTGAAGACAGACAATAGGCAAGCCTGACATAAAGCATATCCTACGAGTAGTCTTCTTCAGAGCTACTGGATGAGAAAAGCACTCATGAGGAAGTCACCATCCAAATGAGTCAACAGATACAACCTTGAGGAGAATCAGGCTACACATAACATGGGGCAACCATCTCCAAGTTTAATTTTGAAGAAGAGGGATCATTTTGAACTCCAGGTATCCCAGAGATGGGATAGTCCATGGGAACTATAGATCAGAACAACACTGCAGAATTTAACCTCCATCTCTATAAACACATGCAGGAACTGCTCCTCACACCCATTCCTACACATGATACCATGGAAGAACACTGGAGTCATATCAACAAAAGAGAATTGATACAGCACCGCATATGCTGCAATTTCATACACAAGGCACTTACCAGCAGGTATCAGAAATCTAGGCATGTGAGAGGGTTGATTAACATCACTTACACCTCTTCAGGAGACACAATCAGTAAAGTCCTACTTAGACTAAGCTCAAGACCTCTTGGGGACTATACTATGCCTCCACCCCAGGGACAGATAGATCATGGAGGCTTCCAGTGGATTTCATTAGAAACTTATCCAGATGGGACCATGTGTGTACACATGCTGGTTGTACTGGTTATCACAGCTATTGGCTGCTACTTTCACTGAAGTCCTGCTAGCCACGGTGTCACTGCCCTCAATCCTGGACTATACTAATCTAGAGATCTCAGAAGATAATTCCAGATCCTCAAATGCAAACTTTAAGTGGCAGCAGCAAAAGCAGCAGAGTCCAGTGCAAGCCAGGAAACCAGTTTTCCTGAAGGAGGAAATGGAAGGGGTGTGAGGGAGAGGAGGAAAGGAGGGATGCACCTTTCATTTGTAACTTCTGACATCTTCTGTCGTACAAAAACTCCCACTAGGGCTGGCTTAACACCACCAAAGAGACATCAATCAACTTGATACATTCTGGAAAAATTAACAATCATTTTTCATGCACTGAACAAACAAACCAGCCCCAGGACGCTGCAAGAACACATTGCTGACATCTCCAAACACAGACCTAAGCAGGAATCTTAAAAACAAACAAAACACCACTCGTGCTTAAAATTCACTCTTCCATTCTACCCAGATCAACAGGAGGAAATTCTTGCCATTCCATGGAATCTGAGACTACCTCACTCAGAGTTCATGATTTTCTACCTGTTTTACTTACACCTTCCTTTATTCAAGAGTGGATTTAAGGTGTATCAGATATACTCAATACAAAATAATTAAATTGAATTTAAAATATGCAATAAAGTGAAAGGAAGGGAACCTAAAAAAATTAATAATAAGGGCAGAAAATGAAGCCAGGAGTGAAGTTAGCACACAAAACACACTGTAGCAGGGATTTCCATGCTATTGAGATACCTGCCATAAAACCAAATATCCAATTTTGAGCCACTCTCAGGAGTTCCTGTGTTCAGGTTCCAGTGGCTCTGGCCATCTGTGCAGGAAGATGTCATAAGGGAACCCCAGTGGGTTAGTTTGGACATTAATGTTGAACCCTGAACATCTCTGAACAGGAACACAATGGGTTCAGTGTCCCCATAGCTATCTGTGGAGGTACTTGGCAGTCTAATGATCTCCGATTGCCTTGTCAATTTGTTAGAATCGCTGTTCTGGAGCAAACCCCAATCTCCTGGAACAAGCTTGCTGAGAGCCTTCCCTGGATGGTAGATTCATCAGCCCTCACTAAATCAGACTGGCAGCTTATGAAAGCCTTGATCCAATTCTGCACAGACAATAGCTGTCAAGCAGAATAGTAGCCCATGTCTTCTCAAGCTGCCAGTAACCAAAAAGCATCAGAAAAAAACCAACTCTTAGGACATGAGCAAGCAGAAAAGCAAAGTAATAATTAAAATAGACATGCATCATGGCTGCAGTGGCTTGTGGTCATTGGTGCTTCAAATAAACTTTGGCAAACCTTGACCATATTTCTGATGGTTCTCAAATACTATATTGCTCATTTAGTTCCTCAGGGCTGCTACTCATAGGGACACTCCTGAGTTTCCACTCTCCTCTATACAGGGCTCTCCCTCCCTCTCTCTCTCCTTCCCTCCCTCCCCCCTCTCTCTCGTGTGTGTGTGTGTGTGTGTGTGTGTGTGTGTGTGTGTGTGTGTGTGTGTCCACATGTGCATGTCTTTCTCTTTGTTTTGGCCAAGTCACCAGGATGCATTTCTGCTTAATCTAATTAAATGGAAAAATCCATATACCTGGCACAGGGCCTGGCATTGAGCAATGGGTTAAATGGAAGTTCCATTCCTGTACCTGCAAAGGCATTGAAGCTGTCAGTTATAGCTTTATGGCAAGCCTCTGCTTTTCCTGGGGTGCTGTCTAGATTAGAGCTCACTTCCCTGAGATGATGACCACAGGACTCTATGTCCCACATAATGCTCTCTGCCAGTCCTGGTACATGTCAAGTTTGACAACCCTCTGGGCTGTGCGCCTTCCTGCCTAGCTATAGCTCCAGAAGCAATAGCATCATCCAGGAGAGTTGATCCTTATCTCATGCCAGGATCAGCCTGTTCTCATCCTTTTCCTGAATATAAATCTGCAGGCAGAGCAGAGCATTGTTACAGCTTTGTTTCTGTCGCTGTAATAAAGCACTGACAAAAAGCAACTTGGGGAGGAAAGGGTTATTTGGCTCATAGGTTCATCACCCAGAGAAGCCAAGATAGGACTCAAGACATGACCCTGGAAGCAGAAACTGAAACACAATTGGGGGAAAATGCCATTTACTGATTTGTTTGCTCTGGATTTCTCAGCTAGCTTTTTACATATAGCCTAGCCCCACCTTCCCAGGGATGCCACCAACAATAGATTGGGTCCTCTTATATTAATTAGAAATCAAGAACTTACTCCATAGAACATGCCCATAGGCTAATATGATGGAGCTAACTCCTCAATTGGAGTTTTTCTTTCTAGGTAAGCCTAGGTTTTTGCCAAGTTGACACAAACTAATCGGCACAGACACTGAGCATAACACTTTGGGGAGACTTCACTAATGGTCATAATGTGGATACCAGCTCATGATAGTGAAACCAAAACCCCTATTTTAAAATTCTACATTCTGGAGATCAATAATCATTGCAAACCTCTCTCAGGGCTGCTTCCCCAGCTCTCTGGAGGGACTTCTCTTTTCCAGTCTCCATTCAGGCAAACCAAGACTATACTTTGCACAAAGAAGGTCATCAAATTTACCCATGTTCCAGTTCAAAGAGAAAAACAAATATTCTGGCCAGGCAGATGGATTGGTGAGTGATGCACTTGTCACTCAAGTCTAGTGACCTGAGTTTAGATACCCAGAAGCCATACAAAAGCCAAGTGTAATAGTACCCCATTTTTATCCCAGCATCCTTATAGCAAGATGAAAGGTATAGAAAGGAGAAGCCCTAGAAACTGGTGAGTCATCTATCCTGGCAGACACAGCAGTCTCAAACAAGGTAGAAGACAAGGGCCAACACCCAAGGTTGTCCTCTGACATCCACACATGGTGAACTTGTACCCGCACACAGAAACATCTTGGCATATGCATGCATGTACATGTACACACACACACAAGACAGACAGACAGACAGACAGACAGACACACACACACACACACACACACACACACGTAAAGATTAATAATAAAAATTATCTTCTAAGACAGCTTTGGCATTTTGACAAGAGCACAGAGTTAAAATCTGCAGAGTTTATAAGGCTGGCTCCTCTTCCTGCTGTATGCATCATGAACTTGTATACAATAATGTCTTTGAATTTCAGTTTCTTCATCTCTAAAATGGGAACAGTAAAAATATCTTTCTCACCAGATTGAGACAAAATCTAAAAGAGGAAAAATATATGAAAATTCATCATAAACTAGAATCATGATACAATGTCACACATTATACTTACTTACAGATGACTTGTCAAAGAAATTGTTAAGAGTTTAAAAGGCTTCCAAGGACTCTGTAAGAAGAAAGAAAAAAAGTGAATTGAGGGGAGACATAGGATCCAGAGATGGAAAAATTGGTTGGAATGATTAAATTTACAGGTAATGTTAGTTCAATTTCAATAAGGTGACTTAAAAACTTTGGAAAATAACAAAATTAAGCAGAAACTAGATGAGATATCAATCTTTACTCTCGAAGTGTATTTGTAAGTTCTGTGAATTATCACAGTTTTATCAAGGATATTCCCCAACCCCCAAAGCTCAAGAAGTAGAAAGCAAGAGATCTACTATCTTGAGGTGTCTGATAATAGAGTTGTAAACTGATTAAAGAACTGAAAGAGGTCTAGCCAGTTATGGGGAGAGAAGGGGGATACAGAAGGGATACAGAAATCTGCAAATAAACTCTGCTAAAAGTCACTCATTGATGCTAAGAAAGGGAGCACATAGGAACCAAGAGCTCAAAGGGCTGAGCATGAATTTCAACTACTTCCCAGAAAGGAGAGACCAGTTTAGAAGTAAACCCAGTTAAATGCATTATATGCTGAAATAAACATTGTCTTCAAAAGAAGAAAAAAGAAAGAAAGAAAAACAAACTAACAAAAAAAAAATCCCATCAGTAAAGAAAACTACAAGGTATGGAGGCACACATGTGTAATTCCAGAACTCAAGGAGCTAAGGGAGAAGACTCATGAATTCAAGGCCAGTTTAAACTACATAGTGAGTTAAGGTCAGACTAGCCCACATGGCAAGATCCTATCTCAAAACTGGAAAAAATAGATAAGGAGGAAGGGAGAAGGAAGGGAAGAAAGCAGTGCATGGGGTAGGGCGGGACTACTGGAAGGCAAAGACGATATTATAGAGCAGCATTTCTCAGACTGTGGGTCAGAGTTTACAACAGAGCTTTTAAAATGTTTACATATAATAAAAAATTACTAGACAAAAGCATAACCAGAATATAACACTCCAGAGAAACACATTTAAGAACATCTAAGAAAATAAGTGAAGAATGGAGTGATATCTTTCTTTTGATTTATTTTTTCTTGTGCTGAACACCTAACAAGAGGAAATTTAAGGAAGACAATATTTCTTCTGGGGATCTGCCTTTGTAGGGACAATGTAGTAGAGTTCAGGGCTGTGAGAGCATGTAAGCTGGAACTCATCACATCTCAGTGAACCAAGAAACTGAGGTTAACGGGAAGTGGGGAAGGGAAGGAGGGGCCCAAAAAAGAGGTGAAAGACTTCTCTTTGAGCTATTGATCTGGAATCAGAACTGGTCTATAATACCTATGACCTGCCTCCAGTGGCCCACTACCTTCCCCGATGGGGTCCCACTTTCTAAAGATTCCACAGCCTCCAAAAGCATTGGTACCAACTGGATAACATGTGCTTAAATACACGAGTCTATGGGAAAAACTTCACATCTAAACACTACAGAGAGGTACCAACAAATAGATAGGAAAATTAAATGAAAAATTTTAACTGAAACCTCAAAAATTATTTAAAATAATGGGGAGAAATTAACTTAAAGTAGGTAAATAAAAATCACTTAAATTAAAGACAGGGAAATAATGAAAAAATTGTAATTGTTCACTCGTGCCTTTGAGACAGTACAAACAGTACTTAATACATTTAGAATTAAAATTCCAAAAATAAGTTAAAGAGAATGGAGCAGATAAAAACATCTCAAAAATAGTGGCTGAAAAACATTCCAAATTATGTAAGAAAATTCAGTTTGCAAATAAATATAAGAAGTCCAATGAATTCTGAGCCGTGTGTGCATAATCAATATTTCATGAAATTATACTGAATTCTAAATCCCAGTGATTAAAAAACAAACAAACAACTTAGAAGCTTTCCAGAAAGAAAGAATACACCAAGAAAGACCTAATACTACAGGAACTGCTGATTTCTCCTGAGAAATAATGGAAACCACAAAGCAATGGAATGTTGGAGACACTTAAGAATTCTACAACCCATCTAACTATTGCTTTAAAAAAGAAGGAAATAGTGGAATTTTCAAATGAATAGAAACAGAGATGATTTGCAGCCCAGAGACCACACAAAAGATCAACAAAGGAAGTTTTGTAGCTGAAGGAAAATAACATAAGAGAGGAATTCAGGGAGATGAAGGAAAAGAATGAATGGAACAAAGATTATAAAGACTACATATGTGTAAATGAGGGTTTTCCTTTCCTATTACATTTCCTTCAAAGATGGGTGTGTGAAGAAGATTGTGTAATGTGTATATACGTATATGTAACATTCTTGTCATATAAAAAAGAAGACATTTATGAATCTATGCTTCTGAAGCTTTTCCATGCTGCAGACTAAGCCATAAAGCTTATTTCTGTGAACAGTTAGAGATGTCTATTATAATCACTAGTTAAAATCTGACCAAGTTCAAAACTAATGTCAACACATTCAGCCAAGGTGTGGATAGTGTTGGAGCCTTAAATGTGTACTTCACCTTTCTTGCCTCAAAAGGAAGTATGCAAGGTACAGAAACAATTTAATACAGTGAATTGTCATCTAAGTATGAAGAAGTGTTAGATACATTCCTGAGAGTATGCAAAGTGTTATATGGTATCACAAAAGTTGTATAGGAAAATCTATTACCTTTAGGACTGGAAATGAATGGGCTGAAGCTATTAAAATTAAAATGTGTGGATAAACTGTCCGAAGCTACACCCACAAAGCCTTACCAGTGTGACTACTTAAAAATGAGCTTAACAAAGACAGCAACAATGGACATGCCAAACTGGACAGAGGAAAGACCACACACGGTTTCAACCCTGCACAAAGAACTACAGGCGACTAAGAAATGCTGAGAGCAGAAGAAGTAGTCTTCCCCAAGAAGGAATGAAAGCAACAACTGGTTATCCAATACCAAGTGGTCAGTCCTTAAAACATACACACTAGCAACATTATACAGACTAAGCAGGTTATAGTTAGGAATATATATGAATATCGATATACATACATGCATGTGGCAACAACATGAAAAAAAGAGATCATGAATTGGAAAGAGAGCAAGAAGGGGTTTGTGGGTAGGTTTGGAGGAATGAAAGGGAAGGGGAAGATGGTATAACTATATTGTAACATCAAATATAGGAGAAATAATGCTAAAACTTTAAAATATACTAGCTTAACTATAAAGGTTCTTACCGCTGCTACTGCCAAAACAAAGTGCTTTCTTGATGTTAAAAAGAAAAAAAATTAAGGAACTTCAGGTGACCCGCCTCAAGTTCTTCCTCTGAAGCCTTCTATTGACAGGGTCTATCCTGGAGCCAGAAAGCAAAGCAGAACTAGGGTTAATGGGCTCCAGCCCCAATGTAACTAAATTGAATGGAGAGCAGTGAATCCACAGCCAAGAGACAGCAGTTTAGTATCTGGCCCAGCTGCATGCTAGTAAGGCCAGAAGCCTCTCTCTGCTAAGGTGGATTCCCTGGGTGGGAGACTTGGTAGAGAAATTGGAGAGAATGGTCTCCTAGAATATTTGTGAGCAAACTGAAGCAAAGGATGAATGGGTCCAAGCGAGTGTGCCAAGACAACACAGTGGGAAGCCAACCTCTGTATTAGGACAGGAGGAACTGTGGCTGGTGCTGAGAGGGAGCGTAGGAGCCTGGTAAATGAGCAAGCTCACAGCTTGGCAGGGTAAGGGGTGTCGATGATAATGAAATAAGATTGCATGGGGATGCTGGGGCCTAGATGTTTAAATTGTGCTGTGTGCTGGCAGGAAGCCTGGAGACGTGCTTTAGATGGGGTGCTATGAATTGAGACAAAGAGATCCATAGAGACTCTCCATCTGTTTATCAATCAGCCTTATTTGGTGTGTTAGAGTATTAAATGTGTGTGTGTGTGTGTGTGTGTGTGTGTGTGTGTGTGTGTGTGTGTACACTAGCTTGTACATGCATGTTTATCCCTGAAGACTTTCTTTGAAGAATCTTGTAACATTGATACATGAACAATATGCGACATATTTATTAGAACTTGTGACAAAAACCAGGCCTTAATACAGACAGTGATAGTTATTCGTGATTTCCAATGGGTTAACTCAATCCATAGGATTTATGTTAAACCAAGTCATTCCCCTTCCATACTTGCTGGCCGTGATGGATGGAAATGTCAAGTCCCATGAGATCTCTGAGCTCACATTTTCTCTCTCCTAGAATCAGCATAGTTTTTACCCACCATTTTTGTTTCAAGATTTATTTCAACAAACAATGCCATGGTTACTTCTGTGCATTTGAGCTTCAATTTCAGAGCATTATCAAAGGGCATTACCAACCCACCTCATAGTATCTATAGCAGATATCAAAAATTGCTTTTAAACTAGAGAAGGCAGATGAACTTGAATATAAAAACTTGGCAGAATCATGTCTTTTCAAGCTATAAAACACATTGAGGATTGCAGGACAAACACTCTGTAACTGCAGTTTGCTGATGCTAACAATTTCTTAAAACAATAACTGATCCAACAAGGCAGAATGTGTGGTAAAGACTTTGCAGGTAGCAGAAATAACAGAAACACAGATAAAGAAGTCCTGTCCTGGGCGATTCTGGAATTTAACATCATTCAAGAAGCAGTTCAAGGTAGAGAGGGACACATGGAGGATGAATTCATTTCTTGTACCACTGCTTAATCCTGTGGCTGATCCTGGAAGGATGAATGACAGGTATTTTAAGCAATGGAAATACACAGTCAGATTTTAGCTTGCTGCACTGACCATAAACCATGCAAAAGAAAATAAGGGGGGAGAGGTGTATTAATCAAGGTTTCCCCAGAGAAACAGATCAACAAGATATGCCAAGATACAGAAGACAGGATGGGCTCACAGGACTGGGAAGTCTGGGAAGTGATGTATGGCCTGCAAGCAGCAGAAGCATGAAAGCCAGTGGTGGCATTCAGTCTAATCCAAAGGCCCGAGAATCAGGGGAGCTGATGCTGTAATTTCCCACTCAGGGGAAAAGCCTTGAATCCAGAGCATCAGTGAAGAGGGGTAGGCAAAGACTGATTGGCCAGTCCAAGAACTTGGAAAGGGAGATACACAGACCTTCTTCCTCATGATCACTCTACTGCAAGCCTCCATGGATTAAGATTATCATCCACACATCACTGAACACATCCTTATTACTGTATGTATGGACTCAAATGTTAAGCTTTTCTAGGAATATCCCCATAACTGGAGTGACATTTTTAAACTATCTGGGTATTGTTTATCCATACAGTAGAGATAGATGACTCCTAATGTTAACAATTACTAGGGCCTTTTGGGATGATCAAAATGAGAAGTAAGTCTATGCTACAGTAGTAGAATTAGAGAATTAAGAATAGTAAGAAACAAGTCAAGAGAACTTCAGAATGTAGCTGAGTTGATCAGGGATAGGACAGAGAAAGAGCAGGGAAGTATACTAATGGTCCCAAGATCTCTGTGCTACTTACAGTGCTTAAGACCATGTGCTCTGAGCTGAGGAGCAAAATTAAGGAGTGGAGGAGGGGATAGCATATGACTGTGTTTGATTTCAGTTGTACTAGGATAGACTTAAGCTGAAAACGCCAAATGAAAACCAATGAAATGAAAAGATAAAACTGGATAGTATAGTAAGGGATGGGCTAGAGAGAACTAAAAGTCTTCCAAGCGAGACCTCCTGATTTCCAGATAAACCTAGCATCAGACTCAGCAGAGATTTATGAAAAGCAAGGTGTGAGAACAAGCAGTCAGGGTAGTTTCTACAACGTTTCACCAAAAGGAATCTTTCCTGTTTTCGGGGACCTACAAACTGGGAGTTCATACTGGACCTCTGGCAGAGGCCATGAGCCGAGCTCAGCATTGTGCTCTTCAGTGTCTCTGTTTTCCAAATCTTAGGAAGCATGTAACATTGTGTTAGAAAAGAGTCTCTCCATCTAAGGGAGACAGAGCTGTGTGGGTAGTGACTTTGGCGATCAGTCCAGCCCCAGAAGGGTGTGAATTGCCGCCCGCACATGCACACACAAACTGATTCTCTTCAACTGCCTGCCAGGGATGGGATGGTTCTGAACCGGATCAGTCTGTGGCTGCCAACAGCTCTTGTGAGGGCCCAATTTTCCAGCAGGAAACATAACCTGAATTGGAAAACATGACTGTAGGCTGCAAAACAAACAGCTCAAAATATCTGTGTCCTGAAATGAACCATAAGTCGTTCTGTTTCCAGAACTGAATCCACTTATCGAAAGGGGAAGAGGGTCAGGGGAGTTTACAGAGGAAAGAGGGAGACAGGAAAGAGTAACTGATGGAAGGAAGGAAGGAAGGAAAGAACAAAGAGAATATTGAGCTTTCGTTACATGCCAGGAACTGTAGGAGAGACTGTGTGTGTGTGTGTGTGTGTGTGTGTGTGTGTGTGTGTGTGTGTGTGTGTGTGTCCCTCATTCATTCTGTTCAAGGAAGGAAAGAACAAAGAGAATATTGAGTTTTCGTTACATGCCAGAAACTGTAGGAGAGACTTGTGTGTGTGTGTGTGTGTGTGTGTGTGTGTGTGTGTGTGTGTGTGCGCGCGCGCCGTGTGCGCTCTCATTCATTCTGTTCATAGTGACATGGTCCATAGAGAAGCGGAATCTATAGGGTCAACTGACTTAGCCAAGACCACATAGGATGCAGCAGGGCTAGAATCTAGAATTTGAATGCAAATTCACTGACAACATAGTCAACACTCTCTTACTAGATTCCTTCACACCCAGAGAGACAATATAAAAAGGAAGTGTTAGGAATATCCCAGGACAGGCCTTCCTGAGTCCTTATTTAATTACTTTTTAAGATTAAAGATTCAGAAATGCCATAATCAGAGAATTCCTAGTCCCCTAATAAGAATCAAAGGGTAACTTAAATAATGAATCACTACTTTAGGTCCAGTAGACTTTCTTAGAACCCCTTCCTTTCTTGTCTCTATTTGGGTCCCCTGTTGCCCTCCAGAGATCCACCTAAGCCATTTGTCCAGGCACTTTTATATGTTATGCTTATAAATGAAACTACAGGGTCAAAGGAATTTAAGAGACTTAGCAAGTCACTTGACCCATAGGTGACAAGACTGATGTTTAAATTCATCTTCCAACTATGCATTCCAACAAATTTGTACCACATAATGGCTGTTTCTATAATGTGTTCCTACAACCAAGACACAAAGTAAGTGTTCACCATCCATTTGTTACCTCTAGCTGCTAAGATATTTGAGCCACCACTAACCCATTGGCACGTCCACAAAAAGACTCGGCAGGATGCTGAGTGATGATAAGGAAACTATTAAAGTGTTTTGAACATTGTAGGTAGGCCAAGTGGAAAGATTATTGTTTTAATCTTTGATTATCTTTGCTTAATACTTAAAACTCTATTCACTTAATGATGACTGTTGAGAAAGCACTGTAAAGACAGAACATCCAGTCATTCATTTAAGAAACAGTTGTGTTTAGGAAGATAACCATTAGGTAAAGTGCTTGTCACACAAGTGTGAGGACCTGAGACAGATCCACAGAACCCGTGTAAAGCCATCATAGTGGCACACATCTGAAATTCCAGCACTCTTAGTGATGGTAACTAGGAACAAAAGAGTGCCTGAAAGCTCACAGGCCACTACCCTGAAACCCCAAGTTTTCCTCAGACCTCCACATGTACCCCATGTAAATGTCCATTTACCTACATACACATAAACATGCACACATCATACATGCACCAATAAAGAATTCTTTTGTTTTTAATAAACCCACTGCTAAATGTTAAGCAACTATTCTAGGTCAGCCAGATAGGAGATAATGAAGTTCAAATAGAAACTCAAGCTACTTGTCTCTAGTGCAATTGAACACATTGCAAAATTTTCCTTTCCTTTTCTGAGAATAATAATCCAGAAATGTAGGTACTATGTCAATAAATGTCTCTAATTCATAAATCAGACAATGAGAAGTTTCCATTCCTTGTGCAAAAACCCATGGCAGTGGGAAGTGAAGCATGGATATACATTCTGGAAGTGTAACCCCAGAATTCATGGGACTCATCAGAACACCATAGCCAGCATTTAACAGGGAAGATAAAGGGAAGACAGGAAAACTAACGCTGCTTTATCACTGTAACTCGAATAGCAGTAGTGACTGAGCCTGCTTAGTCTGCTATCACAAACTTCCTTAGACCAGGGACCTAAGAAACCAAACAAAACTCAAGCCAAGTGGTAGGGGGTACATGCCTTTAATCCCAACACTTGGGAGGCAGAGGCAGGGGGAATCTTTAAATTCAAGGTCAGCCTGGTCTACAAAGCAAGTTCTGGGACAGCCAGGACTGTTACACATAGAAACCCTGTCTAAAAAACAAAAGCAAATGAACAAACAAAAAACAAAGCAAGCAAACAAACAAAACCAAATTGCTCATCACAGTTCTGCAAGCTGGGAATTGTAAGATCAAAAGCCCATGATTTTCAGTGCCACAGAGAGCTTGTTCCCTGCTTTATACAGTGCCTTCTCACTGTCTCAAGAAAGACAAGAATAATAAGCCCCTTGGGCCTCTTCTTTAAAAGAACTGGTTTACTTGTGAGACCTGTCCCTCTCTCCCCCTCTTCCCCAAACAAAGGCCTCTTCTCTTAAGATCATTGTCTTAAGGGCTAAATTTCAACACATGAACTTGGGACACGCAGGATGTTGAAAGTAGAGTTAAAAGGTGTTACTGTTATCACCAAGCATCACTTCCTTCAGTCCTGAAGTAGGTAGCAAACACAGAACTCAGCGCCATCGTGTTTCCATGGATGGTTTTGGTCTCCATCCCTTCAGTCTTTATTTCCTAAGGCTCATCACCCATGCTTCCTTAGGAAGACAATTTTAGAAAGGATCACAGCACTTCCACACCTGAAAGCCTTCCCCCAGCTCCTGCCCCGGCCCCTTTTGTGCTTTAAGAAGAAGCAGCCATGGATTCTGTTAGCATGTTCACTAGGCCTATGTTCTGCCACAGACTCACCTCTTGGTCCCACCTCATGCTTCTTGCACCTCACTTCCTACCTTCTCTCATCCTGCCATTTGTGACTTCGTATTCTAGGACGCGCAATGCCGTCCATAGCCCCTGCTTCTGCACTCTCACTGAAATGTTTCTCCCTGTTATAGATGTTCAGAGAATGCCTCAGTCATATTTCCCCCTTGAAAAGATCCTTCCTCACACAGTGAGATGGCTCAGTATATAAAGGTGCTTGACACCTCACCTGGCCATCCAAGTTCCATCCGTGGGACAAACATGGTAAAAGAAAACTTACTCCTGAAAGTTGCCCCCTGCCCTCCATATTGGCACAATGGCAGGTTCCTACCATCCTCCAATTAATTAATTAATTAATTAATTAATTAATTAATTAGATTTAGTTTTTAATCCTTTCTCTTCCATTACCCCGATTTCCAGTTCAGTGGCTTCCTTGTCAATACCATACTTCATGGTTTTCTATGTGGCACACATATGTAAATAGGCCTTCCCAGCCAATCCAGGACAGCTAGAGGCTCAGTCCTTGTTGGTTTCGGGTCTTCACAACCTAGCATAAGGGTTTTAATAACTGCTTATGGAAGTGCATGAAGCCAGTTTCCCAAACTTTTCCTTCCTTGCTCTTTATGATGGAGAAACATCTTACTTCTTCCCTCTCTGCCTCCCTAGACATCTTCTTTCCTCCTCTCTTGTTTACTCTAAAGAGATGAGAAAGCAGAAACCTGTGATAAAGTAACTCCAAAGAGATATCCCAATGTCAGTTTGTTTTATTTCTGCTGTGTCTGTAAGAGACAGAGGCAAGGGGAGAGGGTGGAGGACATGCATTCCCACTGTGCAGGATCTCACACTGTGCTTAATGGCAAACCTACTTTGGGGGACAATGAGGATGGGGAGCAATAGATTGACTGCTGTGTGTACCAATTTCAAATTGCTAGCTACGCCCTTTACTAACACTAGTGTTTGACGTTGCAAATCCTGTATTACCACATGAAACAACCAGCAAGTATACCTCTGCCAGAAATGGAATAATTTGCTATTGGCTGGAATGGGAGGCTGACACAGTTATCTCCCATAGATTATTTTATTCAGATGGGTGGCCAATTCCAGATTAACCATGACTGTCCTGGATCTTCTTGGCAGCATATGCACTAAACTAAATCTCTTATCTCTATTACAGTTTTTGATTGAGTGTTCAATCTGCTATCCAAAGGCAGATTGATCTGTTTCCCATCATAGCTGTCGCATGGTGATGGCACAGGGGCTCCTTGGAGAAGTATAGAAGTCAGACAATATTGAGAGAAATCATCTCTCTCTCTTTCTGCCACCCTTAGTCTTCTTCTCTCTATTTCTGTGTCCCTCTAATCTATCCTCTGATACTTTATTAAGACTCAGCAACTATGGTGGCATTCAAGTTGAGTTCCACCTTCTTAGTCTGACTGAATGTCTCCATGTAGCACAGCCCTGAGTACTTTCTGCTAGAGAAAGTACTGTCTTGTCTCTGAGTTTTGGAACACAGCTGTCTGCTGGAACACAAAATTATCTGCCTATCTCTACACCTACGGTTTTTGTCTCCACACTTTTGCTTAAGTGATTCCTTCTGCCTGCTGAGCCCTTTCCTGCACCCATGACCTTTCACCCATTTTGTTTAGCATGCTCTACTGATCATTTAGGTTTAACCTCTCTAGCTTCATCTAACCCTCTGGGTTAATTAACTTTTCCTCAGGCACTCACAGTTCTTTTACATTTCTTACCCATATGTTATGATGCTCTGAGGAAACCATGGAATACTGGTAAGACCAGAAGCACCAAGAGCTGTTGTAGGAGTGGTTCACCCTTGGTAGAGAATAAAGGGTAGCCCATGTGTGGACATTGTAATAACAGTAAATAATAAGATTGCAGAGCTGACAAATATATTGTCCTATTCTGTAGTCCTCTTGAGAGCTTGGATGCATTCAGAGTTCTCAGAGAAGTGAGAGATAAGGATCTTGTTTCATTCTTCTACGTGGAGTGGTCCAGATTGACCAGCATAATTTATTAAAGGTACTGTCTTTTCTTCAGTGAATAATTTTGGTCATGTTGTCACAAACCATTGGCTGTAGGAGCAGGAGCTTTTATCTGGGTCCTCAATTCTATTACATTGATCACCGTGTTTGTTTTTATGCTACCACCATGATTTTTATTACTGTAACTATATAATATAATCTGAAATGAAGGGTGGTGACTAATGCTTTTAATTGCTCAATATTGTTTTGGCTATCCTGGGTCTTTTATGTTTACAGATGAATTTTTGAGATTACTTGTTCATTTTTTTGTGAAGAATTGCCCTGGAATTTTAATGAAGATTGAATTGAATCTGTAGGTTGATTTTGATAAGAATAGAGTAAGAGTTTTACATACTGTACATGCAGTTCTATACTGTCTGGTGATAATAATCCTATTTCCATACAGGTAAGCTATTAAGGATATAGAGTTGAAACAAATAGCTCTACCATTTGACAGATGTGAGATGTTAGGGCTATGGTTACCTTCTTGTTCCTTGGCTGCTTCCTTTGTAAAATGGGGACAAGAAAATCACATACTCAGTTTATATGACAAATACACAAAAGAACATACTAGAGGCTCTTATAAGAGTGATAGGGCTAAGTACTCTTTCCATAAATGCTACCCATTACATGTGATAACTATGCATTCTTCTTCTGATTAAAGCCCAGTCATTAGCTTAAGATTCCTTGAGGCTCTAACTTGTTCACTGTTAGCACATGCTGTATAGTACTTGTTGAATACTACACAGCATGAATATTTGTTGAATTAGTAAATGTGTCATATTCATCTCTGTATATCAAGTTCATGGCAGAATATGTAAGTTAGAAGTAGGTTTTCAGTGAATGATTGTTAGGTGGATGGATAGTTGAACAAATGAATAACTGACAGAAGAAAAGAGTTGTGTAAAAAACTGAAAATCCTCCTGAAGACAAAAATGAGGATGGTAGCACAGGGAAGATCAATGACAAAGTGAAAGAAATGCCCAGATTTACCACTTACTGAACTATCCCGGAAGCTTGGGTATGATAAAATGTAGAGTATTGGAAACTGGAAGATCATGTCAACTCACTGCATAGCCTTTAGAACCTCAGGAGTGGGGGTGGGGAACCTTGCCATTTCATAGGGTCATGGGCAACATCAACAATAGAATAATAGAAAGTCAGTTGTCAGGAAGATTTGCCAACAGTCTCTGCCCCACCAGAAATGTTTCCAGAAGAGGTAAAAATGACCTGCCAGTTCTTTATTCCCATCAACATGTTAATCAGATTTTTAATACATGTTTTTATATAGCACACAAAAGCTGCATGGCTAAGATTCTACCAACTTAGAGACTATTTTCAAGTCCTATGGTGTGACATCTACTAACCTCAAAGGGATATTTATAAGTTATCTACATGGGAGCCATCAATAGAAGGGAAGACTCTCCATTCAATATCAACTCAGCAATGATTCAGAGTTTTCTCCAAAGTTTTCATTAGTTCTTATCTTTAATATGTAGAAGGAAGGAATCATGTCTGTATTAATATAAAAATGTTGGGTTACATGTCATCACCAGGATTCCCAAAGAACACATGATATGGAAATAAAAATGAAATCTAATGTAAGAATTCTAAAGCTTACGTGGTATTCAAGCAAGATGAAAAGAAATCTAGCCATGCAGCCATAGTTCTAACTGTAATTGTGTTTTTTTTTTCTATTAATCTAAACTCTAACATCTGGAGGCCAGAGACTTACATATCATATAACACACTCTATCTGCTGCCTATATAATACTATATAATGATGCCAAGTCTACCTGGTTTCATTGTCCCAAGTAAATATCTCCAGTTAATCTCCACATAATTGAGGGTTTTTTTCACTATCATTTAAATATATCTAAAATATAAGGAATCATATAGGTTGTCTTCTATGATCATGTAATGGATGAAATACTTTCCCCCATAGTAATTTTATTTGAATTTTTCTTGCTAATAGGATGCCATTACCTTTGGGATCATTTGTTGGAGAGAACTGACATATAAGGTGTTGACTTGTGCTACCAGAGAGAGATGAAAACTAATAATGATTTTAACAGTGTCTTACTTTCTGAGCAGGTGGTCCAAGTCTCATATGACAACTACAGGATCATTAGAGAACAAGATAACAACTTACCATTTTCTCTGCTGCCTTTGAAATGAAGCTTGTGGGCATCCAATATATTATTCCCAACTCCAATTATCACATGAGTCTCATGATCAAGGATAAAGCAGGATACGAGAAGATGCAGTCCTTCCTTTTGAGAAACTAACAAGAAGTTACACATATCATTTGCACTCAATTCTTAGTTCCATTTACCAGAACCCAGTTGCATTCTAGTCACACATGACTAAAAAGGAAGACATTATTCTAGGCTTATGAAAACACACACAAACATATACACATATGTACATACATATATGCATACAAGCATAGACACACACATACACATATTTATACACAGACTTATTGTGATGAAATAAAAGAGAAAATTTACTCAAGAGGACAATGAGATGTTTCTGCCATTCATGCTTTAAAAGTTTTTTCATATTTGGGTAAAATCTATCCCTCTGATGCTTTTGCAATTGAAAATAATTTGTTCCCCACAGAAAAAATAAACACACTTACCCTCTTCAAAAAGATAAATAAATACAACTGACACCGGGCTTCTCTCACTAACTCTTGCCTTTGCCAAGAAAAGCAAGCTCTTATTCCTTTGCTTCACTTACAATGGGTGCTTGTGTGGACTTCCAAATCCTCATTCCCAGGATCTCTTTCATCAGTTAAGAGTTCTGTTCCCTTCCTCTAAGATCACATCACAGCTTCAGTGCTAACCATCTACATTCTATGCCTTTGTACTGACGAATGATATCTTCCACAAGACAGGCTTAATATTGGGAACAACTCAAAAGTGGCATGACTTTGTAAAATTATTTATTTTTACTGATATAGATGTATTGTATTTAGTACAGGGAAATCATAAAGATAATTTCTTTCAAGTATATAATATACAAAGACATGATTTTTAAAATTATTTTTGTGTACAAATTTTTGTTCTTTTATAATTCCAATTTTTATTGAAAACAGATTTTTTTCGTACCATATGTTCTGATTATTGTTTCCCATCCTCCAACTCCTCCCAGAGCCTCTCAGTCTCTCTAGTCACTCAAATTCACACCCTTTATTTTTCTTTTATTAGAAAATAAAGGGGGAACTAAAACAAGCAAATAAGAATGAGACAAAACAAACAAGTAGAAGAAAAGAGAGCTAAAGAAAAACCAGAAGAAACACATACAAATACAAATAAATGCACCTAAAAATCCCATTAAAACATTACTTTGAAAATCATGACTTGCAACAAAAGACATGTAAGGTTTAAAAAGTTGGAGGGAGCAGACAAAGCATTATAAGACAAACCCTTTCATGTTGTATTGACCACTTATTGCTGGGCATGAGGCCTGCCCTTAAGTGTGGCTTGTACACATAGTGAGACTCCATTGAAAAATCTAATTTTTTGTGTGAGCAGTTAGTTGTCAGCTGTAGACAGCTTCTGATTTAGGATTGTGAACTTGTGTCCAATTCTGCTTTCAGCACTGGACCCTATCTGGCTTAGATCTGTGCAGGCCCTGTGCAGGCCACAACAGTGATGGGAGCTAGCTACAGTTGGCGCCCAACATGGCTATAAGAACTTTCACTTAAAACTAAGAAAAGCTTAAGAAATGTTTTAGAAACAAAGGAACAGAGACTAGCAAGACTTCTTGGTAGCAGCCTTTTTCTCAGTTGGATTTGTTTTACTGTAGACAGAGATTTGCATGGCTCCCTTAATGGAGGTTTCAAAAATTAGCATAAGCGGCAAAAAAACAAAAACAATAAAACCTGCATTGCTTTTAAAGAGCTCTGTTACAATTCATTGGTGTGCGCAAGAGCTGCAATGAAGGTTTACAATGTGTTTTAATAATAATAAACTTTGTATGGAAAAACAAAAGACCCAGGATAGCCAAAACAACCCTGTACAATAAAAGAACTTCAGGAGGCATCACCATCCCTGACTTTAAGCTCTACTACAGATCTATAGTTCTGAAAACAGCCTGGTATTGGCACAAAAATAGACAGGTAGACCAATGGAATCGAATCAAAAATCCCGATATTAATCCACACACCTATGAACACCTGATTTTCGACAAAACAGCTAAAAAAAAAAATACAACAGGGGAGGAAAGCATCTTCAAAAAATGGTGCTGGCACAATTGGATGATGGTGTGTTGAAGATTGCAGATAGACCCATGTCTATCACCATGCACAAAACTCAAGTCCAAATGGATCAAAGACCTCAACATAAATCCAGCCACACTGAACCTCCTAGAAGAGAAAGTAGGAGGTACCCTTGAACAAATTGGTATAGGAGACTGCTTCTTGAACATAACTCCAGTAGCACAGACTCTGAGATCAACAATAATTAAGTGGGACTTCCTCAAACTTTAGAAGCTTCTGTAAGGCAAAGGACACAGTTGTCCCAAACTGCAGCCCACAGACTGGAAAAATTTTTTTACCAATCCTACATCTGACAAAATATACAAATAACTCAAGAAACTAGTCAACAAAACACTAAATAGCCCTATTTAAAAATGGGGTACAGAATTGAAGACAGAATTCTCAATAGAGGAAATCAAAGAGGGTGAAAGACATCTAAGAAAATGTTCAACATCCTTAGCTACCAGGGAAATGCAAATGAAAACAACTTTGAGATACTATCTTACTCCTGTCAGAATGGCTAAAATTAGAAACACCAATGACAACTTATGTTGGAGAGGATGTGGAGAAAGGGGAATACTCCTTTCACTGCTGGTGGGAGTGCAAACTCGTACAGCCATTTTGGAGATCAGCATGGTGGTTCCTCAGGAAAATGGGAATTAGCTTACCACAGGACCCAGCAATTCCACTCTTAGGTATATACCCAAATGACCCACATCCATGCAACAAAGACATAAGCTCAGCTATGTTCATGGCAGCATTATTTGTAATAGCAAGAACCTGGAAGCAACCTAGATGCCCCTCAACTGAAGAATGGATAGAGAAGATGTGGCACATCTACACAATGGAATACTACTCTGCAGAAAAAAATAACAAAATCTTGAAATTCGAGGGAAGTGGATGGAACTTGAAGAAACCATCCTGAATGAGGTATCCCAGTCACAAAAAGAGGAACAGGGTATGTACTCACTCATATATGGAGAGCAAAGGATCACCAGCCTATAATACACACCACCAGACGAACGGGGATACAAGGTGTATTCTAAGAGATTCATATATGATCCCTCACAAAAGGGGGAAGGGACAAGTCCCCCAGAGCACATGGGAAATGGGGGGGGCAGTGAATGGAGAGAGAACTAGGAGAAAGAGAGGAGGAGGAG
Organism: Cricetiscus sungorus; assembly: GCA_030556225.1. Lineage (NCBI taxonomy): Eukaryota > Metazoa > Chordata > Mammalia > Rodentia > Cricetidae > Cricetiscus > Cricetiscus sungorus. The sequence continues at coordinate 61,359,806 of JANBXA010000734.1, read as the reverse complement.
AGGAAAACATGTGTGACTAGATAGATTGAGTCAGGGTGAGGGTGTGACATAAAAGAGGGAGCCATTATTGGTTTGAAGAGAAAACTGAACCTAAAGAAAGGTCTAGAGAACTACAAGACTGACTCAACTAACAATTCAAGCAACCATGGAAAGGCTACCATACATGCCTTTCCCTGATAGTGAGACCATCAACTAAATTATTCACTATCATGGAGACCTCATCTAGTACCTCTTGGAAACAGAAGCAAACACCGATAACCAAACACTGAGTCAAACTAGAATCCAGATGCAGAGAGAGGGGACAAGACCAGGTTGCAGAAACACACAAAGACAGCTTACCTGAACAAGGAGGAACTAATCCCCCCCCAGACTGATAGCTGGGAATCCAGCATGGGACTGACTCAGACCCCCTGAATACGGGTCTCAGCTAGAAGGACTGAGCAGTCTGAGGAACCTCAGACAGTAGAAACAGGATCTATTTCTGCTGCACAAAAGGACCTTGCAGACACATCCCCCATGGAGGGATACCCCCTTAACCTAGAGACAGGAGAGAAGTCCTAGTCCCTACTTCAAATGACTTGACAGATTTACATGACCCCACCTGCATAGCATAGCCCTACAAGTGGAATGGGGGTGGGGGGGATGGGAGGGGAGGGTGGCCAGGGTGCATGTCACAGGGGAAAGAGGGTAAAAGGGAGGGAGGGGGAGGGAGGGATAGAGAGAGGGAGGGAGTGAGGGATGGAAGGAGAGAGGAAGAAAGAGGGAACTGGGATCCACATGTAAAAATTTTAAATTATATTATTAATAAAAAAAATATATATGTAGGCTTGGGAGAGAAAGAGAAACAGGATACAATGGTTTAAAAAAAAAAAGAAAGAAAGAAATAGAGTAACTGGCTGTGGTGGCACATGCCTTTAATCCCAGCACTCAGAAGACAGAGGCCAGCAGATCTCTGTGATTTCAAAGTAAACCTGGTATACAGAATGAATTCCAGGACAGATAAAAGTTACACAGAAAAACCCTGTCTCAAAATATGTAAAAATATAAATAAAAGAAATAGAGTAATAAAAATGCCACATAAAGATGGAAAGCACAGAGAAACTTTGGATATTGTATGCTATTCTGTTATCTTTAAATTGTCTGACTGATGAGGAAATAACAACTGATAAAAGAAATGCTGCTGGATTAATTCAATATATATATTTTAAAAATGCTTTGACTCCAAAATTTAAGTTCAAGGACAAGTTACCGGAGAAAAGGATTTCTATTTTTGTTTTCACAGAAAATGAAAAGCTCTGGATTCCTTCCAGACTAATATGATTTGATCAAGCAAGACCTCCTGAAGCAACATCAATGGGACAAAGCAGCCTTGCAGACCACTACAGCCAGGATTTCTGTGTCTTCTTAGGCTCCCCCATGACAGTGCCCCCTACCAGCAGGAAGTAGTTTGGAAAGAATGACACCCAAATTCCCAAATATTGTTTATAAATGTTTGTTTTCATTTAAGGGCTTGGTTATAAATGGCTATTGGCCACAAGCAATCTTTTTAAAGGTAAAATGAGAATTATGGTATAGGTATGAATGCTCTGTTTTGGAATGGATTTTCATTTATTGATACAAATTTAAGGTCAATTTTGTGATATGTATATTTCTCCTCTTTTTTAGGAATTATGTTTATATAGATCATTGAAAAATGTAATGTATAATTTAATACAGATTATAGACAGTTACCTATGATAGTTAAAACTTAGAGTTAAGTTACTTAGGATTTCTAGATATAGAGAGATGTATTTAAGATGAATAGGCATTCTTCAAACCTACAGAATATGGCATTTAAAATGGCTTAGGGTTTTTCTTGACAGTGAGGCACAACTGCTCCTGGTAACACCACCTGCATCAGAAAGGAAGATGGACATCGAAGAAACACATTATGGAGTTTGCTTTTAATGTGGCCAGACTAGCCATTTGGGCAAGGTACTGCTCTTCTGGACTGTTTGACTTTATGCTGTATAAACTGGACATGCAGGACCCACATAAAAGTGGCTGCTAAAACAAGATGGACAGTGCTACAGGGTTCCTGCTTCATGAAAAAGTCTGCCAGACACACTATGGCCTATGGGCTGAAGATGGAACATTACAGAAGTACTCTGGGTACCAGGCAGTGAGTTGTCTCTTTCATTCTAGAGTTTATATATTATCCTTTTGTGGTCTTTGAAGGAGTTGAAGACAGATAGTTATGGTTATAATTTTCCTTAGTTAAGATTAAAGATGTTACATATAGGACTTTAGACTCACAAAGATAGGATAGATGATATTTTCTTTAAGTCTTACAAAATGTTAATGGACTAAATATTGTTAACTGTGAATCTTAATTGATAACTGTTGTGTGATATATTTTGCTATGTTAAGGTTAAAACCCTTCTTTTTATTTTAGACAGAAAAGAGGAGATGATGGGAGATGTTATTCTATAAATATGTTTCTCATACTGGTTAATGAATAAAGCACTGTGGCCAATGGGAAAGCAAGATAGGTGGGGCTAGGAGACAAGGAGGAAAGAGGAAGTAGTGAGGATGAGTCAGCATGTAGAGCTGAAAGAGAGCCAATGCCGGCCCGCAGCTCTCCAATGAGATGAGCACGTGGAAATACTTAGATAAGTAGAAATGGGTTAATCATTAAGACAGAGCTAGCTGATAAACAGTAATAGTAAAGTAACTGGCCAACAGCATTGTATCATATACAGAGTCTCTGCATGTTATTTGGGGCTGGCACGGCTATGGGACCAGACCGATGCCGAGCGGTCTGGCGGAAAACATACTAGCTACACCACAGTCTCTAGAAGTTCATATGTTCGCCTAAAAGGCCTTGTTTTCCTTATTATCCTTCATTCCCATTGGCTCTTAAAAATAGTTCCTCCTCATCTTCTGCAAAGTACCCTGAGCCCTGAGGGGAAAGATTTGATGGAGACATCCTATTTTGAACTGCATTTCTAAGGCATCTTGCTCTCTGTACATTGTCCAGTTGTGGGTCTCTGTATTTATTCCCATTTACTGTAGGAGGAAGCTTCTCTGATGATGACTGAGGAAGACACTGATCTATGAGTATAGCAGATTGTTATTAGGAGTCATATTATTGCAATGTTTAGCAAAACAATAGCTTTTTACTTTCCATTAGGTTCATGCCTATATACCACAATCTGGATTATAAAGAATAGAAACTTATTTCTCATAATTCTTGATTCTGGAAAATCCAATATCAAGGCTCTAGTAGTGTCTGATAAGGGTTAGGTCTCATGTGACAAAGGGGTAAGGTAGTCCTCTGCAGTATCTATTATAACACTAATCTGTTTTTCAAGGGCTCTGTTTTTATGTCATGATCATCTAACCAAGGTCCCACCTCACAATACCATTACATTGAGAGGATTTTCGCATCTAGACTTGGGGCCTGGGGAACTCATAAGCATCAAGTATGATTTTTATAAGTATAGTTTTCATTGTTTAGAAAAGAGGAGAAGAAAAACATTTCCTCTAAGTCAAAATTTTCTCTGTGTATCACTCTTTTTCTTCTGTTAAAGAGGCCATCAAACAATTCGAACAACACAGTGGCCATGCAGGTAATTAACACATGGCAACTGAATACAGCCCAGGAGCACCTAGGTACACTGGTGAGCACATGCCCATGATGCTCATAATACTATCGGTGATGCTGGCACTACCCCTGGACCTATGTGAACTCATCAGCATTGTGAGCTTAAGCCTCATTAACTGAAGTTTCTTTTGTGTTCCATATCTACTTCTCAAAATGCAAATGAGTATGAGTTATAACCAGAAAATTTTTTAAATTCTTCAAAAGAGAATTGAAAGAGATGAAAACTAAAACATACAAAGATAGACAACTGCTTCTCCTTGTCTTGAACCATTAGCAAAGAGCCAACCAGAACAGAAAAATTCTTATCCCAGAGCTCCAGGGCATCCATAGGGACTCCTCTATTTAACCAGAATCACCAGCTTGCAAAGTCAAAGCCAAATCTAAGTTTCATTGATGCTTCATTGTGCTATCCAAACTTTTAAAGCATGTGATCTATAATTCTCTAAGCATTTTTGCTTTGTATATTTTTCTCTTATGTATCATCATCTCTCCCAATTCATCTCCGTGAAATGAGACCACATAAAATAAAGGCAGTTTTTGACTTATAAATATCAAGTGGCCTCATGAATCCTAATTTTTAAAACTCATAAAATAACGCCATAAATAATAATACCAACATTGATAGCATTCACCATAATAATAAGCTACAATGTCTTGAGCAGTTACTCTCCACTAGGCAGTATACTGGGTCTTATGTAGAATATCGTATTAGATCACTGGTGATGACGGGTCACATAGACAGCCTTGAGGAACTGGCTACATATGATCCATTACACATCCAAGGATGATTTACTAGTTCCATGAAGAAAGGATAGCAGTCTTGATTTCAGAAGGGGTACTCATTTGTGGGTGCATATCCCCATCTGTGCATCTATGATACACTCTCAAAAAAAAAATAAGCAAAGAAGCAGGGAAAAGGATCTTTCAATCATTTTCCTTTGAGCAAAAGGCAGAACATGGGCAGGGGAATACTAAGTATGAGAAGAGAGAGCAGGAGATGGCACAGAAGTGCCACAAAGCTGAGCAAGTGAAGAGAGAGCCTCTCCTCTCATTAATAAGACAATGGAAAAGGCAGGTGGCAGACAGCTTTCAGAGAGAAGTGCACCCTTTCACTCCAGCTAATAGACACTCTGCTTTTCAGGGGACTTTTGAGTAGTAACAGACACAGTGAGCAAAGAGATCCTGCAGACAGAAGGAAGTAACATCCCAGAGAAGATCTGTTTGAGTTAACCATGAGGATACACAGTGACACCCTCCATGGTGACCTACAGACAATGCCATCTTCTTGGGGCCACAAACAGAAGAGCCAAGATTTGTTTTTTCATGTTGAACACCTAATGTATGTCAGGTATTGCCAGACATAGTCATCTTACCATCTTGGACAGAAATGGTGACACCTGTCTTTGCAGGTTACATTGATGAGTGCCAACCAACGTGAGCAACTCAGTCTTATCCTACATAGACAGGACTTGAAGGAACATTGCTGAAGCCAGCTGGAACATGTAGCCTCCCATGTACAGTCACACACCACTATTGTTTTCTTTAAATTCCCCCCAAAGTAGTCTTGTACTGTGAGAAGAAATAGGAATTAGAAACAATAATGATAAACATAGAGACTTGCCTTTCTATGACACCAAGTTTCTAGTAGTTACAAGGACAGGCAGCAATAACAAAACTGTATGACAGTCTATCAGCAGGCTAAGACCTCACCAATTATCAAATGTGGCACTTTGTGTAAGACTCTAGCGTATTGCCTAGAGAATAATAACTGCCCAACACTTGTATGTATTATGTATCAATCTATTTTTCTATATATACATATATATGTGAGGTTATTTGATATCTATAAATATAAAATTATTCCTATTTCATATGGTCATATGGATGAAGTGAGGAAAATACGGGGAGAAAAGAAAAGACACACAGGGAAAAATGCTTGCAGAATCATAAACCACACTGAATAGTAAGGAAAGCATCACTTTTGAAATCCAACTTCATATGGGTGAACTAAGAAATCATGATTCTTGAGGTGAGCTTGTGTTACCCATTAAAATAAGTGAATCATAGACTTCTAAGCAGTGAAGAAGTTGGTGACTACGTCAAAGAAGGAAAGAATAGTTGAGCCTGGGTAGGCAAGTAAAGTAAATATTTCAGCTGTGAACTCACTACACTGTTTAAACACTAGAGGCAGCTTAGTTCCAGACAACAAAAGCTATTATGCTTGGTTTAAGCTATAGTAGATAATAGTGGATAACTCACAGAATTTACTGTATGTGCAAGGAAGCAAGATTTAGTGCTACTCGGCCTGAAACAGTACACCCAGGAGAAATGCTCAAGTGTATGGCTGAGCTTCTCTGATCAATACACAACTGTTCCCAGAAATTGGAACCTCCACTCCAGCTGTCCTAGTGGAATTGTATGTTTCTCAACTGAGTATGACTTCATTCATGGATGTTGGCTCTGTTCTGCAAGGCTCTCCCAGTCGTTCCTGCTTAGGCGAATCTTGAAGAACTATGCAATCTTAGTTGCATGAGAATAGTATAATATAGATGTTAATTTTCTAAACCATGCAGTGAAATATCCAATAGAAAGATACTAGAAGTGGATGTAGAGTGTGAACTCCCGCAGCATCTACCGCACTGACATTGGATTTAAAGACTTGGTATCTTTTTAAGACATCTGGTTATTAAATTTGAGGATCCTTCTCCAAAGCCATGAGGCTGGAGCAGCTCCTGAACTGTAGCCTTGAAAAAAATAGTGCTAATATGAATTTAGTGGCCAGAGAAAAATAAATGTCTTATTTTCTGAAGTCAGGAAGTAGAAGCTCCAGTATTTCCAACATTGAAAGTTGTTCACAGGCTTTGCCTTTTTACTGATGAAACCTTCAACATGGAGGTATGGATCTAAATCACTCACCTCAAAGCCTTTTCTGCAAAAACACTTTCATGTGAAGCACTTGGGATAATCATCAAAATTAAGGTTTATGGGCTCCATCACAGATCTTGTAGCAGAATGGCTATGCCAGTGGGAACTAGATAGAGAGAAGAACTCTTATTCTGATATCTACTTCTGAGATCTAAATAGAGTATAATTGGACCCCTAGTTATTTCCATATGGATTTTCTCCCGGGAGTTTGTTACCTCAGTCTGAATGTTATGAAGAAGAAAACTGGAAACTACTTCATAACCTTGACAACAAGAAGGTCACAAAAAACAAAACAAACAAACAAACAAAAACCCTGAGGTTGGTAATACACTGAGACAATAAACAAAAGCTGAATATAAGCTGCATTAGCATATTATCATAACCTAGATGCCAAAATACATAAATAAAATTTGACTTCATGCTAGTCTAAATGTTAGTATGCAAATCCAATCATAGTAGCATATACCTATAATCTCAACACTCAAGGGATAGAAGCAAGAGGATTAGAAGTCTGAGGTCATCCTTGCAAGACACTACAGTTTCTCAGGGATTTTTTTTAACTCTATAAAAAATATAAAGCCAGGCTTCTACCATATGGAAGCATTTTCTCATGGCAAATTACACATGAACTAGAGATAACAAGAAGACTTGAAGCTACTGCAAGCTTAACCATACATTTTCAAACTCTATTAGGAGAGCTAAATCCTCTTGTATTCAACTCAAATCTGACGAGGGGAAACTTAATGAAAACCTACTATATAGTAAAGTTTTTCAACGGCTTTCTCATATGCTATCTGATTTCATGTTTTGGAGTAATGCATCATTTTAAAAATTACATATATCTGAATGTTTCTGACATACTTGAAATAGTGAAGTGGTTATTACAGTCAAGCAGATTCATCTTCTCACATAGTTCCTTTTATTTTTATCCAGCAAGGTCACCTCAAATCTACTCTTAAATATAATCCATCATTAACTGTAGTCCTCACACTAAACATCTACCTTCATCTTATTTGTTCAGCTTTGTGTATGTTACCTTCTATCTACCCACTTCCTTCTCCTATCAATCCTCGGCAACAACTGGTTCTGTTTCTGTGGATTCAAATTTTCTCCCCAAGCTATAAATGATAGTATGCACTATTTTCCTTCTTGTGTCTGGTTTAGTTTAGTCGGTGCATCATCACACACATTCATCTGCATTGCAGAAAGTAGTAGGCTGTTCATGTTGAGGAATGTATACTGTCCCGTAGAGGATACACACTGCCTGTATCTGTATCCATTCACTGGAATTATGTTGTTCCTACACACTGGTTTGTATGGATGGTGGTCTAAGAAATATAGCTGTGTAGGTATCTTAGAGAAGTGCCAATTTTGTTTCCTTGAGATGTGTTCTTGTGTTCTCAGAAGTGTGATTGCTGTGTCACAAGAGATGTCACTTCACATCTACCAGGAGAGCAGTTACAAAAAAAAAAAAAAGAGACACAAGCATTGGAGAGAATATGAAGAGAAACAAACTCTTGCATATTATGGGTGGGAATGTTAAGTAGTGTAGCCATTATGGAATACAACATGGAAGTTCCCTTAAATATTAAAAATAGAGGTAAATATTTCCATTTTGTTTTATAGTCGAGAAAACTGTATTTCTAAGAGATTGAGCAGTATTCCCCAGAACCAGACATTCTGACAGCATTCCTGTGTTCTTCCAGCCTGCCATGCTCCCCAATTTTTCTTAGAGCACACTGTATTTTCACTAAAGATATGATCTCACTTCCCCTTGTTGACAATATTGGATGTCTGCTGAAGGACAGGGGATGACACATGGGACCACAGAAATTTCAAAGGATTCAGAGACTTCATGAAACACCAAGCTCAGAGCAGCTCAGCCATACTTGGGCCCCATTATGATTCCAAGTTCATATTCTAGTTAGGAAGTGAGAACTTAAGAGGAGAGAAATAGCATGATGGCATACCTACTTAATGCTATGTTGGGAGTTTCATGTATCTGAGTCTTAATCCTTAGCACAACACTGAAAATTAGGCAACAGCCCCATCATATAGGTGTATGAACAGTGCCTTAAAAGAGGTTGAAGTTATTCCCTGTAGGAACTGATTCAAAGCCAAGTCTGTACAATATGATATCATTACCTGTTATATTCAGCGTTCTCTAAAGTGGAAAAGGATAGGATGTAGACAGTACGAATGGCTCCCACCAAAACTTTCCATTTGATTTGATTTTAAAAATGTTCTAAATTGCTACAGTTAAGTGTAAAAATAGAGCAAGCAAATACAGACAAAAATCTCTCAGTGGGCTGTATGTAGTCAAAATCAGGCAGTAGGTTAGCCAAGCTAACTTCAAATACCTGTGCTCTTCATGGATTTGCCAAGCCCCATTTAAGGAAGTGATGTTATTGAAGATCGAGTTACAAACAAATATGAGGAGTCGATGGTAGCTAGTGCTTCAAACTAGTAGTGAATAGATATAAAATTGATAAAATGGACAAACTTGTGTATTGAATAAGAACAGCATGAAAGAAAAGGCTATTTTCACAGACACGTTGAAAACTGTAATTCCTTTAAAATGGGTGTGATTTCTAAGGGAAGGTGCAGTGAAGTACTTTCTTTGTTCGCCAGTGTCTCAGCAAGTAAGTGCACTAAGCATTCAGACTGACATGTACTTTTCACAACTTATGAAACATTCTTTCACACAAAGCTCACATGATAGCAGATTAATACCATTATCTGGCCCATAATAGATTTTCAATACATTTTTATTTATTAATCTAAAATGAACAAAGTTTAAAGTCAAGATTCTTATTAAACATTTGGCAAAATAGATGCTTTCTAGCCATGGGGCTTCTGTGATATAAACATAAGCATTTCATATAATTTTTTTGAGAATTTCATACAAGATTACTGTACTTACGTCATTTCTCCCATTCCCCCTTGCTCCCACAATTTCTCCTATTCTCCTTTTCTCTCAAATTTATGACTTATTTAATTATTGCTGCCACATATATGTATAGTTTACTGAGTCCCTACAGTGCTACATGTATATAGAAGTATTTGTGGCTGACCACTTGGGACTGTATAACCTATCAGGGAGCTCTTTCTAAGTAACACCAATTCTCTCTCTCTTTCAGAAGTCATTGATTGCCTGTAGCTCTTCATCTAGGAGTAAGGCTTTGTGAAATTTTCCCCATCCATGTTGGCATGTCAACTGGTATTGTCTGTATGCCTGAAATTTCAAAAATATGGTTGCTTAAATATAAACTTTCATACAATATGCAAATCCATTTCCCTTGTTAGCAACTCTTGTAAAAACTCAACTACATAATGTTACCAAGGAACAACATCAGAGCATATGACACACATCAGAATTGGGGATTTTTCCATTGTATCTTTACATCTTATTTGGAAAACTTGGATGTCTTTGATTTTGGTATCTAGAATAGAATTCCTGAAAAACCCAGACCTAGATTTTCAAGCAATCCATATGTCAGAATCAGTGTTTCTGTCAAACATATTTTGTTTTATGGCCTAGATTTTCATAATTAAATGAAGTCAAATGAGAACACAAGCAAACTGAAAGGCATTGTGTTATTATTAACTAGTACCAGTGTGGTGAATATAGTAAGTTCTTTTAAAGAGGATTGTCTCTTAAATTAATATGATCTCACACTATGATAATAAAATCCAAGGATTAATTTAATTGGCAACATTATTACTATATTAGAGGATATGGTAAAAGTTGAAAGTTTGGAGTTAGGTGTTTGAAAAGGCAGTCAAATATTGCAGAGGTATAAATGTTTGAGAATACAGTCCATGATCAAAATTAAAGATCCACCCTGGCATGGTTATCTTTCAAAGTGGTCATTGTTATGTATTGTGAATTCAGCCTTCTTCATAGCCTCTACCTCTGAAAAGCTACTAGTAGCCAGACAAGTAGTAACTGCTTATCATTCTAGCACTTAGAAGGCTGAGCCTGTAGAATTCTAAGTTCAAAGTCAACCCAGGCTACACAGTGAGATGCTAGGTAGGTGTGTAGATTGAAGATTAGACAGATGTTCTCACTTTTAAAAAGGTTTTCAAAAACACTTAGCATGAATGTGTCCTGTATTACATGAAAATGCATCAGGATTTTTGAGTGCCTACTAGATGTCAGGTGACTTGAGTCCAGGATATCAATGCTAACCATGTTTTCTAATTTTTTTAAGTCATCTTATTAATGCAATTACTTTTAATATTTGCTTAGATTTAATTTCTCCATCGCTCTCCTAATTTTTACCTTTACTTAGGAATTATGTTATTAAAACCAACATAGCAAAGATACTTATGTTTCTAAAGTGACCTCTTCTTCCAAATGTCACTCCCAAAGCAATGAGGAGAGTAAATATCAGAAGGCAAGTTCTTTATCTGATGAAACTAAGAAATATTGCCAATGCCAAGCCATTGCATGTGATAAACAGATGTCAAGAGTGTGTGAATAAACAAAGTAAATATCATCCAGAGGACCATCAGCAAAAGGACATGATGTTCTACAGAACAGAACAGCAGTGAACACACCTGGTGGGAGGCAGGGTGTTCAGACAGCAAAGGACAACAGAAAATGAGAAACAAAACATGTATCATTTTTAAAGGGGGTTAAATTGTTGATCACACCAATTAAGGAGAAGCCAGAAGATTGAGAAAATGAATCATCAGACATATACACAAACACAAACACAAATACAGGGAGTAAATGGAGAGAGAGACAAGACAAAACAAAAGGAAACCTTTAGAGGTAAGAAACTTCCTTTGCAGAATAGAAAAAAATATTCTTTGTGTCTAGGACATGGTTCCTTTTCCACAAACGGCCTTCAAATGTGACTCAGAAACTCAGCGAGTCACATTATTCTAAGTAAATAATAATAAGAACAATAACTAAAGATTGTTTAAGGCAGAAGGACAAAGGGTATAAAAGTTACCTTTCCCTCCTCACAAAAGATGCACATATAACAGATTCATTTGCATTGCTATCAGCACAATGAGACACAGTTTAATGGCAGCAGTGTTTACACTTGCCTATCATGCATTGTGTCAAATGAAACATTATTATATAGATTATGGAAAGCTTTAGTAGTGAAAAGTAGATGATAGACATCCTTCTTACATAGGCTTCACACTCCTAAAGAAAAGAACAAAACAAAAAAATTCTAAACATCAAAACATATTTCTAGGAAACATTCAGGAAGAAAATAGCATTTGAATCTAAGTAATATATGTTCATTCTACCCGAGAAAACTTAGTTTTTATAATAGAAGGAGCTAAAGCCTATCTCATAAATGCTACCGTGTTGTTTTTTTTAAAAAACCTAGCAACCTCTAGGTTGCATTATATACTTTGAATAACGAAGCCCATGAAGTCCATGCTAGATTTCTCCAAGGCAGTTAAAGACTACAGGACACCCAACATGGTTTGAAATCCCAAAGACAGAATCTGAACCATTAAGGTAAGGATAAGAGAAAATCAATTCTAATGCACCCAGACCCCCCAAAATGCAAATTATAATTTTACTTTTTAAAAAATGATACCAAAGGAAAAATAATACACACTTTGAGAAATGGATTTTAATACTACTAAAAATTATCTCATTGTGATCACTGAATTCAGTTAAATACAAGCCCAAATCCAATATATGGGCATTTACATGGGATTATGTGCAAATGTAATCATAAGATAGCTTATATATGAACTAAAGGAGGAAACTAATACAATGAATTGAAAATAGAGAAGTGTTATTGTCATCATTGCATAATATACACTGTCTTTAAAAGCTAGAGAATTGGGTATATTGTATAAAATTGCAATAATAATGCTAACAAATAAGTAGCTAAAGTACTTGCTGTGGTACCTGTGGCCAGTCATCAGAGCCCATGTAAAAAGGTGGATGTGATGGCAGGAATTTATAATCACAGCACTAGGCAGGCAGAGAGCATCAGATCTGGCCTGCCCAGCCTACTTGGTAAGCTCCAGGCCAGTGTGAGGTCATGTCTCAAAAGAAAACACAAAAACTGTAGATAGCCCTAGTGAAACAACACCTGAGCTTGATCTCTGATCTCCATAAGCATACATGCATGTTCATCTAGGCACAAATGAGCACACACACACACACACACACACACACACACACACACACACACACACCAGAGATTAAGACAAAAATTTGTTTAAAAAATAAAGCGTAGTTTATTTGATATTCTTTTTCAAAAAAATAGTAGGGGAAAATTAATGAATGCCACAAGATTTCTTTTTTTTCTATTTCTTTTTGTTTATTTTTTGTAATTTTCTATTTAAATTTGAAACAAGCTTTTTTTACATATCAATCCCAGTTCCCTCACACTTCTGTCCTCCCCTCTCTCCTCCACCAACCACCCTCTCATCCCCTTTCTGCTCCCCAGAAGGTGAGGCCTTCCATGGGGAATCTTCAAAGTCTGTCATATCATTTGAAGCAGGGCCTAGGGCCTTCCCCATGTGTCTAGGCTGAGGGAGTGTCCCTCTGTGTGGAATAGGCTCCCAAAGTCCATTCTTGTACTAGTGATAAATACTGATCCACTACCAGAGGCCCCATAGACTGCCTCGTCCTCCTAACTAACACCCACATTGAGGGAATATGGGTCAGTCCTATGCTGGTTTCCCAGCTATCAGACTGGAGTCCATGAGCTCCCCCTTGTTCAGGTCAGCAGTTTCTGTGGGTTTCTCCAGCCTGGTCTTGACCCTTTTGCTTATCACTTCTCCCTCTCTGCAACTGGATTTTAGGAGTCCAGCCCAGTGTTTAGTTGTGGGTGTCTGCTTCTGCTTCCATCAGCTACTAGATGAAGGCTCTAGAATGGAATTTAAGTTAGTTATCAATCTCATTATCAGGGAAAGGCATTTAAGGTAGCCTCTCCACTATTGTTTAGATTGTTAGTTGGAGTCATCCTTATAGATCTCTGAACGTTTTCCTAGTGGCAGATTTCTCTTAAAATCTATATTGGCTCCCTCTATTATAGTATCTCTTTTCGTGCTCTCCTCTGTTCTTTCCCTGACTCAATTTTCCTGCTCCCTCATGTGCACCTCTCCTCTTCCTCCTAAGTCCCTCTTCTCTCCCCCCATGTTCCCAAATTGCTTGGTAGATCTTGTCCCTTTCCCACTCTCCAGGGGACCATGTATGTCTCTCTGAAGGCCCTTCTTGATCCAACCATTTCTGGCAGTGTGAATTATAGGCTGGTGATCCTTTGCTCTCTGTCTGAAATCTAGATATGAGTGAGTACAAAGCATGTTTGACTTTTTGTGACTATGTTACCTCATCATTCAGGATGATTTCTTCTAGTTCTATCCATTTCCCTGCTAATTTCAAGATTCCACTTGTGTTTTTCCTGCTGAGTAGTACCCCATTGTGTAAATGTACCACATTTTCTTCATCCATTCTTCAGTTGAGAGGCATTTAGGTTGCTTCCATGTTCTGGCTATTACAAATAATGCTGCTATAAACATAGTTGAACAAATTTCCTTGTTGTATGAATGTGTAACTTTTGGGTATATGGCTAAGAGTGGAATTACTGGATCTTGAGGTAGACTGAATCCCATTTTCCTGAGGAATTACCACACTGATTTCCAAAGTGGCTGTACAAATTTGCACTCCCACCATATCCTCTCCAACATAAACTATCTTTGGTGTTTTTGATTTTAGCCATTCTGATAAAAGTAAGATGGTATCTCAGAGTTGATTTCACTTGCATTTCCCCCATGGCTAAGGATATTGAGCACTTTCTTAAGTGTCTTTTAGCCATTTTTGATTCCTCTATCAAAAATTGTCTATTTAGTTCTGTACCCCACTTTTTAATTGGATATTTGGTGTCTTGGTAACTAGCTTCTTGAGTTCTTTGTATATTTTGGAGATCAGCCCTCTATCAGATGTGGGGATGGTGAAGATATTTTCTCACTATGAGGGATGCCGTTTTGTCTTGTTGACTGTGTCCTTTGCCTTACAGAAAATTCTCAGTTTCAGGAGGTCCTGTTTATTAACTGTCTATCTCAGTGTCTGTGCTATTGCTGTTTTGTTCAGGAAGCATACCTCCCAAGATGGCTCACCCATTAAAGATTAGGCTCACAACCTAAACAAATATAAGATGTTCTTGCTAAATTAGGCTGAACTATTTATTAAAGCCATTAGTGGTGATGTAAGGTCATGCATCAACTAGAGAAAAAGAAAAAAACTGAAACTAAATTATAAAGAAAGTCTAGGTATGTGCCAAAGAGGGAGGAAAAAAAACCATAACAAAACTACAGGAAGAAGCAAACTAAAAATAAAAAATAAATAAGAAAAAAGTCAATCAAGAAAAAGTAAAGGAATAGATGTGTTTTGGCCTAATAAGAAAATGCTACATTGAGGAGATAAGGCAAAAATGGCTTTCTTTCCTGATAAATGCTCCAACCCACAATGGGCATCAAGGTTATGTATAAATAAGATAAAGCAAATCCAGAGCTGGAGACAGTTCTGTGGTAGAGAGCATGTCTATTTTTTTTTTCTTCAAGACAGGGTTTCTCTGTATTGCTTTGAAGCCTGTCCTGGAACTAGCTCTGTTGACTAGGCTGGCCTCACTGGAACTCACAGAGATCCACTCGCCTCTGACCCCCAAGTGCTGAGATTAAAGGCATGTGCCACGGGCTGAGCAGGCCTATTCTTGCAAAGGACCTGAGTTCAATTCTCAGCACCCACTTCTGGTAGCTCAAAATCACCTGTGAAGGCCAGGATGTAATGACTTCACTAAACCAAAGCAAATGATAAATGATAAATGGGTGTTCATTGGGGAACAATTACACAGAAAAACACAAAGAACCATGGGAGCATTTCTCTGTAACTTTTGCTCCAGGAGGTCTGACACCTCTTCTGGCTCCTATGGGCACTTACACACATAGCAGACACACATATAAAATAAAACAATGCATTCAAAAATTTGTAGACAAAACTTGGAATCATAAAAGAATAAGAATAATGATGCCAATATAATTCATTTATAAGGAATTTACTCATTGCATAAAGGAAAAGCATTTATATCCTAGCATTTATTGAAGTATATTCTTTTTACTTTACATAGTAACTGCCTATATGTGGGATGCTGTCATGTAACTACATATATATGTACAAATGTAATACATATATATGAGATGATCATCACATTACTGTAATTAACACTTATTTCTTGGTAAACATTTATCATTTCTTTTCTTGTGAACTTTCCAATACCATAGTGACATTTGTAATCACCTTTCTGTTTAACAACATACCAGAACTTCTTCCTCCTGTCGAACTGAAGCATAGTTAACACTGATAACCTTCCTCCAGTCCTCTCTCCTCCTTCTTGTCCTTTAGTAACCACAGTTCTACTTTCAAATCCTTTCTTAAAAGTACCTTATTTCTCTTTACCCTATATGAGTGTTTGCCCACATATATATGTATGTTGTGTGTGTGTGTGTGTGTGTGTGTGTGTGTGTGTGTGTGTGTGTGCACTGTGTGCATGAAGTACCTGCAAAGTTCAAAAGAGTATGTCAGAGCTCCTGGAAATGGAATGACAAGCACCTCTGAGCCACTGTGTTTGTGGTCTAGGACTGGAACCCATGTCCTCTGCAAGAGAAGCAAGTGCTCTTAAGCACTGAAGCATCTCTGTAATCCCCTCTACTTTCTATTTCAATGAATGTATCTTCATGTAAATATTTGCCTTTCTATGCCTGGCTTATTTCATTTAACATAATGAAAGTTATCTATTCTTTTCTATGGATGAGTAGCCCTGTTTTCATATATGTAACACATTTCCTTTATCCACTCATCAAATGGCAGTCACTTAGCTTGTTTTCCGTATCTTGGTTATTGTGACTAGTCTTAGCCTGGGCATGGAAGTGTAGATCTCTAGCTTATGGATCATATTTCCTTTGTCTGACTACCCAAAAGGAGGATTAATGCATCACATGGTAATTCTATTTCAATTCTTTGAGGAGCCTCCATATTATATTCCATATTGGATTACAAATTTCTTTCCCACAAAAGGTATGCAAGGGTCCTCTTTCCACATTATCCTAACACTTCCTATCTTCCATCCCTGTGGTTATATCCACTTTACTTAAATTGAGTGGTATTCACTATGGCCTTTGACCTGCATTTTCATGATGGTTAGTGACCCGGAGAAGATTGAAAATTTACTCACTGTGCATTTGTATATTTCCTTTTTAATAAATATCTATTCATACTATTTGTCCATCTTCTCCTATATTGCTTGCTTCCTAATGCCTTGTCTGAATATTAATATTGCTTGATGATACCTTGGAAAACATTCTGTTCATAGCTTGTCTTCTCACTCTACTGACTATAGATACTCACTATAGTATCTTTCACTATATGGGATCTTCTTCACTTGGCTTGCCACTTGCCTGTATTTGCTATCATTTCCTCTGTTTGGACTCATGTAAAAAAAATCATTACCTTTATCTAGATCTTGAACTATTCCCCTAATAAAACACTATTACCTTTACAAAGACCTTGAACTATTTCTCCTGTTTTCTTGGAACAGTCTCACAGCTTCAAGTCTTTTACCATTTTTGAGTTTAGTTGTGTGTACAGTAAGGGTTAGGCAGCTACGTACATTCTTATGCACATGTACATCTGGTTGTCCCTGAGTCATCTGCTAAAGTGGGTGTTGATATCCTGGCTTCTCCCTTTCCCAAGGTCCTGGAAAACCTGGCCCTTTTCCTGCTCCTGACTCTTCTCCTTCTCCAGCCCTAGTGGTTTCTCCTCAGCAACTGCCTGTCATATTACTCTGTGCCAGCCGCTCTCCTTGGCTTGTGCCTTCTCCTTAGGGAACATTTCCTGGTAGTGGGGCCTCTCTAATCCTCAGGCTCTCTCCCCAGCCTGGGATTGCTTTTCTCCAGGCTACCTTCCCTTGCCCCAGGATCTATCTTTGCCAGATGATCACTCCTCACTGACAGCTCAAAGTCTGTCAAAGGTTGCATGGCTGTGTTATGCATGATTTAGGTGGCTGCATAAGGACTCTGCATGCACAAACCAGCCTAGCTGCATCATGCATGCCCTAAGTGGCTGTAGTGGGTGTCCTTTCTTCAGTGTCCCTTCTCCAAAGATTTAACTTCTTTGTTGATGATCAATTGGCTGAATATGAATGGATGCCATTTCTGGGTTTTCTATTGTTTCATTAGCCACTGTGTCAAGTTTTGTTCTGTTTTGGTCACTACATAGCTTTGTCACATGTTTTGAGCTTAGGTAATGGCATGCACAGAATTATTTTGGCTATTCATGCATATGTGGTTCTATATAAGTCTTGTGAGTTTTTTATATTTCTATGAGAAGAGTTACACATATTTTAGTAGAGATGTTTATAAAGTCCATCGGTAGTAAGATGTTTTAATAATATATTTCAATTAATGTGGGATATTATTGATGATTCTTAAATTGACAGGATCTAGAATCACCTACAGGAGCAACTTCTGGGGAAGTCCATGAGGGAGTTTCTAGTTTGGGTTAATTGGGGTAGGAAGGCCCACCCTAATATGAGTAGCATCATTGTATTAGCTGAGGTCAAGACTGCACACAAAGGACAAGGCTAGCTAGAGCTTTATTGTACATTGCCCTCTGCTTCCTAACTGTGAATGCAATGTGAACAGTTGCCTCAAGTATCCGATGCCATCACTTCCTTCCATCATGGACTGTGCCCCCAAATTATGGGAACAGATCATTTAATAAATCCTTCTTTCCCTAAGTTGTTTTTGGCATGTTTTTGTCATAACCACAAGAAAAGCAACTAAAACAGATGTCTCTCTATTGTTTTATTGTTCAAAAATTTTGTCACCATTAAATCATATCAGAAATGCCTATAAGCTAGTGACAGACAAGAGCTTCCTCAGCTAACAAAATACATCCACATGGAAAACCCACAATGCATATCACAGTCATGATTAAGTCCAAAGTCTTTCTCCCACAAAGAAGAAAGAAGATAAAGATGCTCATATTGTATACATGCATCTGATATCAAAGTGGAGGTCTTATTTGGGGCAATTGGGAAAGAAAAAGGTATAAAAGGCATACAGATTGGAAAAAAGAAATGAAAATTACTCTATTTTTCAAATGACACAATTTTGCCAATTTTTACAATATACAGAAAATCTTTTAAGATTCATACAAAAGAACAAAAAAAGTGAAGTGGCATGGCAGAAGAAAGTCAATGTTCCAAAATGAAATTCGTCTCTCTACAATTCTCCAGCAAGGAAGATTAAAACCAAAATTAATAAAACAACTTGCATTCACATCAAAATAGTCTTCATAAGAGTAAGTTTAATAAAACAAAAAACTGCACAAATTTACAGAGGAAATTACAAGCCATTGTTTTAAAAATTAAATACCTAAATTATGAAAAGATACATTGTGTTCATAAATTAGAAAATTATATGTTTCACTGAGATAGTACTATTTCCCAAACCTACCTATATGTTTAATACACTCCATAAATGCTACTGCTGGTTTGTTTTTAGAAATTCATGTAGTTATATGAAAATCTATATACAGATACATTTATATATATATGATATATATGTATATATATATCTGATAATGTGTGTGTATATGTGTGTATGTGTTTGTGTGTGTATGTGTGTGTGTCAGAAGAGCTCACAGTTAAGTGTCTTTGTTTATGACAGTTGCCTTGACCATGGTGTCTCTTTATAGCAGTAAAACATGACTAAGACACTCAACAAAATAAAAATTCATCAAGGGGACATTGTAATTCTTAATATCTATGTACCAAACACAAAAGCAATTAGTGTCATACAGGAAACACTACAGGTTTAATCACATACTGACCTTCACATTTTGATGATGGGAGGCTTCAATATTGCATTCTCACCAATAGAAAGGTCATCCAGGCCAAAAAAAAAAAAAAAAAAACCACACAGAGAAATGGTGGCGCTAACCCTAACAGATACAATAGAACATTTCACCCAAACACAAAAGAATATATTTTCTTCTCCTGTTCATGGAACTTCATTCAAAATTGACAACATATTTGGACAAAAAGAAAGTCTCAACAGATACAAGAAAATTGAAAAAACACACTGTATTCTATTTGACCATACAGATTAAAGCTGAATATCAACAACAACAGAAACAAAAGAAAGCATACAAACTCATGGAAGCTGAACAACTCATACTGAATGTAAATAGTCAAGACAGAAATTAAGAAAGAAATGAAAGACTTCCTATAATTGAATGAAAATGAATGGACAACATACTCAAATTTACGGGACACAATAAAGGCAGTTCTAAGAAGCAAGTAATGAGCAATAAGTGTCTACATTTTAAAAAATGGAGAGATCCCATAGGAATAACTCAACAGCACATCTAAAAATCTCTAAAAGAAAAAGAGGAAATCACACATGAAAAGAGTAGATAGCAAGAAATAATCAAGCTTGGGGCTGAAATCAATAAAATAGAAGTAAACAACAAAAACAATACAAAGAATCAATTAAACAAAGAGTTGTTTCATTGAGAAAATCAATAAGATTGTCAAACCCTTAGCCAAATTAACTAAAAGGCAAAGAAAGATGATCCAAATTAACAAAGTTAGAGATGAAAAGAGGATATTACAAAAGATACTGAGGAAATCCACAAAATTATAAAGACATACTTTAAAAACTGTACCCACCATATTGGAAAATTTTAAAGAAATGGACATTTTTCTCTATATACACCACTTAACAAAGCTAATAATGATCAGGTAAGGCATTTAAGTATACCTATAAGCCCTAATAAAATAAAAGCAGTCATTAAAATCTCCTAACCAAACAAACAAAGAAAAAACCCAAGACCGGGTGGTTTTAGCGCCTAATTCTATCAAATTTTCAAAGAACTGATGTTAATACTCCTTAAATTTTCCACAAAATAACAACAGAAGGAACATTGTCTAACTCATTTTATGAAGTCACAGTTATCCCAATTTCCAAACCACATAGAGACCCAACAAAGAAAGAATTGCACACCAATTTCCCTTATGAACATAGATAAAAAAATTTTCAACAAAATAATTTCAAACAGAAGCTAATAATAAATAAAAAAGATTATTCACCATGACCAAGTATGCTTCATCCCAGAGATAGTGGCTCAATATACATAAACTGATAAATGTAATCCATCATATAAACAAACCAAAAGACAAAAATACATAATCATCTCATTAGATGAAGAAAATGCCTTTAACTAAGCCCAACATACCTTCATAATAAAAATCCTGAAGATATTAGGCTACAAGGACATACCTAAACATAATAAGGGCATTTTCCAGAAAGTCCATAGTCAAGCCAACCTTAACTTAAATAGCAAAAACCTCAAAGAAATTCCATTAAAGTGAGAAATAAGTCAAGGCTGTCTACTCACTTCATACGACTCAATATAATAATTGAAATTTTTGCTAGAGCAAGAAGACAACTGAAGGGAACCAATCAGCTGCCTATTGGAATGGAGGAAGTCAACATATCTTTATGGAGATGATATGACAATGACCCTAAAAATTCCATTAGGAAACTCCTTACTACAGATGATGAGCATTCCCAGCAAAGAGACAGGTTACAAAATCAACTCACAAAAATCAGGAGCCCTCCTATCTACAAATAATAAATATTCTGAGAAAGAAATCAGTGAACCAAACATGGAATCATTTCTATGATTCATTCAACTATGTTCATTTTTCCTCTATTCATAATAACCAGAAATTAGAAACAACCCAGATGACCCCTGACAGAAGACTGTATTTTTTTAATATGATACATTTACAAAATGGAGTATTACTCATCTATTAAAAAGATAAAACCATGAAATTCACATATAAATGGATGGAAGAGTAAAAATCAATCTGTGTTAGGTAACCCAGATGAGAGAAATAAACATGATATGTACTCACTTATATGTGGATAGTAGTGTTAAGTCAATGATAATCACTCTATAACCCATTGAACCAGAGAGGTTAGGTAATAGAGTAATGAACTAGAAGAACAAATACATCTCTCTAGGAAAGAGAAAAAGAATAGAGAGTTATAGATGGATGGGGGTCTGGAATGGGAGAATTAAATGGGGGAGGGAATCAGGTAGAGAATATATAGAGAGATAGTTACAATTAAAGATTATTTGAGGAGTAGTATAAAAATCTACTATGGTAGAAGCTTCCTAAATCATGTACATTTATGAAGGCAATCTAAATAAAATCACCAAATAAGGGGGGCAGAGCTTCTATCAAACATCTTTTGTCATCAAATGAAGATGCAAGTACCCGATTTGGGTTTTATCTAATTGAGTGGTTGACCAAAGGGGTCCCATGAGAAACCCAAAAGAACATAGGCTGTTGACAAGACTACAGCTTGCTCTCAATGAACTGGCACCAGGACCCCATGCACACAATTCATTGAACATTGATAATTTGGGCTGGTGCCTACATAGAGTCTTCACCCCTATATTCTAGTATCTTTGGTATGGGAAGGCAACTTGCATGCTACACACAGAGAAACACAAACACCAATCCAGCCACACACCCTTTGATCTACAATGCTGTCCTGTCTGAAAGACATGCTAGGGAAATAGTCGAACAAAGCCTGTGGGAATAGTCAACCAATATCTGATTTTACATAAGGCCCACTCTACAAGATAAAACCCATATCTAACACTGATTGGTTGACCAAGAATTTGAAACAATGTAGCCCAGGAACCTAGGATAAAAACCAGATGCCACTACTCTAAAACACAAAACAAATGTAGTCATAACTCCCAATGACATTTTACTTTAGCCATAGTCATTGCCATGCTCAGCCATCATCAGGGAAGCTTCTTTGTGCAGCAGATGGGAACAAATACAGAGACCCCCCAGTCAGACATTGTGCATTGTGAAAGCCAGACATAAATGGGATGTCTCCACCAAATCTCTCCTCTGTTTGCTCAGGGAACCCTGCAGAAGAGGAGGCAGAAAGTGTACACTAGCCAGAGGAGATGGAGGACACCAAGAAATTAAGGCCCTCTAATTCAACATAATCAAAGCTATTATGAACTCACAGAGACTGGGGCAGCAAGCACAAGGCCTGTCGAGATCTAACCCAAGTCCTCTGCATGTATATTATGGCTTCCAGTTTAGTGTTTTGATGGGATTCCTGAGTATGCAAATTAGTAGGTCTCTGAGTGAGTTTCTGATTCTTGTTCCTTCCCTTGGTCTCTTATGTATGTTTGTCCAATTCCAATGAGTTAGTTTTTTATTTTATCTTATTATATTTTATTTCATTGTATTATTGTCCATTAGAAACATATTTGTTTTCTGGTGAGAGACAGAAAGGGAGTGGATCCAGATAGGAGGGAAGGAGGGGAAGAAATGGGAGGAGTAAAAGGAAGGGAGACTGTAATCAAGGTACATTATGCAAGTACAAAATCTATTTTCAATAACAAGACAACTAAGATGAAAACAAAATGAAAAGACAAATACCTGCAGAAAACACACACACACACACACACACACACACACACACTTAATATTTTTGCATTGTATTAAAAGACCTACTGCAAACAAACAAGAAAAGGAATTACTCCTTATATACAGTGGGCAAAGAATATGAACATGCTCTCTTGCAGAAGGAAACTACAAATCTTTAAGACTTGTGACAGGAAGCACAAGAAAGCTATTTTGACAAGAATGCTGTAGAATGGCTCAGAGGCAGTGTTTAGATCTTAGAACTAATGTGGCAAACTCATGGCCATGGGAAACCCTAAGGTCTCTTTAGAAAACAGGAGATAGCAGAACACATTTGGAGAAAAAAAAAAAAAAAAGCAAACAGCATGCCTAAACCCTAAACCTTCTTGAAGCATTGCTCAACATACTTGATTGATTTGGTATAACCTCCCACCCATTTTCTTCTAAACTTACAACATAGAAGAGAGGGAGTGTCAAAAAGGATGAGATAAAGAATAGAGCAGGGGAAAACAGGAGACAAGAACCAATGTGAAGAAAGGATTGTGCAAGAGTTACGATAACATTTGTTGAAATTCAGGACATTGAAATTTTTAAAGTTTTTAAAGTTACTATAGATACCAAAAGAAAAAAGGAAGTAGGGTTATCACTTCCTTAGGATCCATGACACTGAGACAGGCGTAAGGGACAAAAGTTATTTCCTAACAGCATTCCATCTTCAGTTTCCAATGAAGAAAATGGATAGTCATAGTTGGACAGTCAAGGATTAGGTTTCCTGGAATGAAAGATGAGGGGCAGATGAAAATCAGAGTGGAAACTAATGGTCTTGGGAATTGAAGGAGACAATAGACTCTCACAAAATCAAGAAGCCTGCAAAGGCAAGGAAGGAAAATCCAGCAAGTTTTGGCAGACCAGCTCTGGGGTTCATTTCATGCAGCAGCACTCCCTGGAGCTGGCAAAAACTGTCTCATCTCACTGGCATCCTCTTTCCAGAGATGAGAACAGTGATTTCAGGGACCACTTGACATCTCACAATACTGATATTTACAATTTCCACTTCTCTCCCTACCAAAGGCCTAGCTCAGCATCTGTGCTTTTTTCTAGCTGATGCTTTTCAGACTTAGTAAGGCTATGGAATTCCAGCCTCATTGTTCATCCTTCTTGAAGCTCTGTCCCTATGGTATGGCAGGGAAAGTTTGAGAAGATTCGAAAGAGTGCATCTGTTGGTTACTGATTTACCTGGTAATTTTCATTAAAACACACAAATCTATCTGGAGAAGAAATAAGTAATCAATTGTATAACAAAAGCCCACAAAATAATCATTGTAGAACTGAGAAGGTAGAGATACTGACTTTCAAGGTACATTATTATTGATTTTTCTATAATATGGAAAAACTTACCTAATAAAATATTGAAAAGGCCCAATGATAGCACAATGTAGAAACCCCAAATTTGCTTAACCCCAAATCGGGCTTATCTAGTAACAAGGGTGTCATCATTTTCCCCAAGATTTTAGTGGGCACAACACAAAATGAGTCTATAGGTAGTTTTGGTGGAGATACTTAAATGAAAGAAAAAATATTTTTTCATCACTAAGATTTTCCTTGTATTATGATTCTTTAAGATTGGATATAGTAAGTAGAACTTTCCAGGCTTATTTAACATAGGATTAAGTAGACAGTGGAAAATAATAGATTAAAGATGAATCTGTGGCAAGATTATCACATGGGGAATGAAATAACATTGTATATAGTGATTCCTTTCCTAGGTCATATTTCAAGCAGAAATTTATGTTTTCCATGCATAGTGGTTTAAAACATATAATCTTGTGATACAGTAAGGGGTTTCCCCACCTGTAATAATAAATTCTGAACAAGCTATGTTAAAAGATGTTTTCAGAGTAATTATTTTAACACATTTTTTTCCTGTTGACAAACACCTTGGTACTTCCCTGGTTTGTTTATCCTTATGAAGTTTACCCTTTAAAGGTCTGGTGCTCATAAGTGGGATTATTCAGCATGCAACATACCTGCACAAACTTATCACAGAAATTCAGTGAGAAGATCTTCAGTGTAGATAACGAGGCAAAACATTCTGAAATGGTGTTTTCTTGTGAATTATAAGCAGCAAGGAAGTGGAATCTTTTGTGAAGCTTATTGATTACATTAGCAGAGGAGCTGGGAAATGGGCTATGAAGACCACCGGAACTCCCTGAAGAATGGAAGCACAGAAATGAACTGATTTATTTTACAGCCAAGCATGTTGGCTTATTTCAGTCACATTTCATATGCTAAATCTAACTACTCTAGAATCATACAGTTAAAGGTTCTGAAATAGGAAGATTTGATGTCTGGAACCTCATGAACTACACAGAAGGAAAGGGAAAGTGGAATAATGCAACACTCATCAGTCTAATCCTTTCTTGAGAACTAGAGCTAGATATCAAAGCCCTAGATTTCAGTATTCAGGAGTGTGCCTGAATAGTCGTTAGAGTAAAACATGCATCATCCTCACCTCAAGCCCTTTAGTTCTTTCTAAAATCCCCAAATGCACTCACTCTGCAGGGTATACATACGTCTATTGGTAGGAACCATCAGACATAATTTAACTTTTGCTTCCCAGGGTGAGTAGCAGATGACTACCGAGTCACCCCAGATGTTTGTAGCAATATTCTCATAAACATGCTTTCCCCGAGAGTGTGACATCCTACATGATAACAGACATATTTTAATTTTGTCTTTTAATTGTTTGTCTTTTCACATAATCCTGAGAACAGTTTTCATACTGCAGTGCATGTACTGACCTCTCTAATCAAACCATGAGCTCACTGAAGCTGGAGCTGCATATTTTTCATTTTTATATCCCATGTGCAAATTCAGAAGGTCCTGGTATGCCATTCTAAAGAGCTTGGACCTAATCCCAAGAGCAATTGGAAGCACTAGAGGCTTTTAAATAAGGTCAGTCTTTAACAGGACTAGATTTGCATTTAGAAAGCCCTTTGGCTGGATTGTGGAAAGTAGATTAGAGGCAGGAAGCCAGGTGGCAGAGAGGCCAGTGAGAAGGCAGTAGAGGTGAGAGATTCAGACCACTGAAACTAGGACAGTAGAGTAGAGGTCGTCATAACATAGTGGGCTGAATCTGGTAACCTATGGGATGCGGTAAACAAAGTCAGTGGAGGTTTGCATGACTGACCTTTCTAGCTATGACACCACTGACTGGGAGGAAAACAAATGTGAAAAAGAAGATTAAGATGTCTGTTGCAGAAGTTTCTGTCCTGCTCAGTCCTGCAGCCATGCAGTCCCAAATCTACACACAGAGGCCTATTGTTCAGGCTTATTACTAATAAATTAACCCATAATTCTTATCTATTTTTAGCCACGTGGCTTAGTACCTTTTCTCAGTGAGGCATTCTCATCTTGCTTCCTCTGCATCTAGCTGGCAACTTCGTCTCTGCCTTTCTTCTTTCCAGATTTCTCTTTGTCTGGTAGCCCCACCTATACTTCCTGCAAGCTGTTAGCCAATCAGTGTTTTATTAAACCAATATAAGGGACAAATCTTTACAGTGAGCAAAAGCCTTGACCCACATCAGATGTTCCTTACAAGCAGTCCTTCCTTTGAAAGCAATTCCTATTGAATCTACAGACAGAAAGACAAACCCTAACTTAGCATCAGACTAGCCTCCAACTCTATGTCTATGAGGTAATCATTTAGACATTGGAATGTATTTATAAAAACAAACAAACAAACCTAAAAACAAAAACAAATAAAACTCAAATGAGATCCTGATTGAGCCCAGAGACTATTTACTTCTCCGTGGCCAAAGAGTATCATCTTCTTGCTGTAGAAATGGGAACGTTGAATAAAAAGCCCTGGACACATGGGGAGGAGGCATAGGACCCAGACTAAGAATCCCCATGCCCTGTCCTTTGCCTTTGGTTCCATATTTCTCTCAAAGTAAAATGAAAGTTCAAATTGATGATATTCTACTTACCTAGGAGAACTCTTACAAAGCTCAAAGGAGACAGTCTACTTGCATGTTGCATTTTATGAATCTAAATTTGAAAGCATATGTTGAGTTATCTGCATCTATTGAAGGGAATATGATCTGGAGAGCTGAGGTTGAAAGGCAGTAGGGTTTATTTATTTATGCCAGATGAATACCCTACATCAATATACCAGAGCTACTTTTGTTTCACATTCATATCCCAACTGTGAAATCTGCTCTCCCATCTCAATGTCACTGAAAGCTCATATCCTTTTTTGCGAAGCCCTGGGAGACAACTTGGACCCTGGCTATTAGCCAGCTCTGACCATTCTGCCCTCAGATCAATGCATGCTCTAATTGCTACTCACTACTCCCAGTCCTACTACACTAGCCAAGAAAACATAATTTCTCCTCCTATAGATGGTAGCAAAAGCCTCCTAACTTTCCCTCCTATTGAGTCTTTTCCCACAGCATAATAGCCAGTGTGGCTACATTTGTGAAATCCCTGTAATTATTTAAATAAGATCAGAAATTCTTTTTTATTTAAATTTACTTTTCTTGATAATTTCATATGTACTATATTTATATTATTTCTATCCTTATTTCTCTCCAACTGCCTCTCAAATTCATGACCTCAATTCTACTTATTATTGTAAGTGCATATATGTATGTACATGTAAATGCAACCTGGTGAGACCATTTAGTGTTGCCTTGGGGGGGGGGAGTTGGCCACTTAAAGATGGGATAGTCTGCCAGGAACTAGTCTCTGGAGAAAATTAATTCTTCATCTCTTCATAGCTATTATTTCCTAGGGTAGGATCTTGTGAGATTCCCATCAGTGTTGACATATCAACTGGTGTTGTCACTGTTCAGGTCTTATTTAGGTCACCACATTATTAAGATTTCACGGGTTCAGCTTCCTTATCACATATAGAAAACATTATCTCATAACAGACATCCTGGTCCTCTGGCTCTTACAATCTTACTTCCCACTTTTTCTTTATATTTACTGAGCCTTAGGTGTAGGGATTAGGTTGTAATTGTATTAGTTGGGATTAGGAATCTCATAGATTGCTGTTCTCCACATTTGGTACAGTTGTAGATTTCTGTAATTGTCCCCATTTACTATAAATGGAGTAGCTTTGATGAGGGGTAAAAGCTATACTTATGTGTAGGTGTAAGGGTAAGTATTTAGAATGCAGTTAGAAACTATCCTGGTTGAGGAAAGTGGTATTAGTAGGTTCTATAGGATGCCTGACCTCACCAGCCATGGGTAGTTAGCTGGGTTCACAGTACCAGGCATGAATTACCTCCCACTGAGTCCAGTTAGATACGTGTTGTTACCTCCCAGATATAAGTGCAACTTTTATGTCCTTATGATATCTTGTCTCACTGGCTATATTTTGGTCTGTAAGGTTTATAAACGGGAAGGAATAGTAATTGTGTTTCTCCCTTGGCAGATTGCTTAGCACCTTCTAATACTAGTCCTCAGTAGTGAGGTTTTCAAGTCAGTTCCAGCTTGATTCCTCTACATCCTATGTCTGAAATGTGTAGTATTTTCAGTAACAGGGTCTTACCCTCAAGTTCTGGGAAGCAACCAAATGCAACAGCAATAGCCTATATTACCCTGGGAGTCTCTCAAACTCCCTTTTACCAACTACTAAAAGGAGAACTTCCCATTTCCAGCACAGGGACTTTGTTAGTCTACATCCCTTTGAGAGTATTATCACCCCAATTGGCATAACTTCACTAAATATGTGCTTATATTTATATAAATACATGTGTATGTATTTTAAGTGAACATAAAATATATTTCCCTATTTTCTTAAACTTCTTTAGTTCTCTCTCTCTCTTTCTGTCTCTCTCTCTCTCTCCTTCCCTCCTCCCTCCTTCCCTCTCTATCTGCCCTAGGATTTATTTCCCTCCTAGTTCAAGCTAGGGATTTTGGCGTCTTGCGTTAGCATTGCCTTACATATTTTATAATTGCCCATGCATTGCAGACCTGAGTGGCACTCAGTGCAAGATCATGACAGTCATGGCTGAACTGGGACAGCACCTTTTCAGTTTCTGCTTCTACACTGGTGCTGTGTTTGTTCCTAAGACATGAGTGTCTGTTTGTTATGATTGCACAGCAAAGGGTGAGGGCCCAGCAGAGGCTGGGGGGACAGCAGAGGGTGGGGGCACAGAATAAGATGAGGGTTCCTGCTAAATGGAAGAAGTAAGCAAGAATAAAACAGATCACCCTTACTACCCAGAAGCTTCAAAATATTTGGCATTGCCAAACTGTAGTCAGGAGATCTTTGTTTACTTCATGCCATTTGGGCTAGAGTTAGGAAAAAAAGAAAAGAAAACTCCCACAATTTCTCTAACACTACTTCATGAAATATCATAAAATACCAGCTCTTAATTCAAACTCATATCACCTGACCCTGTCTTCTATAAACGGGGAAGTGCCTAAATGTCAGGATGTCACCACCCTCTGAAGAGTCAGTGCACATATGGCACAATGCCTTGATTTTAATAAACAGGAATTTTAGTAATAATTTAGGCTCATCAATTTCTAGAAAATGTAAGTTAAAATTATTAGCAAACAGGATCCAAAGTTGAGGAGCTATTAGCAATCTATTGCTGCTAGGAGAGAGAGAGAGTCAGTTATCTTTAGGGGTGTGGTTCCTGGTAAATGGATGATGCTCCATTGGATGGTCACACACCCAAGTGTATATATGGTCATCACACACTGGATTCAAAGTATTTAGAAAAGAAAAAAGGAGGGAGATGCAGGCTGAGTGGGTATAAAAGGGGCTATATCTGGAAGGAGTTGTGAGTTATCATGATTAAAATATATTGATTGATTCTCAAATAATTAAAGTAAGCACTGAGGAAAAGGGGAGAAGATACAGCAAGAATTCATTGAACCAAACATGCCATATAAACCTTTGATTATTTAATCTTTACAGTAATCCTGGGAGATGGGGCGGTTTCTCCCATTTTATAAATAAGGAAGTGAGCTTTGGAGAGAACCCATGGAAAGCCCAGGCTTTAAACCAACCCAGTGTGGCTCCAGGTATGTGGACTTAAGTGGAGCCCTATGGAAAATAAGATAAGTAGTAGCAGAGCTGCCTCAGCTGTACTGAAATTGCTTACAAATGCTTCTCATTTCAAAATTTCTAATATCTGAGGAATAACAAAGAATAGAAGGGAGGGAAGGAAGGAAGGATGGAAGGAAGGAAGATATGAAAACTAATAACCAAGAAGGAACCAAAACTGTTAAGCTTCTGTGTGAGATATGCCACCCATAAGCTGCCTACTACTTCTGACCATATAGAGTTTAAAAGGTGGTGGAGTGGGATTCTAGAACCAAATGCCCCAGCTCTGGGCCCAACTCTGCTTCTCTGCCTTTGTTTATTGACATGCTGTTACTTGACTGTTTCCACCACCATGTGATTAATTTTTCTGCTTTCTGATGTGAACATTAGAATACAATTGTGTTATGAAGTATTTTTTCATATAATCTACCTTTTCTTCTTTAATTTTTGAAACTTCTTTTATTTAAAGTATTTTGTTTCTTTTTACTTAAATTGCCGATGGATTATCACATACAATACACTTTGAGTCCCTTTTGCTTACCCAGGCTTCTAGTTGTTTTTCTTTGTTTAAATGGCTGATTAATTTTCATCTGTAATAGCATCTTGTGTCCCTCACTATCCCTGGATTAATGGTTCAGTTGGGTTTGGTTGTTTTACTTGGTCTTTGACTTGACCTTTCTGCTCCCATAATTTAATTATATTTCTATTCAGTGCTAGTCTGGTTTATTTAGGGGGGGTTCTCCTGCTAGATATTGCCCCCACCTTCATATCTTTTCAGTTAGAATATTATCCTAAGTATTTTTGATGCTTCCCAATGGGCCAAATTTTGCCTCCCAACTTGATTGAATAGACTCCATCTTCCATTGGACAGTTCAGGATGGTTTTCAGAGTGCATCATTCCCTGAGGATCACCATTTGAAATCATTTTTTTTTCTGTGAGCTTTACCTGAAAGTGCAAGTTAGCCAACAGGAGCATTTCACAGAGCTTTCTTAAAAATCCTGCTTCAGCTGTGAGTGTCTGATGGCATCCCATCGTTAATTTGTGTGTTGTCTTGTTTTGTCCCCCTTTTAAAGTAGGCTGACTTTTCCTTTTGTCTGAAATCAACAAGGTATTTTTAAATTTACTATTGAAGTTGATGACACAAAATCAAAGCACGTAGCAGGATCTTTTGATACACAAAATGAGGCCTAATTTTCAGGTAGTTTTCTTGGATGGCAGTTCTGAATACAGGTTCTGCTCTAGTTTTTTCTTTCAATTCTTCAGAAATTCCAATTCCGGGTACTCTGATCCTCTCTTGCCTGTTTTCTAGAAGTTTCTTTCCATAATTTGGTTACTATTTCTGGGACTGTTTTCTTTCTAACTCCGAATTCTGTTAACTATATTTGTAGTTAACTCTAACTTCATTAAGCACAATTCACTTTTTGTCTGTTTCTTCAGATTATTTTCTGAGTTTTGTCAACCATAATTTTCTTTCTCAATTCTGAGCTTTTGGATTTATTGTTTGTGAATGTTTTCATATTGACTTGTATTCAATTTAGGTTGGGATAATGTATCATAGTTTCCCTCTGTCTCATGATTTGTTTGAAGAAAAGATTTTTTCTTTTCTCCATATTCCAGTAAATTTTGTTTCAATTCATTTCTCAATGACTTACACTTTCCCAAACAGTTAAATTGGTTTATGTGGCAATAGTGATGGATTTGGATAAATTACTAGATTCTCTTTTACAAAAATATTACTTATTTTACTACAATGACTTCAGTTACTTTAATTTAACCAATAGTTCTTTTGTCAAAAAGTCTCTTCATTTAAATTGATGGAGATGATAATTTGGTGTGTCTTGTCATAATCATGTGTTGTTTCTGTAACATGTTTTATTTACAAACTTTGCTCCCTTCATTTTAGCAGCAAGTCTGAATGTATCTCTTTCCAATGAATCAGTCCTTCCTTTCCCAGAAGCTGCCCTCCATCTCATCTCCTTTATTTCAGTTCTCTGTGGCACAATTCTTGAGTGGCAGAACTTCAGTGCCTGTGTCTCAGGTCTTTCTCAGAATCACTATACTAAGGACTTTTCTTCTTTATGAGGGTAATATTATTTGGTTCCTTTCCAATCCTTCATTCATTTTTGAATGGTGTCCATGCTTGACTCTTCTGAAGGATTTCAGAGAGTACCCAAGTGCTGATGCCTCTATTCCTCTATACATTTATTTATTATTATTTCTGTTCCCACAAATTATCTGAAATTTAGTTGGCTACATTCAACACATTTCCAAAAGTGAGATGTCTAAAGTGGTTCTCAACTTAGCTTAACAGCAATATGTCAGCAGAACTGAATTCCTTGACAGACTTAAATGAGAGAAGGTTTCCTCATTCCAGATTCTAGAACATCATTTTTTTACTTGTAGCTACATCTTCCATCTTCTATGCTGGAGAATCTGGCTTATTCATTCTCCTACAGCCATTGCTATGTTGCTTTTTCTTCTTCCTCCTGCATATATCCTCATAATAGGGATATATTTCCACTGATCCATTTCATTGTATAATGTAAAATAATCTCAATCAAGATTATCTGATTATCAGTTTTAATATAATCTAAGACTTGAATTTTTTTACCTTGTAACAACCAACAATCATAGAATACAGCCTTGGTTTGTAGATATCTTTGAAGAAAACATTATTCTGCATACTATACCCTACTCAAACAGAAACTGGAGTTTGTAACACTCTGTCTTGTGCTTTAAACATAGTTCATAGGCAGTTCATTTTCTTTTAATACTCTGTATGGTTCTGGAGATAATATGGCCAACTTAGAATTTATGAAGTTAACAATACTGTACTTCAAAAGCAACTCACCTCATCCACTCATTATTTCAAAGGCCATAATATTGCTTCATACCTGCTACCTCAGTTTCCTGTTTTATTAGTCTTGTTGATATTAATATTCAAAGTTATGAGTTTAATGGTAAGATTTGCATAGCTACTTTGGTTTTGGTGATCCTTTTCCTTTATCTCCATTCTGCAGTCCCTTGTTCCCTCCTGCTGGTCTCTTCTCTTTAGCCTCACTTCTGCCATCATGCGATACATATTCTATTACCCTCATTTCCTCTTCCCTCATGTACTAACTCTCTCTTAAGACCCATTCCTTCCCATTGATCCATACACATACTTATGCAAACACACACATCTACAGAGTGTGAGAGAGACATATTCATATATAACATAAATATATGATAGAAACATGTGGCTTTTGTCTGAGTCTGAAATAGTTGAAGACCATGATTTCCAATTCCTTACATTTTCCTGCTAAGATCATGATTTCCATTTCCTCTTCAGCTGGATAATATTCCATTGTTCATGTATAGCCTATATTCATTATCCATTCAACCATTGATGGGCATGTATGCTGCTTCCATTTATTTCCATGCTATTTTGAACAAAGCATAAAAAACGTGGGTTTGCAAGAGTCTCTTCAGTAGACATATAGCCCTTCAGTAATACCCAGGAGTGGTATAATGGGGTCAAATGAAGTACTGTTTTTAATTTTTGAGAAATCTTCATACTGATTTCCATAGTGGTTGTACAAGTCTGTATTCCCACAAACAGTGATGTGCTCAACTATGTTCATAGCAGCATTATTTGTAATAGCAAGAACCTGAAAGCAACCTAGATGCCCCTCAACTGAAGAATGGATAAAGAAGATGTGGCACATCTACACAATGGAATACTACTCTGTAGAAAAAAATAATGGAATCTTGAAATTCACAGGCAAGTGGATGGAACTCGAAGAAACCATCCTGAATGAGGTATCCCATTCACAAAAAGAGGAACAGGGTATGTACTCATTCATATATGGAGAGCAAAGGATCACCAGCCTATAATATATACCACCAGAGGAACTAGGATACAAGGTGTATTCTAAAAGATTCATATATGGTCCCTCACAAAAGAGGGAAGGGACAAGTCCCCAGAGCACATGGGAAGGGGGGGCAGTGAATGGAGAGAGAACTAGGAGAAAGATAAAGAGAGGAAAGCACGTGCGACTAGGAAGATTGAGTCAGAGTAGGAATAGAAGACAGAAGAGGGGGGGCATAAAAGAGGGAGCCATTATTGGTTTGAAGAGAAAACAACCTAAAGAAAGATCTAGAGACCTACAAGACTGACTCCAACTAACAATTTGAGCAACCATGGAAAGATTACCATAAATGCTCTTCCCTGATAGTGAGACCATCAACTAAATTATCCACCATCATGGAGCCCTCATCTAGTACCTGTTGGAAACAGGAGCAAACACCCATAACTAAACACTGAGTAGAACTAGAATCCAGATGCAGAGAGAGGACAAGACCAGGTTGCAGAAACACACAAAGACAGCTGACCTGAACAAGGAGGAGCTAATGCCTCCCCCCAGACTGATAGCTGGGAATTCAGCATGGAACTGACTCAGACCCCCTGAATTTAGGTCTCAGCTAGAAGGACTGAGCAGTCTAAGGGACCTCAGACAGTATAAACAGGATGTATTCCTGGTGCACAAAAGGACCTTGCAGACACATCCCCCATGGAGGGATACCCCCTTAACCTAGAGACAGGAGAGAAGTCCTAGTCCCTACTTCAAATGACTTGACAGATTTTCATGACCCCATCTGGATATCATAGCCCTACATGTGGAATGGGGATGGGGGATGGGAGGGGAGGGTGGTCAGGGTGCATGTAAGGGGGGTTAAGAGGGTAAGAAGGAGGGAGGTAGGGAGGGAAGGAGGGAGGGAGGGAGAGGAAACTGGGATCAACATGTAAAATTTTTAAATTATATTATTAATTTTAAAAAATGCCATAATGAAAAGGAGAAGAAGAAGAAGAAGAAGAAGAAGAAGAAGAAGAAGAAGAAGAAGAAGAAGAAGAAGAAGAAGAAGAAGAAGAAGAAGGTCAATATGAGGGATGGAGAGCATCTAAAGATCACCAGAGGCTCAATGATGGACTCTAGGAAAGGGGGATCCTCCTTGAACTGGTAGTCATAATGCTTTGAACAACCCCCAAGGTCATCTAAACAGGTCTACGGCAGACACATGATTCCTATTTTCTTAAAACAAAGAGGATCAAAATTGAAACACAAAGAATAAAGCTGAATGAAAATTAGTTTTTTAGTGTAATCCACTGGGAATTCAAAGGAATTCTCTTGAGGAGAAAGAAAGAGAGTGAGTGTGTGTGTGTGTGTGTGTGTGTGTGTGTGTGTGTGTGTGTGTGTATTAAAACAACCAGTTTTTTGTTTTGTGTTTTGTTTTTGTATTTAGAGACAGGGTTTCTCTAAAAACCAGGTGACCTTTAACTTGCTTTGTAGACCAGACTGGCTTCAAACTCACTGAGATCAGGCAGCTTCTATCTTCCAAGTGCTGGGATTAAAGGCAAGCTCCACCACCACCTGGTTAGAACAACCAGTTTTAATGAATGTCAGCTTATGCTAGGCAATTGGATGCTAATTTGATAAACCTGGGGTTATATTTACTATCTTTTGATGACTCAAACTTGCTTAGAACAGCCAGAACAAAATAAAAATCTTGCTTCTTGAAATGCAAACCTCTCTAGCTCTAATTCTTGCCTTTTGTTAGGAATGAGTTCTTCTTTCCTAAAGAAAGTTATGGAGGCTGAAGAGATGGCTCTACAGTTAGGAGTATGTATTGATCTTGTACGGGATCCAAGTTCTGGCACTGGGGAGCTCATAACCACCTTTAACTTAAGCCTCAGAAAATCTGATGCTCTCCTCTGACCTCTGAAGATATCTGCACTCATGTACACATACATTATCACACACACATGCATATATTAAAAGTAAAATAAAATCTTTTTAAAATAAGTAAATAAAAGAAGCTATAAATTTGCATTCCTGAAAACCAATCTGTTGTGCTTAACATAATTGTTAAGATTTACAATAGCAATAACTTTATGGTGGCCACTAATTCCCTAAGATTTATAATTAACTCTTAATAGAAAGGAATGCAGTTAACTAATGTAATAAAAACCATAAAGAAATTAGTATGCAGGACACATATGTGCTACCAAATATTAAAGACACTGTAGATTCCTAAAGACTGTCATTCAATATAAAAGTTCTTCTGCTGGTGCTAGAGTGCATGGGATGAATCAGAATATCTCCACATACACAATATAGCCACACCTCATAGCAAGGGCCATTTCATCAGGGAACACGCATCTTATATTATCTCCCACTTCAACACCATAGGTAAGCCAAGTGAAAACAAAAGAGTTAAAAGGAATTCTGTTGGTCACACACTGCCTAATCATTCTAAGACACACTAACTGTTTTGTTTCTGTTTCCACCTCATGAAAATCTCATAAAAGCCATGCCCACCATTCTATTCCAACCATTATTGTAAGTGCCCCAATTCATGGTGATAATAAGAGAGAACTTTAGACTCAAGCATACTTGATGTCTCAAAAAAGTTTGACAGAGTTAATTTCCTTCTCTTGAAATATTTCTGCCTTTTGTCTTGTGGGAACAACATGCATACAGTTTTGCAGCATTTTTTGTTGTTAGTTTTACTCACCAGTGTGATTGGTCTTTCTATTTTGCTGGCCATTCTTTCTTAGGCCTCTTTGCTGAATGCACTCTACTTTAATCTCTAAATGTTGGCATGCACAAGAGCTCAGGCCTTGTCATTCATTTGTCCTCTTTCATATACATAATGAAGGGTAATCAACCAATTTCATAGTTAATATCATCTAGCTTTTCACAATGACTAAAGGTGACTCCTCAGCCTGAACATCTTGTCTGTTTCCAAACCTGTATCAGTTACTTTTCTGTTTCTTGTGATAAAATATCATGGCCAAAATTCAACTTATACCTGGAAGGATTAATTTTGACTTATGGTTGGGTTGCAGAGGGATAAGAGTCTATCACTGTGGAAAGGCAGAGCAGCAAGTGGTTAGAACAGGAAACTGAGAGATCACATCTCAACAGCAAGCAGAAAGTTGAGGGAGAGAGTTGGGGGATGAGACAACAAACCCTCAAAGCCCTCCCCCAATGATGTAATTCCTCCAGTGAAGCTTTACATCCTAAAAGTTCTGCAACCTCCCCAAAATAGCCCCACCAATCAAGAGCCAAGAATTCACATACAAGAAACTTGGGGGGGAGAGGATCATTTCTTGTTCAGACCCTCACACATCTGTTCAGCAATAAGCCTCTCAATATACCACTTATCTGTTTAATAGAACCATCACTAGCAATATACCCAGTGGAGAAATTCTGATTTTTGTCTATTCCTACATCCTACTCCTTGTACCCTGTACCTTCTGTCCATATTTAATTCCACACAATACAATAAATAAAAACAGTGCTCAGACCAGAGCCTAGATATCATTTAATCCATATATTCAACTGTATTTACTCGTCCTTAAAAATATCTAAACACTGACCATTTCTTACCTCCTTTACCTCCACTTCTACACCTACCACCCCAATTCAAGTGTCCATCTCCTATGCCACCTAATAGGAACCAATAATCTCTCTGATAATATGCCACTCACAACCAGCTTGACCTTGGATATGTTTTTTAATTACTTTCCATATGACACCCAGAGCAATCATTTTCAAACACGAGTAGATTATGCCATGCCCTAACTAAAGCATCCCCAAAGCTTCTAATTCACATTGACTCCACATTTATGGTCCATCTAACTATAGTATATGCATAAGTGCTGTTATCATCCACTTCTAATCTTTGCTCAAACGTGACCTCTTAAATAATATTACACTGGCCACCATATTACAAGTATAAGCTAGCATCCTTCCACTCTACTTCTTGTCTCACTTTGATGTTTTCAAATGAGTTATTTATTCTGTCTTATTCTCTAATAAGTGTGAAAGCCCATAATATCACTGAGTCTTATTCACTAATATGTTCTAGGAGCCTTAGAAAAGTTCATGGAACTAAGAAGTGGTGGTATATATCTTTAATCCCAGCACTTGGGAGGGAGAAGCAAGCAGATCCCTGTGTGTTCAAGGCCATCCTGGTCTACAGAGTGATTTCCAAGACAGCCAGAGCTGCTGCAAAGAAAAATTCTGCCTTGATATAAAAATAAATAAATAAATTGTATTTGGCAAGAGCACCAACACTGTCTGACTGATGTTGACTATACCCCTTCTAGCTTTCCTAACCTCATATCCCACTTGATGTAGATAGAATATTACTTCAACTAGGATGTTTATGTTGCATCTGTTTAATGATGTAAAGATATACTAAATTTCTTTATGTTGCATTTGTTTAATAATTGTAAAGATGTATTATATTTGCTTATGTTCTTTTTCTTTAACTATGTGAGGATGTGTTGTTGCTTTAACTTGCCTACCTAAAGCACCTAAATAGCCTAATATAAAGCTGAATAGCCAATAGCTAGGCAGTAGAGGCTTAGGCAAAGCTGGCAGGCAGAGAGAATAAATAGGAGAAAAGAGAATGAGGTTAGAAAGGGCCTGCCAACTAGGCAGCTGCCAATCATCTATACACAGAGTAGGACATACAGAATGAAAGAAAGATAAAAAATGGTTAATTTAATACATAAGGGCTAGTAGAACAAGCATAAGATAATCTGAGCATTTATAACTAATAATAAGTCTCTGCATCATATTTTGGGAGCAGTTTGGTAGCTCAAAAGAAAGCCTGGTACACCCACTCTTCCTTGCTCACTTAGCTCCCTTTAGCCATGTATGTCTTCTTGTTGCTGCTCAAAAGCTCTCATTCCTCCTCGGGCCTTTTGTGCCTATCTTCCTTCAGCTTGGAGAAGGCTTTGTCCATCTCATCCTATAGGCTATTTCTCTACTTTATTCAGAGAATCACCTACAGATTCTCCTACTGGATGTGTACTCTCTGTTATACTATCCATTATCTCTTTTTCTCCCCCTGGAGATTCGTGAAGTAACATAGGATTTAGGAGTGGTTGTTAAATTTACTTTGACTAACAAGATGAGGACAGCCATGATGTGTGTCTCTAATAGGCAGATTTCAAAGATATACTGTGTTTATTATATTTTTCCCTGCCATCAGGAACAAAAATAAATTGCTCAGATTGAGGTCCCCTTCAGCAGGTATCTGAAAGCAACAGCAAGAAATAGGATACAGTCCCACATAGACACACAGCTGAAGCTAGGCTTGAACTCAGTCTTTAGGAGTCATGGAGGTCTGAAATGTAATTGTCACTGCAGCATAATTTGATCCTTTACCTCACACAACACTTTTCATTATTTGAAAACATATTATAACTCCATTTAATTTTTCCACTATTTCACATTGGAAATCAAGCTTATAGGGATAAGAACTTGGTCACATTTTCTCTACTATTATCTTTTAGAATAGTATATGTAGGCACCCAATAGTACTTATAGAATTCATTAATAACATTGCTTCTGGGAAGCTAGTGTTTGCAGTTCTAACCTGTGAGGACAGGTCATTCTAATAGGAACAAGTACAAGAAGAATGCTAATCCAACAACATGCTTCTCAAAATCAGAATCCTTCCTTCCTCTGCTGATGAAGTGGCTCATTGCATAAATTGACAACACTAGAAGAACAGTGGCTGAGAAATGCTACCTCATCCCATCCTGGGCCACTAAAACAGCACTAGATATAGTTACAGACCCAGGAGGGCCCTATTGTATGGTTGTCTTCTCCAAGTTGAAGTGTTGCTTTCTGGAGAGTGGGGGAAGCTAACAAAACTTATAAGGCTCAGGAAGTTCACAAAACTTATAGGACTCACAGGGGTCCCATACAAGATTTTGCAAGCAATAAACAATCACTCCAGAAGAAGATGCTCATCTGTAGAGCTATATGCAAATGGAGTAGGAGGAGACTTGTGAGATGCAGCTTCCATGAGTCATCAGCTATTCTATATGGACATTTAGATGATGCAGGTGCCTTTGAATCACCCATGTTCAGTTAAATATTTTGTCTATATACCTGTAAATAATCCCAAGAAATTCATTATTCACCAAACTGGATTTTAGTGGACTTATGTCTTTGGTTTATATCCAGTGCCCTGTCTGTAGCAAACAGACATGTGCTCACATATTCTCCAAGAAAAGTCATACAACAGTTCCTTACCCAAGAACTTTAACTACTTAAGAACTTTACTTTAACTCACCTAAGCTCTGCTTGGTGTTATGATCTGAATATAAAATTTCCTCTACAGGCTCACAATTTCAATGTTCTTACTGAGTTTACAATGCTAGTTTGAAGACTGGAGAGATTTTAGGCAGCAGGGCCTGGTTGGTGAAAGCAGGCTCTTAGGTACAAACCTTTGAAGGTGTATCCATGTCTGATTCTGATTCAGCTCTGTGCTTTCTGATTTGCATCTTGTGAATAGCTGCAGCCACATGGTCCCTTAGTAATAAATTTGGCCACTTCTGCCACCATGCCTTCCCTGTCATGATGAACCAAAATGACTCTGAAACAGAACTAAAATAAACCCTTCTCCTTCAAGCTGTCTCTCTGAGGTATGTTGTCACAGTGATGCAAAGGTAGCTAGAGAAAGATGGAAGGAGGAAGCAGCAAGTGAGGAGGAGCAAGGGAAGAAAACAAGGAAGAACAGAGAGACAGAAGAGAAAGAAAAAGAAGGAAGGTGAGGAGGGAGGGAAGGAAAAAAACACTAACTGTTTCAAATTCTAAACATTGGCCAAAAGTAAAATTGTTTGTAATTTATAAACACTAAACTCTTAAAGTGTCGGGGGTTGGTGGGGTGGGGAGGAAGGAAGAAAGGAGGAAAGGAAGGAAGGAAGGAGGAGGAAAAAATAGTTTTTCTTTTCTTCTCTTCCCATAAGCCCCACATCAGTGTTTTAAAAGATTCTTTATCGATCCTGAAATGTCCATCTTCATTGCTCATGCCTGGGACAAGAGCTCACTTTGCGCCCCCCCCCCCCGGTGTGGTCAATGGTCACTATCAAAACTATTTACTTAAATTTCAGTGAATTCTTGGATCCACCCCCAGACCTATCTGAACACAGCAGAAGGCTAGCCCTTCTCTACAGACTATTGCTTATCCTGTTCGAAGCATAAATTACTTGATAGACATTTGAGGGTCATCTCAGCTGCAGTGTGGAGGCCAGATGAGTGGAGGATAGGAAGTAAAAAGAATTGAGGAAGAGCTTTTAGGAGGCTCTTGAAGTAATTGGAGTTAAAGAAAGAAGTGGCTTCTACATGGGAAACAGAAGTGAGAGAGGTAGAGGCAGAATGATCATAACTTAGTGAATAATAACTTTTTATTCTCTGTGAAATTAAGTCTTAAACAGAAAATCTTGGCCTCTAGAATGTAGCTCAAGGGCAGAGCTTATACATGTACAAGGCCTGGAAATCTTTCCTTAAGTCTGAAAGAAGATGAGAAAGGGGGAAAGGGTGTGGGAGAAGCATAAAGAGTAAAAGAGAGTGGGGGGCTCTATCTTGTCATACCTACCTCACCATGCACCCTGTGATTTGGTTTGCCTGGCTACCCTTTGCTCCACAATTTTCTTCCCTAAGAAAGAAAGAAAAACCCTTAGTCAGGAAGTAAAAGTTACACATACAACCCCTGCAGTCCTAGGGTAATATAGCCCCATCCATAGATCCACATAGTGGACTGAGAGCCAAAATCATCCTCGGTGTAGGAGAATGAAGTCTGTCAAAAAAAAAAAAAAAGATAGAATGTGAAAGTGTTTAATTTGTTTTCCTTTTCAAACAATGCTTCTGCATACAGATAGAAGATTCCCAGATGTTATGTAAATTGAACAGTACTTACACTCCCTTCATCACAGTTTTAGGAAGCAGAAAAGTGACATGGTTAAGAAAGACCTGGAATTGAATTCCAACAAGACTTTCTCATGATACTGTGACTTTGAGCAAGTAGTTTAACCTCCTTCCCTGTTCATTTTACCATGTAAATCAGGGTAATACTAAGCTCATTACAATTAGGAGAGAGTGGCTGAGGATGTAGATCAGGTGGTAGAGTATTTGTCTAATATGCACAAAGCTCAAGTTTCAACTTCCAAGATTTCTAGTGCCACAAAAGTGCGTTTTGATGGTCCCTGTTGGGAACCAGCAGTCTGCTGACTCCACCCCCTGATGATGGGTGGGATGCTCATGGCCATGTCTTTTATGTCATGACTTACCTGGCTGCTCAAGCTTTACCTGGCTGTGCAGGGGACTCAGTTAAGCATGCACAAGTTTCCCCTTTAAAACAAGCACACCAAGCACTCTCTCTCTCTCTCTCTCTCTCTCTCTCTCTCTCTCTCTCTCTCTCTTCTCTCTCTCTCTCTCTCTCTCTCTCTCTCTCTCTCTCTCTCTCTCTCTCTCTCTCTCTCTCTCTCTCTCTCTCTCTCTCTCTCTCTCTCTCTCCCTTGCTCTCTTTTCCCCTTCGCTCTTTCTCTCCTCTCTCCTGCTTTCGGTTGGCCACCAGCTACCCTCCCTTTCTCTCCCCTCTATCAATAAACTCCACGTGGGCACTGAGTCTCCTGTTTGTGTTTCATAGGCAATAGCTGCAGCAAAAGAACAACAGTCCCTGCCTATAGTCTCTGCAGTTAGAAGGTGAAGCCAGGAGAATAAGAAATGCAAGGTCATTTTTTCCTGGAAAGCAAATTGAAGGTCAGTCTGGTCTATGAGAGAGAGATTTTTTTATTGCAATAACAATAGTAACAACAATACAATAATAAAGGTGATGGAAAAGAAGAGTGGAAGTCAGCTGTTGGTTTAGTTCTTCCTGCAAGTTTAGTCCTCAGTAAATAATGGAAATGGTGGGTTTGTTCATCATAATGACTAAGTTAAGTCTTCTTCAAGACCTGTTCTGTCTACTTCTCAGAGTACAAGAATCTGTCAAGGCCATCTTAAGTTTCCTGGAGTCAACTGCAGGTGGTCTGAGAAGTATTTTCTTCACCATAGGAAAATAGTTCATCTTACTTATCAGGTATAGTTGGCAGAGACCTTGTCCTCTAAGGTATAGCTTACAATCCATAGCAAGTTGGTCATAAATGTGTGCGTGTTACTGTTGACACGCACTGGAGCCTATGAGGGCCTCACATTTTATGAGTGGTAAACAGAAGGAGGATCACTATCCTTGCTTAGAAAGAAGCTCAAGAAAGGTCTGATGGCCTGTCCATGTCCACATACCCATTAGGACTAGAATAAAGTCTTATAACTCTTGGTCATGCTTCTCAACTCCCAGGCTAACCTTATTCAACCCCAAATATTTGGTTCAGAACCTTAGAGTCTGGTGGCTTCATAGGAAGTGCAGAGGCTGGGGCTAGAGAGATGGCTCAGTAGTTTAAGAGCAGTGCATCTTCTTCCTGATGACCAGGTTCCATTTCCAGCACCCACCTGGCACCTAACAATCATCTGCTGGTACCAGGGGATCCAGTGTGCTCTTGGCTTCTGCAGTCACTGCAAGCATGTAAAACACAGACATGCATGCACAGAACACTCATATACATACACATAAAAACTTGT
This sequence comes from Cricetiscus sungorus, assembly GCA_030556225.1. NCBI lineage: Eukaryota > Metazoa > Chordata > Mammalia > Rodentia > Cricetidae > Cricetiscus > Cricetiscus sungorus. Next base: position 61,316,182 of record JANBXA010000734.1, on the reverse strand, counting down.
CTTTCCAAAATAGGAGGGAAAAAAGGAGAAGGAAGAGCGAGAGGAGGAGGAGGAAGAGGAGAAAAGTAGAGTCCAAAGCCTATATCCTGTTAGTTAAAAAAAAAAAAAAAAAAGAGTTAGGAATAAGAGAGACCAAAGCTCCAAGGATGTCATATGCTGGCCTTTCAGTCTCTAGATAAGGAAGCAGTGCCTTTCCCAAAGAAATGCTAAGTACATGTCAGAGCCGAGGTGAAAACCCAAAGGAGAAAATGAATTTAGAGTTGATGGGAAAATCTCACGTAATCATTATTCCATGATATGTTGTTTTCATTAATCAAATTAACATTTATTAATCTACTGCCATATGTTATATTCTATATTAAACTCTGGTATTAAAGAAGGAAATAAAATTATAATCATTCTAACAACAAAGTCACATGCATGCACAAGCACCCATATCGATGTGAAATGCTGGGTAACTGATGTCAGCAAGCACTTCATGTTACCTTAATCACTTTACAACTTAGTTAACCCTAGAAAAGTAGGCACATTATTATGTTTTTTACAAATGAAAATATAGAGGATTACTGTGATTAAGGCATTTTCCTAAGGTTCAATTAACATGGCTGGAATTTGAAATCAGACAATATAATTCTAGTATTTATATACTGATCTACTCTGGTGGAAGAGCATTAACACATAAATCAAGTGCTACCAATATATTTCTAACATTGATCAGTTCTGCCTAAGAATCAAACAAGCCAAAGCCTAAGGATGGAGCTCACAGCACCTGAGAGCAGTGTTCTCCTAAGTTACAGGTGTGAAGAAAATATATAATAATTATATATTAACAATATATAATTCATAAAGAGGTACTGCAATCCACTGTCAAGGCAGTATCATATCTATTTGACTTCTCCAGAGCATCCCTTCTTGAGAACCTGCTGCAGGCCTACCTTGGGTGATTACAGACAGGGCACTAAAACAGAAAACCAGGAGTGGCGGTTAATGAGAAAGGATAAGTGAAGACAGCATGGAGAGTTATGTTGGTTGCAATGGTATGGAATCCACTTTGTCTTTCAAAGCTGAGACAGGCAATCCAATCCATGCTGTCTCCCCTCAACACACACCTTCAATGAACTGCATTTAAAAAGAAATCAGCTGGTATAAGATTTATCGATCTTCATCGACAGTGATCTTTGCAAATTCGTACAAAAGAGTTTTCACATTACAGAATCATTTCAAGGACCTGTAAGTTCAGAACATTCATCACAAGGTTCATTTACAGCATTAAAATTAAAAAGGGTGAAAATTTAGTTCAGGCTTCCTTCCCCCCCTTCCTTTGGTCAATTGCCTTTTCAACATACTTTTTTTTTTTTTTTTTTTTAGTGGTGCATATCTTAAGCCGTGTTTTCTTCTGCCTGGTAGACAATGCTAGGAGATGCCCTTTGAGTTCCTTCCTCCAAGAAACAAGGGTTATCCCCCTAGAGGGTTTAGCCAGTAAAAACTTTACTGCAGTTACAAGTGATCAACAGCTGAAACTAAAGGAACCACTGCTCTGTCTTTGAGTCCCCTACGGTCTCTCTCTGTGTGCAAGAAGGATTTGAGGAGGTCATCATCAAAGGAGAAAGAGATAGAGTGCTTCTCGGACACTGAATAGTAGGTCATACCTATCACCGTTTCATCTAGCTTCCAAAAATATACAATTTGGTGCTTAGCCAAATACACGAGTCTCATGATCTACAATCTGACCTCTGTCAGAGCCCTTGAACATTTGAGAAGACTTTTCAAACCTCCTAATGCTTCCCCTAGACATTGCACCACAGGTTCAAAGAACCACCTGAAGATTCAATCTCACTGCCACAAATTCCTTCTATTACACTTTTAATGATATGTTTACCATGTTTATAAAGGGTCACATCTGGAAGACTATGGCTTTGGCTTCTTGCTTCCTTTATCAGAGGAAGGGCTGGGCTTCCTCACTGCAATTATCAGCCCTACCACTCATGGTTTTTATGTCCCTGAGGTGCTATTTAACCTCCTAGGCTTCAGATATAAATATTGGTAAGGTCCAGATAATAAAAGCACTCATCACATTAGGTTGATTATTAAATGATCAGCATCATTTATATTTTTGTTTGCATGTTTATTTAGTGCGTATGTTTGTTTGTAAGGATGGGTTTTCTCCTTCAGTCACATGGGTTTCAGGTTGTTAGGCTTGGTAGCAAGTAATTCTACCAATTAAGCCATGATATGCAAATGTGCAGCCATCTCCTGGCTCAATAAATAAAAGTTCTTAGACTTTATTGTGGCTACTAAAACTACTGTGAATGAAAATGTCATAATGGCACCCATTACTTTGTATGATAAAAAAATTAATCTAAATAAAACTCCTGTAGGACATTAGATATCACTCATTTAATGACTCTTGATATTGGATCTTCTGTGAAACATTTTTGTTAAGAAATAACTCTAAAGAAAACTCTCCCCACTCTGAATCACTGCTTGTTTGTCTTAGAAAGCTGTGTAATCTAGCCCGATTCCCAGATTATCTAGGCAGAAAGGAATCTAAGATCTAAATATCATGACAGCTTGTATGTGATTGATGATGGCTAGCATGTTTGCCTCATTTCCTTCCTCCAGAGTTTTGATATATCATTGCAGAGTGTGTCAAATCCATTTTAGGAAGAGGCTCGCCAACTCTATTTCTAACAGTCTTTGTGCTTACCGTTATGATCTGTATTTTTATAATAAGCATTAGACCTAAAGTAATTATTCCTAAATATATTGACTTTCTTCAATTTTTGAGACAATTTAAAGAAACAAAATGATATAGCCTAAAGTGTGATTAATATTAACATCATCGGCAGTGTAATGCCAGGCATTCATGCCACCTGCTAAATGGCATACCTTTAGTTTAGTTCTCAATGTACAGAGAATATGTGCTTTATCTGGTATGTTAAAGTAGTGGATAGACTTCGTGTCATTATCTTTCTTTGGCTACATCTAGCATGATAAAGCACTTTTGCAGAACAGATAATGAAGAAATAAGCAAATGAAAAATTATAACAATAGATGGTCACAAAAGTCCCCAGAATGAAATAAAACCTATACTCCACATTGATCATGTCACTATTATAGCAGTTGCTGACTCCAGTTTTAAAAAAAATTAAGGACATTCTTGATTAACCCAAGAGTAAAGAAGGGGCTCAGGGAAACAAATGCAGGAAGCCTTTACAAGGCTTATTTAGCCAATAAATATTTTAGCCACTGATATGCCAACACAGAGTGTAAGAGGGAATGAAAGTGTCCCTTATAAAACTCACATTCTGGTGGGGAAGACAAAATAAGCAAGAAACAACACAATTTGTAAGCTAAGCTTAGGTAAATGCTATAGAGAAAATTAGTCTCACTAACACTGACAAAGAATGACAGGGCATGCCAAGGTGGGAAGTATCAGGTAGGGGTCTCAAAAGAACCCACTCTAGTCTTTATTTAAGCATCTCTTTCCATAATCTTGATTATACCACTGAGTTATGATGACCTCTTCCTATATTCATCTTCCAAAGCTCCCAACTAGAGTGTGACATATCTTATGTCTTAGTCTCAAGTATAAAACATAACATCTGTTACATATTAGGCCCTTAATTATTTTTGCTGGATTCCTTAAAGGAATTTTTCCTTCAACATGTGTGTGTGTGTGTGTGTGTGTGTGTGTGTGTGTGTGTGTGTGTGTGTTTGAAATTAGGGGCAGATAATTAGAAACAAGTCATGTTTAGGAGTAGCAAATCTAGTAACTAGAAGGTTCAGAGATGAAGGGTAGTTGTGGTAAGGTCATGTAAAACTATCCCTGTCATATCAAGATATTTGGATAGGTTCTCTTAGAAAGTGTGGGAGCATATAGCAAAGGTACTACCCAACCCATTAAGTTCTAGAATATGTAAAAATCACTTTGCAAGATAGAAATCAATGGATGGAAGGAGCATGGGGAGAGACAACAAGAAGGAGATCAGACCAAAAAAAAAGAAAAGAAAAGAAAAAAGAAACTATGTTGGTTGGTTTGGTTAAGAAAAGGGGAGTCTGATTGGGCCATGGCAGGCACAACATAGATTTAAAATGAAAGAAATAGAATTAGTAGAACTAGGGTAACAATTATATCTCAACCAGTCATATGAGGAGGATAGCTCTACAGATGCTAGCTTGGAAAGCATCAGTTTTTACAGATAGGCCTTGTGAAAGCTTGGACTGTCTTAAACAGAGAGCTTGTGTGAAGAGCAATTCTGCCAACAAATATGGAATCATTTTTCTCTTAACCTATGAAAGTCTGAACCAAGAGGCATCCAAAACCCATTTAAGGTTAGCAGCCATCATGAACTTTGACTCTCAGTTAGCCAATTGATAGATATGAAGACTTTCTATCTGGGCTGCCAGCCATTGAACAAAGCAGGCCAGATCACTTCTTCAAAAGGAGAGGTTGTCCGCACAGCAGTGACTTGCAACTGAATATTTTGCATAAAAATTCATGAGGTGCAGTATCCATTTCAGCTATGTTATAAAGTGTTAAAAGGGAGAGAGAGGGAGGGAAAGAGAAAGTTCAGCCTTGCACTCAGATAGGGTTCATTTTGAGTGATGATTGCAAGCCATCCTTGGAAATTACAGATGCTCCTTGGTTCACTATTATTTTGCAGCATCTCCAGTAATCTTCCGTGATCATTTATAACAGCATGTCTGATGACTTTCAAAACGTAACGGGAAAGGGTACTTCTGTGAAGCATGTCTACTCAAAGGAAAAATCAATCTTGGCTGCTGAGGGAGTGAACTCTGTACCACCACGATTAGACAGTTAGAGATTTCAACATATAAAAATAGGAATGGCAGGGGTCCAGACTGCCGACCTACGTGTATATCTAATGCGTGTTACAGTTGCTTTAATGATTTAAGATTTTTTCCTTCCATCCAAAGAAAATACAACATGTGTCAAGAATGCAAATTGGCACACTCCAATAGAAATAATCATGAACTTGGTAATAACTACTAATGTTTACATATTGCCTTTACAGTTTGCTAAGAACTTGTCACACACCTGAGCTGCTAATCATCACAAATATCTCACACTTTCCAACCTTCTTTTCTTCTCTGACAGTCATTTCTATTACTCGGAATGCTCTCTCTCAACACCAGTATCCCCAGCCTTCAAGGACAAACACAAAGTCTCCCTTTGTGTATAAGGCTGGTTATTTTAACTCTTGCAAGTAAGTGAGATAGCATCATAGAAAAAGAACTCAGAAAGGCAGTATGCTGTGGTGAGCTAGAGATATATGTTCAAGTACTGGTTTCAGAGTTGATGTGAACAAGGCCCATCTATTAAAATTAAGAGGAGTGAAATATTAGCCACTTGACATGGGTTTTACTTGGCTCTAAAGGGATGCCCTAACCTCTTGTAGAATTCTAATAGATTATATAAACTTCTTGCAAGTGTTTTACTGTATTTACTTAAGAAAACCATTATAAGAACTAAATAATTTATATAAACACTTACCCTAGTATCTGGCATATAGTAAATGCTCAGTCAACGAAATTATTAGTTATTTAAATTGTTGATTCAAAGGATATGAATCAAACTCTTAGAAGATACTATATGGGTATAACATCCCATTAGTTCTGAATCATTTGGTATAGCTATAAAGACATTGCTGTCACAGCAAAGTAACTGAGAACACGAGATTAGTGATCAGGCAATCTATAGTTTAAGCCTGATTCTGTTTGAACAATTTTTGTAGCCCAGTGTTTTTAACCCTACAGAAAAGAATAGAACAATAGATCCTTAACTATAGGGTTACCGTAAAGAATGAGCACACTGATCAATGGAAAGAGGCCAAACTAGTATTTGGCATACAGAAATAGCCTAGTGTATATTACATATTATTATAGCCTACTAGGTTTACTTCATACAGAAATAGCCTAGTGTATGTTACATATTATTATACCTACTAGGTTTACTTCATAAATGTTTTTTCCCATAAATCGAAAAAAAAAATGTTGTACTAAAGAATGAACTTAGATCACATTCTTTGAATTCACGTACTACTTCTCATTTGCCTCTTTGCTTCCAATCTTGTCATCTCCCAATACACTACACTCTCTGCCCACAGCCCTCATCCCAAGGCACCAGGCCAACCACATCAGAACTAGTAAAGTAGCTCTAACACCTTTTATGAGCCTTCTACTCCCTGGCTTTACCTGCCTCTGCTCTGCCTCTTCCACAACTTGTCTCATACATTTCCTAGCCTATTGCGATGGTGTTGTCATGGAGATGGCTCGGGTGAGATTAACCCACCCTCTCCAGTTACATGCAGGAACTATGCATTCCTGTTTTTAATAAGGACAATGAATAGTTTATCAGGCCTGCATCAAGCTGTTATGTGACTTCAGCTTCAATGAAAGTTCTCTAGTCCTTTCTTTTCTACAAGAATGCTGCCTCCAGAGTTCTACTGCATAAAAATTCTGAAGTCATCATACTTAATTGCCTCCCTAGTCAAAACAATCTTTAGACCTCTCCGTCATGTATCCAAGAGATTTCCTTCTTCTGGAATTCCACCCCAACCCACAGCTACTGCCACTGATAAAACCACCAAAGCTCATGTGTCATTTCTACACCAAACTCGGTTTTCTCTTTTCCAAGAAGACTCTCCAGGCAGGTTAATTCATGTTCCAAAGCAGTGCTCTTGTAAACAGTCAACAAACTTGAGTCTCTGCTAATACTTAGATGGTCAGATTAGTCATAGGAATCCCTATTAGAATCAGGGACATCAAAAGGTTCCTATGGTGTCAGCAACTGTGGATTGCTCAATAATGCTAATTCTTTGTGGATGTAGATTCCTTCAAAAAATCAATACAGATGTTTTAGCAAATATCAGTAACATTACCATATATATATATATATATTATATATATATATATATATTCTGTACAGTATTACTCTGTGTGAAAAGAACTACAGGATGCAGAGATTTTAAATAAATAACATTTTTCTGAACAACATCAAAAAGTGTCTTTTTTTGTCTAGAAGAAAGAAAAAGTATAGAGGGGAAGAAGCAGGCATTTGATGAACTGAGTTGCCTCATGGCTGGATCTAATTAATATGTAAATTACCTCATTTTAGACTTAAACACTCACAAGTGTTCAATATTTTCATCTCCATTTTATAGGTGAAAAAATGCAAGCTTTGAAGAACTTAGATAACTTCTCTGATTTGTAACGTGGGACATAAAGGATTTTAACCACTGATATTTTCAGTAACTTCTATTGTGCTATCCATTCTGGACCTAAGAGACTCCCACTCTAGATGTATGTGACACATACTCCAAGATGAGAGGGAATTAGCACACAAACACAGGAAATGAGAGCAAAGCCTGCGAATTGAGCAGCCAAGGGCAAGGACTGAGACCAAGCTCAGGTTGTTTCACCTGTAGAAGATGCAGGTTCAGTTCCCAGCACCAATATCAGGTGCCTCCCAACTACCTGCTGATCCAGCCACAGGAGATCCAATGGCCTCTTCTGGCCTCCACCTGCATGTCCACAGTGTACATACAGACAAACTGGCACATCTGTATATACATAAGCAAAATAAACACTTTCATATATATAAAGGTTTCTGGGCACAGAAACAATATGCATAGCTAGGTTTTGGACTCTAAACCTTGCAACAATGTAAAGGTAGATAAGAAAGATACAAACTTAAAGATAATATTGTTTTAACAACAACAAAATAACACTTCGCAATTGGCAATAACAGTAGGGGCAGAAGTTCAGAAATTTAACAGAAAGAATACAAAGGAAGCATAAATGTCTAAATAATAGGAAAGAAAAAAATGAGAAACAGAAACAAAGATCAATTCCAAGTATGGGATAAATACTCTGAATTTCATAGCTTTCCCTTGGGTGATGGGGAGACAGCTCCTTGGTATGTCTGCACATAATGATGTGACCCAGGAAGAGGGAAGATGAATAGACAATGGGTACCAGTTGAGAGAGAACGAATCTCTAGAGTGGTCCGGACAGGAAGGGGATTGATTTTAAGGACAGAACCCTGAAAGGCCCCACTCTGACATGCTAGACACTATTTGGTACCCTTGACATTTGCACCAAGCTCAATTCCATTCTGTCTGAAGCTCCCCAAAGAGAAGAGCCTGAAAAGGAGCAGACAGAGGGGTCGGAGGAGATCAGGATGCTATTAACTAGGAATTCAGTAGGAAACCCCAGGACAGAATTGGTGGTCAACCACATTGACTGACAATCTATCCTTCTTGCCAGCAACCCATAAAAAAAAAAAAAAAAGATTATTCAAGACATAATATGCCAAAAATCACCACTGGAGACCATGTTTGGGATATGAGACCTGTCCATCACATGGCTTAATGTAATTAAAAATAAAACAGTAGGAGTCTGAACTATTTCTAGGATGGATGATTAGAGGGACATCAAGCATTGTTAGGGGGCATTCATATAATGATCCAAATGTGGAAAAGGACCTTAGTCAGAAGAAAAATAAAAAGATCTGAACAACCCTGAATGTGGCTTATGTCAAGCAGCTTTTTAAGAGGAATGTGTGTATTCCAACAGGAATTTAATCCATATGTTGCAGAGTCCTTTATATCCCCCAAAACGTCTGCACACGGAACTCTTTGATGTCCAAAGATCTTTCCCAGTCTTTTTATGAGATGTGTTAAGCCAGATCACTTCCAAATTGGAAATTATGTTTTACTCAGAGTAAACAAGATCATACACCAGCCATCCGAGTGTAGGTCAGAGAAGGGAAGCCATGGCTCTCGATAAACATGTAGAACATAAATACGACTTCCTTCCTTGACTTATGTGATCCACATGTGAGGAGATAAGAATCTGTTAAGCACAATCCAGTCCACAGAGCAAGCACCTAGTTTTTACACCTAAATGCATAGGTATGGATTAAAATAGAGAGTGTGGAAGAAAACACACTCAAGAAGTAATAACAGAGCAAATGTTTTTTTAAATGTTTATCTTTAGTCTTGGGAATGATTTTTAACAAATGTAATTTTAAAAAATCAGATAACACCCAACCTAGAAACTATTTTGTTCCTGGAAAGCCTGAAGAAAAGATAGGGACCTTCCACCATGACAGTGGGAGAAAGAGGGGGCATTTTGTGAAATATATTTTACAAAGCAACTTTTTGTAGAAGTATAGTCAGGCTCTAGCATTTCCATAGATTTTTTGCAATAGCCAACAGGAACAGAAATCATTGGAGGAATGGAAATAGCAAGAAGGAATCTTTACTATATAGATTGAACTTAAGCAATTTCATTCAGGAGGATTAAAAACTGAAATCTTTATCGAGAATCTGCCTAGCAACTTGTTTCCCTGCTGCAACTAAACCAGAACTAATGCAGTGGTAAAACTGACACCACCACCCCACCAGGCTGTCAGAGCAAGATGCTCTGTGGATGAGCTATGTCACATCAAAATTTTGTCATTTCTATTTAATTGATTCTTTGCTTTTTCTCTTTCATGGGCCACTTCTGAAATTTTACATTTATAGTAAAGAAATGGTTAATATTATTCTTAAACAATTTACATGTTTTATTATTAATTTTATTCATTATTTAGGTGTCTGAGAGTTTTGTCTGTATGTATCTGTGTCACATTCACGCATTACCCAAGAAATCCAGAAAAGGATGTCAGAAAACCCTGGACTGGAGTTACAGATGATTGTGAGCTGATATGTGTCTAATGGGAATTGAACCCTGTCCTCAACAAGAGCAGCCAGTGCTCATAACCACTGAGTCAGCTCTCCAGCCACAGTGTTGATATTCTTAGTGTTCAGCTGCCATCCATGAAGGATGGGCTCTGACAAATGGAGGACCCATCCCTTACTAAAACTGATACCTTTGTATGACAGCTGGGACAAGTCCAATTTCTTAGGACAAGAATGAGAAATTGAGGGTTAGAACAGATCTGGAAAAAGGAAAGAGTAGGTAAAACAGGGAAAGGATAGGATAGAAGAAACCTCTTTGATGACACAGAAAGCCTGAATAGACTTTCCATCAGAATTTTACCTGAGTCACCTGCACTGTGTCATCCAGTGTAACCCTGAGATACTAAATGAATGAAGAATGAACCACGAGTCGAGACATGCAGATGCTATGAACAGGGGCCATCCAAGTCACCAAAGTAATGAGATGTGAACTAGCAAAAGGTAGCATGTCTGTGGAGTTAATGTTTGTTAATACAGAGGTGAAGGTATAGCTAAATGGTAGAGTGCTGGTATAGCATCCTCATAGACATAGATCTAATTCCCAGCACCACAGGAAGGTCTACAGATGCAACAGAACAAGATGACGAGTCAGAAGGTAAGTCTGTTGCCTTGATTCTCAAATAGTACTTGATGTCCAGCGTTGGCAACACCAAGAAGCTCAAGAGAAACAGGGAACACTGGGCTCTACCTCAGATTCCTATGCTGAGTTTGCATTTTAATGAAATTCCCCACTTGGTTGGAATACCTACTAAAAAATCTGAGAAACATTCATCTCAACAACTAGGAAAAGCAACACAAAAACATCCTCTGTCCAAGAGGCTTCTCATCATCAGAGTGCAGAGAGACTGGCCATTAACCCCAGACCACATGTGATCACACCTATGCATAACTTACCATTACCTGGAAATGGAAATTCTGTCTACTGTAAGTCTTCCTTTGTCTTCATAAATTTTCAAATAAAGAAAGCTTGCTTGGGTATTGCTTGGGTATCTGTTATAATACAGATGATACAGATAGATGTATAAACAGATATGCGGGCATTGCTATAAATGCAACTGGGCAGATGTGAACTGCTTGCGGCACAGATGTCACACTTGTGCCGTCAGTCCCCTCCACCCTCTGGTGTGGATTCTTCTTACTGACTCTCAATGCTAGGACGTTCTACTTTCTTTCCCATTGCTGTGATAAAATACCCAAATGAAAAGCATCTGAGACAAAGGAGTATTTACCTTACAATCCCTGGTTACTGTGCATCATTGCAGAACAGTCAAGGCAGGGACTAGAAATAGCTAATCACATACACAATCAAGAGCAGAGAGAAAATAAATGCACGCCTAGTACTTAGCTAGTTTTAGTCAAGTCCCAAATCAGGAATGATGCCTTCTTAGTTGGAGTTTCTATTGCTGTGGAGGGACACCGTGACAATGGAAACTCTTAATAAGGAAAACATTTAATTGGGCCTGGCATACTGTGTCAGAGGTCTAGTCCATTGTTATCATGGCAGGAAACATGGAAGCACACAGGCAGACATGGAGCTAGAGAAGGAGCTAAAAATTGTACATCTGGACTGCAGGCAGCAGGAATAGAGAGTGACACTGAGCCTGGTTTGAGCAACTGAAATGCCAAACCCACCCCCAGTGACACACTTCCTCCACCAAGGCCACACCTACTGCAACAAGGCCACACCTTCTAATAGTGCCACTTCCTATGGGGCTATGAGGGCCATTTTTATTCTAACCACTACGGACACCACTATTTTCAGGCTGTGTCTTCCTACATTAGTTTAGGCAATGGAGACTCTCTTCCCAGGATACGCAAGGTTATGTCAACTTGACAATTAAATAACCATCATATCTGACATGATTTTTTTATTTCAAATTCCATTTATTTTTTTCTTATATTACATTTCAAGCCCAGTTCCCTCTCCCTTACTCTCTCCCTCCCTTCCTCCATACCTCCTTTCCTCCCTCCCTCCCATGCCCCCCCCTGACCACCCTCCCATCCCATTACCCCCACACACTCCAGAGGAAGGATGATGCCTTCCAGGAGGGATCAACAAAATCTGTCAAGTCATTTGAAGTAAGGACTAGGCCCTTCCTCCTGCCTCTAGGTTAGGGGAGTATCCCTCCATGGGAAATGTGCTCCCAAAGTCCTTTTGTGCACCAGGGGTACATTTTAGTTCCACTGTCAGAGGTCCCTTAGACTGCCTAGGCCTTCTAAGAGACCCAATATCAGGGTGTCTGAGTCAGTCCCATGCTGGTTTCCCAGCTAACAGTCTGGGGGTCCATGAACTCCCCCTTGTTCAGGTCAGCTGTCTCTGTGGGTTTCTGTCGCCTGGTCTTGACCCTTTTTCTTATCACTCCTCCCTCTCTGCAACTGGATTCCAGGAGTTCGGCTCAGTGTTTAGCTGTGGGTGTCTGCTTCTGTTTCCATCAGTTACTAGATGAGGGCTTCATGATGGTGGATAAGTGAGTCATCAATCTCATTATCAGGGAAGGGCATTTATAGTAGCCTTTCCACTGTAGCTCAGATTGTTAATTGGGGTCTTCCTTGTAGGTCTCTGTACATTTCTGTAAAGTCAGTTGTCTCTTCAAACCTATAATGGCTCCCTCCCCCTCCCCCCATCTATTTTTATGCTTACATTACTGTTTTAAAATATTAAGTAATAAGCTATAAGCAGTTTTATATTCAGAGCCAGGCCTCCCATACCATCCCCACATCTCCACATCTAGTCTTAATACTGTACTTACTATGTAGTCTCAGAGTATCTGAAAAGAACACATGTCTCCCTTGTATGTGGTAATGAGGTAGGACCCTATCACTAATGAATAAGTCATACCAACACAACAGTTCTGAAATTAGACTTGTTCGAACTTGAAGTTGGTTTCTATAACAGTGTACAAAGAGATGGAACCAGAAACCACAATGCAAGGATGTTTGAAGTGTCTATTCCTCTGGATCATGGCTATAGCTTGCATCATCCACAGAGAAACAGCCTTACCCACTGCCTCTGGACACTCTTTACTTAACTTAGGTTACCAGATCTTTGCCCTCTTGGCTGGACCGTGTGTTCAGTTCTTCCTCTGTCTACAGCTGGGGATTTTTGCTCATAAAAATACACCTTTTAGTATCCTTTGCCACAGGATCCTTTTAGCTTAGATCATGGAATTACAAGAGAGCAGAAGAATCTGTCCCTAGGATCCTGGTTGGACAGAAGAGGAAAACCTTGCAAGAGGCTGCATCAGATACAGTGTTTTGGAGTCTTTCTTACCAGGTTCGCTCCATCAGTCATATTCCCATTTTCCTTTTCTTAAAAATAGAGTGTATTTTAGCTTGGTTGGAAGTAATATCAGGTGCATTAATCAGTGCTAAACCTAGTAAGCACTAAACATGGAAATAATTTTTATCCAAACCTTGTAGTTTTATATCCTTTGTGTTAGAAGCACTGATCCCTCAAGGGACCCACAACACTCTCTAAGAGTCGTGCAAGATATAACTCAGAGAATTCTGAAGGCTGATAGGAAATCCCCTTTTTGTGCATTCATTAGTTTCTGTAAAAGTTTTATTAAGGAAAAAAAACAAAGATGAATGTGCTTTGGTTTTTTAAGGCCATAAAACGAAATGCCACAAACTGTGTAGCTTAAGACTATATAAATTGATGGGTTCACAGCCAGCTCTGGAGGCTAGATGGGCCAAGTACACCCTTTGAACTCTTTCCTTGCCTCCCCCCAGGGCATATGTCTAGGAACCTCTGAAATCCCTCAGCTTATAGCTACATAACACCAATCTCTTCCTTCTCCATCCAGGGTTTTCCCTTTCTTCTCTGCATTGTTCTATACTATGAGAATATAGTCGTGTGGAATTGGAGGCTATCCTACTCCATTATGGCCTCACAGCAACATGACTGTGTCTAGCCATGACCTCATTCCCAAATAATGCTGAATCTTTAGGTACTATGAGTTACCACTTCAAATTATTATTCTGTGGAGGCGAGACACAATTTCTCTCTCTCTCTCTCTCTCTCTCTCTCTCTCTCTCTCTCTCTCTCTCTCTCTCTCTCTGTCACACACACACACACACAAAGATGTAAAGCGAATATCAAACTTAGTAACCGTACTATTTCAAAAAGAGTGTTTCCTCACACTATTTAGAGTCCTTATGCTAGTTACAGTTCATGCAGACCCAGCAGTTACTCAGTAGCTCAGTGAGGAATGGAAGGCGGGGTGATGCAAGCAACATGAAGAGTTTGGATCTGGGAGTCAGGAGAATTCAGATTATGATGACACATGCAACATTTTCTATGTCTAGTGTCTGTAGCAATTTCTCCAAACCTCTAGTTCCCCATCCTTCAAATACAGATAATTAATAGCAGCAGCTTATGTTCTTTTGAGTCCTCCAACTGATACATTTTTACATAAAAATTTATCTGCAAGAGCTCACAAGTACAAGAAAATTTGCATGTGTGAGAGTATTTCTTGCAACCAATGAGCAATGGGAATCAATATGTAACATAGCCCACTCCACTGCATCATGGTCAGGGTGATTCTGAGGTACTTGTGCCATACAAGCTCCCAAACAAATCTCCAATTATCCCCAGGGTTCACTTCCTTGATAACATGAGCTTGTCCTTTGCTTCCCTGACCCACTCATTACTCTTCCATCAGTGTCTTCTGTGAGCATCTCATGAACTTATCTCAGAAAAGAAAAAACTAGAACCACAGAATTCACCTTGTAGAATTGAGTTAACTATGAGAAATAATGCAGACTAGAAATCAGGAATGCAGTAGATACTCAGTGAATTATTGTTTTTTACTAAAATAAACAAAAATTTCCCTACTTAAGAGGAATCACAATACTCATACAGTGATATACGAAATTTTGGCCTGTAGAAACATACTTTTTCTTAGTTCATACGGAGAGTGGATTAATGAAGATAAAAATGTACTTTTCTCCCAGAGGAAAAAGTAAGAAAATTAGGGAGAAGGAAAGAAGAAAACAGAGATGATGGGAAGGCAGAGGACAGGGAAGGAGATAAAGGAAGCTTCTTTCTTTCCTTTTCCTTATTCACATTCACTCGATTGCTACACTAATGGTGAAACATAGATCCTAAACTAAAAGTGTAACATAGATCAAGCTTCTGAAGTTAATATTAGTTACACAAGAGGCTGTAAGTGTGGGCCTATGAATTCTTGAGAAAGACATACCTCTCCATATCTTGATTTCTTCCTCTTTCTCATTCAGAGTCACACTTGCTTTTGTGATAGAGCCAGCAGTTGAATGCAGGCATCTAAAGCCTACATATTTAACCACTACAATGTACTGCTTGCCTGTCTGAAACACATTTAATCACCCAGCTGGGACCTGCATTTAAATCATTCAAACATGAAATTTTTAAGGAATAAGATGCCTTTGCATTGAAGTTAATGTACTTTCTGAGGTTTCTATAGCAACAAAAATCTAAAATCACTTCTGGTGGTATTACTTACAAAAGAAGAGACATGTTCCCGCTGACCCTTTATCAAAGAATTCTTTTCATGGGGACAGGTCTAGTCACATAGACAGAACTGATGCCATGCATTCTTGAAGATGTGATTGCTCCACTTGACCATGGGAGGTCTACATTAATACAATCAGCAACATTCAGAATGCTTATTATATGTTGGACCAAAGACATTCAAATATTATTGTCAGTTTCCACAAGGAAACCAATGTCCAGCAGAAGTGTCAATGTATTTATTAAAAATGCCAAGACATTGCATGATGTGACGGCTGGTGCTAAATGAGAGCCCAACACGAAGCACAACTGGAGCGAAGGAAGGAGAAAACACAGTGGGCTGGAGCATCAAAGGAAACTTCCTGAAGAGGTAACAGGCCCTCGGGTATCCTCAGGCTGGAAGGCAAGCCAGTCATTAACAAGTACCACAGTGGGTTTCCTCCTTCTCTATCTCACATTCTGCAAAGCCCTCATTAGGGCTGAATTTTCATCCTAAATAAACCAGTCTGTTCCCAAAGAATAGACACAACATCCATCAGGGTGAACTGTTAGCTTCGTGACAGCATCATTAATTCTTAACTCAGGTTGATGGCCCTTTAGGGTCTATTAAAACTAGTATCCTTAAATGAGAGAATTTAGGAAAGACATCACCAGTAGACTGTGAACTATAATGGTCCCTAACCATTCTGGTAGTCGTCTTCCCTTTGTCTATGGCCCAAGTTTGACTCAATTTTGAGTTCTTTGTGGCCAAATAGAAGTACTTGCAAGACCAAACTTCAAGGGTGTTGCATTTCTGTTTTTTGCACTCATCTTAAGGCTCCATTTGTATGACACACTGTATTTCAAGGGACTGTGGTCCCTCTGATGCCTTCTCAAGGTGAAGGACAGCCAGAAAGGCATCTGTGATGACCATTAACATGGCTCACTCTCTTATTTATCTTTTCAACTGGGCTCTGAATGGAAATTTTCCTCTAAAATACTGTTAGAAAGGTTTTGCTTCCTGGGAGTAAGTGAAATACTCTTCCCCCAGGCTACAAGTGTCACCCTGAGGATGAACTCTTCTCTTTTCACTCTTGCCACCATAAGTTCAACATTAGAAGTGATGTCACTAATAGTCAAATTCCTCTGACTTTCTCAGTAACTCAGTTTGTATTCATTCTGTCTCCAGACTCCATGTTCTACTCCTTTTTTTTGTTTGTTTTATTACACAGAATAAAGAATACATTCATTCTTTATTTCTGTTTTATAATGTTTTATTACAAATGACCTTATGAATTAAGTGTCTCAAACCTTCTGTGGAAATCTAGTCAAGCAGCCTATGCGTAGCAATTGAGGGCAGCCAGTCACATGGGCATGGTCTCCACAGCACAGAATTCAACTTCAGAAGGCACGAGGATGAGCAGAAATCACTAATAAGTCTATTAGGTGGCAAATTTTATGTAGCACAAAATGTGCCTACCAAAGGCACACATCTTCTTCTAATATAGAACAAGGGAAAGACTTATTATTCATTTTTTCTTATTATTTACATTCTTTGGCTATAGTCAATGCTCAATTCCAATAATTCAACCTAGGGCCTTAGTACAATTGCGTCTTTGTCCTTTTTTTTTTAAAATTTTTTCTTCCCAAATGATTTCTTGTTTCTCCCCTTTTCTAAAGTTGGGTCATATTTTACATAATTTAGCATTGCAGCCTGTCATAAATTACTTTCTCATCTTAATAAATGGGTGTTTTTCCTAGAGTCCTAAAGTTCCATTCCCTATACTGTATGTTATTTCTATTAGAAAATAAAGTCGATTCATTTTGATAATGAGGTCTGGTAACCAGCAACTGGTTCACTAAGGCCTTAACACTGACTTGGTTGTGAGGCATGATAGCAACCAATATTGAATAACAGCACCTCTTTCATTTGGTGTCCCTTTTAGATAAACTGCTTAATTTAAGTCAGATACACACATCTGGAGTAAACATGGGAGATAGAGGAAGAGTTGCTGTCAAGCTGAGTATGCTCAAAATTGTTCTTAATCCAAGGAGAGGCAATGATGTGTCACAGCTGGCCTCTGGACCAAAGGTGGGGCAAGAAATAGCAGCTCCATGTATGGAAAAGGAAGGTCTTTCTAGCACTTGAGTGTCAAAGAACCACACAAGCCCTTGAATTGCTGCTCCTCAAATTGTACTGGCTCCTATCCTGGCTTTTTATTCCCTGCAGCATATCCTAGCTCAACTGTCTGTTTATTCCCTCTCTATAGCTGCTTTTAAAGGTAACAGGTCTCTCATCACTGAAAGTACACAGACAAACAGTGGACAAGCCCTGGGAGGTTATTCAGCTGATAGACTCTGAGGCTTTCCTGGGTGTCTCTCAAACTCCAATATGAAAATCTGAGTGTCAAAAGAAGGCTCAATCTCCCCACCCCCACCAAAGCATCCTCTGTGGGATGGGTGAGGGTGGGACACCTTGCCTCTCTTCTCACTCTACAGAGGCCTTCCTAATTTTTGTAGGAACATTCCTCTCACCACCCTCCCACCCACCCCCCCTTTCAACACATTTCTCACACGAGGTGGAACAGATGCTGGGGTAATGCTGGCTAAAAATAAAAGCAAGAGGGGAAAGGAAAAAATTTTTACAATAAATATCTCAGAAAAAAAAATTATATCCTGAATGGATCTAGCAGCAAAAGAGCAGCTGCTCTCTCTTTGGCTGTTCTTCCTTCTCTCACTTTTATAATCTAATTAATATGCCAATCAGAATTTTGTAATCAGAAACAGGGGACATTAACCTTGTAAAGTATGTAAAATGTATCTTCTCCAAATATAGAAGGAAGTATTTGGTGAATTGGTCTCTTTGCTCTTTTTAATTTTTTCCAATTACATAGAGAATACAGCAGATTCAAGGAGCCCAAAATCCTTCCCATCTGCCAGTCCTTTAAGAGTTGAAGTTTCACACCCACTCTGTGAAGCCAGACAGTCGTATCATGAGGCCCTACAATGTTCCCAGAACAGGGGTACCCACTGAAAGTGTCAAAGGATCCTCAATACTGCCTTGTTTTCTCAAGCATTCGAAACAGAGAACAAGACATGAAGAAAGTTGTTCACATAATTACTGACCATGGATGACTTAGGCAATCTTTATGAGGTTTGTGGATATTCACTTAACAAATAAGAACAATGTACTGTTTGAGTATAAGGCCATGCCTGAAAAAAATAAAGAGGTCAACAAGGCAACTGCTTTCCAGAAGATTCTAATCAGGAAAAAAAGTACAGTATGCAGGCAGCTAAGTAAAGAACAAAATGGAAAGTGATAAAGACCATGGAACATTCCAGAAAAAAATGAGTAGGCTACTGAAGCTTGGAAATGGCATCCTGAAATTGATAGTAAGGGGAGGCACACATTTAATGCGGAGACTGTGTATATACAATGGAAGAAAATGCTGTCAGATCAGGTCATGGAAAATGAGTATGATTTGGGTAGGTAAAGACAGGAGGAAGAGGGTAGGGTATGGCAGAACAAAGAGGAGGACAAAGGAAGGCAAATTCAAGAGCAAAAGTAATGGTGTGGAAACACACAGCATGGGCTGTCACGGTGAATCAGATAAACCAATGTGACTGAAGTCTAGGGCAGAGGAGAAAGAAAGAAGGGGAGGAGGAAGGAGCCAAAGAATGGCATAGACTATGCATTCACTTTACATGATTCTGTAATTGAGTGTTAAAGCCTAGTCATTATTCTACCCTTCTATTCTATTATAACTAAAGTCGTTCATTGTCTCCTCAATCCTTTCCAGAGTATATAAAATCCCATAGTTCTACAGAGAACTATATTGTGTAGATGCTGATACATTCTGTATTATTCAAATGTATACATTACATGCATAGCAGATATTTGAATGATGCTGAATGGATCAATATAGTTCAGCAAACAAAGTATTATCTGTACACAATGGATATATGTGTGCATCAAGCATGTTTGGGCAAATGTTGTCAGTTTCTGAATCTGTTTGAAGGACTTGTTTGAGTTCATTATGCTAGTTTTCCCACATGTTGTATTTATGCCCAACATTTCAAGGACCATGAGATGGTTCATCAGGTAAATGTGCTTGCTGTGTAAGCCTGGAAATCTGAGTTTGCTCCTCAGAGCCCATGTAGAGATTAAAGGAGATAACCAACTCTGTAAAATTGTCCTCTGCCACACATACAGTGTTGCATGTACACATGCACGCACACACAGTGATATTTGGTTTTTAGTAATTAAAAGGGTAAAAAATAAGGATATCAGTAAATCCAGAACTAAAGGCCCAAGAACCACCTGATGACCTCATTGCAAGCAGTATTCTCCTAAGCCTGATGTGTGTGTAAGCCAGCCTTCCTCCTTGCTGCATGCAGACTGGGGCTTGCTGCATCCTTAGTCACATCCTTGTGATTCCCATGATGCAAACTCAAAGCGAATAGGCAATAATATAATTGTGTGGGAGATGAGAAGAAAAAGCACAGCAGTTTGCCATTTGTTCATTTCACAAGTTTTAGGTGCTTTCAATGGCAAAAAATATCCATGGGGTTAAGAATGAGCTTGTTTAGAAAACTGAAATTAGCATAAACTGGCTCTCCTTAACTTCTGGGGGAGGGGGAATGATAAATATAGATGTTGATATTTTCCGTGGGAAGACAGAGCTCAAAGCTTTTATTTTAGAATCTCAAAAAGAGAAAAAGATGCCTTTGTAAGGGGCATCCCATCCAGGAAGTATTATTGCCTTGGCTCTAAAGCCACTGTGAATTGTACTGTTTCAGTCTGCTGGCACAGAAGTATTGAACCCAACCACAAGCCCTTCATGGTCCTTAATGGAGCTCTGTGAGAGAGGCAGAAAGCACAGATGTTACAATGAATCTTGGGAGCTGGAGAGTTCAGCTTTGATCCCCACTCTGCTCCTCTATAGCTATATGACTACCTGAACACAGCCTAGCTTGTCTGTCTCAGTTTACCTGTCTGCAAAATGGAAATAATAAAGTCAATTTTTAGAAGCACTTGACAAAACTTTGCAAGAGGGAAACACCACCTGTGCATCAGCTTTTGTTGTTATTTCACCTTATAAGAATTAAAAGAAAGATTCATTTCATCTAGATGGTTTTTCCATATCCATAGGTTTTACCTAATGTGAGTTCAACTAACCTCAGATGGAATATATTTGGGGGGCAGAGAGAAATGTTACCTATACTAGATGTAGACTTGTACAGATCTTTTTTGTTGTTGTTATTCTTTAAACTATATAGTATGACAACCATTTCTATAAGCCTATACAATCAATTTTATGTTATATATAATCTAAAGATGATTTACAATGTATGGGAAGCTATGTGTAGATTATTTGATGCCATTTCACAAAATTACTTGAGAATATCGTGCAGATGTGAGTCCCTGGTAAAGAGAGGGTCCTGAAACCAGTCCTGGGTGGCTATAGAGGGAAGGCTGTACTATTATCGGACTTGCAGACTTTATTTGGATTTCATATTACTCCACTTGTGTTCATTTTTATGACCCAGGATCTGATTCAATATCCTACATTGCATTAAGTTTTCATGGGTCCTCAGGCTCCTCCAATCTGGGCCATTTCTTTACTTTTTGTCTTCCATAACCTTGACATTTCTAAAGAGAACTGGCAGAATATCCCTCAATTTCATTTTGTTCACTGTGTTCAATGAATACATCAGGGTTATATATTTTGGCAAGAATTTTACAGAAATGCTACCATGCCCTTTTTCTGTACATCAATCAGGAGATACACAGATTCAATGTGTCTCATTACTGCCAATGCTAATTTTTATTGCTGGGGTACAGTGGTGTTAGCCAATTTTCTCTATTTTGAAAGATACTATGACTTTCCCCCTTGGTAATTAAGAAGCATCTTATAGTGAAATTCTTTGAGATTATTCTGTTTTGTAATCACACTTTTGATAGCTGCATTTAACATCTATCAACAATGCTTCCATAATTATTAAGTGGTGTTTGCCCAATCTATTTCCAGTATACTAATTTATTAGCAGAAATTTTACTCTAAGAGCTGACCCATGCAGGGCATTTACTCATTTAACATTGTGTATATGACTTGTGGGTATGCGGTTTTATTCTGTAGCTTATTCTTTAGTTTTTGTTATTCTTGTAGTTATTGCACATAGCACCCACAATTTGGCCACTGGATTTAGTTCAAGTTGCCTTCAGTGTCCTCTGTGAGCACTGGATGTGTTAGTCATCACTTAGCATTAAGGGAACATTGGGGCATATACTCCCCATACCCTTTTGCTTTTTTCTATAAAATAAATGAAATGTTTTTAAAGGTTAAAAAGTAAAAGAGGGGAACATGAAGAGAGCTCTCAGGAGACAGGAGTGATGTCTCCTGTGTCTTGGCAAAGACCATGAAGATTGCTCCACTCCACAGTGGAAACCCATCAGGCTGTTAGCCTGGAATTTGAATACTCTGTGTGTATGTTCTGCTGTAGTAAAATGTCTTTCACAGGAAGCAACAAAGTCACTGCAGATACTGTTTGGAGAGAATTTAGCTTTGAAATATGGAGAATATGTGTAGAAATTTCTGCAGAAGGAGCTGCCAAAGCTAAACCATCCTCATGGGAGGAAAGATGCTCACTCAGGAAGAGCTTAGATCAGAAATCCTACCCAAGCATCTTCAGAGCCCTTCTTCACTGGATCCCATGTGATCTTCTGAGATCCTTGCATTGCCTAAAACACAGGCATGTCAGTTACATCAGGTTGATCATTTCCTTGAACCCAAGCTGAAATATCAATCAAGTCTCAGAATCCTTGTTGCCTTCTTTGACATTTCACCTCCATCTAACTGTGCAGCTCATCTCCTTTGTGCTCTGTCATCTTCAGAATGAGTGCAATAATTTCTTTAGATATTGATGGTACTAATCAATAATTTGTTAATCTTGATTTCATCCATTCTGTCAATAGCTCTTTGCACATGCCTCTATTAACACACATTACATTGCTCCTAAGGATTATAACTTCCCCCATCAAATCAAACAATTGGTCTTTCAGATCCACATCTCCAGTACATACCAGCACACCTTTCTCTATGGAAACCAACTTGATCGTGGTGAGGATTTGGTAGATGAGATTTTCTTTCATCACTTAATGCTGGAAGTGCCATACTTCTCTTTTTGTCATATTCACTGATTTGCAAAAAGTTGCCAAGAGTGTCCTATATTTTAAAGAAGAGACAAGGGCAACAAGGCATAATATGAGGAAGAAAGTATCATTAGGACAATGTCTGAAGATTCTTATAAGGAAACCTGAATTGATAAAGTATAAGATACCTTTAAAAATCCTTTTAGGGGCTGAGGAGATGGCTCAGAGAATAAAAAACCTTCTTCACAAAAAATGAGAACCCAAGTTTTACTCCTGATACCCACATAAAAACACAGGCATGGCAGGTACTCCTGTCATCCTATGACTGAGAAGGAAAGACAAGAGTATCCTAGAAAAATAATTGGCCATCTAGTCTGGCTGACTTGTGAGCTCCAGGTTCAATGAGAGATCCTGCCTCAAAAAGTAAGTTGGAGAGCTATTAAGGAAGACATTCAATATTAACACAGGCCTCCACACAGACACATAGGCAAGCAACCTGCACATATGTACGCATGTATACATTAAAAACCCTATGTAGACATGATCATTGCTTGTTTGTATTGACTCTTCTGTGCACTTAGCTGGGAATTTTCTCACTTCCTACAGAAGTAAATGTGCTTTGATGGATCAAATATATGCTCTCTATTTCTCAAAACATATTGTGTGAATCCCTTTCTTGTTACATGGCATTATCACTCAGAAGCAAATTCCTCATTTATTAAGAGTAACATCAACAAAAATACAGTGCTATAGATTATAAATAAAACCTAAATTTTTTTTAAGTTCATCTATCTGTTCTCACCCATACTCCTGATACACAACCATAGCTAGAGATCATATTTCTTCCCTCACCCAAAGAAGGTGGCATGAATTCTGCTCACATTTCAGAATTAGTTGCATGATGAGAAGCTGACTTTGAAATATATGCTGCTTTTGCAGAAAGGAACACACAGATACTTGATGAATATTAACACATTTTCATATATAATCCACAGAGCATCACAGATACTCGATGAATACTAACATATGTTCATACATGATCCACAGAGCATCACTGGGATTCAAGTAGTTTAAGCATGTCAAAGATTAGGTATTAATAAGTTGTTTTATGATGATTACTTTTTATTCTATATTATTTATCTAAATGTTCTTTAATGTGGATAACTTCCTTTATGTTTAATTTATCTCTAACTTTTAAACAAATTTAGGTCAAGTCCAATGTTTCTGTCATTTTTACCTAATTTCACATGGCCAGTGTATTAGAGCCCAAGGAAAACTTATTATGCATTTAAATCTGGATCCAGGTTATTTGTAAATATGAAAGTGTATTCATAACCCAAAGCCCCTAGTCTGTGTGAGAAACAAAAATATCCAAGAGTTCAAAGACATAGAAACTTTCTTTCATTAAAAAAAAATAAAACACTTTCCTGACCATCAATTACAATGACATGGGCTTCAATTATTCAAAAAGAAATTTTATTTCTGGAATCAAAGATTTGAATCTTTCTTCACAAGGTAAAAGTCTTGAACCATCTACTGTTCAGTGCTCACCCCAACTTCCTCTGATCTTATTAGAATTTAACAGATCCTGAGACAAATTGGTGCCTATGCCTCAGAATATGAAGGCTCTGGAAATCTATCTCCACCAAGGCCACCCAAAAACACAGATCAGATCATGTCAGCCTCTGCTCAAGGAAATCTTCTTTGGGCTTTTTTGATAGATACGTTTAGTCAGGGTTTCAGCTATCTTTCTTTCCTTTCTTCTTCGTCAACCATTTAATTTTCTTTTTCAAACAGTGGGCAGGTAGAATTGTCAAGGGAAAGTATATTTTTCCAAAATTGAAGGAAATGATTTAAGATGTCTCATGTCTTTTCAGACACCTACTCTTCCAACTTCAATATATGGAGCTAAGAATTAAGAATGAAACATAGTTTTGAGCAAAATATGTAAGGGCAGTTGAACAAGTCAAGGTTCTCTAGAGTAACAGAACTTGTGGAATGAATATATATGCTTAGAATGACTTAAGCAGTGGTTCTCAACCAGTGGGCCACATTTTCTTTGGGGTCTCATATCAGATCTCCCGCTTAATAGTAGCAAAATTCATAATAGTAGCAAAATCCTAGTTCTGAAGTAGCAATGAAAATAATTTTATGGTTGAGATCAGCACATCATGAACAATTGTAGCAAAGGGTCACAGCATTAGGTTGTGGTCCAGCTGACCCAAAAATGGCTGGCTTTGAGGAAAAGGTCCATGAATCCAGTGGGTTTTCAGTTCATGACCCTGGGCATCTCAGCTGGTTTTCAGAAAAGACAGAATTCTGAAGAAGTAAGCTCTAATGCCAGTGAAGGAATGGACTTGTTAGCAAGGTAAAAGCAGGTAGGATAGGAGAAGATTCGAGAGCAACTTGCTTCTTCTATGTCCTTTTATATAAGCTTCCAGCAGAAGGTGTGGCCCAGATTAGAGGTAGGTCTTCCCACCTCAAAGATCCAGATTAATAGTATGGCAGTTTCTCAGAAAACTGGAAATCAGTCTACCCCAAAATCCAGCAATGCTACTTTTGGGCATATACCCAAAGGACACACTTTCATCCCACAAGGACATTAGCTCAACTGTGTTCATAGCAGCATTATTCAGACTAACCAGAACCTGGAAACAACCTAGATGCTCAACTGAAGAATGGATAAAGAAACTGTGGTACATTTACAAAATGGAGTACTACTCAGCAGATACCTTGTTCAGCCTAGATATAGGGCAGAGGGCATTTGTCCTGCCTCAAAGTGATGTGCCAGACTTTGTTGACTTTCCATGGGAAGTCTTACCCTCTCTGAGCAGTGGACGGGGTAAGGGTAGGGGAAGGTCAGGAGAGCAGGATGAGTGAAGGGAATGGGGACTGGGATTGGTATGTAAAATGGTATGTAAAATTGGTATGTAAAACATTGTTTTAAAATATAAATAAATAATGGGGGGGAGATCCAGATTAGAAGTAGATCTTCTGATTTCAAATAATTATGAAAAAAATCTTCACTGATCCACTGGTCTGCCTAGTGATTTTTGGAATTTATCTAATTTCAGAAGTAATCAAGTTGACAACCAAGAATAGCCATCACAACACTCCAGAAAAATGCTGGTACAAATAAAAAAAAAACTTTCCAACACTATCTCTGTTTGCTTCCTCCCTTGAAAGTGACTTTGTAGGAAGATGTATTTCAAGCTGCACTGCTATAGGGTAAACTAGAGGAGAAGTTAGTAGCGGGCCAGGAAACCTGTTTCTCCACTACCACCCCACCTTGGGTTATTGGTACTCTTTGTTGTCCCTGTTTCTTGCAAGTACATATAGCTGAATTCTACTCTACAGATCATGGAAGTAATGTTGTAAAGGGTTTACAGGGATAGTGTGAGAATACCTTTCATGAGTAGGCCTCCACATCCTCCCTTTCCCAGCTTGATGAAAATCAATGCATTTTTTGTGAAATATTTGTTGAAGCTGATGGAGATAAAGATTAAAACTACTTGAAGGAAAACACTTGCTCATCAGAAACCTGTGTGAATTTCAGAGAAGGGAGCTATAAGCTTCAGTTGTGTTCTACTGCTTAGAATTGAGTTTGTCTATTACAGCGCTTGATGTTGTTTTAAGTTATTCAAGAAGATGAGGCCAAAGTCTAAGAATGGAATACAGCATAACAATGATGCAAGGAAGAGGCTAAATGGGCTTGAGTCTTTCAAGACATCTCTACCATATTTCTTGTTCTATAAGACAACTTTACACCTTCTTGCTTAAGCTACTATCAGCTAGGAATCTTGTTTCTTGAAGCCTAAAATATTCCTAACTAATAAACAAGTGCCTGAAGAGAGGAAAATATAACCAAGTTCTTTTATCTATTCCTGATCAATTTCATAATCATATCAACCACTCTCTACATACCATCAACTCTTATCCCACACAGAACTAAAATCCATTCTCTGGTCTGCCATGGACCATCAGACTTATTTGAAATCATAGTTTTTCACTCTTCTACTGTTCTTCTTCATCTCTTCATTGAAGGCTTTTGTAAAGATAGCAGTTCAAAGTTTCCTAAGTGTGCTCCATGGAGTCTTAGCAGAGGCTCTAACATGGTGTTCACACATTTGATTATATGTTGTTACACCAGTCTGCCTCACTGAACAACAAACATCTTACCAACAGAGACTATAATTCTTTTGCTTACCCAGAACCTTCTGCTATCTCTAGTATGTGGAAGACATTTGATACATACTTACTAGATTGGAAAGAATCGTCAAATGATGAATTATGGTTTTCTTTCCAGAATTGACAGAATCTCCTAAGATTAACCTGTCCATCCCCTTCATTTTACAGATGAAGAAGAATGATACTCTGAGATCACCAAGAATTTAGTACCCAAACTAATGTAGAACATAAACCTTCTTATTTCAGACCACCAAGATACATATTTTTTTCCAGTTTTTTAGTTTCTAGGCTAAAGCTATTTTTTTTAGTTTGACCGCTTTATTCAAGTCTGGTGACATGACCTTCCACCAGATATAGCTTCCACAGTCATAGAAATAATTTTCCATAAATCCTAGTGTGAGTACCAGGAGGATCAGAAAAAATATGTCAGAAGGCAAAAAGAATCTGTCCTTGCTTGGAAATCAATCAGCTGTATAATTCCATTAATCCATCAAATGTTGTCTTACTGAAGATCTTCTGATTGACAATCCTCATCCTCTCACAATGGCCCAGCTGCTGCCTATGACCTTCAGCCAGAGACTAGGGCCTGATACTTTGTGATTCTTACTATTCAGACTCCTGGCCTAGAAGCACTTGATAGGTGCTCTTGGACTATCAATGACTGGCCTACACAGACTGAAAAGAATGCCCCTAGACACAACAGTGCATGCTCTAGCCACATTGCACCTGAAGACTCTTGCTGTTCCATCCATCCCAACACAGAGCACTGAGGCACTGAACTCAGTCTAAATATTTTTTTTACCTCCTTGACTTGTCTGACCCATGCTTCAGCCAGTTAAGCTCATCTAATGAGGCAAAAGAATGAAACTGTGATGGACTTCTGCAAAGATTTTGATGACATCTCCAACTAAAAAAAAATGTATTGGCCTATGTTATATTGTCCTGACATCAAAGATATGGTGGTAAGGAGACAGACAAAGCCATGCTTTTGTAGGTCTTATATTTAGAAAGAGATGTAGTCATGAAATAAACTGACAAATGATCACACGATATAATTTTGACAAATACCTTGTGCCCATAGATAAAAATAAAAGATAAAGAAATTAAGGGATGGAGGCCAACATGTATAAATTTTAATAGTTTGAATAATAAAGGCCTTTCTAAGAAAATGGCTCATGGCATAGGATCTAAAATAATTAAAAGAGAGCAGGCTATGACAATATCTCAGGATACCATTTGTGGCCAGTCACTTATCATTTACAGGCACATTTGCTAATAACAATTTATAACACACTTAAAATTACTACAGTTTAGAAATTAAATTATATTATTTCAGAATATGCTAATTTTCCTAAAATTCCAATGAAACTGAATTTAAGGCAGAAGAAGTAGAGAATGGAATGGTCCTGGAGTGGTTGTAGGTTAGAGTGATTAGAAGGAATGAAGAGTCTGGAATGGGTGAAGTGAAGAATGGCAGAGGAGAGAACAAAAAAGTACTAAGAAAGGGATGAGCACAACATACAGTATTTCCCAGACTAGGGAAAGAAATTTTAGTATTTGTCTAAATATAATATACTTTTCTTAGTGACTGTTCTATTGCTGTGATGAAACACAGTGATCAAAGCAACTCACAAAAAGGAAGCATTTATTTGGGGGGGGCTTCCATAGGGTTAGTCCATTGCCATTATGGCAAAGAGCATGATAGCAGGAAGCAAGTATTTTGCTGGAGAAGTAACTCTGGGACTGGTATGGGCTTTTGAAACCTCAAAGCATAACCCCAGTGACACATCATCTCCAACAAAGCCACACATCCTTATCCTTCCCATATAGTTTCATTAAGCAGGAGCTAAGCATTCAAACATATGAACCTATGGGGGCCATTCTCATTCAAACCACTGCAGTGGATTTGTTTGTTTGTTTGGTTGGTTTGTTTTTACTTTTTTTCATTTCAGTAACCAAATATCTGGCAATACCAGCAAAAAAGATAACTGATGGAAAGAATGATGTACTCTGGCCCACAATTTAAGAAGGGATATAGCTCATTATGGATAGAAGGCAGAGTGGCAAGGGTATAGAGCAGCTTGTCACATTTGTCTGCCTTCAGGAAAACACCCAAGCAGATACATCCAGAAGTGTGTCTCTAAGGTGATTCCAAATCTAGTCACATATAGGAGATATCAGAATCATTGGAATCAAAAAATAACTAAAAATAATAGGCACATAGAGGTTTGACTTTGAACTTCATGTAAAAATTAGACCACATAGAACAAGAAGGACATAAAAAGCCCACACCAGAAAACCAAGTTTTCTTTCTACACTTACACAGCCACTCAACACAATACTTGAGGCTTCAAGTAATTCAATTACCCAGTCAACATTGACAGAGTGTTCTACAATTGAACTCAATCTGAAACTGTCTACTTAGAGACAATATCAGACCCTGACTTGGTCATATAAGAGTGCCTCACTATTGATGACAATTCAAATCCCAGAGTACAACATGTGCTTCCACTATAAATTCTTCCTTTGACTCCCTCCCTGGGTTCAATTAACTTGCTAGATAGACCTCAGCAAAACACTTTATCTATATTACCAATTTATTATAATGGATATTATAACAATGCAGATGAACAATCAGATAGATAAGATGTATAGGGATAGGTAGGGTTATGAACCTATTTTACACTTTCATCCTGAAAGCTCAATTAACCTTTTGATGTGTTTTGATTTTTGTTGTTGTTGTTGTTGTTTCTTTTGCTTTTGTTTGCATTTCTATTCATGGTGATGGGAACTGAGCATAGAGTCTCACACATGCAGGCAAGAGCTGTAAGACTGGGTTATATCCTCAACACAGTTTTTCCCTCAGGGATACTTTATTTTATAGGCAGAATTGATTGAATCATTGGCCACTGTTGGTCAACTCAACAATCAACCTCTCTTTCTTCTCAAGACTCATGGAATAGGAATAAAAGTAACAAACCTCAAATAACATGTTGGTTCCCCTTGAAATGAGCTTCCATTTGAGGCTATCTAGGAGTTCACTAGGAGGCACCTCACTAGAACAAAATACATTCCTATTGCCCAGGAAATTCCAAAGGATTTAAGAACTCTGTGTCATACTTTCTTATAACCTAGGAAATTATGTCTTGGAATCCTATGTCAGGCACTAGTAGACAAAAATCAAATATTTAAAGTAAGATCATAGAGTAAATATGAATGTTTTGTGCAATATTAAAGAAAGCTATCAAAGTAATTAAAAATTATGATTGTCTGGTAATGACATGTGATCAAATATGGGGAACAAACTTAAAACAAATCCAGCAAGTAGTTTGTGTGTAGGATGTTAGATACAAGGATCCAAGAAGAGTCTTCAGAGTTTTGTGACTGAGCAATGATTAAGATGTCAATACCTGCTGAGATAGGTAAAACCAAGAAAGAAACAGCTGGATACAAGAGAAAAGAAACACACAAATTCTGTAGTTAGTGTATTATTCTGGAATAATTCTTTGGATTCCTGATTGGAGATGTTCAACAGTCATAGAATGTACTAGTCTGCATTTCATGGGACAGATTGACTCCAGAGAGATGAGTTCAGGACTGAACAGCATGTAAAGGTATTATCACATGCATTCTACATGTGCTCTTGGTGTACTCACTCATGAGAATATTCCTTCTCAATGTTTTGTTATATGACTGCTGGTGATGGTGCTCATTTTTCTCCATCTTTTAGTTTCCATCTATAACATCATTCATATGTGTGTGTGGAGCCTTTTGAATCTTTTCCCCAGTCACTGACATTTTCCTGTCTTTGACTTTCTCAAGCAGTGTTTAAAATAGATATGGTATAAGTCCACTTCACATATACTTAATCAGATAACAACCACAGCTGCAATGTACAATGTCATTACAGTCAGACTTACATTGTCACCTAAAAATGACATCTGCCCACTTCAGTCCCTGCCCACATCTTGAGGCATGAAAAAGTGAATGCTA
Organism: Cricetiscus sungorus; assembly: GCA_030556225.1. Taxonomy (NCBI): domain Eukaryota; kingdom Metazoa; phylum Chordata; class Mammalia; order Rodentia; family Cricetidae; genus Cricetiscus; species Cricetiscus sungorus. The sequence continues at coordinate 61,285,605 of JANBXA010000734.1, read as the reverse complement.
CCATGGACATCCCTCAATCAATAAGGAATGGAAAATAAATCCATCAGCATCTTGGCCTTCAGCCAATTTCAATTTCAGAAGGTATTCTAGAGTCTAGATCCTCCCAGGAGGTCCCAGTTGCCTACAGCAGTGATTTCAGTCATGCCTATTGTATTAGCCATTGTCCTCTAGAGTCACAGAATTTACAGAATGGATGTGTGTGTGTTTGTGTGTGTGTGTGTGTGTGTGTGTGTGTGTGTGTGTGTATGTATACATATATACACGTATACATATATACAAATATACATGTATACGTGTATATATGTATACATATACATACACAAATATATATGTATATGTACACATATACATATATATGTATATATATAATATATATGTATATATATATATATATATATAAATTTATTGGAACAACTTTCAGGCTGCAGTCCAACAATGGCTAGCTGTAAATTAAAAGCCTAAGAATCCAGTAGTCGCTCAGTCCTCAGCTGGTCTTCTACATATACTGGAATCCTCAAGAGTTAGGTTCCAATGCCAGTGAAGGAATGGGTGTTCTGACAAAAATAAACAATCCTTCCTTCTTCCATTGTTCTTATATAGGCTTCCAGCAGAAGGTGTGGCTCAGATTAATGCCATGCCATTCTGCCTCAAGATCTGAATTAAAGGCATGTATCATCCCACCTTAAAATCTGGATCAAAATCCTACATCTTCCAGCCTCGGGATCCAGATCACACGTGTGTCCTCCATTTCTGGATTGTAGTTCATTCCAGATATAGCCAAGGTGACAACCAAGATAGCGATCACAGCTACTTACATCATGTATTGCTTGCTTCTGCTCCCCCTCCATAAGTCACTATCTTACTTTCTTTAATCTTCTCCAAAACACACTGCCTTCACTTGTCTTTGTCTCAGTTTCTGGTTTCTCAGTTTGGTTGGGGGTGGAGGGGTAAAAAGAACAGATTATTTTAAGAGATTATTTTATTTACTTGTATTTATGTCTTCAGACCACTCCAACAATTAATTTGGACCTCCACCTTGATCCTTAGTTAAAAATTAAGTTATCATACTCCAAGATATGTTGAATTCTGTACCCATTTTCATTCCTCCTTCATCTCTTGTTCAGATACTTAAATATTTCCTGCCAATCTTTCACCATGTTTGTGCCCTAATTATTCAACCTGGCCCACTTCTCATCTCTATTCCCAGGACCCATCAAACTTAAAGACTAAGGTATCCTAATGACAGGACCATAATAGCATCAGTGTAGCAAACGCTCCTGAAGCTCTTGTGCAGCCTCTCTGGTCTCACTCATACCAGAACTACTTTACCAAGGCAAGAACTATACCTACACTTTTCATTTCTATTTTGTCTTTTGTAGGCTGGGCATGTAATTATATTCCTAAAGCCAAACATTACATTTGATCTAGGGTCCAAAATTCCCCTGAACCAGTCCCTTTCTTCCCATCCTTGATTCTTTCCTCACTTCCTCCCCTGCTCTTATGCTGATCTCTGGATGGTGGCTCAGCATTGAAATGAAGCTACATTAGTTCTATCCTATGGAACTCAACAAGACCCAAAAATGTCTATTTAGAGTCACTGGAAGAGTTTGATTTTTGGGTTTTTAAGACAGGATCCAACCATGTTACTCTCCCTGGTGTAAGACTTTTTAATAGATCAGGTTGGCTTTGAACTCATCGAGTTTCTTCTACCTCTCCTTCCAACCACTACTTCCAACAGCAACAGAAAGCACATTTGTTTAGAATCAAGGTGAAGAGAGAGAATGATACTCAGATTGTCCTGTGCCCCAGCAGCTCCATCTTTTATTTATTTATAGATGGCAAATGTTTTAGAGTAGAGATCATCCAAATACATAAACACACACACACACACACACACACACACACACACACACACACACACTGTTGGGGATTCTAAACATTGAAGAACAGGAAGAAGAGAACTTATTAGTAATGCCATTCAATTTTTAAATCAAAGTAGTATATATCAAAATAATTTATATCAATATTATTGATATAAATAAAGGTGATACTGAGAATTACATTTGTAGCAAGATCCTTGTAGGCCTACTTGATACAGGAAGTGACTCGTCAAGACAGAAGAAAAGAGAAGTAACACTGCAGTTGTTGATGAGACCACTCCAGCAACTTGCTCTTGGCAGAAAAAGTGAGATGCAAACAAAACAGTTTAGGTATCCGTGAAAGAGTGAGCAGGCCAAGCCACTGGAGAATAGAGATTGTCCCCACAAAAGAGGAGAGATCGCTCCAAGAAGAGCGCTTGGGAATTTGTAAGATTCTGTGAACAAAGACAGTCCCAGAAACGACAAAAGATTAAGGTTATGAGACAAAGTTACTCCCAAGGTTCTCATGATGATAATGAAAGATGAAATACTTGGTTACAGGGTAATGGAGTAAGTTTGCATGAAATTCTGTTTCCTGTAATGTAAAAAGTCTGTCATTTAGAATTAATAATACATATTTAGTATATTTTTATGTTTATTATACTTCTTCAAAGGTTTAAGAATGTTTACTCTATCTACATCTCTGATAATTCCTAAAGAGCTGGAAATGTCTAATATATTTCCCAAAAAAAACATTTCATTAAAATTTTTCATAAAAAGCTGAGAATGGGGATGGGAGTTAAGAGCTAGGCTGGGTAATGGCTGGGCAGGCATCAGGCCAAGAGCAGTCTGTTTCTCAAGCATTCCTTCACTTGTTCAAGAGATCGTAACAATTAAGTTGGGCTCAATCATGAGAACTTGAGTTCAATCCCGGCAGCACATATGTGGTAGCATGAACTTAGAATTCCAGCAATGAGAAAACAGAAACAGGTGGGTCCCTGGGCTTCAGTGACCTGCGAGTCTAGGCTTATCAGTGAGTGCCCAGCTAAGGAGAGACTCTATCTCAAAGAAGCTGGACATTGTTTCTGGGGATGACTCTCATCTGGTCTCCACGTACATTCTTACACACACTCCACACACACACACACACACACACACACACACACACACTTACACACATGCATTCTTACACACATACACTTACACACATGCATTCTTACACACACAAAGAGGAGTAGAAACAGCAAGAACTGGAAATGTAAACCAAGGGCAGAGTACTTACATACCTTTTCCAGCACTGAACAAAGAGGGGAGAAGATGGTTAGAGGGGATGGCCAGGCATGCTAGACAAGAATTTAAAAAGCTTATGAAACTTTACCAGTTTAAAATCACCTTCAGGACTGGAGAGATGGTTCAGTGTGTAAACCTGGTAAGCTGAGCTCAGTCCCCATAATTCACATTTGGTGGAAGGAAATAGTCAAGTCCACATGTGCGTAGTGGCATGCACAACCATACACACATCACATGCACACAAGTAGTAATGGCACATAAATAAAATTTTAAATCACTTCATTTACTTGATCCAATATAATTTTTTAAACACTGTTGTGGGAAAGCTAGGGCAGGAATCATTACTATCCCCATTGACAAAAGGGGAAATTAAGGCTCAGAGAAGTTAAATGACTCATTCCAGGCTGCCTCCTAAGTGGAAGAACTGGGATTTAAACCCAGGGCTGGCAGTTGCCTCTTCGAGAAAGGAAGGGTAATGATTTTAATTGAAATGTCTACCAGGAGTGCGATGAGCTAGGATGGGTAATGGCTGCCCCGACTCGGGCTGGGCAGGCATCAGGCCAAGAGCAGCCTGTTTCCCAAGCATTCCTTCACTTGTTCAAGAGATCATGAAAATTAAATTGGGCTATAACCAGACCTTAATTCCCCACCCTTGATGTAAGGAGCCATATTTGTCTCATTAGCCAAGGTCATAAACTCCAGCAGGAGGGAGCAGAGAGGCAAAGGATTAAAGCAAGGGAAGGAGGGATACAGAGAAGCAGGAAACAGGTGGCAGACTGTGAGAGGGCACCAGCAGGACACGTCCACCTTGTCAGGTCAGGTCTTGCCCTCCTGCCATCACAGAGATGTACCTTAAGCTCACAAAGTTCTCGGCAATATTTTCTAAACAAGGCTGTGTGCTCCCTCAGTTGGTCTTGGGAGGTCAGCAGAGTAGAGTCATCAGCCACATTATACAAAACAAGGCAATGAAGGTCTGAGAAATCAAAAGGCTCACACAATTGCAGGAGCCATAACCAATAAAACCCTGTGGTTTTGAGCTCCTACTCCATGAACAGCAGGCCACTGTCAAAATCCTCCTGAGCACTCAAAGGCAGAAGGGGAAAGAGTTCCACTATGCTTTGAGACATAAGGACCGGCTTCTCTTATGCCTTTTGATGCAATATATACATTACATGAGGCTTTATTTCTATATAACAGCAGGGGTTTTACTATAATGTTACCAAATGAAGGAATATATACAAATAACATTGTACAGACTGAGCGGGTTATATTTAGGAACATACATGCATGTACATAGATGCATGTAACAATTATTGAAAAAAAAAAGCCCATGAATTTGAAAGAGAGCAAGAAGGAGTATATGGGAGGTTTTAGGAGGAGGAAAGGGAATGAGTACATGTTGTAATTATTTTATAATCTCAAAGATAAAAATAAATAGAAAGGAAAATGCTTGTCAAAAAGAAAAATGTTTAGAAAATCAAGTAGTTATCCCCTTCTTTAGCTACACTAGGATATGGGTAAATAACTTATTGATCACTCTAGTAGGTCAAGAGTAGGAACAGCTTTTGTTTAGCTTCTACAAGTCAACCATATGGCAGGTCTCAGAAAAAAAAAATTGGCTACCCAACTAACAATCTGAGCAACAGTGGAAAGGCTGCACTATATGCCCTTCCCTGATAATGAGATTGATAACTGACTTATATGCCATCATAGAGCCCTCATCTAGTAGCTGATGGAAACAGAAGCAGACACCCACAGCTAAATACTGAGCTGAACTCCTGGAATCCAGTTGCAGAAAGGGAGGAGTGATAAGAAAAGGGGTCAAGACCAGGCTACAGAAACCCACAGAGACAGCTGACCTGAACAAGGGGAGTTCATGGCCCCCCAAACTGATAACTGGGAAACCAGCATTGAACCTACTCAGACCCCCTGAATGTGGGTCTTAGTTAGAAGGCCTGTCAGACTAAGGGACCTCTGATAGTGGAACCAGGATGTATCTCTGGTGCAGGAAATGACTTTGAGAGCATATTCCCCATGGAGGGATACTCCCTTAGCCTAGAGACAGGAGGGAGGTCCTAGACCCTACTCCAAATGGCTTGACAGATTTTAATGATCCCTCCTGGAAGATATCACCCTCCTTGCACAGTGGGGGTGAGGGTGGGAGGGGGGTTGGAGAGCATGGGAGGGAGAGAGGGAGAGGGAACTAGGATCGATATGTAAAATAATAAAAAAGAATAAAAAAGAAAAAAATTGTCTAAATTGAACTTCAAGGCCTTGGCTTCAAATTCCTTCTTTTGGATACTTGCTCTTTGTGTGTGTGAGAGAGAGAGAGAGAGAGAGTGTGTGTGTGTGTGTGTGTGTGTGTGTGTGTGTGTGTGTGTGTGTGTATGTGTACTGTGTGTAAGCATAGATGAAATCTTAGAAGAATGATGATGTGAGCTTTCAAATCAGGGAACTAGGTTCAAATCCCACCCATATCACTTATTTTACAGTATAATATAAATATCACAGTAATTGTGAGTACAAATTTGGGGTGAAAATCCAGGATCAAAATTTTTATATAACCACTTGGATAAAATTATACTGCATCTCAAAACTTTAAATATCAGTATCTTTACAGTGGAAAGAAAGGTGCCCAGCTAATTGAATTACATTCTACAAATGGCATCTGTTATCAATAAGAATGGTTTGTTCACCAATAGAAATACATTTCACAATATCCTTTGTCCAAACAGAAAGTGCCAGCATTTCACTTTCTCAGCTTCAACACCTAAGGTTTTGCACCCAATAAAAATATGGACAAACCTTATTTATTCTCTTGATTTGGTTTCATTGGTACTAATTTGGCAAATATTTCTAAATTGCCTATGCTAAATAATAAGTGTATACTAACATTTTAATTCAATACACACAACACCACAAAACTCCTGTTTCATCATATTGGAAGCTAACTGGACTTCATTGAAATAGGCTTCAAGAATTCAAGAGATAAAAATCTCTGACAGCTGTCTTTTAAAAATTTTCTTAAGGTAGTTGTATTTAGTTAGGAGCAGGGCTGAGGCTCCATGGCTATATGGTTACACTGTATTCTTTAAAGATAATGCTATATTTTATGGGGGGCATCTGTGATAAAGAGAGAAGCCCAGATGGCTAAAAGTCTACAAAGAAAAATCAGGTCACCAAGGTTAGAAGGAAGTACAATTTTGGAATTCCCAAGCATTGGGAAACACTTCCACTAACTTGAAGGTAGACAACTTCCCATGGCTGGAAGAATTTCCATGTACCTTTTAAAGATAAAAAAAATCCTTCTGTATTGAAGAAATGTAAACATATTTAAGCCACAAGATGCCAGTCTGGGGGGAGGGTGCAATTCAAAAGGAATGAAAAGCCTACTCTATCCTTGGGTCATTAGATTCAGTGCTCTTGCATCTGCACAAGGACCAGACTGCTAGAGACAAACCCTGGACTGCCCCTTAAGTACCTAGTTTTAATATTACTGCTTCTATCTTAAAGGGAAATTCTCTCTGGAACAGAAAAATACCATGAGTTCTAACTGCAGATGTCATTGGTAGCCAATGCCCACAAGGCCAAACTCAAAGCACTCTATAAACATTATCATATTCGTAAAGTACATCCTCAGTCCCACTCTGTGATATATGTGGTGTGTGTGTTGCATGTGCACACTTATGTGGATGCATGTATATGCTGTGTGGGCATGCATGTGGAGGCAAGAGGTCAATGTTGGGTGTCTTCCTTGATCTCCTTCTACCTGATTTTTGTCAGGTTGCTTACTGAGCTTGGTTCTTAGTGACCCAGCTAGGTGTTTACATGATGTTAAGGGTCCAAACTCAGGTCCTAATGCTTGCATTGCAAACCAGTTACCAACTGGGCCACCTCACCAGCCCCTCTTGCCCACTTTTTACAGCGAGGGAGGTGAAGCTCAGAAAAATCAAGCAGCATTCTTATGGTCACATATGGTCATTGGAACTGGAGTCCAACCTGACTCAACTGTAATAGAAAAGTCACTTCCTTTCTCTGTGCCTCACCCACCATGGGGCAATCATTCCAGCTTGTTAAAACACAACTTGCCAAGCTGTCAAATCATTAACAAAGCCAATGCTTGTCTTTTTCTTAGCACCACTCCTGGTAAATGAAAAATTCTGGATGATGGCTGCTTATTTATAAACCTGTCCTCTTGGTGTGCAGAAGACCACACTATATTTATCTATAAAAACTGCTAAGGAAGTCACTTGACTCCTCTGAGACTTTAGTCCTTTACTTGTGAAAAGGGACAATAATATCATTGAAGCAAAGTGATTTGGTCTTATAAATGACCTCAAAATCACACACTAGGTCAGTGGGTTCTCTTTATGTAATTCTTAACCCAGGCCCACACAGAAATGGGTACTGGGAAAGAAAAAAGAAAGGAAAAGAGAAAAATAAACCTGGCTGAGGCAACAAATAAGAGAAAGGTGACTGTGCCATGTCCTTTTCATGCCTTTGAACCTGTGGGGATAAATAAAACCATCGCCAGGAAAGAGTTCAAAAAACCATGCTTTATAAATCTAAAGGCTTGCTGTTACTTATCATCATCATTACCATAAAGTTTGTATTGAAGACATCATGGCTCACCACACAGGAGGACCACTTTCAATGACACAGTAGCAGCTGGCAGCTGGTGCCAGAGGCTGGGAGTGCATGAACAGGGAGATGGTGCTGCTACAGATAGAAGAAGGAAGGGATATTAGTGGGCCATTTGACAGGGCCTTCTCCCACATGCCCTCCTCCTTCCCCATCTCCTGCCTCTCACACAGCTCTACTAGAGCTTAGAGTCTGATGACCATTTTCTCAGGCCCAGGAACTCCAGCATGTTTCTACATTCCTGGTTAAACAAACTCTTGGGGTTGTTCTTATATAGGACGGTCACAGAGAACCAAGCAAATGAGGAGTATTGCTCATGGCACTGAATACGAAGCTATCTATTCAAGGAGCCCATGTTTTGGCCATAAAGACTCAAGTCTGATCCTGATTGGACAGTGGAGGCTTAGAACAAGTGACATTACAGCATAGTGGCCAAGAGCAAATAGATATGAATAGAAAGCCCTGCAGCCTAGCTTATACTTGGAATGACCACTTCCGCCATTGTCCATGCCCAGTAAAGAGAAGCCTCTCGAATAAGAACTGTCAAGGCTAAATAAGTCCACAGAGAGAGCCTGGCAAAGCTGCTGGCACACAGCAAGCCCACAGGTCATGGCAGCAGTCATCACTGTGGGTGCCATGTTGTTAATATTTTCCCTTTGACTTTCCAAGAAAGAATATGTGGCAAAGCCAGGCTGGTATGGCAAGAAAGAAGCAAACAGGTCAATTGTTCAGATGAGCTTTCACCTCACATGTTCTTAGCCTTGGGTGTCCCGAGAACACATCAACGGTGTACTTGACAGAACTGGATCAGGTTGGACAGACCTCCTCAACTCAAGATACATATATCATACACAGATGTGCTCAACTCAGTACTTAGGTTTCATTCTCTAGTAGCAAAGGTGTGTCACAAGACATCAAATTAGCCGGAGGAAGGTGAAGGTGAGCATACGAGAACAGAAATGCACAAGAGAAGGCTCAGCAGGGTACATCTCAAAACAAAGTTACATGGCAGTCTTAGTCCACCATTCACCCACCTCTCCTGACAAGCCCCCATCCTCTACCAAGTTAGTGTCCAAACTGTTGTAATTTTAAAGAGTAGTTCAAGAGAGAAAGACACCATGTGACAGTTCAAGAGGAGGGGTTTTTTGTTGTTTGTTTTTAAACAAGGGAAAAGGATTGTGAAAAGGGAAAGGGGAGGGGGGAGACCAGCCTCCAGAGACAGGAATAGCAGGAGAGAGGAGTGGCAGAGAGGGGGGAGAGAGAGAGAAGAGAAAAGAGAGAACAAGAGAAATAAAGAGAGAGATGGGAGATGGGCAGGGCCCTTTTAAAAGGAAACATAGTGAATAGGCACAGGTGGTGGTGCTCTTACTAACACAAATTACTTGGGATTCATGTCTATAAAAGATGGATTCACTCATAAATATTAAGTCTGATTCTGATTCTCTGCTATAAAACTGACCTTGCCCATATCACTCAGGCTCACAGAACTTCCTTTAGCAATGTATAAGACAGTAGATAAGACAGAGACAAGTATCTTTTCCTGATGACCTGTTGTGACACGTAACAAGAATGTACTAAGCTAAGAACAGTGTGTGTGTGTGTGTGTGTGTGTGTGTGTGTGTGTGTGTGTGTGTGTGTGTGTGTGTGTGTGATCTCTAAACCTATCAGGTCTACTTTCTTCAGTTTTCTAGTCTAATTCTAAAGACAGATCTTAAGTATACTGGCAAAATTCACAGCTTCTCTATGTTTTCTCGGTGCTTACACCAGTACACACATCTCAGAGAACAGACCATGTCTAAACACAGCTCCATTCACTGCATCGTTCCCTCTTTGCTGACTTGAGGATGTGTTACCACCACAAGATTACATTATTTCCTAGTTCTAGGAACACCTCACTGTGGCTGAATTTTACAGAAAAAGAATTCTGTATGTCTACAGGGCTATGAGGGAATGACTATTCTACAAATTCCATGAGGTTTTGTGCACACATAGCCTATTTTTCTTCCTAGACATTTTCTTCTATCATGAGCCAGCTATGCTTCCAATAGGCAGTGTTTTCTCCTTCCTCAAGCCTGCAGCATTAATGAGCATGTCCATGGGGGCATCCACAGCAATGCCACACTTTACCTTGAGTCCTTTGTTAGCAGTAGAGAATCTTCAGATGAAACATCTCAGGTAGCACTTTCCTTGGTTTATCTAAATGGTCACTTCCTCTTTCCAAATGTGAAGATGAGCTTTGTCCAGTAAGGAAACACATTCACTGTAACCTTCTATTTTCCTCTGTGTTACTTATAAGTTTGCTTATGGTTTTTATCTTTGCCAAGCTCCAAAGCCAACCATGTTGAGTGATGTGAATGCCAAGTTTCTCATTTAGGCAGGAAGATAGCTAGACTGGAATCTGCAAAGATTAGTAAAAAAGAAAGACACACACAAAGAGAGAAAGAGAGAGACTCAGAAAAGTATAAAATCATCTGTCTAGGGGATAGAAAAGCAAATCGTGATAAAGATTAAAAGATGATTTCACAAAAAGGTACAAAATATTCCCATTTTATCTAGCACACTGAAAAGCTATGGTACAAGCAGGGTGACGTTGACCTGCTATTTAGCAATGGAGATAAGGAATACAGACTACAAAAGAGAAGCCTATCTGCAGTGAGGAACAAGGCTGGGGGCTCAGGCCTCACATCAGACAAAGGGCTTGTTGATTTAAGTGGCATGGGGAAATGGAGAAGGTATTGCTTAAAGCAGTAACCAGTGTTGTTTATTTGGGATACAAGCTAGAGAATACTATTATTGGAGAGAAAAGAAGCTATCTCTCGTGAATTGTCTTGAATTATGGGGGGAGTGAGAGAAGCTCATAGCATATGACATTTAGAATTGCAATTTCTAAGCAGAGCGCCACATCTGATACATCATTTACTGTCTCTGTCTCCATCTTTCCAGCACCGTGTTAAGGGCAGATGCAAACCTCACTTCCTCGTTCTCCATTTTCCCGTTGATTTGGAAGACATTTATTTTCCCTTCCAAACAGAATCATATTTCTTATCCCCTTTTGAAGGTTGAGTTCATCACTAAATATTCAAGCCCAGTAAGTGATTTTCTTTTATCTTTGCACATGATTGGTCTCTCTCTGGAGCCAAACCCCTCAGGTTGAAAGCAAGAATCTATAGAAATGAAGGGCCTGATAAAGAAACAGGGTTGGGGAGGTATGTGGAAAGGAGCTGGCTTCCAGGATCATGAGGGAAATTTGCACTTGAGTTCCCATTCCAAAAGATTTTGCAAGAAAAGAACAATACCCCTCTGATCAGGCACTGTCCCCCTGCTTAGAAGATTCAAGAGGCAAGAATGATGGCTGTGTCGTGTGCTCTTACTTCCTGCTGAAAAATATTTTGCAGATGTGAAGAATCTCATCTTTTAAAATGGAGCTTCCACATCACAGATACTGCTTTGCCAGGAAAATGAATTGCCCTGTATAGCCTTTCCAATATGATCCACTCAATGATTTTTACTACTGGAAGGGATTAACATACCCATTTATTTGGTAGCTGGGAAAGCTGAGGACTCAGAAGTTAGTAGACTTGATCAAAGAACTGTATTCCCACAGTTTGTGGCCATGAGTATCTCCATGTTTTCTTCAGCAGGTTGGAGGACCTGTTTTCTGAATGAATGTGTGAATTCCCTGTTCAGTCTCTGTTTTCTGCCAAGGCTGAGCTGCAAAGCCCTTGCCTTGGGCTGTCTTCCACCCTCTGGGAACACTGTGCCAGTGCAGTAAGCTGCTATAGCTAGCCCCCAGATTTAACCTGCAGCTTCCTATAGTCTTTGAGAAGTAGCATCTCCTCTGTTCCCTCTGTCCTTTGTCGTAGGCACCTGCCACATCTCTTTCTCCTTCTGATACTGTCAAAATAAGCTGAGCATTAAAAAAAGCAGTGTCTGCTATCTTCAAATAACTTCTGTTTTCAGCCCCATGACTGAAGAAGAGAGATCAGAAGACAAATGGGGGTCCTGCTCCCCTGTCGTACTGTATTTTCCCTCCTGGAGACTTGATGACAATGGGTCTTCAGCTGGCAAGGCTTTTTCCTTTTCCTGGAGACATTTCAGTTGACAAGCCTTGAGTCCCTTCGCCCAGGAGATCCCTTTTGACCTCCTCACAGGACTCCCAAGATTTTTTCACTTCCTATAACTGGCTTGATTATTTCCCATCTCAAGCCCATGAGACTTTTCTTATGTCCACTCAGGTCATTTATTCCCTAGTGGGAGCACTGACTCTTTAGCTCTTTGGTATTGCTCAAATTGTGGAACCAAGTCCCAGTCACTCACATGAGGTTTGGGTTTAAATCTTAAGAAACTTAGTTCACTTCTTTTAAGCATAACCTTATATATGTCTGAGTGTATGTGTGTGTGTGTGTGTGTGTGTGGTTTTTTTCCCTCTGTCACATTATTGTTTTTCTCCTGATTGTATGGATGATATAATCTCATAAAAAATTCAAGAACTATGTGATGATACAAAAAAAGACAGTAAAGGTCACATGAAATTCTGCCTTATTTATGTAAGCAGCATTGACATTTGTCTGACCACCTCTCATATACCTCCTTATGACTACATATATATATATTTGTATATATATATATGTGTGTGTGTGTGTGTGTGTATGCATACAACTCTATTTATATACATATACCCTATTTAATTCATATGTATCATATATGCATAACCCTGATACATACATATTATAGACACACAACCTTTTTATATGTATTATATACTCATAATCCTATTTAACACATACAATATACACATAATCTTATTTAATACACATATTTTACATAAATGCATTATGCATGGACAACCAACCGTGTGTGTGTGTGTGTGTGTGTGTGTGTGTGTGAAAATGACATTACATACCATTTATAACGGTGGTGACTATTAAAGATCATATATAAACGTTTCAACCACTATTAAAAAGTCTTGGTTGAACCTGAGCTTAGGAAGTTCTAAGCAGTATCTGTTGACTGCCCTCTTGTCTCCAGGCAGGACTCCACTGACAGTGCTCCACCTAAATTAGCCCATGGCCCCAAATATGTGGCACAAAGAACAAACTAGTTCCATCCCTAATGGAGAGAGAACAGTAAGTCCTCATTTTTTTTTATCTGTCCTCCCCACAATCCCAGTACACACAGGCCTTTCTATAGGCCTAATAATTTTGATTTCCCTTCCTTCCCAGGTCCTTTAATCACCTTGTGTGGCTGTGCTCTAAACACCCCCTCCCCTGCATCCCTTTAAAGATATGTGTACTCACCAGACTCCCCAGACTCTGCAACTGTAGTGAAACAAACATTTTACAAACCAGCTCACTCCTCCAACATCAGACATAGCTATACCGCATTTATTCATAGCGAAATTAAAACCTACGTTAGGAAAAACACTCATTGCCTTTTAATAGTGCTCATTTTAAAATCAAATCAGATCCAGGAGAAATTCCGCTTGCATGGTAAGCAAATGTGATCACAGGCTGTTTCCCGTTTGTTCGGTGACAGCATGTGCTGCCTGGCCAAGGCAAGTTTCTCAAGGCTTCTCTTCCCCATTTAGTGCAGAGGCTGGAGCTGATGTGTGAATTACAAGGCTCCATCATCACCTACTTACACATCAGGAGTATGGCCATGAGATGGCAAATGTGTCTGCTGACCAAATGAGTTGGGATGCCTGCTGTCACATGCAGCCATCCTCCTCTCCTAGTCTCAGATATGCAGATGTGACCATTCTGAGCAGGTGCCTACTTGCTGTAGCAATATGAAGCAGATGTATGGCCACCACTGGTGCTAAGCAGGCCTTCCTCCATGAAAGGACACAGCCAGCCAGGCCAGATTCTTGCATTTCATGCTGCCCTCAGTCTTAATAGCACTTATTAATCTTTGAAAAGAAAGTATTTATTTTATTTGTGTCTGTATCTCTCACTACATAGTAAAAGAAGAGCCTAATTTGGCTTGCCACTAAATGTAACTCCTTCCTCTCCCTCAATCTCTGTGAATATCTCACTTTCAAAAGAGAAACACAGCAAACTGCGAAGCACCATAGAAATAGGAGCCCTAGAATTCCTGATCACGTTTCCCTTGCTCTGCTTTTCTGTTTGTTAGTATATTGGGGGAGGATCTTTTTTCTTTTGAAAGCATCTACCACTCCTTATGTGTCATATAAAACTAAATATGTAAGGGAATGGCATTTTCCCCCATTTCCTTCCATGAGAGTGAAAGGCCCCTAAGATCAGAAGATCTTGAATTCTTCACAAAAGCATCCTAAAATCCTTGAAGAATAACTGATACGTCAATGTCCAATATACATTCATCAGATGAGTAAAGATAAATTTTATCCTTATATCTGTAACATAATCACTGCTAGATGAATATCTGTTGACTCACTCTATTTCTCTGACAGTAGGAGCAGGATCCCTTAAAACCTGTCTGGGGATTGGGTATGAAGTACCTCCCAAAGGTTTATATGCTAAAGTCTTGCTCCCCAGCTGAGGTCAGCTCTGCCCAAGAGAGCTCTCATCTCATCTGTAGATGGTTTGGTAACATCTTTGGAAGGCGGTAGGAATGTTTGAATGTGGAACCAAATTGAAAGAAGGGCATTGGAGCACATTCATGGGCTTGGCTGCCAGCTGGCTTTTGGTAAGCATTTTGACCCTGGGAGGCTCTGGCCTCCTCAGAAGAATCCATGCATGGATTAGTGTGGTTATGTAACTAGGAGGTGCCGGGGGGGCGGGGGGAGAGAGGGCAGAGGAGAGAGGATAGAGCCTAGTTGCAGCACATTGGCCACTAGGAGCATGATCGGGGATGGGGGGGGGGGGGAACTTGCCCCCAGCCCCTTCCTTGTCTTCTGCTTCCTTGTGACCATGAGATGGGCAATCATGCCCCACCATGTCCTTCTGTCCTTATGCTCTACATCAAAACAAGCTGACAAGCAATAAGGCAATGACCATGGTTGAAACCATAGCCCCCCAAAAATCTTTCCTTCTCGAAACCGCTTCTCCAAGATCTGTCACATCATCAACAAATAGCCATATGAGATGGGATTACTGCTACGCCCATTTTGTAAGAAGAATAATATGATGGGAGATGTTATTCTGTATATATGTTTCTCATACTGGTTAATAAAGCCCTGTGGCCAATAGGAAACAAGATAGGTGGGGCTAGGAGACAAGGAGGAAAGAGGAAGTAGGGGGGAGGAGTCGAGATGTAGCCCGGGAAGAAGCAGGACGCCAGCCTCAGCTCCCCGATAAGACGACCACGTGGAAATACTTAGATAAGTAGAAATGGGTTAATAATTAAGGCAGAGCTAGCCCATAAACAATAATGGTAATTGGCCAACAGGATTATATCAAATACAGAGTCTCAGAGTGTTATTTGGGGCTGGCACAGCTGTGGGCCCAGACTGGCGGGCTGGGGGAAACATACACGCTACAATAATATAAGCTCTGAGTGGTAATTTTTCCAAAATCAAGTATACAGTGACCCGGGATGGTGGCCGGACTCTTATCCAGGCAGTCTTAACCAGTGATCATACTTTTAAGCCCCAAAAGAACAATCTTAATTCTTTTTTGTAAGAAAGTTAGATATATTTGGGTATAAAACTATCCTTTTAAGAGCTTCTGGTTTTGGTTGTGAGCCTAGCCTCTAACTGCTGAGCCATCTTTCCAGTTATCTTTATAAGACCTCAGTCACTAACCTTTCAGCCCCCAATTCCTGCCTGACATATAGCTAAATAAGAATAAGTAATGAATACATTTTTTCTGAAGGAATGAATGATAGCAAGTAATAAGAAGAGATAAAATGACAAGAGGGGAATTCCATTCAAACTGTAGGAAGTAAAGAATGACCCAGAACAGCCAAAGTATTTATAGCAGACCTGTGAGAATATGCAGGATAGTAAAGGGGGGCAGCCATTCTTAGCACAGGATGCATTGGTTATCCGTGACTCTATAACAAACTACTTCCTGATTTTGTAGGTTACAATTAAATTAAATCACTCTCCTGACAGTTTCTGTGCACACAGAGTTCTGAAGCAAACTTGCTGGGCAATTTTAACTCTATACATTTCTTGTGATGTTTCCGTTATGAAGTTATCAAGACTGCAGTCATTTGAAGGCTTGACTAGCTAGAAGCTGCTCCTTCAGAGTGACACATCCAAATGGTGGGAACACTGGACTGGTAATATGTACTTCCCCACATGAGTCTTTGGAAAGGTTGCCTGAGAGTCCTCTTGGCACAGCCATCAAAAAGAGAAGGGAGAACACCAGGCAGAGCTATCGTCTTAACAATTTCACTTTGGAAGTCATGAGCTTCACTGTGATTTATTAGAGGCGAGTAAGTCTTGAGTCTGATTCATATTCAAGGAATGGGAATGGGACTCCACTTTTGGAAGAGAGAGTGTCAAGAATTTGCAGAGATATTTTAAGCCCACTGTCAAGACAGCCTGTTCAAGAGCACAGGACACATTCGGGAAGGACGCATTATTCAACATTTCTGTTAACCAAAGTCTCTCACTTGGAGATATCTATTTTTCATGTCATTGCATCAATTTCATATACTGTGATCCTTTGGTCTTTGCCATTCAGAAGACAGAACCTTTCCATATTTCTTACCCACTTCTTTCATTTCTCCAGTTTTTAAAATATAGTTCTAAGCCAAGGGTTAAATGTAACAATACAAAATTTTATAAACAGAAATATCTCTGGCCCTTGAGGAGTTTACATCCTTCTTGATAAATCACACTTGTAGTCCATATAATAATCACATATACCATGCCAAGAGCCATGTTACATACCAAGTGCTGGGTGGAGGGGGTAGGTAGTGATTTAGCTTAGTGGAAGAACACCTGACTAGCAAGCATAAGGCTCTGGGTTACCCTCTAGCAAACAAATCACAAAAAGAACCCTCAAAAGTGGGAACTAGCACAAAAGGCTTCTGGAATGTAGAAAATGGTAACTTTCTTCATGGAAAGGACTTTGTTTTCTGTGTTAAGCACTTTGGACTTCATAATCTATGCGGTAAAGGTTTTATGACAGTTGTATCAAGATTTGTCTTTAGTCTGGAAAGATGGCACATCAGTTAAGAGCATTTGCTGCTCTTCCAGAGGACCAGAGATCCTAGAACCTACATCAAGTAGCTTATGACTTCCTGTAACTCTAACTCCGGGTAATCAGATGCCTTCGTCTGGGCACTGAAGGTACCCACACACATGCAACAGACACACAGACACAAACATCATCATCATCATCATCATATCATTTTTAAAAATAATTAAATGATGATCTACTGAATCTCTCTTTAAATAGATTGCTATCTTTTACAGAGACAATTTTGATGGCAGTAGAAAGGATGTAATTGGTAGAGGCTATTCTGCATGTGTATTGGAGAGGGGGGTGTCATGTGGCAGACATCTATTAAGTGGCATTTATAGGATTTAGTTATTAATTGCACAGGCAGAAAAGAGATTAAGGCTATTTCCTAGATTTCTGGGAGGTATATGATGGTCTCAGTAACCAAGATAAGAAATATAGACAGAAGATGCAGATGTTTCATAGAGGCAGAAAGAAAATATTTTCAGCTTTGAACATACTAGTTAGGATTTGCCTTTTGTTCCACACATGAAGGCTGTCACAGACATGATTGAAAATATGCAACTGAAGTTCCAAGGAAAGTCTCAACTAGAAATACACACTTGGGAAATACTGGCATGTGTGTCCTAGTCAGAAAACTGAAGGTAATTTTACTGAAAGAGCTCATGACATGGAAAAGACAACCAAGAATGAGACCTTGGAGAAAAGCAGTTCATGAAGGGTGGAGATAAAAGAGAAAGCAAGAAACAGGAAAAGGAAGAAGACATCCAAGGAACTTCAGGGTAATAAAATCCACTCAACAGAGAGGATCAGTGGCAAAACAAAATGTAGGCATTAACCTTGAGACACTGAAAATTCTTCTTCCCATTCATCAATCAAGATAGTATTAGTCATCTGAGCAATTTCAATGAGTCAATCTGGGATGGAATCCAGCTGCAGCAAACTGAGGGGTAAGAGAGAGATGAGTGAGTGAACACAGCGATAGACATGTTCCACACAGTTTAAGGTAAAGAACAGCAGAGAAATTGTGGTTTTTCTAATGAAGAGTGAAACAGGGCTCAGGTCATTCCATTCCCACAGAGTTATGTTTTCTGGATTGTATTCTCAGCCTAATCTGAAAAACAAAAGAATTCCCATATTCCCTATGGTCTTGCAGATGCTTCTATTAAAGCTCCCAGGAAACGAGGAAGTGTCTTAAAGGAGCAATGACAAGATATAAAACAAAAACACCATGTCAACTTGAAGACTGGGTGCCACCAATCCAAGAGAACCCAGATTTAGTATCATTCACTACATCCAATGGACAAAACCCTCAATTCCCAAAGGGGTGGCTTCTCAACAGTTTATCAGATTTCTCAAAGTAAGTGAAATTGAACTAATTACTAATGAAGACAACCCAAAGAGAGAAGTATATATTTATATGACTTGTGGAAACTTTCCCTTTAACACAAGCTGAGCCTGTGAGTATAAAAACCTTAGATTTATGCTGTTTTTCATCCCAGCAACATTTTCATCATTTATCAAGGCATAGCTATAGAGAATAAGAATCTGAACATAAATTTTCACATTGGTAAACTAAAGGACAATACTAAGGAGCTCCTAAAGGCAGAGGAGTGCCATCGAATGGGTCTGTAATTAGCTCTCTGGTGGGTAAATCTGGGCATTTTAGCAGAGCTTGGCCAATCAATCTCAGTTACCAGGAAGAACACAGCAGCAGAAGCAGACTCCAAAGGATAGACGATCCACCGCAAAAGGTCTTACCAAGAGTCAGTTCTGCTGCCCCCTGAGTGAAAATATTGTGAGAAGCATATTAAAAAGATGAAAAATAAAGAAGGATGCTACCCTTGATTCTAACAGGAGAGTTGTAATGTAGAGGATATTTTTAATAACAATAAAAACACTACCACACATTGATTGCATTGCTTCATTTCACAAACATTCATCAAGCGTTGAACTATCTACTAGGAGGTTTGTTTTGTATTTGATTGTTTGCTTTTGTTTTTTGTTTTGTTTCAGATTCTATCAAATGAAACAAACCCTTTTCTGACCTTGTCAGGTTCATTCTAATGGGTATACAGCCCTGGAACAGTTTAGTATACAATTGTATGACTATAGTTGAGATTGTTCATACGAAAAAGGACATAGTTTGTTCTATGTTCTTTTCTAAAATACACAATAGTGTCTGAGTTGCTTTGCTAAGCCTCATAATCTAAATATCCCAAGTTTCAAGTAAAGTTTAATGTACAGCTTCCCCTTACACAAGATTAAAAGTCAATCTTTCATTATTTCTTTAATTAAGTGATGAAATCTTTCCCTGCATGAACCATTCTGGGGTGTTTATAGGTCATGTTGCAGTCTACTGCCCAAGTTTTATCTGTATCACAATGACCTTCTCTTTCCTATGTCCCACTCAACTCCAGTTTTCTTGTGTTAATATCTCCACAATCATAAGAAAGACCTTTCATTCTCCAAGGGCACCTCAAGACAGGATTGCCTCAGCTACCCACATGCCTTGTTAGAGGAAACTTCCCAGTGTGACTCCTCTCAAAGGATATGAGAGACTCTTACTATCTTCTTCAAAACCAGGAACTTTCCCCTATTTCTTCTCCTCTTCCCAGTACCGAGCTCCTTCCAAACTATCATTTAAAGATGCACTCTAAAGAAGCTAAAAATAGTTGTAAAGGAAAATAGCTTCTAATGTTCACACTTCCAGGCAGAAAAGTTCAACTTCCTTAAATAACATTTTCCCATCACATCATCTCACATCATCTTGACTTTCATAGCACACAGATATTGTTTCTGTTAGTAATTCCTCACCAGCCCTATGATGTAGAAGTGGACTATCTCATTGACTTTATTGTTATGTCATAGGGGAGTTTCCTTTCAACTACAATAGTTCAACAGACAAAATAGGCTCCTTAGAACCTAGTAAGTCATGTGGCCAAGTCATGCATTTAAAAAAATCATTCTTATTTAAATCCTGAGCAAATATTGAGACATACATATCTCCAACTCAAAGTAACATTTCTTCATGGAAAAATGGAAGCAAGCTAAATGTCCAGCATTCTCCCCCCCCCAAAAAAAGCTGTCCAATGAATTATAATTAAAATATTTGATATAGTATCATATAGACATAAAGATGGTTTCATTTGGACTGTTGGTGACAAAAAATTATGTAAAACTGTTCATTACAACATTGAGATAAACAGTGAGTAATTCTGAGCTTCAGTATATATATAGTGATATCAAATATTCACAAGTATATAGTGCCAAAAAACTAGGAAACTAACCAGAATAAATGGCCCTCTGGTAGCCCCAAAATCTATCACAGAGAAATTGAGTTTTAACAATCTGTATCTGAAGACCTAGGGCCATGCCAAGGAACCTCGTAGCCATAGAAAACTAAGTAAAGAATAAAGAGAGGGAAGGATATTTTGTTAGACTAGATAACCTGGGTTTAGCAGATAATAAGTTGGAAGCTAGCCTTTTTGCTCTGCTCCTGCCTACTCTTAACATTGTCTTGAGAGGATGATTGCCCATTTCAAGAAAGATCATGGAATCAGTGCAACAATAGCAATAAAGTCTCACCCAGAGTCCTATTGAGCAAAGCATCATGGCATATAGCTCTGAAACTGTATCTCTCAGGAAAGAGGCTGAGGTTGGAAGATTGCTTCAAGTTTAAGGTCAACCTGGGCTACAAAGTAAAACCCTGTCTCCGAAGATAAAAATAAACCTAATTCCTATTGAGATTAAAGTACCACAAGGACAAAAGGTAGACAAGGATTGGCATTTGAGTTAGTTTCTTGTCACTGTGACAAAACAACTGAGAAATGACTCACAGGAAAAATTGGTTTGGATTCCCATTTGTAGAGGTGTTAGCCTGTAGTTATCTAGCTACATGGACATAGTGGAGAGGGCACATGATTAGACAGAGCCGCTCATCTCCTGACATACAGGAAGAAGAAAGACAGAGAAGGGAAGAAGCCATGAACAAGACAAATGAAATAAAGCCATATCCTCAATGCTCCACTCTCTCTAAACCTGGTCCCAGACACCCCAGTGTACATGCCTCCCAATAGTTCACTCAATCACAAACTCACCAATGGATTAACTAATACTTAGATCTTCCATGATCCCATCACCTCTCACTGATTGACCTGGCGTCTGGGTACTAGCCTATGAGACTTTGAGGAACATTGATACCCAAACTGTGAAGCATTCCCCTCAGCTGCACTTTCAGGTAGAGTGGGATAAATACAAGGCAGTGGCTTCAAAAAGGTTGGAATTTTTTTTTACCCACAATAAGGAATCCATTTCTTCCCAAAAGATGCTTTTTAATATGTATTTCTACAAAGCTAAAACAAATGCTTTCCTAACAGATACTTACATTTGCAACGTATGATAAACTCTGATAACTGCAGTGGAAGACATGAGAGATTTTGATAGATTTCTTCCAGAAACTTGTAAATAGAAAGTAGCTAGGAAGTTTCTGCTGCTCAGATGCAGGCCACACCAGTCATAAAAACAGGAAAGTGAACTGCCTGACAGCTGAACTGTCCCATTACCTAGATTTTGTTTCCCAAAACCCACTACAGTACCCATACCTCCCACTTCATTACCAGCCCCAAGGCCAGGCTATGCCACCAAACCCAGGGGAGTCTTGCTTATCAGGTTCAGGCCATACCAGTCAGAAGAACACCCCCTCTCTCTGCTGCACCAAAGGCTAAGCTAACCACCAGAAGGCCAGCTCCCAGCTTGGGTAGGTACTCCCTACTAGACCAGAGATGACACTGGTCACCAGATCCTGGACATGATGACTAGAAGACCAAAGAGAAAATGGAAATCAAGAAACAAAACACAAATCCAACAAAGACAAACTCAGAAAATCAGGACCTAGATCTAATCATCCCAAAACCAGATGCCTAAACTACAAGGTAAAAGTAGAATCAATAACAGTCAGGGCAATGTGGCACCACCAGAGCCCAGCTATCCTACAACAGCAAGACCTTAATATTCAAATGCAGCACAAGAAAACAACTTTACAAAGATGACAAGGGTCCTTAAAGAGGAGTTAAAACCCCCTTAAAGAAATTGAGGAAAAGACAACAAAAAAAAGGAAGAAATCAATAAATTCCCTAAAATAGGTGAAGGAAGCTATTCAAGTCCTGAAAATAGAAATAGAAGCAATAAATAAATAAAACACAAAGTGTAGGAATTTTGAAAATAGAAAACCTGGGTAAGCAAACAGGAACTACAGATGAAAGTATCACCAACAGAATACAAGAGACAGAAGAATCTTAGGCATTGAAGATACAATAGAAGAAATGGATTCATCAGACAAAGAAATTGTTAATTCTAGAAAATTCCTAACACAAAATATTTAGGAAATCTGGGACACTTTGAAAAGACCAAACCTGAGCATAATTGAAATAAGAGAAGAGTCCCAATTCACAAACCTAGAAAATATAGTTAACAAAATCAATAGAAGAAAAAATTTCCAAACATAAAGAAGGACATGCCCTATAGGAACAAGAAACTTACAGAACACCAAATAGATTGGATCATAAAGAAAATTTCTATGGTACATAATAATCAAAACACTAAACCTATAGAGCAAAGAAAGTATATTAAATTCTACAAGGGGAAAAGGTCACATAACATATAAAGCCAGGCCTGTTAGAATTACACCCAACTCAGTGGAGACTCTAAAAGCCAGAAGAGTCTGGAAAGATGCCTTGCAGACTCTAAGGGACCATGGATGCCAGCCCAGACTAATATGACCAGCAAAACTATCAATCATCGTAGATAGGGAAAACTAGGTATCTTCATGACAAAATCAAATTTAAACAATATTTATTCACAAACCCAGCCCTACAGAAGGTAGTAGAATGAAATTTCCAACTCAAAGAAGTTAACCCACAAAAATGAAGACAATAATCTCATGCCAGCAAAATCCAAAGACAGGAAACACAAACACACACACACACACACACACACACACACACACACACACACCACCACTACCACCACCAATAACAACAACAAAATAATAGGAATTATCAATCACTGTTCATTAATATCTCTCAGTACCAATGAACTTAATTAATCAATAAAAAGATACAAACTAACAGAATGGATACAAAAACAGTCCATCCATCTGCTGCATACAAGAAATGTACCTCAACATCAAAGATAGACATTATCTTGGAGTAATTGGTAGGGAAAAGATTTTTTAATCATATTGACTTAAGAAGTAAGCTGTATAGCTATTATAATATCTAACAAAATAGACTTCAAACCAAAATCAAAAGAGATGGAGAGAAACTTTTCAAACTTATTAAAGGAAAAATCTACCAAGATGACATCAAAGTTCTGCCCATCTATGCCCCAAATGTAAGGGCAACCACATTTGTAAAAAGAAACATTACTAAAGCTTAAATCACACATTGAACCCCACACATTCACAGTGGGAGACTCCAACACCCCACTATCACCAATAGTCAGGTCTGCCAGACAGAAACTTAACAGAGAAATAGTGACATTAGCAGATGTTATGACTCAAATGGACCTAACAAATATCTACAGAACATTTCACCCAAATATGAAAGAATATACCTTTTCCTCAGAACCTCATGGAACCTTCTCCAAAATTAACCACATATTCAGCCATAAAGCGAGTCTCAATATATACAAGAAAATTGGAATAACCCCCTATATCTTGTAAGACTACTCATGGATTAAAGCTGGACTTCAGAAACAACAACAAAAAACCTACAAATTCATGGAAACTGAATAACTCTTTAATAAATAATCACTGGGTCTAGGAAGAAATAAAGACTCCCTAGAATTCAATGAAAATGAACAAACAACATATTCAAACTAATGAGACACTGTGAAAGAAGTGCTAAGAACAACATTCATAGTACAAAGTGCTTTCATCAAGACATTGCAGAATTATCACAGTAGTAACATAACATAACATAACCTGAAAGCTCTAGAACAAAAAGAAACAAATACATACAAGAGGAGTAGACATCAAGAAATAAACTCAGAGCTGAAATCAACAAAATAGAAACAAAAAGAACAATGCAAAGAATCAATGAAGCAATGAGCTGGTTCTTTGAGAAAATCAACAAGGTAGACAATCCATTATCTAAACTAACTAAAGGGCAGAGAGAATATTCAAATTAGCAAAAATTAGAGATGGAAAGTGAAATATAACAACAGACAATGTAAACATCCAAAGAATCATTAGGTTATACTTCAAAAACCTGTACTCCACAAAAATTGGAAAATCAAAAGAAACGAACAATTTTCTCAATCTACCACTTTCAAAATTTAAAACAAAATTAGATAAACAATATAAAATAGATGTACAACCCCCCAAGGAAAAATAAGCAGTCATTAAAAGTCAAACCAAAAAAAAAAAAAAAAAAAAAAGCCCAAGGCCAGATGTTTTTAGTGCAGAATTCTACTAGAATTTCAAAAAAGAGCTAGTACCAATACTCAAAATATTCCACAAAACAGAAACAGAAAGAAAATTGCCAAATTCTTTTTATGAGGCCACAGTCACCCTGATATTCAAACTACACAAAGATACAACAAAGAGAGAATTACATATCAATTTTATTCGTAAACATCGATACAAAAATACTCAATAAAATACTCATAAATTGAATCCAAAAAACACATCAAAAAGATCATCCACCATGGTCAAGTGGGCTTCATCCCAGAAACGCAAGGAAGGATCACCATATGAAAATTTGTCGATGTTATCCACAATATAAACAAACTGAAAGAAAAGCCCACATGATCATCTCATCATATGCTGAAAAACCTTCGACAAAATCCAACACCTATTCATCTTTTTATCATAAAAGTCTTGGAGAGATCAGGGATAAAAGGGACATACCTAAACATACTAAAGGCAACATACCCAAACCAATATCCAACATCAAATTAAATGGAGATAAAATTAAAGCAATTCCACTAATAGCAGGCACATGACAAGGCTTTCCACTCTCAACTATTCAATGTAGTAACTATTCAATGTAGTTTTAACTAGAACAACTAAACATCAAGGGAATACAAATTGTAAGGGAAGAAGTCAAAGTATCGCTATTTGCAGAAGGTATGATATTATATATATATATATATATATATATGTATATATATATATATATATATATATATCTTCTACCAGGGAATTCCTACAACTGATAAGCATCTTTGGTGAAATGGCAGGATGCAAAATTAACTCCAAAAAAAAGAACCCTTCAAAATAACCACAAATAATATAAAATATATTGGGGTAAGTCTAACCAATCAAGAGAAAGACCTATATGACAAGAGCTTCAAATCTTTGGAGAAAGAAATTGAAAAGGATATCAGAAGATGGAAAGATCTCACATGCTTTTGGATCTGTAGAATTAACATAGTAAAAAGAGCCAAAAGCAATCTACAGATTCAATGCAATCCTCACTGAAATCTCAACACAATTCTTTACAGACCTTGAAAGAACAATACTCAGTAGGTGTCCTCTTTTTCTGTCTGCCTGTTGGCCATCAGTTCTAGAAGGGAAAGAGGCAGATGGGGTGTCAGTAAGCTTTGGTGGCCCACGAGGTCCATGAGCACAAATCTGGACAGACCTCTGGGAAACAGGTTTTCATGAATGGGTTCAATTTTATTCCTGAGTATAGATCTATATAGGATTGGGAAGCCTAAAAACAAACCCTAATTTGCATTAAGTGACACACTCCTATCACAAAACATAGAATGTGGCAACAGGGTCCTGTAGTAGAGTCCCTAGCACATATCTTCTCAGCAGGGAAATTTTTAGATAAGGTCAGTCCTCCAGATAAGGGCAGATAGAGGCAGGAAGTTCTGCAGGAGGAAGAGACCTCCATTTTGCAGAGCCATAAAGAGGCTGCAACCTCTGACCAGGCAGCAATGTCTTCCAACATCTCCCGTTTTATTTTTCAACGGAGAGTTGTATTGTAAGCCTTGAGGAACCTATCATCTGTGTCAGAAGGGTAGGGTCTGGTAGTGAAAATAAGAGATTATGCAGCCCACTAATTTGCTCTGTGGACTGGAATTTTTAGTGTAGTTATTTGCAGAGTATTTTGTGGGTGTTGACATTAGTTTTGACAACATCTGATCTGTTTACATAGAAACAACATTCTTTCCCCAATACCCAGCAAGTCCCCAAGTTCAGGAATCATTAGATCTAGTGCTCTTTTGTTTTGGAGCATGACCCTGGCAAGAGAGTCCATCTGTCTTTGGAGTGGCTCAAAGTTCTCAATAGTAGATGTCATGGTCTGATCAAGTCTCCAGCCAGATGATGTATCTGGACAGTGGCAGTTGTTGTAGCCCAAGAAAATACAAGGGAGATGACAAGACTTATTCCCATCAGTAAAGGAAGGGAGCCTTCATGGGGCTGACCTAGGCCCTCTGCATTTGTATTATAGTTGTGTGGCTTGAACTTTTTGTGGGACTCTTAACAGTGGAAATAGGAACTGTCTCTGACTCTGTTGTCTGCTTTTAGGACCTGTCCCTCCTACTGAATCTTCCTAGTAAATACCATTTCTGTGTGTATCTATAAAGCTGTTGTGGTGATACACAATTTGTCAGCCAATCCAAGATGCTTCCAGCTGAGAAGCCAGCACTGAGGTAGGATTTTAGAACCTGTCAAGAAGCTGGACACCTTCCTAATCTGATCACAGAAAGGATCTATGAGATTATTTCCATTCTTCCCTGAAGAGTTGCCATGAATTTGAAGAGTATTTTGTAATTTTCAAGTAATTTCATAACTTCAGCAAGAACAGACTAAAGTAAGAAATCCCCAGGCCAGACTAACGGTATTATAAAGGAAGTTGGGGATATATTTTAATTAAACAGATGTGATTTCTCTGAAGCCTATTTTCACAGTCTGAAGAGGTCTTATAAGAACAAGATGGTATTTGTGAGGAAAACCTGTAGAAAGACATTTTTCATTTGGTTCAATTACACAAGCCTCAATTAGGATGAAGGATGGGAGGACTAAGGTATTTGTCTCCTCTCCCAAAGAGGCCTTCAGTCCGTGATTAAGACAAATCAGTACCCCCAAGGGTGGCAGGTGCAAGAGAGCCCAGCCAGAGTGCTTGCATAGGCTGTGGATGACAAAACCTACCCTGAGGGTAAACACAGGAGAATACCACCACTCTTATTTTTAAGTTAATTTTTTACTTAAATGAAAAACAATCTTATTTTACATATCAATCCTGGTTCTCTCACCCTCCCACTCCCCACTCCTTCCACCATCTCTCCATCCCACTCCTCATCCACTCTTCAAGTAGAGAGAGGTATCTCATGGGGGATCATGAAAGTCTGTCACATCATTTGGGACAGGACCTAGGTCCTCCCCACCCTGTATCTAGGCTGAGAGAGTGTCCCTCCATAGGGAATGGGCTCCAAAAGCTTATTCATGCACTAGGGACAAATAGTGGTTCCACTGCCAGAAACCTACCATCCCATGGACTGCCCAAGCCCCCCCCCTCCAACTCAAGCCCACATTCAGGGGGCCTGATTCAGTCTTATGCAGGTTCCCCAACTGTCAGTATGGAGTCCATGAGCTCCCACTTGCTCAGGTCAGCTATTTCTGTGGGTTTCCTCAACATGGTCTTGAACCCTTTGCTTATCACTCCTCTTTCTGTACAAATGGATTCCAGGAGTTGGACTCAGTGCTTAGCTGTGAATCTCTGCTTCGCTTCATCAGCTACTGGATGAAGGCTCTATGACAGCATTTAAGGTAGTCATTGATCTCATTATAAAGGAAGGACATTTAAGGTAGCCTCTCCACTATTGCTTAGATTCTTGTGGATTTCAGGGAATTTCCTTAGTGCCAGGTTTCTCATTAAGCCCATAATGGCCCCCTCTATTAAAGTATCTCTTTCCTTGCTTTTCTTCTCTGTTCTTCCTCCAACTTGACCTTTCTCGTTCCTCATGTTCTCCTGCCCCTTCTTCTTCTCTCCTCTTGTTCCTACCTTCTCCCCCCTCCCAACATGCTCCCAATTTACTCAGGAGATCTTGTTCCTTTCCCCTTCTTGGGGGTCCATGTATGTGTAGGGTCATCCTTGTTTCCTATTTTCTCTGGGGTTGTGGACTGTAGGCTAGTTATCCTTTGTTCTATGTCTAATATCCACTTATGGGTGGATACATTCCATGTTTGTCTTTCTGGGTCTGGGTTACCTCACTCAAGATGGTTTCTTCTAGTTCCATCCATTTGCCTGCAAATTTCAAGATGTCATTGTTTTTTATCGCTGAGTAGTGCTCCACTGTGTAAATAAATGTACCACATTTTCTTTATCCATTCTTTGGCTGAGGGACATCTAGATTTCTTCCAGGTCTGGCTTTTATAAATAAGGAACAGAGTTGAACAGATGTCACTGTGGTATGAGTGGAGCACCACCACTCTTAGGGAATTCTGATACCCAGCCTTTTGCAGTCTGGATCCAAGAAGCAATGCCCTAGTTTCTAATGTACATCTCTTAGTGGAAAGGTTCCTACAATGTACAGAACTGTGCAACTCTTTCCCTATAATATCTCCTGCATCAAAAGGTATGGCTAGGACTGATGTGCTCCCACAGTGGAAGTCCTGATCCCACCACACAAGACCATCCAAACCCTTCACCTGAAGTCTTTGTACAGGGAGCGGAGTTACTGTCCTCTAATTAGTCAGGATGGTGTGTTCACTGAAGCCAAATGCCAATGCTCTTTCCACTTCTCTAAATGTGTTCCTAAGCGTAGCTCGGAAATACAAAAGAATGCAAGTACAGAATGGGAACGCAGGTCCAGATTTGAGGCTTTTTCCTCCAAAGTGGGTAGAAGTGTAGCAGTAGGCGTTCTTTTCCCTTTTCAAGGAGTAAGTTCTCCAGACAGAGGAGTCTTTTGTGTTATCTGTTACGTTAAAACAGCAGGTCCATGGACCCATTTGTGGAGTATTAGCTCACAGCTAAAAACTACATGAGTATCTTACAAATTTGAATGCCAAAATTCTGTGAAGATTATTAATAAACATTATTTTGATAATATTAAGAGATAAAATATTTAAAAACTGAAATTAAACTATTACCAAAAGTCAGCTTTGCAGATTTTTTTCAGTGTTCTTCATAATAGTAACATTCTTCTTCCCACTTATGTCTCTTTGATTTCCATTCCTTGAAATTGCTCATATTTTGTGTACATAAAATATATAGCAAATGTTCTAAATATGAAAAGTGTCTTGATTATAAAATAGAATCATTACTTAAATAGCTCATATATCTGAAAAGTAAACAGCAGAGTACTAAATAGTCTTTTAGCTCAAATGATTAAAACATAAATTAGGAAGTATTTAGAAGTAGTTGATGATAAAATTTAATATGTCAATATTTACTTGCAGAGCCAAAGAAATATTTAAAGGTAATGTCTGAAACTCATTTTATCAATAGCAGAAACATATGTCCAGAAAGCTAAGCTTTTAGCTTGAGTAGTTAAAACAAAGCAAAAAAAAAACACTGTTTCAAAAGTCAAATAGTAAATAAGAACATAAGTAAATAATACACATAAGAAAACAAAGCTATTACTTCAGAATATTTTAATAGAATAGACTTTATATACAATCTATGGAAATTTTTTTAAAAATTTCTTTTGTATATGCAAATAGATTTCTTAGAAAAGAAAGCTCTTTTAATAAACAATAAAAAAAAATGAGGACACTTTAGCAATATTGACCAAATAAAATGAATGTAAGTAACCAAATATAAAAATAAAAGAATAAATAGCTACACACAATAAAACATCTTTAAAAAAGCTATAAAATATTAACCACCCCAGAAGCAATTTTAAATACAGATAAAAAAATATATTTTTGAAAAATTAATCACAAAATAACAAAATTAATGCAGGAAATAGTAAATTCAATGTCAAGCATTAACTGCCAACTTGATACAACCTGCAGTCAGGTGAAAAAAAAGTCCTACTGTGTTGGTCAGTGGACATGTATGTGGGAGATTATCTTGATTATTCATTGATGTAAGTGGGCCCAGACCACTGTGGGAAGAACCGCTCCTTGGGCAGGAAGTCCCAGGATGTATAAGGAAGCTAACTGAGCATGAATATGAATGAGTGAAGATCCAAGTAGCAAACAATGTCCCTTAGTGGTTTCTGCTATGCTTATTTTGCTTTTGGATGAGTTCCTTATTGAATTCCTTCCCTGAATTCCCTAAATGATGGACTTCTTCCTGTAAGCTGAAATAAGCCCTATATTGCCCTCAGTTTATTTTGGTGATGGTGTTTGTTCTAGCAACAAAACCCAAAATAGAACACTTGGCTATGCCAATAAGCATAAAGAAGATAAAATTACAAGATCAAAAGAATTTCTTTAAAAATGAAATTTCAGGCTCATGAAATGTTGCTGATGCTTCTCACCAAATTTTATGGGATAAACAATTCCTTGCACACCATTTTCACAGAGTCAATCAAGTCAGACAAACCAGACTATTCTCTAAGACTAGTGTAATATATGTTGTCAAGCAAGGTAAACCTGGTTTTCATAATCATAATTTTCTATAGATAAGCCTTACTGCATACCAAGCACTATTATAAATGTTCCCAATTTTATCTCTTTCATTCTCATTTACCCTTGGGTATTGTTCAGATTAATTGGATGTTATAGGTAAGAAAAAAATGAAGCCAGGAAACCACTTTTCAGTTCATACAACAAATAAATAGCCAAGCTACAATTCAAATCCAGAGAATTGTTCCAAAAGTCTGTATTCATAAGCACTGTCCCGTTCTTCCAACAACAAAATAGAGAAACAAATTATCCCTTGGATATAAAAACAGTGGCTAATTACCCATGATAGTATATAAAACAAAATACATCATCATATTGTGATAAGACAAGTTTTCTTCCAAAGATGCAAAGCTGGTTCTGAGAGACAGGGACGGAGAGAGAGAGAGAGAGAGAGAGAGAGAGAGAGAGAGAGAGAGACAGAGACAGAGACAGAGAGAGACAGAGACAGAGATAATAACAGACAAAGAGATAGTTCAAGGGCCTAGAGACATGACTAGGAACTTAAGAACAATTACTGATCTTCCAGAATACCCAGAATCAATTCCCAGCAACCACAAGGAGGCTCACAACCATCTGTAACTCAAGCTCACAACCATCTGTAACTCTAAAAGGTCTGATCCTTTTTCTGGCCTCTGCAGAACATACATGCAAGCAAAATACCCATATACATAAAGTAGTTCAAGGGAATATATCAGTAAGAAAAGCCTTTCATGCAGCAGTAAAAGGACAAGAAATATATCATTGTAACACAAAAACTAAAGAGAATTTCATTAACATGAAAATGTTTAATCTAAAAACGTACTACATATGTCTTGAATAGAGAAAAAAATAAGAGAAGAAATAAGACAAAATGGCTTCTACTCTTTGTCATAGTACTACAAGATATGCCCAATGAATGAGAAAAGAGATATGAGATGAAAAAGAAAGTCCACATGTGAAAATACTATAATGACATCAGCCAGGGAAGCAAGGAGGCTAACTGAAGATCTTCACCACTCTCCATTCCTCCAAACCCATTCCCCTAGTCTCACCCCCAGCTCTGTAGCAGACCACCTGCCGTGGCCACTCTTCTTCTCCTGCCACCATATATCTCTTCATTCCAAACTGTGCTGCCTCCTCCAGCAAGCATTCACTAGTAACCTTCAGGCCACTCCCACCAGGAAAGCAGCTAGGCTACCTGTAGACCTTCTCCTCTCCCTCTGCTCCTCCAAATCCAAGCCATCCTTATTATCCTCCACTCTGTAGCAGACCAACCTTTGCACTCATCTCCAGTACATCACATATATATTGTCCTCCAAGGTTCCTTCCCCCTACTCATTGCTTTATCCGAACCCCCAGTTCCAACGGGCATTTCATAGGAACCGTCAAGCCACAACAGCCATGGCAACAGGTAGGCTTACTGCAAATTTTCACCTTTTCCTCATTGCCTCAAGATAGTAAAACTATTTATCAATAACAACAGAAAGCTTACAAACTCATGGAAACTGAACAACTCACTACTGAATAAAAAAAGGAGAGGTAAGGGGGGAGTCAAAACATAAACTTTAAAAAGACTTTCTAGACTCACCTGATCTTTGGGCCCCACTGCCTGCCCTCTGCTTGAGGTGAGTCTGGGACTTGCCTAGGCCAAATCCTCCCACATCTTTTCCTGGGAACTCCCTGGGATAGCTCCCCATCTTACTCCCCTCTATAACCTTGGCCTGAGTGGTTCAGTCCTGGTACTCAGGACCATATACACCCAGAGCCTTCCTCCCTTCATCCTTGGCCCACTGTTAGGGGTGGGCATTTTGCCAGAGCGCTGGTCCAATACACCCACTATCTCCTTACAACTTCCTGGTTTGGCTCTGCATGTACTGGACCACCACTCCACATGGGACCATCTTGAGCCTGCCCTTATCTGACCTTTGGACCCTTCGCCTGTCCTCTGCCTGAGTGTTTGAGACCATCCTGAGCCTCCCTTCCCCACATCATTGGCCCTGCTGTGGCCTCTGCTTGAGAGACTTCCAAGAGAGCTCTGATCATCCAGATTTAGAAACATTGAACTCCTGACCTACCTACACCCACTGGTAGAGCAGGGTAGAGAGAGAGAAAATCCACCTGCACCCACTGAAAGAAGCCATGGGAAGAAGGGCAATGCAAGAAAACACCCAACAATAGAAAGACAAGCATGCCACTACCAGAATCTAGGGACTCTACACCAACTAGAACTGTACACACAAAAGTAGAAGATACAAAAGAGAACACTTAGAAAATAACTTCATAAAAATGATACAGGCCCTCAAAGATGATATGGGAAAATCCCTTAAAGAAATGAAAGAAAAACAAACAAAAAAATTGGAAGGAATAGAGGAAAAGACCAGGCCAAAAATGCTAGAAATGAATAAATCTCTTAAAGAAAGAGGAAAGCAAAAAACAAAAACAAAAAATTAACAACAATTAAACAGATGAAGGAAACAATTCAAACAGTTCAAGACCTGAAAACTGAAATAGAGACAATAAAAAAAATACAAACTGAGGGAATGCTGGAAACAGAAGAACAGAAGACATGAGTAAACAATAAGGAACTACAGATGCAAGCATAGCCAACAGAATACAAGAGATCTAAAAGTGAATCTTGGGCTCTGAAGATAAACTAGAGGAAATAGATTCATCAACCAAAGAAAATCTTAAATCCAACAAATCCTTAACACAAAACGTCCAGAAAATGTGGGACACTGTGAAAAGACTAAATCTAAGAAAAATAGGCATAGAAGAAGGCGAAGAAACCCAACTCAAAGGTGTAGAAAACATATTCAACAAAATCATTGAAGAAAACTTTCCCAATCTGAAGAAGGACATGCCTTTAAAAGTACAAGAAGCATACCAAACAGCAAATAGATTGGACAAAAGAAAAAAGTTCCCTCTCCACATAATAATCACAACACTTAACATACAGAATAGAGAAAGAATATTAAGAGCAGCGAAGGAAAAAGGACAGGTAACATGTAAAGGCAGACCTATCAAAATTACACCTGACTTCTCCATGGAAACTCTCAAGGCCAGAAGGTCCTGGATAGATGTTCTACAAATACTAAGAGTCCACGGATGCCAGCCCAGGCTACTATACTCAGCAAAACTCTCAATCACTATAGATGGAGACAAGAAGATATTCAATAACAAAGCCAGATTTTCGCATTACATATCCACAAATCCAGACCTACAGAAGGTTCTGGAAGGAAAACTCCAATCCAAGGAAGTTAACTACACTCACAAAGACATAAGCAACGGATAATTCTACTTTACCAGAACCCAAAAGAAACAGCAAGGTAAATATACTCACAGTACCACCACCAACAAGAAATCTAAAACAAACAAGCATTAACAATCAATGGTCCTTACTTCCCTCAATATTAATGGTCTTAACTCGCCTATAAAAAGACACAGGCTAACAGAATGGATTCAAAGACAGAATCCATCCTTCTGCTGCATACAAGAAACACACCTATGCTTCAAAGACAAAAATTAACTCAGGGTAAAGGGTTGAAAAAAAAAACTTCCAATCAAATGGACCCAAGAAACAAGCAGGTGTAACTGTTCTAATATCTACCAAGTTAGACTTCAAACCAAAAATAATCAAAAGAGATGAAGAAGACCACTTCATATTCATCACAGGAGACATCCATCAGTACAGACTCTCAATTCTGAACATCTATGCTCCAAATACAAACACCCACATTCGTTAAAACAAAAAAAAAAAAAAAACCCAAAAAACAAAAAACAAAAAAACACTACTAAAACTCAAAGCTCACATAAAACCTCACATTCATAGTGGGAGACTTCAACATCCCACTCTCACCACTACACAGGACTACCAGACAGAAACTTAACAAATAAACAAAAGAACTAACAGATGTTATGTCCCAATTGGGTTTAACAGACATCTATAGACTATTCCATCCAAATGGAAACCTTCTTCTCTGCTCCAAATGGAACCTTTTCTAAAATTGACCACATACTAGGCAACATAACAAACCTCAACAGACACACACAAAAAAATTATAATATCCCCCTGGATATTATCAGACCACCATGCTTTAAAGTTGGAATTCAACAACAACACAAATTTCAGAAACTTTACAAAACCATGGAAATTGAACAATGCGCAATTGTACTATTTCTGGGTCAAGAAAGAAATTAGAGATTTTCTAGAATTCAATGAGAATGAAGACACAACATACCCAAACTTATGGGACACTTTGAAAGCAGTGCTACAAGGAAAGTTCATTGCATTAAGTGCCCATATGAAGAAAACAGAGGATAGTCACATTAGAGAATTAACAGCACAACTCAAAGCCTTAGAACAAGAAGCAAACTCACCCTGGAGGAGTAGACGCCAGGAAATAATCAATTTGAGGACTGAAATCAATAAAGTAGAAACTAGGAAAACAATACAAATAATCGATGTAATAAACAATTGGTTCTTCGAGAAAAATCACCAACCTTTATCCAAACTAGCCAAAAACCAGAGAGAACATGCAAATCAGCAAAATCAGAAACAAAAAGGGGGACATAACAACAGACACTGAGGAAATCCAGAGACTCTTCTGTTAGGAGTAGGTTTTCCCCTGCCTCCCTGGGCCCACTACCGCGCCAGCCCCAAATAATATACTGAGACTCTCTATTTGATATAAATGTTGCAGGCCAGTTCCTAGTTTATTATTGGCTAGCTCTGTCTTAATTTTTAACCCATTTCTATTCATCTAAGTACTGCCACGTGGTCTTATCTTACCAGAGAGAGGGGTTGGCTTCTACTCTCTCCATCTTCCATCTTGGAACCCTCCCTACTCCTTCCTCTTTCCTTCTCATCTCTCCTAGTCCCACCTATCTTGCTTTCCTATTGGCCAACAGTGCTTTAGTCATTAGCCAATAAGAGAAACATATTTACAGAATGACATCTCCCATCACTCTTCAGATAATACTTTGAACACTTGTACTCCACAAAATTCAAAAATTCAAAGGAAATGAACAAATTTCAGGATGGCTATCACTTACCAAAATTAAGTCAAGAACAGATAAGCAACTTAAATACATGTGTAACTCCTAATGAAATAGAAGCAGTCATCAAAAGCCTCCCAACCAAAAAAAAAAAAAAAAAAAAAAAGTCCAGGGTCAGATGGCTTCAGTGCAGAATCTACGAAATTCACAGAAGAGCTAATACTAATATTCCTCAGATTGTTCCACACAATAGAAGCAGAAAGTTTATTACCAAACTCTTTTTCGAGGCTGCAATTACCTTGGTGCCCAAGCCACACAAAGACACAACTAAGAAAGAGAACTACAGACCAATATCCCTCATGAATATTGATGCAAAAATACTCAATAAAATACTGGCAAATTGAATCCAAGAACACATCAGAGAAATCATCCCCCATGGCCAAGTAGGCTTCATCCCAGGGATCCAGGGATGGTTCAACATACGAAAAATCAATCACTGTGATACACCATATAAACAAACTGAAAAAGAAAAATCATATGATTATCTCACTAGATGCTGAAAAGACCTTTGACAAAATCCAACACCCTTTCACGAAAAAGGTCTTGGAGAGATCAGGAATAACAGGAACATACCTAAACATAATAAAAGCAATATACAGTAAACCAACAGCCAACATCAAGCTAAATGGAAAGAAGCTTACGGCGATTCCTCTAAAATCAGGAACAAGACAAGGATGTCCACTCTCTCCATATCTCTTTGATTGCACTTGAAGTTCTAGCTAGAGGAATAAGACAACAAAAGGAGATCAAGGGGATACAAATTGGAAAGGAAAAAGTCAAACTGTACTATTTTCAGATAATATGATAGTTTACATAAGTGACCCATAAAACTCTACCAGGGAACTCCTACAGCTGATAAACAACTTCAGAAAAGATACAAGATTAACTCAAAAAAATCAATAGCCCTTCTACATATAGATGATAAATGGGCTGAAAAAGAAATCAGAGAAATATCACCCTTTACAATAGCCACAAACAATGTAAAATATCTTGGTGTAACACTAACCAAACAAGTGAAAGACCTATATAGCAAGAACTTTGAGTCTTTAAATTAAGAAATTAAAAAAGATACCAGAAAAGGGAAAGATCTATCATGCTCTTAGGTAGGTAGGATAAACATAGTAAAAATGGCAAACTTGCCAAAAGCAATCTACAGATTCAATGCAATCCCCATCAAAATCCCAGCACAATTCTTCACTGGCCTTGAAACAATAATCCTCAACTTTATATGAAAAAACAAAAGACCCAGGATAGCCAAAACAACCCTGTACAATAAAGGAACTTCTAGAGGCATCAACATCCCTGACTTCAAGCTCTACTATAGAGCTATAGTAATGAAAAGAGCTTGGTATTGGCACAAAAATAAACAGGTAGACCAATAGAACCAAATTGTAACTCCTGATATTAACCCACACACCTACCAACACCTGATTTTTGATAAAACAACTAAAATTATACAATGGAAGGAGAAAAGCATCTTCACCAAATGGTGCTAACACAACTGGATAACTGTGTGTAGAAGACTACAGATAGACCCATGTCTATCTCCATGCACAAAACTTAAGTCCAAATGGATCAAAGACCTCAACATAAATCCAGCCACACTGAACCTTTTGGAAGAGAAAGTGGGAGGTACCCTTGAACAGATTGGTACAGGAGACCGCTTCCTGCACATAACAACCAGTAGCACAGACACACTGAGATTGACAATAAATAGGACCTCATAAAACTGAGAAGTTTCTGTAAGGCAAAGGACCCAGTCAATAAGACAAAATGGCAGTCCACAGAATGGGAAAAGATCTTCACCAACTCCACATCTGCCAGAGGGCTGATCTCTAAAATATACAATGAATTCAAGAAGCTAATCACCAAAACACCAAATAATTCAATTAAAAAGTGGAGTACAGAACTAAATAGAGAATTCTCAATAGAGGAATCTAAAATGGCTGAATGAAGTAACCCAGTCACAAAAAGAGGAACATGATATGCACTCACTCATATATGGATTTTAGACCTAGAGCAAAGGACCACAAGCCTATAATTCACACAGCCAGAGGAACTAGGATACAAGGTAGATTCTAAGAGATTCATGTAAGGTCCCTCACAGAAGGGGGAAGGGACAAGTTCTCCAGAGCACATGGGAATTGGGGGGGGGGTAGTGAGGGGAGAGGGAACTAGGAGAAAGAGAAGGGGAGGAGAGGAAAGCACGTGCGACTAGGAAGGTTGAGTCAGGGTAGGAATAGAAGATGAGAGAGAGAGAGAGAGAGAGAGAGAGAGAGAGAGAGAGAGAGAGAGAGAGAGAGAATATAAAAGAGGGAGCCATTATTGGTTTGAAGAGAAAACTGAACCTAAAGAAATGTCTAGAGACCTACAAGACTGACTCCAACTAACAATTTGAGCAACAGTGGAAAGGCTACCATAAATGCCCTTCCCAGATAATGAGATCAACAACTATCTTATCCACCATCATGGAGCCCTCATCTAGTAGTTGATGTAAATAGAAGCAAACACCCACAACTATACACTGAGTTGAACTAGAATCCAGATGCAGAGAGGGAGGATAAGACCAGCTTGCAAAAACGCTGACCTGAACAAGGAGAAGCTAACGGGCCCCCAGACTGATAGCTGGGGATCCAGCATGGGACTGACTCAGACCCCCTGAACATGGGTCTCAGCTAGAAGGCCTGAGCAGTCTAAGGGACCTCAGACAGTGAAATCATGATGCATTCCTAGTGCACAAAAGGACCTGTGGGCACATCCCCCATGGAGGGATACTTCTTTAACCTAGAGACAGGAGAGAAGTCCTAGTCCCTACTTTAAATGACTTGACAGATTTACATGACCCCTCCTGGATGGTATAATCCTACATGTGGAGTAGATGGGTGCATGTGAGGGGGAGAGAGAGGGAAAGAGAGAGGGAAGGAAGGAGGAAGGGAAGAGAGGGAACTGGGATCGATATGTAAAATAAATAAATAAATAAATAAATAAATAAATAAATAAATAAATAAATAAATAAGAGGGATTGATGAAATCACACTTATAATGGGTAGTTGACAAAAAATAACCAATCTCAAGGTCTGAGTCAATAAAATAAGGCAAAAGACTGTAGCTTGTTGTTTTCTGCCAGCCTGCCGGTCGCCTGGTCCCACTCTTGTGCCATTTGTAGCTAATATGTTTTTCACCAGCCTGCCTGGTCCAACCGCCATGCCAGCACCAAATAACATGCAGGGACTCTGTATTTGATACAATCCTGTTGGCCAGTTACTATCATTCCATATCGGCTAACTCTGTCTTAATTATTAACCCATTTCTACTAATCTAAGTATTTCCATGTGGTCTCATCTTACTGGCCAGAGCAGCTGGTGTTCTACCTGTCTGGTCTCTCCATGTTGACTCCTCCTAACTACTTCCTCTTTCCTCCTCCTAGTCTCCTAGCCCCGCCTATCTTGCTTTCCTATTGGCCAAGAGGGCTTTATTCATTAACCAGTATGAGAAACATATTTACAGAATAACATCTCCCATCACACTATCATTACTCCCTTTCTTCACACATCTTGAAAAGACAATTTCCAACTTCACATGGAAACACAAAATATTCAGGGTAGCTGAAACAATCCTGAATAATAAAAAGAACGTAGGAGGCATCACCACCCCAGATTTCAAGTTGTACTACAGAGCTATGGAAATAAAAACAGCATGGTGTTGACCGAAAGATAGACATATTGATCAATGGAATCAAACTGAATATATAGACATAAACCCACATACCTCTGGACACCTGGGTTTTGACAAAGAAGCCAGAAGCACATACTGGAAAATTAAAAAGCAGCATATTCAACAAACTGATCAAACAACAACTGATCAAACTGGAAGACTGCATGTATAAGAGTTTAAATAGATCCATACTTATCATCCTGCACAAAACCCAAAAGGATCAAAACCCTCAACATAAAACCAGGTACACTGAACCTGATAGAAGAGAAAGTGGATAACCAACTTGAGCTCATTTGCACAGGAAACACTTTCTGAACAGAACACCAATAGCACAGACATTAAGAGATTGGTAGTTAATAAGTTGAGCCTTCATGAAAATGAAAAGCTTCTGCAAAGCAAATCACCATGATTCAGACAATGCGACAGCCTACAGAATCAGAAAAGATGTTTACGAACTACACATTTGATAGAGAGCTAATATTCAAAATACATAAAGAACTAAAAAAAACTCAGTATTGAGAAAACAATACAATTTAAAATGGGGTATAGATCTAAAAAGAATTCATAGAAGAATAAATTCAAATGGCCAAGAAACACTTAAAGAAATGTTTAATATCCTTAGCCATCAGGAATTTTCAAACCAAAACTACTTTGAGGTTTCATCTTCTACCCATCAGATTGGCTAAGATCAATAAAATAAGTGACAGCTCATGCTGGTGAGAATGTGGAATAATAGGAACACTTATACATCATTGGAAGTAGTGCAAATTTGTACAGCTATTATGGAAATCAGTGTTGTGGTTCCCCAGGAAGATGAGAATATATCTACCTCAAGATCCAATGTACCACTCTTGGGCATATGCCCAAAGGACGTTTCATCATGACAAAGAGACACTTGCTCAACCATATTCATTGCTGCTCCATTCAAAGTAGTCAGAAATTGGAAGCAACCCGTATGTCTGTCAGCATATGATTGGATAAAGAAAATATGGAGCCATTATACAATAGAGCCATTGGGAAAAATGAAATCTTCTGGTAAAAGGGCAGAACTAGAAAAAAGGAAGAAAGAATAGAAGAACCAGAGGAGTTGGAGGACACCAAGATGAAGATGGAGGTTTGTGTCCCACCTGGTCCAGCAGCCATTTAGCCCCAAATAAATAACAGACACTATATTAATTATTAAACTGTTTAGCCGATGGCTTAGACTCCTTACTGGCTAGCTCTCTCTTAATTATTAACCCATAACTATTAATCTATATATTTCTATATGGCTTTATCTTACTGCAGAAGGCTGCAGCATGTTATTCCTTCAGCAACTACATGACATCTCTCTCTGGCGGCCCTTCTCTGCCTCCTTTCCCCAGCATTCTCCTCATCTGATTGTCCTGCCTATGCTTCCTGCCTGGCTACTGGGCAATCAGTGTTTTGTTCATCAACCAATAAGAGAAACACATATACAGAAGGACATCCCCAATCACCAAGAAAACCAAGTCCCTTGAAATCAGTATGATCCACACACATATGAATTCACAGAATGAGGCAACATGCTCAGGGTCCACATAGGAGGCTGGGGTCCTAGAGCTTTAAAAAGTGGACACATGACCCCATCCCTAACCCAGAAGCAATCTTCAATTGATAACCACTTATAAATGAAAATTTAGTTTCCTCTGAGATATTCTCACTAGAGAAATAAAATACTCTTAAGGATAGGCTGCATTCCCAGCAGTAGATGACCAAAAAAAGAAAAAAAGAATCTAACAGCACATTTGGAGGTTCCTTGTCTTCCTGTGTCATGTCAAGGTTATTCCTTTTATTTGCTTTTTTTTAATCTTATTTTTTCATTTTTATTTTATTTATATATTTTCTTCTCTCTTTTGACCTTATGGGTCCTTTGTGTATATATTATGGCTTCCAGTTTAATGTTTTTGTTTGTTTTACTGAAAAAATATTCTTCCCTCATACAATACATCTCAGCCAGTTTCCCCTCCCTCCACTCCTCCCAATTTACTCCCACTTCCCCTCTTCGCTAGATCCATTCCCCCTTCACTTCACAAAAGAGTAAACCTGCAAAAACAACAAAATAAGATACAACAAGGCAAGGCAAAAGCTCTGATAAGCCTTGTCCAGTTTAGTGTTTTCATGGAATTCTTGGGTGTGTGAATGGCTCTCTGCTCTTGTGTCTGCTCTTGGGTTAGTTTCCTTCTGTTTGTTTTGCCCAATTCCAAAGTGTTAGCTTTGTTTTTATTTTATTATATGTTAATTCTTTAGAAGCCTGTTATTTCTTAAATAAATCTTGTTTTTGCTTTTCTTTTGTTTTATTTTATTTTATTTTATTTTTTGTAAACAGAGCTGAGGAATCAATCTAGCGCCTTGTGCTTGCTAAACAAGCACTCTACCACTGAGCTAAACTCCCAACTGTCTGTGGTTTTTCTAATGAGAGACAGAAAGAGGGTGGATCCAGATGAGAGAGAGGCAGGTAGGAACTGTGAGGAGTAGAGGTAATGGAAACCATAATCAGGATCTATTATGTAAGGAAAAAAAAATATGTTAATCTACACAGAAATACCCTTACCTCCAAGCTATTGGAATAGTAAGGCTTTAATGAATTTTCTAATAAAGAGAGGCATATTAAAATAGCATTTACCTTTCCAAAATTATCAAATAGAAATTTTAATAAAATATGATACTATTTGAAATTACTATAGAATTGGTTTAATTGTAAACATTGTTTTGTGTCTTCAGGAACACACACTAAGATAAAGATAAATGTAAAGGAATTCTATGAACTTGGATAATACCTTATAGCATAAAGATACCAATTTCCTCTAAAGTTAATTTCAAAATTTAATCCCAAACCATCTTTTAGTTGAGTCTTTAAAGAGGTTAATTTCTGAAATTTTCATGATTAATGATGACAATTTTGACAACTTGAGTAAAGAAAAGAGAACTGTGTTCTAGATGTTAGGCTTTGCTAAAAATAAAAAAAAAAAAACAATTTCAGTAAGTAGAGTAATGAGATCAATTTTCAAATCGATCATGCACTCTTTGATCAGATTTTGACCATTGATCAAAAAGAAAGAAAAATACAAATTATAGTTGTTTATGGTGTAGCTGTATGTGTCCCTCCAAAGTAGCTTCATTGGCTGTTATAGCTCAAAGGATGTAGCAACCCTTGGGGCTTTAGGAACTGTTTAAATCATGAGA
The DNA here is from genome assembly GCA_030556225.1 of Cricetiscus sungorus. NCBI lineage: Eukaryota > Metazoa > Chordata > Mammalia > Rodentia > Cricetidae > Cricetiscus > Cricetiscus sungorus. The sequence continues at coordinate 61,243,153 of JANBXA010000734.1, read as the reverse complement.
GTAAAGCCATCACAAATAAAGCTGGAGGGGGACTCCCATGTGCCCTGAATGTCCTCACCTTGATGGCCTCTGCCATTTGAGGACATCAGTTCTATCACGTCTAAAAGACATAGAACTCAAGTGCCATCTTGGAAACAGAGATCGGGTCCTCACCAGACAACAAACCTGCTGACACCTTGATTCTGAACTCCCCAGGCACAACAGTTAGTAATAAACCAACGCTAATTATACATTGATTTATAGTTGGTGTTTTATTATATCAGCAAGAATAGACAAATAAAGCACAAGAAATAAGTGTCTTAATATATAAAGCAATACATAAATTGGGTTCCTACTATATGCAATGTAAAACAGTGGTTACAAATGAATTAGATATGAAAAGGAAAGCTGGAACTTAGTACTTGGGAATATAGATCACCAAGGGTGGAGAGAGACTTTAAAAACAAATTTTGAGAGTTTAATTCATAAGGCAAGAAAATACTTAATTACATAAAATTTGAAGATATCTCAGACAGATCACAGCCAGGAGAAAATATTTTATTGTCTAAAAACAATGAGAAATTGTTGTTTAAAATGAATAGGTCTGAAGGGAGATGTCATTCTGTAAATATGTTTCTCATATTGGTTAATGAATAAAGCACCTTCGGCTAATCAGAAAGCAAGATAGGCAGGACAAGGAGCCTAGGAGGGGGAAAGGAAGTAGTAGGGAGGAGATGCAAGATGGTGGACTGAGAGAGAAAAACGCTGGGCTCTCTCGCCAGCGAGGCTCTGGGTCTAGACCAGCAGAAAAATATACTCATAACAGCGGTGGGACTTGAATAGCAGGAAAAACTACTCTTATGGAGGCATGGGTTTGTATCCCACTTCTGACACCAGATATCATGGTTTAATAAGGATCAGGATAAACAAATAGGCCGAACAGATGTTTATTCAGGGAGAAATAGCTTACAACCTAGACAGATGAACACCAGCAGGTTCCACCAGATGATCTCCTCTCAGCGTCCCGCCAGCAAGAGAGCATTCCCAGGCTCCTCCTGAGACCTAGTTCCACAAGTCACTTCTGCCCCTGGCTCCACCCCCACTGGGCATGGTCAGTGCCACAGAAGCAGACAAAGTGAATATCTCACTACATAGGTCAGCTATTTAAGGTTTCCAAGATCAATAAAGAAAACCCGACAATCTAAGGAAATGAGACCAAGACAGGAGTTAGCAACAACTGAAGACATGTGGCAGACACAAAAGTTTATAAACATTTGTCCAAATAAATTTATACTTACAAACATACATCTTAAGATAGCGAGGAAGTATGCCTGCATGTTAATCAAATTAAGCAAACCTAAAATCAGGTTTGAATGAGTAGTGGTACAGATGTGATGATACAAGACACCTCCAGTGGATCTGAAAACATGCACAAACACAGGCACTCTGGTATGCAATCCAGCAGTACTTTGATTGGATGGACATATCTAATCCTTGCCCAACAATTCCATTCCTGGCTTTCTACCTCACCAGTCAGTAAGGAAACATAGTCAAGAATAGTTCATTGAGCTGTTTGTAATAGCAACTGTTGGAAGCAATCTAGCTGTAAATCACTGCAGGAACAGCTAAGTAAAATGTGTAGAGGGCAGATTATCATATACTAAGCATTATTTAGAAGCAACAAAACTATAGAGGTACGAAGAGCCACAGATAGACTTAAAAAAAAAACTATAGTGAATAAAGGACCACCCAAGGAGCAGAGTTGATGATGTCCTGTGAAGTCAGGACTATGATTAGGTAACTCAATAATTTGCACCAGAAAGTTTAAATAGTCAAGTACATACTTAAAAACACATGGTCTTTAAGTTTATAGGTTTTAATATATTCACAATTAAATACTATACAACCAGTGGAAAGTAGGCAGTTCTTATGCATTCACAAATGTTCACCTACTGTACAAAGTAAAATATGAGAACTGCAAAACAAGAACTATGGCAAGCTCTTATGCATTATGTAAATATGCATTGAAATGTGTACATGCATATAAACATATGCATATATATTTAGGAAGTCAGTAGGAAAAGGAAAATATATTTTTATCAGAGGTTGGCTCTGGGTTCAGAAATTGACTAGTGAAGGAACAGAGGAAAGAGAGACCTATGTGTCACTTTATGCTCACTTGTGACTTTTGGATACTTTCCTGTCTTCATTTGTTACTTAAACAAAATACACAATCAAAAATGATTACAAAAATAAATGTAAGATGTATGCATATACTGGAACAGAATGGTATTGTCATTTTCCTTCATGTCTTCCTTCCAAATTGAGGTCACAGGTCACTGAAACTCATCTTTACAGCTGCTAAAACTGTTTCTGACACATGATAAGAAATAAAAAGAAGCAAGGCTGAGAAAGAAGAGGGAGGAACTAAGAATGTGGTGGGGGAGAGGCAGGTTGTTGTTCATTTCTTTTAGAATTTCTAAAATATTTACATTTTCAAAATTCTTACCCTTGGTTACAAAATGACAGGGGAGGATGGGCCTGAGTATGGGGCAGGCTAACAGCACAGACAAGATTATGTGAAGTCTTCTTTGTGTGTTTCCAAGGGGCCAAAGGCTCTGCTGGGATGTTTTCTCTATCATTGCTGACTGCTGCCCCCTTGCCTTTCTGAACTAAGCATCCTCACTCAGAGTGGTGATAGGGAGATGAACAGGGGCTATGAGAACAGAGATCTAAATACTGTGAGCCAACCATGACTGCTTCTTTCGCTATCCTTTTTAGCTGAAGCCTGAGATGCTTGGACTACCTTTCCCAAGTAAGCAAAGGCAGACTGCATATAGCTGAGAGTCACTGGGGACCCGACACCCAAGCAGGCTAACTCCTGGCTCTCTCATCTGTCTCTCAAGCAGCCCTCAGAAAGTGCCTCCAGCCATTCAACATGCATTTGACCTCCTTCTCTTCCATGTCTCTTTCTTTCCATTTCTTGACCCTTTGTCCCATCTTCACTTTGCAGTTGTTCTCCAAGGCTTCGCCTTTATAAGTATCTTTTATGTGCTAAAGATTGGACTCTGTTGCTGGGTTCCAGTGAATGTTGCTTAAAACACAAAAGGTTAAGCAGAGAGCAACTTTATTGATTAAACATCCATTTTCTTCCCTTTTGTTTTTGTAAGAGCCCTTGATGTTGCCTCTGATTGACAGCCCCACCTGCACACCTCTGGCCCTGGATTCCCCTTGGTAATGTCACTGAGAGCTGCAAGACTCCAGATCCACTCCACACAAGCCCCACACCCTTCATGTGCATTTTCAAAAGAAAGAAGAAAAAAAGAAATGTACCTTTTCTCTCTTTGTCTTTCTTTCCCCATTCCTTAGATATTTCTAGAAGTCCCTGTTGAATGAAGAAAAGGAGAAAAAAAAATGGAAAGAGGAGAAAGGGGCTTTAGCAAAAGCCCCTCCCTTTTATTTGCAATCCTTCAGCTCACAGCAAGCCTTTGACTATGCTTTCAGGAAGGTGACAGCCTTGTTCAATTAGCTTTTCCTCCTCACCTCTCACGGTGTGAATGACCTAAAGATTCCTGACCACAAGACTAACAAAATGACACCCATTAACAAGCTCTGCGTGAGAGGCTTGGCACTATGATGGCTCTGCCCTGTTGTTGCTCATGATAATGACTACATCAGCAGGCTCCAACTCTCCCCTGCTCTCCCCTAAAAGTGTAATATTGAAAATAACAGGGCACTACTACGCTGCCATTAGAGATCAGGATAAGCCTCCTAAATATAGAAGTCAAACATCCAGTTACTGATGGATAGCCAGCAATAAAGGAGGTTGGGCAAATCAGCATAATGCAGCTCCTTCTCCACATATCTCTACTCTCACCACTCAATCCAAGAATGAGAACCAGGTCATCAGGATGGCCTCGGGAGTGTAGGACTAGAGTGTCCTACAGGAGTGAACCCTGCTTTAGCAGTTTAACCCTCTTTGTGGCTCCTTCCCTAAGTACCACCCTCACCTCCATCTCTGATAATCCAGTCCAGATCTTTGCAGGAAGACTCCAACATGGACCAGGTTTTAACTTAGCATCACTGTGACATTAACTAGATAACACTATGAAACCAAAAACTGAGGTGCAAAACCAGAACATCCAACACTCCCTGGCAGTGCTCAGGGTGATCCAGACCCCTGATGAAGATGACTCAAAGAGCCAGGAATGTACTAGGTTCATTTTTACTACCTTTCAAGAGCGTTAATACATTTTTGGAAAATTTGCAAGTCAGTAGTTAATCATAGGTATTATTAAAAATTTAGTTCCACATAAAACTTCTTAAAAAAATTACCTTAAACACAAAAGTAGCTAACTATTAAAACACATCAGCTATTTATTATTTTATCCTATTTTATTATTGTCTGTGCTCTTATGGTGTTTGGTGTCTATTATTTGCATGGCAGAAATAGTGCAGGAAAGTGTGTTATCATGCTTCTCTTCTAATGCTAAATGAAATAATATCATGTTGGTAGCTTGAAGTCAACCATGGTACTCAGTATGGACATCACAGAAATTAGCAAATGCTGCAAATCAAGACTTGACTTGTTGATTACCAAGCCTGGACTTATCAACCTATGCCCCAATAGCCAATCTAACTATTATTCTTTTATGACTCACAAACTGAAACTTGACTTTTCCATTTTAAAGCATTGTCAAAGAAGAAATAGGAGGACAAAAAAAAAACAAAGTGGAAAGAAAAGGGCCTCCTACAATGGACCAGACAGTAAATATTTAATATTTCTGTCTTTGTGAGATTTATGTCACAATTATACAATTCTGCCACTTGTGTACAAAAGCAGCCATTGAGTACAATTATACCTCAATGCAGTTTTATTATAGGTTGTGGGTCGAATTTGACTTTCAGGACAGAGTCCATCAATTCTTTTTTTAAATTATTTTTTATTAATTTATTGTTTACATTCAAATCCCAGTTCCCCCTCCCTCCTCTCCTCCCACTCCCTCCATCTCTCTCTTACCTCCCATCTGCTCCTCAGAGAAGGTAAGGCCTCCCCCTAGGAAGTCTACTAAGTCTGTGCCATCATCTAGTTGACGCAGGACCCCCTTTCTTCTCGGGAAGCTGTTGTTGAACACTTACCACATACTAGACAGAAAAATGAGAGAAAATGATGAGGTCCATATGCTATTGGCATGCACAGTCCTGTGTGAGACACTACCTGTGGGTGTGGTACCATGAGACAGAACACCACATAAACACAGAATATCTGTGAGGTAGAAATGGAAGAAAACAACATTTATTGTTCTAGATGATCCATAGAGAGGAGAAGGAGAACCCACACGGCAATATCCTTAAAGTAGCTATTAGCTCCATTATCATGTATGGGGAAACTGACTCACAGTTTAGTAAACATGCCTGAGGTAAATCAGATTGGGGCAGAGCTAAGAATCAAATCCAGGTTGTTTTGATCTTAAATTCCTTGTCTTTTCACCCTACTCCTAACTAATCCCTCTCTGTGGTGGTTTGAAATAGAATGGCCCCCATATAACCATGTATTTAAATGCTTTGTCCTCAGTTAGTGGAACTGTTTGAGAGAACTAGGAGATATGACCTTGTTAGAGGAAGTGTGTTACTGGGGGTGAGCGTTGAGGTTTCCAACACCCACACTACTCCCTGTTGCTTTTCTCTCTGCCTCACAGTTGTTGTCTCAAGATGTAAGTTGTCAGCACTACTCTAGTGCTCTGCCTGCCTGCCTGCCTGCCTGCCTGCCTGCCTGCCTGCCTGCCACCATACTCCCTGCCATCATGGTCATGGAATCACCCTCTGGAAGTGAAAGCCCCAATAAACTCTTCCTTCTATAAGTTGCCTCAGTCATGGTCCTTTGTCACCATAATTGAAAAGGAAATAAGACACTTTTTCGATCCTAGCTGCAGTGGAAGCCTATCAATGCAGAGTTTGTATATTTATCTGTTCATAGAACTCTAAAAAATACCAGCATATTTAACTATACAAAAATGGGAATTTCATAATCTCTTTGGGAAATTTCTCCCAGAGTACAGGTTCTTAAACATTGATGTAAATCAGAATCACCTAAGGAACTTGTTAAAGGTGTCTTTTCTCACAACCACATGGTCTGATTTAGTAGATCTCCAAACAGAACTAAAACCCTTGGTTCAGATTTTTCTAAAAATTCCCAGGGCAGTGGTGGCATATGCCTTTAGTCTCAGGACTTGGGAGGCAGAGGTAAGCAGATCTCTGTGAGTTTGAGGCCAGCCTGGTCTACAAGAGCTAGTTCCAGGACAGGCTCCAAAGCTATACAAGGAGACCCTGTCTCAAAAAATAAAAAAATAAAAATAAATAAATATTTTTCTAGAATTCTTCAATTCCTATGATGAATAATGACTTCCATTGTGCCTTAAAAATGGATATGATCAGGTTCTCTCTTTTCCTCTGTGATTCTGAAATCTCAAAGCTCTGAAATCAGGGCTTCTTTATATGACATCTGGCAGCAAAACCTGTTGTGAACTTGACTGATCTGAGGGGAAAGTCTGAATTCAACTCACTACAAACTTTGTGTCTCTGATTATACAGATGATTGATATTCAAACATTTTGCTTTCAAAATATTAATGTGATTTTAAGGTGCCACCCCAAAACCATTGCCAGTGTCTCAATATAAAACACATGCTCCATTTTTCCTTCCCCAAATAATAAATACTTTACTTATGAGTGAGTTTAGCACCAATTATTCAGATAAGAGCTGTGACCCTAAACAAAGCTCTGGCTACAGCTCTGTGGAAGGGAGCTTATCCTTTAAGACACTGCAGCAGTGTCTTAGAAACTTGATCTTTGGAGGGCAAGAATGAGTGCACACATTCCTAGACAGCTGCCCTTGGAAGTTCTGTCATCATAAAGGGTTCCTGTTCAAGAGACAGGCCCTCAGCTCTTCAACTGTTTTGATGCTCTGTGCATTTACCTCATGAAAGCAGTCTAGACTCCCTTGTTAGTCTAGGGAGGATAATTTTAAGGTTTTCATTCATAGGTTTTTATCACTTGTTAGTCTAGGGAGGATAGTTTTAAGGTTTTCATTCATAGGTTTTTATCACTCAGCTGTTTTTCAATAGGCCAAGCCAGGCCCATTCAAGAATACCAGGAAACTAAATGGATGGTAGAGATGGATTCTAGAGATTGAAGTATAATCAATCAAGTGACATTCTCAGAAGGAAAAGAAAAGAAAACCCAGAACGGACATGAGGGTCAAACCAGGAGACATGCCTAGGTACCAGCTGCTAAACACTTGCCAGTTAATTAACATGACCTTCGAAGTCCTTCATTGACTTGTCTGCCTCCCACACCTATGACCCGTCCCTCTATGTCTCCCCATTCACATCTTCACTCCATTGTGATTAACTTTTTTCTGTTCAACATAAAAATCTTCTTTATCTAACCCCATTTGTGCCTAATGTTCTGAAGTGTTTGGTAATCTCCTGTTTTGTTGTCTTCTAATGTTTTCTAAATACTGTCCCTTTCTACCCACCACCAATATTGTTCACTTTCCACCACAATCCAACCCATATCCCACCAGCCTATAGCAGCCATTAAGCTAAGGACCAAACCCATCATCCACTCTGTGATGCCTGTGCTGGATACAGATCTGAAAGTGATTCAGTGATAAACAAATGTGCACTGAATTAATGAGTACATAGATGCATAGAATGGAGGCAAGAATAAAAGCAGGAAGTGGGAACTTTGTCTAAACATGTTTCTGTAAACATAGCTAGCACAAGAGAACATATTCTTGCTGAATGGACTTGGAGTAGCAAACACTAACGGCAAATGGATAGAACAGAAAATCCAGCATCTTTCCCTTCCCTCTCCTCTCTGCTTTCCTTGAGAATCCTCAACAAAAATTTACTACATATTTCTATGTTTGTGTTCTGTCTCTCCACAGACAAAACAGTTCGGGTACCAGGGATCATATACATGGCCCTTTCCCTTTTATACTAGCTCCTAGGATCATGCCTAGAGCAATTTGGCACAGTAAATATTTGTGACATGACTGATTAGTCAATAAATGTGTGTGTGTATGATGCTATCCTCTCAGCTCCCAGAGAATCTACATTATGAGTTCCCTTAAACTCCTCCAAAGAACTTGTATCCTGATAGGGAATGTTGTTCTATATATGTTTATCTTGTTGGTTAATGAATAAAACACTGATTGGTTCATTGGCCAGACAAGAAGTGACATAGCTGGGCAGAAACTTGCCACTAGCTAACCATAAAGGTCTGGAAGTCTGTACAGACAGGCAGAAAGTGTTGCTGCTGGGCAGAATCAGGATTTAAGCAGGAACAAACAGGAAATGGCTCTCTCTTTTCTGCATAGAAGCTGATCAGTCATCATGTAGCAGGCAAAGGTGTTGCAGGTCCAGAATTCCATGGTAAGATAAGACGAAGTGGAAATACATAGTTTAGTAGTTATGAGTTAAAAATTAAGACAGAGCTAGCCAATCAGAAACCCAAGCCAATGGCCAACAGCTTGATAATTAATATAGCGTCCATGTGTTCATTTGGGGCTGATGCGGCTCTAGGACCAGGCTGGCTGGAAAGAATGCTCATAACAGTATCCCAAGACCTCTCTTGGATAAAAACAAAATTATAAATTAATATTTGGGGATGACAATTTTCCAATTTGTCCCAAAGGAATATATCCACACATCCATCTCACATAAATTATTCTTCTGAAAAGTTACTGAACTTTACCAAACTCTAAAAAATTCTACCCTTAACATCTTATTGACTCTAGCTTATATTCTATAAAAGGAAATAAAAATGTTATTTTGCTCTGCCCCTCCCATCCTTGTACTCATTTCATTTTTCATTCCATAAAGTCCCAAGAGAGATTTCTCCAGAAGAAAAAGCAAATGCAGTGTTTTCAGAAACTTCCCCATAATCATGAGAAACATCTTCTCAGAGAGGAAAAACAGTGAAGGGATCTTCTCTGAACCCGACCTGAAAAATCAATGGGCTTCTTAACACTTATTTTTTTAAAATTTTTTTAAAAGTTCCTTTGTATTTATTCTTTGTGTCTCTCACATCATGCATCTCCATCCCATTCATTTCCCTGTCCCTTTGTGTCTGTCCTCTGCCCTTGGAGCCTCACCCCCAAAATAAAATAAAATAAAGTTTAAGAGAAAACCAAAAAGAAAAGGAAATATCAATCTCATCACAGAAGCTATAGCATGACACAGTGTGTCACACGGTGAGCCCTTTTATCCTTGTATCTTTACTTGCAAGTGTTCATTGCGAATAGTCATTGGTCTGTATTGCGATTTAATAGGGATCAGGATAAACAATTAGGCCAAATAGATGTTTATTAAGGGAGAAATAACTCACAACATAGGCAGATGAACGCGGTGGGTTCCACCGGATTCTAAGCCTTCCAGCGTCCACCACCAAAAGGGGCAACCCGACCCTTTCCCAGCCTTTTCTCCCAGCTCCCATCCGGCCTTGTCTCCGTCCCAATGGGCATGGCCTAAGCCACAGGTGCAGACAAGGTGAATATCTCGCTACAGGTCTGGTTCAAGGTCTCTGGTCTCCTCTACACTATCAATGCTGGGCCCTCACTGGAACCCTTATTGGTTATCTCGCCATTGCCATCTGCAGTTTGTGTCTACAAGACCAGTCCCTTCAAGTGCTTCAGCAGATCACAGACAGAGTGGATATTGGGGTGGGCCAACACATAACCCTGATTCTGGACCTGGGTAGTTGCAGGGTTGGGCAGCCTGCCATCCTCACCACCAGAATAAACTCTCCTGCCTTGTCCTGGCCAGTTCACTCCTTGCAGCAATGAGCAAGGGGCGGGGCTAGTTCTCCTGCTTTCATGGGTCAGTTCTCCCAGACCTACACCTTCAGTGCCAGCTCTACTGTGCTGCCCAGGTGTGGCAAAGGGGTCACTCTCCTGAGTGCTGCAGCTGATGAAGGGCCAAGCCAGCTCTCCCACCAGCCTCAGGCACTGATGCTGGGTGGGGAGAGTGGTATCCCCCCCCCATGATGCCAACACTTCATAACTGTGGCCCACAAAGACCCTAGCCCATGACAGGCTGCCACCCACAGTTAAAGTGGATCTTCCCACCTTAATTAACCCACTCTACATAATACCTCACAGACATGCACACAAGTGTGCTGTTACATTAATTTGAGATCCTATTGTATCTATAACTATTATGAAGCCTCACGGGCATTAAACTTTAAAGGTGGGAATGCCTCAAAACACAAATACAATTCCAGTAACACAGTGTGATCAGAGTAAGTCTTTTGAAATTGTTTTAATGGAAGTGGGCTCCAATAAGGACCTTACACTTCAGAAGGACGAGACCAAATTCACTGCAGTTTTGACAGGGTCTTTCTATGTAGTTCTGGCTGGCCTGGTACTCACAATATAACCCAGGCTGGTCTTGAAGTCATGACAATCCTCCTGCCTTAGGCTCCAACGTGCTGAAATTGTAGATGTGTGTCACCATGTCCTCCTTAATACCCAAATTTTTCACTACCTGTTACATCTGTGCCTTACACTTTATCAAACTTTCTTCATCGACAAAGTGAGGATCCTCTAGTCCATATCACTTTCCATGACTTCCTAGAAAAATTGTAAAGACCATGTATTAACAGTAACTATGCACTAAAAAACTTGCATTAAAATATATATACTATATGTCCTCTGTAGTTTATATATTTTATTCAAATTGATGCCCTGGAAAACTGACATGAGACCATGGGGCAATGATCTCTATAGCCATCCATACAATGTGGAAACACTGAATATTGGATCTATACATAGCTGGGTCCCCCCAATAATTTCTCCCACCCCCCCCAGCCCTGTTCCACCAAGAATGAACCTTTTTGTTCATGTTTGTGGTTGGTGTGTTCTGAATTCAAGCACCCTTCTTGGCGTAAGTCTTGAGCCTGATCAGCAAGCACACATTACATGGAGATGTTCCCAATTTGTCAGCAGAAAGCAAAGATACAGAAGGAATAAGGGGAAGAAGAAAAGGAAATGGCAAGCAAACTGAAATCTAGAAATGACCTTAGGTCTGTGTTTTGTGAGCATGCAGAAAAAGCTGGACACTTACAACATTCAGAATTATAACAACAGACTACTGTTTTTCTATAGTAGAATCTTCAGAGATTATAGGAATAAAGGGATTTGCAGAGGTTATAGCACTGATTATACAGAATGATAAGCTTTAACAATGCATGCGCACATTTATTAACAAATATGTGTCCACACAACATATTGGAGAAAAGTGATAAAGAGTGACTTATTTTAAAGATGTCAAATATTTTTTAAAAATCTTAATATATGAGCAAGCTTCATTCCGGTTGAGTACACCATCACATTCGACTGCTTAATCAACCACTGGAGGGCTTGTATTTCAGTCCTAGCTCGTTCCTCTATTATCTCTGTGACTTTTGGCATGGTGCCCACTCTCTCTGGTCCTGGATTTCTACATTTATAAAAGAGAGATGATGGTAGCACTTACATCATAGCGCTACTCAGGGAGCAAAGGAGGCAAGAGAATACTGCCAAAACAGCAGCAAAACGGGAAAAGGTACATGGGTTCATGGCAAATCTGCTTCAATTAAAAGCTGACTTTTAATTTGAGTATCATGTTTCTCCTGCCCCTTTCTGGTGTTAAACATCTTCTTGCTGTTATTAAGGACCTAACAGAAATCCAGTTCTTTTTCTCTCCATGGTTTTCATCGATGGTTGTTGTTTTCATCTTGCTCTGTCTTGTTATATATAACAAACAGTTGGGAATTCAGGGTTATTTCCACTGATTGTTCCTGAACTATTGCTGATCTCTGAAATCAAAGTCATAAGGTAGTGATCATGCTATGTCATAATATGTTCCTTTGTGGATCTAACTACCATCACCAAAAGATCTGCTGGATGTATTTGAAATTAAAAAAAAAAGGGGGGGGACTGCCAGCAAGTCACTTATTTACCTGAGGCGCTGGGAACACCACTGGAAGATGAGAAATCTCACCCATTCCAGATCTCTGCTTGGAGTCAGTGGTTAGTCCCCAGGTCTGTGTGTGTGTTACCTCCTTACTTCGATAAGACCTCCATGGCTTTTCAAGTGACTTATAGTAATATGGGGTACTATTACTATGTACTACTTCTTGAGGCCTGAAAGGGAGACACCAATTTGAAAGAAAGGTTCTCTACACTGGTGGTCTCATGAGCAGGCTCATCATGGCCTAGGCAATGACGGTGGTGGACAACAGCACCAGTGACTGACAGCGCAAGGAGACTTCCCTCGATATGAGTTCCTGCAATGGCAGGCATCAGTAGCCATGGCAACAGGGAGGAGCCTTCACAACAGTTCTATTCATGGGGCAGACTGTTAACAAAAATAAACTAAACCTGGGGAGAGAAAAAGTGGCTGATACCAAGCATCAAGCACCAAGCAGCTGCTCAGAAGGTATGTTTATGAGAACTCAAGAAAGAGCCGACAGAAGACCAAGAAATACTAGAGACCAAGGGAAGCGGTGGTGAGTGAGGACACAGAGCAGAAAGAGGGAGGAGCAGTACCCTAAATTAGCTAGTGTTTTACCTTTAGCTGCCAGAGTGGAGCCCAGCTTAACCCTGGATGTCCAGCTGTGTGACCTTGGCCGAGTCCTGCAACTTTTCAGAGCTTCAAAGTCCTCCCTTGTAAAATGGGATAACAGGAGATACTAAAAACTACTTCACAGAATATTTTAAGAAGTAAAACAGGAAGATTTTGTTTGGAAGTATTTCTTAGATGTTAAAGCACAGGTCACAGACAGCAAGATGGCTCAGTGGGATAAGGACCTTCCTCCCAAGCCCAAGAGACCACGTGTGAACTCTGGAACGCACAGGATTGAAGAAGAAAACTGACTCCTGAAAGTTGTCCTCCAACCTACACACACACACACACACACACACACACACACACCCACAGAGTAATTAAGTGTAAGTTGTAAGTTTTAGTATACATGTAGCCATGCCTTACTTAATGGTGGCAATTAAATCTTAAGAAATAGCATCTGTAAATCTTTTGTTATGTGAACACCACAGGCTGTCCTGACATAAATCTTGCTAATAGAACCTACTAAACACCTAGGCTATATAGCACACAGCCATCACCATACATGTGGATCAGCGTGGACAGAAACATCATTCTGCACTTTGTGACAACAGTATCTGTAATATCGAATAATAGACTGTTGGGCAACTTTAAATGCTCTGATACCCTCAGGATTTACCTTAATACAACCAGTTCACATCTCACCCCTGAGAATATGGCTCCAGGGAGAGAGGATGAAGGGAGAAAGAGCTAACTTGATTAAAACGTGGGAGGGAAAGGAAAATCCACCCAGTTACACCCAGAGGACCCATAAGCCATCAGTGTAGGGTGGGACCATGAAAGGAGAGAACAAATATGCTATGTATGCACTGCATCTTTATAAAACTGGTAGAGACTGTGACTCCTGCTTTTCAGGCAAGGCATGTGAGACTCAGGGAGGTTAAAGGGTGTCACCAAGATCATACAGCAGGAGGACAAGAATGACATTTGTCATCCAAGTGTTTGTAGGTCTAAAACAATACCCTTCCTTCCCATTTCCTTTTCTTCATTTCTCCTTCTTTTTCTTCCCTCCATCCCTTGCTCCACTCCTTCTTTTTTGTTTTGTTTTGTTTTGTTTTGTTGTTGTTGAGACTTTTAACAGCCTTGTCTGTCCTGAAACTTGCTTTGAAAACCAAGCTGGCCTTGAACTCGCAGAGATCTGCCTGCCTCTGTCTCCTGAATGCTGGAATTAAATGACTATGCCAACATGCTCGCTTTCTTTCCTTGTTTTTGCTTTCCTATAACAACACCTACAATGCTGTCTACAGCCCACAATCAGAACCATCATTTCCCAAATTAAGATGACAAATGAGTCCCTAAGCACACTGCACCAATGCCCGGTGCCTCCCACTACAAATCTTTCTGCATACCTACAGTGCTCTTGAGCTACACTCACTCTTACATGCTTGCTAAGCATGTTCTTCATGGGTGGTGGAACATTTTGTTTGTTTGCCTGGGTGTATCCTAAAAGCTCTGAAACCAGCTTGCTCTGATGGAAAACAAAATTCATTCCCTGTGGAAGCACAGCACACACAGCCTGCTCAGAAAAGAACTTGAACTCCAGGCAGAAGCTGAGTGAGTAAGAAGTAAGAAAGCAGGGAGTAAGGATGCAAACTACAAGGAAAGGCATGGACCTTTTGGTTTTCTGCCCCCGATTCCATAGTGTCAACAGGACAGTGTGGGGCTGCACTCGCTATAGAAAGTTTCTACCACCACTCAACTCTGTGAGGTGGGGAATGCAAGGAAGCATGTATAATAGTAATAGGAAAGATGAGGTTCCCCTTGGCAGCTTTCCATGCAAATATGGATAATTTGGGGACTTGTTTTTGTTGTTGTTGTTGTTGTTGTTTTGTTTTGTTTTGTTTTTTTAATTTTGAGATGTTCTCCTGGGACGGGGCTGATTTTAATATGAAGACATATCCTGAACTCTGCCAACAGAGAAAAACTTGGCTGAATTATATACTCTATATACTCTGGTTTCCATTTTTGTTTTTCCTTTTTTTTCCTTAAATTGTGTGTACTTTTGCTAGAGACAAAGCTGCTTCCTTTCAATCACTCCCTCCCATTCTTTACAGAGAACACACTTAGATTCTGCCTTTAAAGAATTGAATCCTCCCTTCCTAAGATGAACAAGTTCCAATGTTTTCCCCAACAAAAGTTCCCAGTGCTCATTTTCCAGGTGTCAAGCCAAATGTTGAAGATAACCCCACTTCTAACAACCATAATGTCCTGATTTTCTGAGATAACTTTCTCCTAAAGAGTTAAAGTCTTATACAGTTTTGGTGATGGTGGTGGTAATGTTGCTGTTGGTGATGGTGGTGGTGGTGGTGGTGGTGGTGGTGTGTGTGTTTTTAGTTTTAAATCAATTATGACTTCTCTGGCCCCTGGGCTCACTCACACTCACAGACAAAAACAATAGCCAAAATGAAAAACCTACAACAACTTGCTTTTACCAAAGCCAAAAATATTCAGGGAAGAAGAAAAGCTTCAAACATGACTTAAATGAAACCAAGCCCACACAAAAGGGGGCTTTGGGAGCACAGAGGAAAGAGATATAAGAGGGGGAAAGAGGCTTAGGTTTGAGTGACCCTGTGATCTCAGGCATGTGGCCAGTCACTGACTCACTGGACCACATCTATAAAACAGGATTAAAGACATATCCATCCTGGGCTTAACATAAATGAATAAACATGGTCAGCATTCATGACTCAGTTCCAGGCACAAAGCAATGACTGGCTATCACTAGGCTCATTCCTTCCAGACTGATGTGAAGAAGGCCCAGTGAGATCACTGGGGATGGATTGGAATGCCATTTATATGTGAGAATATTGTAAGAAAGAAAAAAAAGACAATATATGAAAGGAAAGGAAAGAACAAGGGCTTTGATCTCCAGTGTATTACCATGTTCATAGCATCATTATTCACAACAGCCAAGACAGCAACAACCTAGACACTCATAAAAGGATGGATTTTAAAATGTGATATACATCCATGAAATATTGTTTTGTCTCAAAAAGAGGTGGAAACCCTGCTGTCTGAGACAACACGGATTAATCTGGAAGGCATTATGAAAAGTGAAATAAGTTAGAAACAGAAGAATAAATCTTATTCCATATAAAGCGTACAATGGGTCTGCAAAAGTTCAAGAAGCAAAGAATGAACTAATGAGTTGCTGAAAGTTGGAAAGTGGAGAAGCCAGAAAGCATTAGTCAGAATGTGCAGAATATCAATTATAAAGAGAAAAAAAATCCTAAAGATCTATTACAGCTGTTTCTTTTGGTAACAATAACAAAGTATGCACTTAAAATGTTGGTAAGACATTTCAATTTAAACAACAATTTAATTTAAACCTTTATTATTAATTGTTCTTGCTACAAAATGATAGTATCAATGACTGGAGGAAACCTTTAGAGATGATAACTAGGTCTGTGGCACAGATTTGGTGCCAATACACCATTATCACCAAGCTCATCAAATTACATGTATTATATATGTACAGCTTTTTCTACTTCAATCATAACTCAATAATACAGATTTTTCAGGAGAATGAAAACCAGATAAAGATATACAACTTTCTGTATTGTCTTACAACTTTCCTTTAAGTTCAAAATTATTGCAACAATTTAAAAGGTGTATTATAAAAGGCTTATTATAAATGAGTCAGACCTGAGAATTGTCTCCAGATCTTTGTGACAAACTCAAGTGGCCAGAAGACTCTTCAAAGAAAGAAAGATGTCAAATGGCACAGGTATAGATTCTGTTCTCTATCAGAAAACTCAGGAGAAGACATGGAAAGAATGCCTGATTTCTAAGCCATAGCACTCATTCATTAAACAAATATTTATTTATTTGTGCCAGACATTGTTCAAAAAAAAAATGAATTAACTATGCTTACATTGTTCTGTCTGCATGTATCCCTGCATGCCAGAAGAGGGCACAAGATCTCATTACAGATGGTTGTGAGCCATCATGTGGTTGCTGGGAATGGAACTCAGGACCTCTGGAAGATCCGCTAGTGTTCTTAACCACTAAGCCATCTCTCCAGCCCATTGTTCTCTCCAGACATTGTTCTAGACAGTGAATAAATCAGTAAGAAGATGATAAAGTTTCAGCCCAAGTTGAATTTAGACTTTAATGGAGAGATATGAAAAATCTTAAATGAGCATTGTAAACACTATGACAGATGATGGAGAAAACCAAAACCGGAAAGGTCTAGAGGACTGTTGTGTTTAACAAGCACTAGGTTACATACTTTCTAAATGGGGTGATTAGAGAAGCTCATACTGAAAATGTAAAGCTCTGAAGGGATCTGAGCCCAAAGACTAACTCAGGAAGTGAGATCCTGGAAGAACTTTCAAGGTTGCTAAGGTGAAGGACTTGCCTGTTAGACCCAAAAATGAACAATCCACTCAACAAGTAAAGGATACAATGATCAAAAGAGAGACAAAGAGGATGTGAAATGCAACCAAGGTGGTGTTGAAGGCCATTGCATGGATTTAGATAGTTTCATTCCATACAGAGTAGGAAGCCATGGAAGCTGACCAGAGGAGTGTGACCATCTTACTTCCACTTCAACAGGATCACTTTCATTTCTATATGTAGGGTAACAGAGGCAGAAGCAAGAAGACAAGTTATAGGAGTACAGGGGAGAGAGAGACAGGCAGAGACAGAGACAGAGAGTCATTCCATTCAGTGATGTAGCTACTGGTGAGTTGTCTATGCTCCAGTTAATAGCCCATTACCCATGTTCATGCAAACTACCCTGTGTGTCACACAATAAATAGATAATAAAATAAAACCATGCAAACATATCATTTTAAGTGAAAACTTTAAAAAAATCTCTCTATGAAAACAGAGTCAAACTATGCACAGGAAGTAATGTATATACTTAGCCAAATACTTTCCTCACCAGCAAAGAATGGCTGGAGGCATGGCTCAGTGGTTAGAAACACTAGATGCCCTCATAGACAGCTCTGGATCAATTCTTAACATTCACATGGTGTCTCACAACCATCACAATACCACTCCCAATGCCCTTTTCCATTCTCTGTGGGCACAAGGTACACATATATTACATGCACATATATTCAGATAAAAACTTATACACATGCAATTAGTTTTGCATTTGAAAAAAAGAAGTGTGAAACCACAGACAGCTGCAAATAATAGAAAACCTGTAAGCTCCATGAAGGACTGACTTATTTGTCCAAAATAACAGAAGTGTCTTCAGAGAAAAAAAAATACACCTATAGTGTAATACTTTAAATTTATTTCACCAACTGAATTTCTTCCATCATTGAAAAGGGAAGAAGGACACGGGTTTTCACAAATGTCCATCATTAATTTCTAGGCTTGTGTTTGCCCCTGGGACACCACATATTTGTTATCTATAAATCAGTAATCTAGTTAATCTCCCAGGTCTTTTGAAATAGATACACCTTTGTAATGGTGGAAATTTGCCCTCAAGATTTTGCTGTCAAGCAGTGTATAATGTTTTTCAGACATCAAAGATTTGTAACTCAAAGAGAAGAAGAAACAAAACCACTTCAATGGTGTGGCAATCTGATCTGTTTTTCAATTGACTAAGTTCTCAAATGTGAAAACAGAATGGAAGATCCAAAGTCATCACAGCAAGAAATGAAACACAGGCATCCTGAGTAGTCCAACTATTCTGCCTGGCAAGTGAGACCCAGGGTGAAATGAATCCATTTGTTTTTTTTTTTTTTTTACAGAAATTATATATGGGAAATGGATGGAAAGATGTCGAGGGATGATCAAAATCCAGATAAGTTAAAGAACTAGATGGGCAAGTCAGAATGTGAGAGCAGTGGACAGATATCCTTGGAAAGTTGCTCAGGAAGAAAGTACCTGGGGAAAAAAATTCAATAATGAAGATTTTCCTATATGGTAGTCATAGGGCTTTGACACTTAAATTAGGAGGGTGTCTTTACAAGAGCCCAATGTGAACCTCAGAGCAGGGCTGAAGACTCAGTGATCTGGGAGCTGTCTTTTGAGGCTTGAGAAGTTGTACCACACCAGTATAGTATGGTAAAGCTAAGGGCTCAGGTTATAATGGTGGTGTTTTTATCAAGCTGAATTGAACACATTTCCTCCACATTCACTCTGAATCCGTCCATCTTTCCAGAAATCTATCTTATAAAAGTCAGAGTAACTGGTAAATCAGGCACAGCAGTACATTCTCTTTGGAGGAAAGATACTAGTGAGAGGAATAGGCTTCATTTCTAGGGGTCCAGAGCACTTGGGCTAAACCATGAAAAAAAAAAAATGTGGGATGAGAATGAAGGAAATAACTGGAAATTACCAGGTGACAAACATGATAAAAATGCACCAGGCTAAAACAGAAGGGGTTTGCTTTGGTTTTACTTTTTAGGCTCTAAATTTTTACCCCATTGGTTGGAAATCTTGATTGGTCATCCATTCCTTTTTGTTTAACTTTAGAGTTCTCGCTAAGCTTCTTTGACTCAGCTGTCCAATGGTAATGACATCTGGAGAGAGGAAAACAGTTATGATTACAAAGTCCATAGAAGCCCTTAATAAACCTTCACTTCTTTATTTTTCCTTAGTATACATAGATACAAGATTTGAGCATCATATAATCAAAAATTAAACCACAAAATTACAGATGATTACATTATTTATCTAACCAATCCAGCTGATATTATTAACAGTTTCACTTTGAGCCCCTTATTAATTTATCTTCAAATAAACTACAAATTTTCACATGGTTGTTTCACTAATTCATTTAATGTTTGCTGAATTTTCATTATGGCCATGCATCAAAAGAGCTTCCATGGAAGACAGAAAAGGTAATGTTGTCATTTCCATTTCCTACAAAACATCCTAGAGTGCACATGAATACATACTACACTGCACCAAATCATTCTCATAGAAAAATTGACTGTGAGAGTCTAGCAGAAGGAATGAATAACTTTACCTGAGGAAAAATCCTAGACACTTTTATTAAGCACTTAAAATACCCAAACACTATTTTAGATATTCAAATATGACAACTATAAGTATCACAATACTACTCTGAAAAATGTGCAATGGTTATTTCCATTTTGTGTAATGGTAAGCAGAGACATGAGAAGATCCTGCCCCTTAACTGAGGTCACACAGCTATTAAGAGAGAATCAGAGACTTGATACAACCATTGTAGTCCTTAAGTCACAATTGTGGCCACCTTTAGTGGAACTATACAAGACTGGCACTATCAACAATCAATCATGAAAGGGGAGGGGATCCTGGGCCCCTACTCATTATTGGTGAACTATTGACCATTGACTGGGTCTAAGAGAAGAGAATCATTATGTTTAGTGGTATACCTACTGCTGAGTTCATTCATTTCCAAGACCAGTACAAACTCATGGTCACAGAGACAACCTTGATTAAACTTAGTGAATAACAAAGCAAAAGAAATAGACATGAGTGTGAGAGCAATGTCTAACAAGGTGGGGTGGACAGATAGGGGGGTGGTGGGAGAGGGTAGGGGTGAGAGTCGTCAGTATGCTTTTTGTACATGTGAAAAATTGTCTGGGAACAAATTTCAACTGAAAGAGAGCCAGGGAAGGAGAATGTGCATATATGGAATTGAATCCAGGCATTCCAATTCCAGAATCCAAATTATAGTGTCCTGCAGATGTTGCAGGATGCTTTATACAGAAAAATAACAGTGGAAGCAGAACTTACATGCAGTGTTCAGGACAGAAGATAGAATCATGACAAAGGAACAGCATGGGCAGAGTATACAAGCCCAGTGTCTGAAGATAACCTAGCAGTGTGTGCAGACAAATTAGAGAGATAGACCTAAAGTTGCCGAGGCTGGGACTGTTACCTCTTACGATATCTTCTCAATTTATCTCCCAGATTTACTATTTTTTTTTATTATTGTCATTTGAATAGGAAAAGCAACTTTATTGAATTGTTTATATTTAGCATGTTTTGAATGAGTGGCTATATGCACAAAAAAATTATTCTTTTTGATAATATTTTTTATTTAAATTTGAAACAAGCTTGTTTTACATGTCATTCCCAGTTCCCTCACTCTCCTCTGCCCCCCCAAACCCTATCTCACACCCTTTCTGCTCCTCAGGGAGGGTGAAGCCTTCCATGGGGGATCTTCAAAGTCTGTCATATCATTTGGAACAGGGCCTAGGCCCTCCTCCATGTGTCTAGGCTGGAATGAGCTCCCAAAGTCCATTTGTATACATCTCAGATTTACTATTAGTGTTGAATTGTTCCTATTACTCCAAAGCCAATTTTCTCCTCTCCTCTATGGTCTCCTTTAATTCAATAGCCAGCTTTGTTAGCTCATCAGAACAATGATCCTATGAGGGATAATCACAGAACTGTCCCCTTTTCATAAACCAGCTGTTTTAAAATACCAACTGTTTAATGTTGTTTGAATGACCACTCAACACTGAGCATTTAAAAATGGTTCTGGGTATTTGGCCATGTGGTTAAATTGACGTTTCTTTTGTCTTTTTTCATATCACAAAAGGCTACATTGTAACTTATTAATTATCTCAGAGGAAAATATTACCAAATTTTTCATGAATTGAGTAGTAAGTTCCTTATCAATTCACTTCATAAAGTCTATATTCTAAGAGATTCCAAAGGGGTAATTTCATGGCAGCAAGCATTAAGCTCCCAATGTGATTCTATCAAGCAAGATTTGCCTTTTGGTAAATCTCTGCCAACAAAGGAACCTAGAAATGCAGCAGCAACGTGGTATGAGGCAGTGTTCAGAACTAGTGTAAATCACATGCCTGGGTAGCATTCAGGAGGACCCACCATCACTCACTTCTCATGAGACATCAAGGTAAGAACATTTATTCTAGTAGCAGTCATGAGAGATGTAGCTCATTTACTAAAATGACTTCCTCTTAAAAGATGATGGTGTCTGTGGGAGCAACTAAAGAGATAACCAACAGTATGAGAAGTGCCATTCTTCAGAATGGATAAAACTTGGGTTTGTTGCTCCAGTTAAAGGAGCAGAAGAAAAGCAGGAGAAGAAAAGCATAAAATACATGAGAAAACAAGGATCGAGTTTGTAGACTGGAGATATTAGATAGGTATGGAATAGGGGCATGGGGGAGAGGAGAAAGAAGTAATTCAAGAAAGAGGTGTGCTGGCTGCTAGCTGGCCTCTCTGCTCAGTGAAAATGAGAAGGAAGCCCACTGTTTGAATTAGAAAGCAGAAGAAACATATCCTCATTTCTGTCCTTCCATCATTCCTCAGGTTGACCCATCAGTGGTCCCATTGATGCCATCTCCAATGTGGAGTTTCCTCCACAGAGGAATCATATGCCTCCATACCCAGTGTCACAAACACGAACCAACACACACTTATCCTAGACTGGACCCCTGCAACAGCTTCCCAGCTGTTCTCCCCACTTCCTTATTAACCCTCAGTCCATTCTCACACATCTTCCAGAGAGAGATTTGTAAACTGAAAACTAACTCTGCCTCCCCATGGCTAATTGAACACAATAAAATCCCATATTCTGCCAAGTATATCTTAAGTCTGGCCCAACCTTGTAGGTCATTCTCTTCCATTCTGCAGGACATAACTGTCAATCTTCTTTCTATGTTTCACATACACTGAGGCCTTTCTCCAGGCTGCTGGCTCTCCCTAGAATGTCTTCTCTGACTTGTTGCTTTAGTTATATATGTGTGTAGTGCTCCTTCTTTGTCTGGAAACTTCAGGCTAAATGCCTTCTTTTCAAAGAGTCCTCCAGTGACTTTCTTGTCTATGAGACTGACAGTAACATTAGCACATAGATTTGGAGGCTAACAGGATTCATTGAAGAAGTTGATCACCTAATTTCAAATCTATGAGACATTTGTTTGGCTCCCAAGAAAGTAAACACAATTGCTTAGTACCTCAGTTTCCCAAGCATAATTAAGAAAGAATTATTCAGAGGCTGGTTGGAAGGCTAAACAGACAAATAAGCACAAGAAATTCATAACACTATCTAGCCCTTACAAGTAGTATTCTGTCTGGCCATCATAGCACTCTCTTTGCTTTCCTCTGTCACTGTAGTTTGTATTTGAAGGTTTAGGCTCATTTATGCTTGATTTACTATGTCATAACTACAATATACAGAAGAACTGGTCTATGACCATACCACCCTGAAGCACATGATCTGGTCTGATCTCAGAAACTAAACAGGGTCAGCCTGGTTAGTATTTGGATGGGAGAAGAGAACTGGTCCATGTCTTTAGTGCCTCTAAAAATGCCAACTCTTAAGTCAATATTAGCAAATGAATAAGTTTACAGTAGCTCCTAATTTGAAGTGTAGTTTGGAATGGGCTCAGGCTATGTTGAGAAGACTAAACTTTTTGACCAAGGTAATTTCAAGAAGAGCTCTTGATGGGTGGAGAACAGAACATTCCTGAAGCATGAAGCCTTCATAATAACCAGCTCATGGAGGGAATAAGAAGGGATGAGAAATGTTGGTATAAAAGAAAGCATCTCAATGTGGTGAGAAAGTAAAAATTAAATGCAGTCATTTCTACCCTAATGACCATGGGTAGAGGACAGACCCGTGATAGGAATGGAGATGACTAAAGTGAAGAGATAGTCAATGTAGTTTTTAAGTTGTTTTTCTTTCATTACTGTTTATGGGCTAGCTCTGTCTTAATTATTAACCCATTTCTACTTATCTAAGTATTTCCACGTGGTCGTCTTATCGGGAAGCCGCGGCAGGCGTCTTGCTCCTTCCAGGGCTACATCTCGACTCCACCTACTACTTCCTCTTCCTCCTCCTAGTCTCCTAGCCCCACCTATCTAGTTTTCTATTGGCCACAGGGCTTTATTAACAGTATGAGAAACATATATACAGAATCACATCTCCCATCATCTCCTCTTTTCTGTCTAAAGTAAAAGAAGGGGTTTAACCTTAACATAGCAAAATATACCATACAACAGTTATCAAATAAGAATCACAGTTAACAATATTTAGTCCATTAACATTTTGTAAGACTTAAAGAAAATATCATCTATCCTATCTTTGTCAGTCTAAAGACCTATATGTAACTTATTTTTAATCCTAACTAAGAAAAACTATAATCATAACTATCTGTCTTCAACTCCTTCAAAGACCACAGAAGGATAATATATAAACTCTAGAAATGACAGAGACAATGCATTGCCTGGTCAGTCACCCGAAGTTCTTCTGTAATGTTCCATCTTCAGCCCATAGGCCATAATGTGTGTCCAGACTCCTCAATAAAGCAGGAAACTTTTCTCTGTGTCCTGTAGACTATCTGGCTGTCTGGCAGCCTCTTCCATGAAACAGGAATCCTGTAGCAATGTCCATCTTGCATCAGCAGTTACCTTTTTGTGGGGCCTGCATGTCCAGTTTCTACAACATAAAGTCAAACAATCCAGAAGAGCAGTACCTTGCCCAAATGGCTACTCTTACCATATTAGAAGCAAACTTCATAACGAGTCTCTTCAATGTCCATCTTCCTTTTTGATGCAGGTGGTGTTACCAGGAGCAGTTGTGCCTCACTGTCAAGAAAAACCCTAAACCATTTTAAATGCCATATTCTGTAGGTCTTTGAAAGGTTTGAAGAATGCCTATCCATCTCAAATACATCTCTATATACCTAGAAATCCAAACTAACTTAACTCCCATAGGTAACTCTCTATAATCTGTACTAAATTATTACATTACATTTTCTAATGAGCTATATAAACACAATACCTAAACAAGAGGAGAAATATACATATCACAAAATTGACCTTAAATTGTATCAATAAAAGAAAATGCATTCCAAAGCAAAGTATTCATATCTATACCATAATTCCCTTTTTATCTTTAAAAAGATTGCTTGTGATTATAGCCATTTATAACCAAGCCCATTTAAATGAAAACAAACATTTATAAACAATATTTGGGAATTTGGGCGTCGTTCTTTCCAAACTACTTCCTGCTGGTAGAGGGCGCTGTCATGGGGGTCCAAAAAGACGCAGAAATCTTGGCAGTAGTCTGCAAGGCTTTGTCTCAACTGTTTTGAATGTTGGATCACCTGGGGAGTTGTTTCAGAGGGTCTGGCTTGATCAAACCACATTAGTCTGGAAAGAATCCATAGCCTTCCATTTTCTGTGGAAACAAAAATAGAAATCCTTTTCCCTAGTAACTTGTCCTTAGGCTCAAATTTTGGAGTCAAAGCATTTTTAAAATATATAAATTGAATTAATCCAGCAGCATTTCTTTTATCAATAGTTGTTATTTTCTCAGCAAGCAAATAATTTAAAGACAACAGAATCGCGTATAGTATCCAAAATTTCTCTGTGCTTTCCATTTTTACGTGGCTTTTTTATTACTCTATTTATTCTATTTCTATTTTTACATATTTTGAGACAGGGTTTCTCTGTGTAACTTTTATCTGTCCTGGAATTCAGTGCATACCAGGTTTGCTTTGAAATCACAGAGTTCTGCTTGCCTCTGTCTGCCCAGTGCTGGGATTAATGGCGTGCGCAACCATAACCATTCATTTTATTTTCTCTTTTCTTTTTTAAACCATTGTATCCTGTTTCTTTTTCTCTCCCAAGCCAGCGTATTTTTTTAAAACATAGTGTAAACCTTCATTGCAGCTCTTGTACACACCAATGAATTGTTAGCAGAGTTTTTTAAAAGCAAGGCAGGAGTTGTTGATGGGAAATTGAACTTGAGTGAGCATGGAAAGAAGATGTACAGAAGCAAAATTGCCAAGCCAGATGTTAAGGTCAAAAGGAGAGTAAAGTAGATCCTAAAGGCAGCCAGTGAAGGCAGTGAGCACAAGAGAAGAAGTCCAGAAGCAGCTTGAGTTCCTGGAGAAGAAAACTGATGAGTGTTCGGAGGAAAGCTTTCCAGGATCTTGGTTCCAAATTTAAAAGGAAAAAGGGGGAAAAAGACAGCACTTTGCTGTTGATCCCAAGAGTTAAAAGAAAGAGAACATCACAGAGTAGAGATGCAGGATGGGGCGGTTCAGAGGAATGGTTCTAGTAAAGGGGAAAGCCAATCTCAGGCAAATCTGATGGATACCACCCTTAAAGAGACACTCTTTATGTTGAGATAGCCCACTTCCTGAGTCTTGCCACCTGCTCTAGAATGTCTGGGCACCATAGGCCGAGTTCCTGTCCCGTACAGGGAATGTTTCTAGAAGACTGTGCTGTGATCATCTTAAGGTCATTTAGCATTTCTCCCTCCATTTCAACCCTTCTCTCCATTTTCCTCCAACCCACCAGCAGAACATAGATTCTCTGCTACAAACTGTTTTAAGCACCTTTGCTTTGGGTCTTCCAGGAGACACTATGGATGAAAGAGCAGAAGGAAAAACCAAATTTAGGGGGGGGGAGGAGTGGTAGAGGCTATTGAGAGCAACTCAACTCCCTCGGGATTGTCAGGCTAGATTTCATTTGAGCAGATACAGGAAACTGACATTTTCTTCCCCCACTTCCTCACCTGTACAGCCTGGAAAGGGCCCTTCAAATCCAAGACAATACTACAGCCAGAGTACCCTGATCACGAGGGATACTTGGAAGGAATTCTAGCCCTCAGCCCTCCCTCATGTTGAGCAGTAGGTCAGGTGAATTACTTCAAATACATGCAAGGCCCTTGGTTTCCATGGTAACTGTTCTAAGAACCGTAACAATGTCAATCATAGGGACGGTGAAATCATAACTTGAACCCATCTTGCTGACAAAGATATCTTGGGAAGTAGCCACTGCTCAGTGTCAGACTTCTTGTCTCTCATTCCGAAGAGAATGTTTTGTTTCTATCCAATCAGTTGTGGGAATAAGGCGAAAGGGAGGTTAGCCACTCGTCCTCTGGCTTCGCTGGGCTTCCCTATGTATGTATTTTGCTGATATGCTTGTAACTCATTTTCCCTGCTTGAAATTACAGATGGAACAATTCATTTTTCCACATCTCTTTCCATCATACATATAAGCACTTGAAGACAAAATATTGATTTTTTCCCATATGCTATAAAAAAAAGAAAAAAGAAAATAAGGAATGATTTGTCCCTTTTCGTTACATTGAGTCTGTTGTTTTAATTTTGTTGTACCTGCTTTTGGCAAAAAAAAAAAAAAAAAAAAAACCTCACAATATATGAAGATAAAATTCTAAAGTAGGGGTGCTGAAATAAGGCCCAGCATCTTTTGTCTACAATGAGTGATGAGATAAATACCTCAGTGGACTGGACAGACTCTTGGATAAGTAGAAGAAACAAAAGAGCAAGCCTTATTCATTCATGAACAGTCTATATTCTGGATTCTAAAGTGATATCCTACAGTAAGAAGTGTTTGGGTGTGTGTGTGTGTGTGTGTGTGTGTGTGTGTGGTGTGTGTGTGAACCTCATGTTTCACAGTTGCCAAGATAACATGCTTGTAATGCCTCGAACCTACTTGTAAATTTCATCAAAAATTTAAAGTAGAGGTTATATCTGTTGCCTATTTTATTTTGTATGTAAATTCCATGGCACTTTTGTCCTGCATTCTCTAAAGAATTTCTGAGTGGGGAAAAAAAAAAAACACCCTTTCTGTGAGTTTATTAGAGCCTTCAGTTTGGATGCTGAATTGTTGCAAAACCAATATTTTTTACATTTTTCTTCTTAATAACATTCTTTGACCCAGAGAGAACTAAAAAACTAAGCTATTTGATGTCTAAAATTGCAGAGATAAACTGACATTGTGTTCTGAAGGTGTCTTTTCAAGAGAAAAATGGAATTTTTAAAAAATGTAATCAAGTTATACAGAGCCTCTCACCCTCAGGTCATCGGTTCAGATTTGTCTGAGGTTGAGAAGTTACACAAAGTTGTGATGGCAGCTGGTCTCTCAGTGCCCTCTGAGAAATGAGTTGGAGGTCCTAGGGAGGTCACTGTGTTGTTGCCACTGCCTAAAATTGACATCCATGAGTTCTCCAGGGACTCACAATTCCAAGAGAAGGCCACAAATTGGCCTAAGTGGGTGCTAAGCACCCTTATGTTTGCAAACTTTTGTTCTTAAACATAAACTCTGAGGACAGTAAATGATGGTAACTTCTCCTTAACTTAATATCTGATGGTGTCCTAACTTGATTCACAAAGATGAGAGGACAAAAACCTCAGCAAAATAAAGACAAGCAATAGGGAAAGAAAGTCAAGAGAATACAAGATAAATAAATGAAAACATAAAGCAGGCAAGGAAAGAAGGAGGGAGGGAGGAAAGAAGGAAGAAAGGAAGAAGAGACGGAGGGAGGAAGGAAAGAAGGAAGGAAGGAACAAGGGAGGAGGGAGATAGGCAAAGAAAGTAAATGAAAAAAATAGAAATATAAGAAAAGAAAAAAGTTGAAAAAGAGAAAGGCAATAAGGAAGATGTGTGTGTGTGTGTGTGTGTGTGTGTGTGTGTGTGTGTGTGTGTGTGTGTTTTCTATGTCTGTGAGTGTCATTGTTCCCATCACAAGGATCTTTCGACTTTCTTATGCAGGAACCTCATGCTTCACAGTTTCCAAATGTGGCCAGAATTCCAAAGTCACCAATCCTTCTCTATAGTAGGAAAGTTAATGGGGGAAAAAAAAATAACGTACTTTACATTCCAGGAAAGACATCCTAGAGGGGTCTCATTCAATTCTTTATTAATAGCCTCAAGAATCCCACACTAAGGCAGGGAGAGAATGAAAGTTGGGCATTTACCCCTCCAACCCAAAAGGACCTGGGTTGACCACACTTGCAGCAAGAAAATGGAAATTCAAGGAGTATTTAAAGTGTGTGTGAAATCCACATTTTTGTGAATGTATATGATTGAATTACTTGTGTGTGTAGGGGCTTTTATCTACTTTAAGAACTTTGGAACAAGCAGCTGCACTTAAGGTACATATATAAATTAATTGGAGGAAAATGAGAAACAGACAAAATTTTATATAAAGAAATAATGACTGATGCTCTGAAGGTGATAGAAATACGCTAAGCTGCATGGCACACCTGTCATTCCACCTGTCTGAGCTTTATAATGGTGGTAATGCTGCTATGAATGCTATGTGGGATGAGACAGGCTTAGAAGACAGTCTTAGAATTAACTCTTCCTGTTACTCTATTAATCAGTAGACTTGTGCTAATAGAATAACTGTCTTGGTGGCAGGCTAGTACCTGTGGGTGTACCTCTAACAGAAAACAGGATGGATGTGCCTAAAAGGCCACCATGATTTGACATGTCTCTTTCCTCCTCTTTTTTCTTGGATGTGTCTGTGTTTAGGCAGGCACCTTGGTAGACCTTTAGTCTCCAGAGAAATGAGGAAATCCTAGGTGAGACCTCTAGTAAAGCAGAGATGAAACCAGTAGCTCCCCAGCCTTTCTTCTAACTAGCCACAAAGTAAGTAAATTAATTTTTTCATTCTGAACACTTTCAGCTGTTTTTCCATTCTTACTGGAACCTAGGAAACCTTCCCCCATTCTCTAATCTAGCTATTGTCAGAGAACCTGGCATTTGAGAAGCACGGGGGACATTTACTTGACATTTCTCTGACATCACTAATAAAAATGATGTTTGGATTCCTTTTCTGTTTTGTATTTCACTTCCTAGAAGACAGGAAATAACTGGAACCACAGTAATCCAACAGTAGGTTAATAAAAGATGTCATTTATTGATTAATTTTTATGGTCCAGTTTAGAACTGGGTGCTTTATAAGTGAGTTTTTCATTCAAATAATTCTCTAAGGTGCTTGTGGTCTTACCCTATGTGTCTTTGAAGACACAGAAGATTAAGTAGCACTTCCAAGATCACACAGTTATCAAAACTCTACACTGAAACTCAAAATCCAAGTTGTGGCTCTAAAATCTTCCAGAGAATAATAATAATCTCTTAAACATTCCTATTTCTCTCAAAAATTTACCTGAAAACATCTAATCAGACTAAGGTTTCCACAGGAGTGTTACCATTTCTCACAAAGAGTATTCTGCTGATATACACTGATACAAAAAAGAACATAACACTCAGAGACAATACAATGGGTGAATGTAACAGCAGTAAAACTCTGGAAACTAGAAAGCAAATGGAAAAGTTGTGACTGACTTACCAAATCCATGAATCTGTACTCTAGGGTGGTTATAAGTATCCAAAAAATAAGTCTATGCATGGGATTTATTATGCAAGTGGGAACAGGAAACTATACTTCCCTGTACTTTCAAAAGCTAAATGTAGATGATGCTACAACAGGTGATTTCACTAGAAGACTAGGTAAGAAGCTATAGTTGGGTACCTCACTCCTATGCCAGTAGAAGAATAGATATGAAGACGTTGAATTGGATCCTTACTTTCTTAGCTTGGGTGAGCAGAGCTGATGGGTGAGACTTCAGCCTGAAAATGGAAGTTGGATGAAATATCCTACACCCAAATAAGTGAACAAATGTACAACCATGGCATGCAATAAAAGATGAAGTTGGGAATAATCTCCAGAAAGTATAAAAGAAAAAAAGGAGGGAGGAAGGAAGAGAGAGACACACAGAGAGAACAGAGACAGAGAGAGAAAGACAGAGAGGGGAGGTTTGAAGGTTGGGGGAGAGGAGAAGACCTCCTCCCTCTGTGGTGATCCAGGCATTTTCAAACATGTACCCCAAGCTTTTCAGAGGCTACTAGTTTTAAAGCCATTTCTATATTTTAGGGACTGTCTATGTATCTCGCTACTAGTACCAAACTCTGCCTCTCTGTGCGTAGACATAGCAAAATCTCAGAGTAGATGAAAAGAAAGAGTTCTTGAAGCCAGAGGTCTCAAATTAAAGCACAACAGGGTGGGCTGAAGCTGGGGTGCTCTCTTTGCCTTATAGATGGCCTGCCTCTTAGAGATAAGCTAATGATAGTGGAAAGAAACTCAATCAAACCCAATGCCATTATTAACTCCAAATAAATGGGGCAGGGTGGCGGAGCAACCTTTAACTTCTTCCACTTCCCATAAGGAAGATGTAGGCACAACACATTACATAGAAATAGTACCTATTCACGTGTAATAATGTAAACACTGAATCTGTTTTCAGACCTCAGAGGTCAATGGTTGAGGCTTGAAATAACCAAGCTCCCTAATCCCTGGATCACCAGCATTGGTCCTAGCACAGTCCTCTCATTTCTTTTCCACTATATGTGGACTGCCTGGTGCATTTAAAATGCCAGTTCTTTTTCAAGTAAACATACTATTCACGTGGATTTGCAACTTGCTCGTAATGTTGTGCTGAAGCCCATGACTTTTATTAATACTAAAACAGAAGAGCGGGGTAGATGGCTCCATGGTTAAAGCACCTGTTGTGAAAGCATCCAGACCACACTGCTGAGTTCATGCTAATCCTAATGGCAGCCCACCTGCAGCCCTAGCGCTCAGCAGCCAGGGATGCCTAGAGCAAACTTGATGGCCAGACTAGCAGAACCTGTTAGGTCTGCCTTCCTTTGAGAGACCCTGCCTCAATGAATGAGGTAGAGAGCAGGAGGAGATGAGTCCCAGTGTCATCCTCAGGCCTGCGTGTCCAAATGCACACATGCACCCACACACAAGAGAAGGAGAAAGAAAGAATAAAAAAGAAATAAAAAGGAAACAGTTTACCTGTGTGTTTTACAGACTGAGAAAACACAAATGTAAGAGATTGCCTAGAAAAGCAGGGGCAGGAGTAAGAGAAGGAATCAAAACAAGAGAACTCCCCCAACTTAAAAGAACTTGCCTTTCCCCACTGTATAGCTTGTAAAATGACTGGACTTTTTAGGACTATGTGTTCTTGTGATGTTTATAAAAATACATCTTTGAAACTGTCTTCCCGGACTTAAAGACTCTGCTGCAGCTTAAATCTCTGCTTTATTTAACTGATTCCACAGCATCAAAGAAGGCATTTTCCTTCTAAGACACCAGTGGTGTAGAAGGTTAACATACATTGTTGCATGCTTTCCTTATACATTACTGAACAAGTCTTGGACTTGAGCCTGAATTCCAGTTTTTAATGATATACAAAAGCATTTACATTTCAGGGGCTTGGATGGTGAGCCATCAAGCAGTGTGGAAACAGCACAAGGCACATAAAAGCAAGCCTAGGTCCTAAGGCCCTTGCTCCTGGACTTGCAAAACCTGAAGCAAGTGAACTTATACCTCAATTTCTTCATCCTCGCAATTAGATGATGAGGCAGTACTTCTTGGGAAGTCTGTGTTTTAATGAGAAAGGCCTCCTATCACGTCTGGTTCATGGTGAGCACTCGATATGTGATGGCCACATTATGAAGCCTATTCTATTTTCTGCCAGCTACACCTTCGGCTACCAGTTTGAAATGCTCCCTTCTGTTCCCATATCCTTTACTCTTGAGCCAGACCATTCTTTGTGGTATTAGATAAGGTCTCCATGTAGGGCCAGCTGGTCTGAAGCTCACTATATAGACCATGTTAGCCTCAAACTTGGAGTCTGATCCTCTGCCTCTGCCTCAAATGTTTTCACTTCTTACATTATTACATCGAAGGACAAAGCTTGGTCCTGTAAGTTCTAGACCAGTAACCATCTAGTCCTCTTGCAAGACCTGAGCAATTCATATGTGTCTCTAAAGCCTCCGCCTCTTCCCCATAAAGCAGGTAATGATAAAATGAAAAATAAAGAACATGAAAGTGTCCACAGTGATGTTGAGTAGTGTGTAGATGTTCAAATGCTGATGGGTGATCACAGTTTCCAATACATAAAACTAAGTAATATCCAATACACAAAACACCTCATATTCTCTCACTATCCCATGGGGACATTTTGTGAACATTTAAGTTTCCTCTCACCTCAAAAGGATACCTGAGAGATGTAAATGTTCTAGATATAAAGGATTACACAGAAATTTTCAACCCTTTTGCTTCATACTGTGTCAAATAATTGGATTTACACAGTGATCCGAGGCGTCAAGCTGTCCAGGTTACATTAATTGAATTACCTTCCAATGAGCTTTGTAATACTTGGCAAGGTCTTATATATATTTGTCTAATGTGATCAAGCCAGAAATAAGAAATTGCTAATGAAACTCGAAATATTTTTGTTATTATTGTTCACCTTTCAAAACAATCCAAAGCCTAAATCTTCAGATGTATTAAACATCTAAAGCTGTCATTCCCCCAAAAAATCATGACCCCAATGGACTCTTTCAAATGGTGATCTTCCAAAGTGGCTTCTAAATGGCTGTTACATAAAAATTTTCCAAGCACACAAATCGTCAGGAGCACAGCAATTGCCCAAGTCTAGAAGACTCCGTTAGAATAAGATCCTGACTCCCAGCTGCCTGCTTGATACCCATTTTCAAAGTGAACAGGAGATCAGTTTAAATCACCAGGCTCCTTCCTCAGCAATCTCTTTTCCTTTCATCCTCCCCACTGCTCTGGTGTCCTGTCGGGGAGAAGATGTAGGGCTCTCTAAATAGTTGAGTTCAGCAATCTTCTAAAATGCTGATGCAGCTCCCATGGCTAAGGGAATGCAATATTTCTGTGACAACCTTCCATAATCCCAGGGGCTGCTCTCTTAGGTCAGCAGAGGTGATCTTGGTTCCCTGTCAACTGGAAGTGATTACTCCAAGTTTCATTTGTAGCTAGGAAGAATCCCCCCTCTTCCTTTTTACTTGAATAAATCTACACCTAGCACCAAATACTTAAAGACATCACTGCATTTGTCTTCTCTTCTGTTCTCGTATCTGGTGCTATGCCCCACACCCATGGCTGATGACTACAAATACAGTGTGGTCAGCCATTCGAGCACACACAAAATTGTTTTGATGTTATAGTCTACAGAACTGAATTCAATCTTAGGTAGTTACTATTAAGCCACCAAGATACAAGCAGACCTTTTTTATTTGTAAAACACCTGGACATACATATGATATGTTCTCTCCAAAAACTATATAGAGAATGCCACACTCGTGATACAAACAGGAAATAACTAGACACGGCCCTCCTTGCTGACACTATTCCCCAGAGGTTGCATGTAGGCATGAGTCAACACTTTGATGAGCTCTTAATACTAGAGCAGAAATAGGTCATCCACCCTCAGTCAGGGTGCCCTTAGGGCCTAGTCACACCTGTGTCATCTTTTCCAGACAGTGTAAGAACACACATCCACTTGGAGGGAGGAAGGAAACAACTGAACCGTGAGAATTCTAAAAGCTCAAGCTGTATAGGGTTCCTGTAGGACGACAGGGATGTATAAAGCAATTACACTTACTATATACCAGCCCACACTCCGTGTTTCCCATGCATTGTGTCACTTAGTACTCACTGCAAGTCAATATAATTATTGTTGTCCTTGTCCCCAACCAAATGAGGAAATGGGTCATTAAGTCATTTGTTACTTATCCAGTCCCTCTGCTCTCTACTTCCTAACACTGCCCAATCTACTTCATGTTTTGTTTAACCCCCAGAAGGAAAATAACTAAGAACAACACCTACAGTCTAGAACAATCTTGAGACATCTTCCTTCTCCACCCACAGGAGTCAATATTCACCCTTTTGAGGTTGTTTGAGCACCCTGAAGAAACTATGGTGTGCTGGAGATTTAAAGATGAACAGAACTATCTTGGCCGCTGGGGAGGCAGCTCTCAGATTTCTATCAGGCAGAAGACAGCCCAGATGCTTTCCATGGATATCATACTATGGTAATGGTGGGAGCCTTCATCTGGCCAGAAGTAAAAATCAACGGACTCATAAAGAATGACTATGACTCACAAGAGTGACAGTACAGAGCTGTCACCTAGAGGTTGTGTAAGAGAGAATGGACCTGGGCAGAGGATGGCCATAGAATGGCAGGAACTGTGAGCACTGAGTTGGGGAAAGAAAGTACATGCTGTAAAATAAGAGTGCAGAAGCCTCATTTGTTGTGATACAGTGACACTTGTTGTGTGTCTGTGTGTGAGATATGCTGGGACTTAACAGTTGTCCACTCTTTAAAGAGTTCCCAAAGAAGCAGCCACACACTTTAGTCTTTGGGCTCCAAATCCCATCTTTTCCCAATATTTTAAGAGCCGAGCCTGCCATAGGGAAGTTGGCAAAGCTCAGGAAGGATCAGGAGACAAGATCTCTGAAGGTTTTCAATTTAATTCTAAGGCTTCCATTTGGTGCTCTGCAAACAAGAGCAGCCACCTGCTCCAGGCCGCTCCTCTGGGCCACTGGGTTCTCTCCATGGTGCCTTTTTTGAGGCGTGCATGCAAACAAAGTCTGAAGTCAGGATTCAGGATAGCCTCCCATTGCTCGTTCACCCTTTTAATTTGTTCAGCCTAATGCTGCTCTGGCAAGGTTGGATCTCACTTATTGAC
The DNA here is from genome assembly GCA_030556225.1 of Cricetiscus sungorus. NCBI lineage: Eukaryota > Metazoa > Chordata > Mammalia > Rodentia > Cricetidae > Cricetiscus > Cricetiscus sungorus. The sequence continues at coordinate 61,208,241 of JANBXA010000734.1, read as the reverse complement.
TTACATCTTCCTTACTGCACAAAGACTTTTGTAGTCATTTATATAATAGACTGAAATGATAGAATACTTGTGTGTGTGTTTTTTTTTTTTTAAATCATGAAGATCTCATTAAAACTAGAGACAAGCCAAGGGACAAACAGGATAAGGTTTAACAAGTAGCAGGCTCTTTGCCTAAGCTCTATTTGAGCTGTCAATTTTGCCATAAGCTTCCCAACAGCCAAGGCAAGATCAGCAAGCTCATCAAGATAGTTCTTTCTACCCACAAGAACTCCCAGGAGGTCCTTGGAAGATTCGGTTATTTTCCTAGGATACTTAGCTCTAAACGTTTCTTATGAAGAGCCCTACATGGAACTCTGGGAAATGCAAGGATTAATATTAATAATGAGGTTCCTGTATATGCTTCATGTCCAATGGAAGACTGCATCCAGCAGCCTTCTCTTTTACCAGGCTATACTGGAACTTGTATGTCTAGCATTTTCTGGTCCATCTGCTTCTCATTCCCATAGTCTCCCTTGATCAGGGCACAAGCAACTCCTCTCTCTCTTCCTCCCTTCCTCCAACCCCTCCTTTCTTCCTCCCTCTTTCTTCCTTCTCTCTATGCCCCCCCCCAGTTCTTTCCCTGTATCCCTGTGTCTCTCTGTCCGTCTGTCTTCCTCTCTTTGAGCTCTTCTGTGCCCCACAGGGCATTTCACAATGGATGCCTCCTTTTCTTCCACTTGTCGGCAACATATTTTTCAAATTAGCACTTAGTAGCTTTGGGGAAAACCCAGACATTATTGGGAAGAGAGTGAGAGGCCAACTTAAAAAAAAATCTGCTCTTTTTTTCAGCTTGTTATAAATTTGCAATACAAGCAAAGAAAAATAAACACCCAGATGCTACAACCGATATAAAAGTCTTTTAGTTGGACAAGGCACCAAAGCATAGTCTGCCCCCAGATCCTGTGCTATTTACAAGCTGGGAGCTGTTTCTCATTCAGAATACCAGGGCATATCAGCTTTTATCCCCTCCTCCTCCTCTCCCCTTCTGCTTTTCTTTCCCCTCCCTCTCTCTCCTAATCCCTCTCTCTCACCTCCTCTTCTTTCTCTTCTCTTTCTCATCTTCCAGCCTGTTGTCTTCACCACCATGTTTGCCTGAGGAAGAATAAGAGGCAGAGAGACAGACCACAGATGAATAGCACACTCAGCACAGAAGACCCAGAATTCCATTCTGCTTGGGAAGCCACACCTGTCTCTGGTCTCTGAGAAATGCCTACACCTTTAGCTCCTTAAGACGCCTTGCCCCTGCTAGGAGAGGACTTCAAAAAGCCCAGCTGATCTGCATTAGTAGATGAGAAGGTATACACTCTTGTGAGAGCCTCTGCTGTGACTTTGTTCCTCCCCTGGGAGGGCTGCCCCTGCCCTGACTTGACTAAGTCCCAAAGGGCCCGGATTTGAACCTAGCCCTGGCAATTGCTAACAGTGTCCTTGAGAAAGTTCTCTTAATCTTCCAACCCCTTGTTTCTCCTTTAGACAGCATGGATAATAATCTTGTAGCTATAAAAATTAGGAATCAAAATTGTTCTGTCACTGCCGAGCACAGAGCAAATTCCAGTTGCTGTGGAGTAAGGAAGTATCCACCTTGCAAACACTTCAGCTGAGTCCCCAGCTCAACCACAGCCTCTCACCCTAACATGGACTCACTAGCTGGATTTGTCTAAGTACAGCCTTTATCTACGCCTTAGTTTCTCGTAGTGACTATTTTGATAAAGGAAGTCACCTCAGAGCACAGGGCTGTGGCAGTCAAATGAGACTAAGCATTAGGAAGGACTTTGACATCTGTAAAATGCTAGACAAACACTAGCTGCAGTAGCCTTAAGCAGGATCCAAAAGGTCCATGCCCTGTCATCAGTTTCAAGCCTTCAGTCTTGGACAGCTCTCAGCTAAGTTTATCACATTCTCCTACAAGCTGTCTTCTCCTGCTGACAATTATTTAATTCATTTCCCAATAACCAAGTTCCCTGAGTGGAGCCCAGCAATCCGCAGGGAAAATTAATCTATGCCTTTCTTTGGGGAGCATCTACTAGACAAGGCAAAGAATAAATAACTAACGTGGCTTGGCTGAAGGAGGGCAGAACATAGTGGAAACAATGCCAGTCTTGAAGTGAGAAGATCCATGGCAGATGCCAGAGTTTTCTGGATGATCATGCCTCCTCTAACCTTTGACATTTCTTTCTGTGAAATGGTTAATAATAATATCTTCACTCAAACAATTAAAGGAAGATTGAAGAAGATAAAATCTGTTCACAATCACATCCTCTCTCTCTCTTTCTCTCTCTCTCTCTCTCTCTCTCTCTCTCTCTCTCTCTCTCTCTCTCTCTCTCTCCACCACACACACACACACACACACACACACACACACACACACACACACAAGTTATTATCACTATTATCTGGAAGGCACCTAAATGAGCCAGACAGGTACTTTACTGACTATGACCACAGGCCAGGTACTATATATGATACTATGTGTTACTATGTCTAGTTCTTACAGGAGGAAAGGGGATCTCACTCTGTGAATTTATCACCTCTTTGCTTCCCTTTTACTGACAACAACATCAAAGCTGGGAAGGGAAGGGCAGTAAGTTAGAAGAAGCACTGGTCTCAATTCTTTAATTCAAAGTTTATAGTCTTTCCCTGACTGTCTGATACAGATTGCTCTAACTCCTCAAGATTAGACTATGATAGGAACAGACTTCCAAAGGTCTTTCTTCTCACAACAGACTCCTGGTATATATTTTCTTACATAACTTTCCCCGGAGGCAGACTCTCAAGACAAAGACTTGATTGTTTGCAGTTTGATTGAGACTCCAGGGACCACGCAAAGGATCAGGAGACAGTCAACTGGGTTTTCTTGCAAGCATAAAGCTTGTTGGGGACAGGCTTCAGATTCATCCCTTTCCTTCTATTAAAAAAGCTAGTATTTACATACAACTCCTGCCAGCCAGTAGTTTTAGACTTCTTGGAGAAAAGTAAATACTCAAACATACACACTTTCATATATTCTGTGAAATGGGGAAGGTCTTCCAAACAAGAAACACGGATGCCTGGAAACCACAGCACCACAGCACATACATGAACCAAGACCACATGAACAAGCAACATAAGTATGAAGAGGGAAGTGTGGAATAGAGGAGAGAAGGGTAAATAAAGTTATTTAAATACTGGTTTAGGGATTTGATAGGCTCAAATTCTTCTTATGATATGATATCATACATATAAGAGATCTAAGGAAGACTAGATTCTCTATCCACTAATAGGATTATACCACGTAAGTTCCAGTGCCTCCTAACTTTGACTGTGGTGTGTTTCCTTATCCTTTGCCTATGGGCTTGGCCATGCGAATTGCTTTAAGTGGATGGTAGTGGATATATATGTAGGCAAAGGCTCCAACCGATTTGCTTATTAGGGCTTGAATTGCTGCATCTTATGCAAGAGTTGTACTGATGATTTCAAAAGACAGATGTGCTACTCCCACAAGGCCAGCCTAGACAAGCTAACCCTAGGCAGTCCCAAACACATGGGTCAACACAGATCAATGAGCCATCTGAACTTGGGCTACAACAACTGAGCTGAACCACATACACATGAGGGGAAAAATACTACTGTCATGTAACATTGAGGATTTGGTTGGTTGATGCTGGGAAACCACAGGGAACTACTATAACAATTATTGCTATTCTCTTTGGTAGCAACAAATATTCATCTTTAAAATAAAGTTCAAACCATGTTTTCTTTGGGCCACTACTTGAAAGTACTTGTTTACTTGCCATGTATCATCCCATTACTGATCTGTGAATGTCGTAAAGTCAAGTACCTTTACTCTGTTACTGGACCAAACACCATTAGGGTTCAATACAATATTTACTATGTAGTAGATGGCAAGTGAGTATTTGTTGATTATGAATCAACTTTTACTCTCCATACTATATACATTCAAAATGCTACTCCAATTATATTTGACTTAATGAAGACAAGCACCCACACACAGCTGTAAATGAGTCCTCTTACTGAAAGAGAGGAACAATTAATACTCAGTGCAAAAGTTAAAGGAAGTCGTTTTGTTTTGTTTTCTAAAAATGTCATTGGAGTGACTGTTTGGCAATTTAGAATGGACAGAGGATTACCTGATGGAGGACCGAAGAGACAGCATTCCCACTGGAAGGGACACGTGCATTATACAAGAATGTCTGAAGTAAACATATACAGAGAACTCAAGAAGCTAGATACCAAAACACCAAATAATCCAATTAAAAAGTGGGTTATAGAACTAAATAGAGAATTCTCAATAGAGGAATCCAAAATGACTGAAAAACACTTAAGAAAGAGCTCAACATCCTTAACCATCAGGGAAATGCAAATCAAAACAACTCTGAGATATCATCTTACTCCTGTCAGAATAGCTGAAATAAAAAACAGCAAAGACAATTTGTGCTGGAGAGGGTGTGGCAAAAGGGAAACACTCCTCCACTGCTATTGGGAGTACAAACTTGTACAGCCACTTTAGAAATCAGTATGGCGGTTCTTCAGGAAAATGAGAATCAGTCTACCTCAAGACCCAACAATTCCACTCTTAGGCCAAAGGATGCACATTGACACAACATGGGCATCTGTTCGACCATGTTCATAGCAGCATTATTTGTAGTAGTCAGAACCTGGAAACAACCTAGATGCCCCTCAACTGAAGAATGGATAATGAAAATTATCCATTTACACATTTACACAATGGAGTACTACTCAGCGGGGGGAAAAATGCAATCTTGAAATTTGCAGACAAATGGTTGGAACTAGAAGAAACCATCCTGAGTGAGGTAACCCAATCACAAAAGGATGAACATGGTATGTACTCACTCATATATGGATTTTAGACATAGAGCAAAGGATCACCAGCCTACAATTCACACCGCCAGAGAAGCTAGGAAACAAGGGGTATCCTAAGAGAGACATACATGGTCCTCTGGAGAAGGGGAAAGGGGCAAGATCTCCCCAGCAAATTGGAAGCATGGAGGGAGGGGAGAGGGAGTTAGGAGAAAGAGAAGGGGTGAAAAGGAGGGGAGAGGTGGGCATAAGGGAACAGGAAGATTGAGACAGGGAAAGAATAGAGGAGAGCAAGAAAAGAGATACCATAATAGAGGGGGCCATTGTAGATTTAAGGAGAAATATAGCACTAGGGAAATGGCCAAAAATCTATAAGGATAACCCCAACTAACAATCTAAGCAATAGTGGAGAGGCTACCTTTAATGCCCTTCCACAATAATGAGACTGACAACTACCTATTATGCTTTACTAGAGCCTTCATCTAGTAGCTGATGGAAGCAGAAGCAGACACTCAGAGAGGGAGGAGTGATGAGCAAAGGGGTCAAGACCAGGCTGGAGAAACCCACAGAGTAAGCTGACCTGAACAAGTGGGGAGCTCATGGACTCCAGTCTGATAGCTGGGAAACCAGCATAGGACTGACCCAGACCCCCTGAATGTGGGTGTTAGTTAGAAGGACTGGGCAGTCTATGGGGCCTCTGGTGTGGATCAGTATTTATCCCTAGTATATGAATGTGAAAGACCAAAAGCAAAGTTAAGGAAACCCCTCACTTAAAATGAAGGACAGTCTGACCTAAAAAAGCACCAGCAACTTCCCTCACAGGGCCCTAAGATAGCAGGATACCAAGAATTCACTGTGCCCCTCCAGTCAGTGATAGCTGCAACTCTGGTTTGCCCAGGCAAGATTAATAAGCACACCCCAAGGCCCTAAGGTCCTGCTGGGCCAAACAGTGAGACCATTCCCTCAAGGAGAATAACCCATGGCTGGAGTCACAGCCCCACCCTAAGCTTGTAGTTTTTCCCTTTAAGTATACCTGAACCCAGAAAAATGTTGCTTCTCTCTAGCCTGCGTGCTGAGGAAGCCCACTTGCACAAACATATCTGTTCATTAAAGCCTCTTGCATGTTACATCAATTGGACTGGACCTTGAGTTCTTGGGGGTACCGACCAAAACGGGGAGACTCCTCATTCTGAGGGTCTTACAAATGGACTTTGGGAGCCCATCCCACATAGAGGGATACTCCTTCAGCCTAGTCACATGGGGGAGGGCCTGGGCCCTGCTCCAAATGATATGACAGACTTTGAAGACTTCCCATGGAAGGCCTCACCCTCCCTAGGGAGCAGAAAGGGGATGAGCTGGGGTTTGGTGGGGGTGATATAGGAGGATGGGAGGGTGAGGGGACTGGGATTGACATGTAAAACAAGCTTGTTTCAATTTAAATTTTAAAAGGGGAAAAAATGTATGGAGTAAACAAAGGCATATAGGAAAGCAATGGGTGACACTCAGATGAAAATCGCTTTAAGTGACGGGCTATGAGAGCTGCACATTGTCCTTCTAACACAGCTGAGATTGAGAAAACTTAAAGGAGGATGAGGCAACCCCCACCTTCAAGGTTCTGTGGAGCAATATCCATGTGTAGAAGCCATAGGATTAGCAATCCTTGAGCATCTGTTTTCTGATCTTAAAAATCTCTACAGAGTTAGATAAGGAGACAAAGCAGACACCAGAAATCCAGGTCCTACAACAAGCTGTCTTCTGCTGACAACTATCTAATTCTTTTCCCAATAACCAAGTTCCCTGAGAAGAGCCTGGCAATCTGCAGGGAAAATTAATCTATGCTGTCTTTTGTGTGTGCGGGGGAAGGGGAGGGGCATCTACTAGCCAAGGCAAAGAATAAATAATTAACAGGGCTGAAGGAGGGCAGAGCATAGTGGAAACAATGCCCGTCTCAAAGTAGGAAGATCCAGAAATCATAAATGCAAAGGCCTAGTTAATGTTATATTGATAATAAATATCAGTTTCATATAGTTAGCACCATACTCACCAAGTTTCACTAAACCTTCTTTAAATATGATTATAAACTGGGTGATAGAATTGGCACTGTGAAAAACTGAAACACACATGGAGAGTATAAAGAGTATTCTTAAGAACACAAAAGAGGGCTGGAAAGGTAGCTCAGTGGTTGAGAGCACTGGCTGCCCATGCAGTGGACCCAGGTTCAATTCTCAACACTTATAAGGCAACTCACAATGCTGTTACTATAGTCTCAGGGTATTTGATGCCCTCTTCTGGCCTCTGAGGATACCAAGAATGAATGCATTGCACACACGTACATGTTGGCAAACACTTGTATACCTAAAATTAAAATTTTTAAATCTCAAAAAAAAAAAAGCTCAAAACTTCTGATAATCTGATAAGCTCAAAACTCCTGATGCCACTAGAATGAATAAAAAGGTATTGGAAAGAGGGAGGAGCAAGGTGGGTATTTTGCTTATTTGTTTTGTTTTGTTTATAATTAATTTGGGGAGCAGACTGCAGGGATGTAAGGCAGATACACACAAACTGAAGGGTGAACAGGATTGGGGTAAATGATGTGCAATTTCCAAAGAGTCAATAAAGAATTATGTTTAAAAAGTTTTTAAGTAAATAATTTAAAAGATGAAAGTATCTATGCAATTTAAGAATAATTGACAAAAGATGAAATAAAGTAAAATTGTTGCTGTGTGAAGGTGGCACACTCTTTTAGACTCAGCACTCAGTAGGCAAAGGCAGGCAGATCTCTGTAAGTTCGAGGTCAACCTGGTATCCAGGGCTTGTTCCAGACAGCCAAAGCTACACAAAGAAACACTGTCAAAATAAAATAAAATAAAGACTAGTAGATAAAATCATTTTTGGTGTTGCTGCTGTTATTCTCAGTTCGACTTGGTTTGGTTGGGTTTGGTTAGATTTGGCTTGATTTTGCTAGGTTGGGTTTGGTATAGTTAGGTTTGGTTGGGTTTGGTTTGGCTGAGTTGTATTGGATTTGGTTTGGTTCGTTAGGGTTTGGTTGGATTTGGCCATGTTGGGTTGAGTTGGGATGGGTTGGGTTGGGTTGGGTTGGGTTGGGTTGGGTTTTGTTTGGTTTGATTGAATTTGGTTTGGTTTGGTTTGGTTTGGTTTGGTTTGGTTGGATTTGGTTTGGTTTGGTTTGTTTCAGGAATCAAACCAAGGGCAGGCAATTTCTCTATCACCATGCCACATCTTTGATGTTCCAGAAATACTGAAGAAAGAAAAGTAGAGGCATGACTGACAAAAGCTTACAAAAGATACAGAGAATGTTTTCCTTTTTCAGAACATTTGATCTAAGAAAAAATGTTTAAATCCAACCCAGATAGCTACAATCTTTGTGAATTATATAGTATAGGGAAATAATTCCAAAAACATTCAAGAGATAAAAGCCGTTTGAAAGATACAAAATTGGCCTCAGAGTTTCTCTGTAACAGCAAATATCTGAAGAATATAAGACAATCTCTCTATAAAAGTTTAAGAAGAAAACATTATGAAAATAGAGTGTAAACTGGGCATGGTGGCACACACCTTCAGACCCATTGATCCCAGAGGCAGAGACAGGCAGATTTCTTTAAACTCAAGGCCAGCCTGATCTACATAGTAAATTTTGGGACAGCCAGGTCTATGTAGAGAGACACTGTCTCAAAAAATATACAATAATAATAACCTAGAGTCTAAGAAAATAATCTTTCATTAGTGATTTTTACCCTAGACTTACATGTTAATAATAACTCCTAATGGATTACCTTTCCACCTATCTGTTCTCCTCCAGTTTATCTGACATATCTTTTATGTTTTGATGGCAAACTGTTGCAATAACTTCTATTGTTATAGTAATAATAAAACCGAGGAGTCAGATATTAGGGTATAATCCTGATAGATCCACCGAGCAATGGAGAAACAATCAGCTGACCCTCCTCTCCACCTGTAGTGACAGTGCACCCAGATCTCCCACAACAGCAAACCTTCAAAGCTGTATGATGTCTCCAGCTCTGGGGGAAATATCAACAATGATAGACTCTTGATGGCATATATGCAGCGATTAACTATTAAAATCTTCTCACTTTACTGTATGCTTCAACTCTTTATTTATATAAAGTCTTTTTAAAAAGGAAATATAATTCTTTGTCTGGTATGCAAATATCTGCAGTCTAATTCCAACCCACCCTTTCTGTGGCAATATTAGTTTTTATCCCATGACCTTATGTACTCCTTTGAGTTCCTTGCTGTTCTTAAACTGCACTCTGTTCTCTCCAGTTCCATTACCCACATTCTTCTCTCCTATGGGGTCACCCTCCTCACCTCCATGCCTGGCTGCTATCCATCCTCAATGACGAAAATAAATATTACATTTCTATAAAAGGAAAATAGCCAATTGTTTCTTTTCTGCTTCACCCTTATCTTAGAACGCACATCATCTTATGCTCTTTCTCTATCACACTTTACAACATGACAGAGATACAGCTCTCTCTAGTTTTAGGACAGAATTAGACACAGAATAAGCATACATAAAGTTCTCAAGGTTTTGGAAGAGAGGAGAGGGGAGAGGAGGGGGAAGTACTCTGGGAGATTTTGCCTAAGATAATGCTAAACTAAATTCAAACTAGAGCAGTTAAGTCTGGGTCAGAGACTATCTGTGATCTCATGCACATTATACACTCTACTATAGCAAGCAGGACACATTGCCAAGCTTATAGAACCCAGTCTCAACTGAGAAGAGAGAACCTGTGGTGATATGTTATTTATGATTTACTAAAGTTTACCTGAGGAGTCAGGAACAAAAGCCAGCCTCAAGCTATAGAGATCAGGTAGTGCTGGTACATACATTTAATTCCAGAACTCAGAAGGCAGATGGATCTCTGAGTTCAAAACTACTCTGGGCTACTGGAGAGTTAATCAGTGCTCACACCTTTAATTCCAGGATTTGAGAGGTATAAAAGATAGGAGTGGTGTTGGTGGCACATGCCTTTAATCCCAGCACTAGGGAGGCAGAGGCAGGTGGATCTCTGTGAGTTTGAGTCAAGCCTGGTTTACAGAGCTAGTTCCAGGACAGACTCCAAAGCAATACAGAGAAACTCCTATCTTTTTTTTTTTTTTTTTTTTTTTGGTGTTTTGAGACAGAAAGATAGGAGTGGGGTCTTCAGTGGTAAGTTTCTAGCTATGTTAAGGAAAGCATAGTAGTTTGAGCGAATCTGAGGAGCAGTGAAGTAGGGAGCAGTCTGAGGATCACCCCTTTGAACTAAGTATAGGTTGAGGTAAGAGCTAGTTGTCAGCTGCTTTGCTTATCTGATCTTCAGCTTGAAGCTTGAACCCCAATATCAATCTCTGGGTCTTTTAGTTATTGTATTACAAGAACATGTTATATAGGTCTAAGTAACCCAAAGACTGTTAGTATTGTGCTATATAATGTTAAACAGTTCTTTCCTATTAAAAGTTATTATTTTTAAAAATTCAATAATTTTATTTTGGGGGTGTAAGTGTTGGTACATCGTGTGCTTATGGAGTCCAGAAGAGAGTATCATATTTATTGAAGCCAGAGTTACAGCGGTTTGTAACATGGGTGCTGGGATTCAAACTCTGAACCTCATTATTGAGCAGCGAGTGCTCTTAACTGCTAAACCACCTCTCCAGATCTGTTTTTATTAGCACATTCTGGTTAAATTTCTCTCTCATATCACTCAATATTTTATTATAGAAAATCTGTTAGTGCTTATGTTTACCTCATGTATGAATATTTTACAGAACTCATCAGTTCTAAGTTTTTTACAGTCTGTATTCTTGGGCTTTCTTTTGTATATGGACTTTCTAGTATTATTTGAGAATTTCTTACAGTGTATTTTCACCATATCCACCCCTATGCCTCTCCCTAATTCCTCTCATATCCACTTCATACTTCCTCACCTCTCCCAACTTCTTGTCATCATTTTTTGAGGATAATCATATCCAAATAGCTGTTCCTCCTTTATAGCAGTCATATGTCTCACTTCTGTTTGATGACAGTGTGTGGCACACATGTAAAACCCTTTTTCCTGAGTGTGTTAACAACAACCCTAGCATTACCACCATTTTTATTTTGTAGTATTTCATCAAATAGCATGTTGAAAAAAAATCTTAGTTTCTTATGAATTATTTTCTAAAGTCTAGAAAGCCCATTACTAAGTCCATTGAACTAGTATTGACATACAGCATTGGTTGTATTCTCTGGAATTGTTATGTTCCACATTAATCAGCTTTCTTCCATTTTAATATAAAGGAGCTATCTTCAGATCCCCAGACAAATCCTATTTAGTAACAATGAATGATCCTTTTGATGTACTGTTGTATTGTTAGCTCCAACTTTATTTTTTATCACATTTATATCAACAATAGTCTGTAGCTTTCTTTTGTATCATATCAGGATTATGCTACTCCAAATATCTCTTAGGCCATGCTGGGGAATTAAGAATAAAATTATAGGAATCTCCACCCCACATTATCAATTATTTTCATAGAAATGCTAATAACTGAACATTCTCCAAAGGTAGAATACCGCTTTGAATTTCTATTTTTCCCTGTCTCAATCTTCCTGTTCCCTCATGCCCACCTCTCCCCTCTTCTCCCTTCTCTTTTTCCTAACTCCCTCTCACCTCCCTCCATGCTCCTAATTTTCTCGGAAGATCTTGTCCCTTTCCCCTTCTCCAGAGGACCATGTTTGTCTCTCTTAGTGTCCTCCTTGTTTCCTGGCTTTTCTGGCGGTGTGAATTGTAGGCTGGTGATCCTTTGCTCTATGCCTTAAATCCATATATGAGTGTGTACATACCATATTTGTCTTTGTTAACTGAGTTACCTTACCTAGGATGGTTTCTTCTAGTTCCATCCATTTCCCTGTGAATTCCAAGATTCCGTTGGTTTTTGTTTGTTTGTTTGTTTTGTTTTGTTTTTCGGGTTTTTTTTCTCTGCTGAGTAGTACTCCATTGTGTAAATGTACGACATTTTCTTTATCCATTCTTCAGTTGAGGGGCATCTAGTGCTTCCAGGTTCTGGCTATTACAAATAATGCTGCTATGACTATAGTTGAACAGATGTCCTTATTGTATGAATGTGCATCTTTTGGGTATATGCCTAAGAGTGGAATTACCAAATCTTGAGGTGGACTGATTCCTATTTTCTTGAGGAAACACCATACTGATTTCTGAAGTGTCTGTGCAAGTTTTCACTCCCACCAGCAGTGGAGGAGTGTGCTCCTTTCTCCGCCTCCTTTCCAACATACAGAAATGGAAAATTCCATGAGCTTCTCTTTGTTCTTTCCACTATGCCATCTCTTTGCCAAGTGTCACAGAACCCAAATGAGAATTCTTCTAGTTGCTGAGATTGAATAAAAGTTATTTATGGGCTAAGAATGGCATGAGAGTCAACCTCAGCTCTAAATGAGGCCAATCTGAAGCAGAACCCTATTACCTGTGCCCACCCTGACTGATTGAACATGGTAGTGTCTTGAGCACCTCACATTCTCATACACATTGTTCTGGATCTTGCCAGTAACAATCAGTAAAAGCCTACAATTCTTTTGGTATTGGAATATTCTCCTGGATTATGTCCCTTCAATCTGGGTTTGGATTTTTGTTTGTTTGTTTGTTTGTTTGTTTGTTTGTTTAAAAATAAAGAAGAGATGTGAAAAGCCACCTCACCTTACAAATCAATTCCCTCAAGTGAACAAGGTGTAATAGTACAGTATCATTAACCAACATGTAATTACTATAAGCATGTAAGACAGGGGCTCTATTCAATGACAAGGAGCAAATGAGTGGGACCTCTGTTCCACACCTTAGAGTCTCTCTTCCCAAGCAGTGCATTATCTTTCATACAGTGACCCTCTTGGGTGTGTGCATTCAATTGATATTGCACATTAGTAAATGGCATTCCATTTGAACAAGCAAGAGGCAGAGGCATAAGCACTAAACTTTGCTGGGTTTTGTTTAGTCACTGAGCCAAGTCATTTGAATGGGTCTTTGTCTCCATTACTCATTGCCACTGAGAGAGCCGCTACTTTTCTGGCCATTCTTGCCTTCCTTATTCCCTCCATGCCTGGAAATGTATGGTGAAGGCCATTTGTTGTCTTGAAGCCTCCACAGGGGGCTTCATTCTAGGCTCACCACAGGTGACAGCAGAGGCTGCTGTTTTACAAAGGCACTCCCAGCACTGATCCTACCCTGACCACTACCTGGATTTCCATCACCTGTATTTCCAGTTAGGACAGATAAATACTCCCCATTTCAAAGGCCCATGTCATATGCACAGACATGCATGCTTATGCACTTATACAACCTTGGTTGGCAGGCCGGAGAGCAGTCACTTGAAATCCTCTCCTACGATAATTCTGTACTAGACAGAGTTCCTCATTGAAAATGAAAAAATATTTCCAGGTTATAGAAACTAGAAAAGCAAATGAATTCATTTCTGTGGTATAAGAGGAACACTTGATGGATCTGGTGTGCATTTGAGAAATGACATCAAATAGAGCAGCAATACCAAGGCATAACCAATGCATGATTTTATTAGAAGTATCCTAAGTAGTTATTAGGAATAATTACTTAGAAGATTGGCCTATAAACTAAGAGAAACTGAGCTCGCTAAGACACAGCTGGTACCACTGCCATCTGTAAACCCTAGATGCCACCTCTATCATTATAGAATATTCCGGAGTAGTCATTCTAAGCTGCTTCTGCTTCTTATTCCTTCACCTAAACTAAATTCCTACAAGTAGGATATTGTAGTTTCACACTTGTCATCTCAGAGTGTAGACAGTAGATTGAAGAGATTCTGAGTTCGAGGCCAGCCTGAGCCATACAGAGAGCAACAGTCAAGCTGAGCTGCATAGTGAGAGCCTGTCTAAAGCAATAATTAATAAGAAGTACTGAGGAATGGGTCCTCCCTTCTATGAAAACTAAAGAAGAGGAATGGAGTTTGGAAGAATGAAGAAAAAAAAATGTTTTCTACATGAAGAATTCCTTTCTTCTTGTGTGTTATAAAAAATAAGGTGTTTTTTTTTTTTTAATCTAAGCTTTGTCGAACGTTTTTAAAATTATGTGTATGTGGGAGCGGGAGGGCAGTATTACATAACACAGTTGCCTCCAGAGGCCAGAAGAAGGTGTTAGATCCCCTGGAGCTGGTGATACAGGTGTTTGTGAACTGCCCAACATGGGTGCTGGGAACCAAATCTGTGTCTTCCTCATGCACTTGACTGCTGAGCCGTCTCTCCAGCCCCCAAATCTAAGCTTTGAAGTTCAGAAATAATTTATTATGGAAACTCTCTGGCTCCAGAGCATTTTGTTAATGAATATATATTAAAAAACACCCATTTTCTATAAATATTGGTCTAGTTGAGGATGAGTAAAACACAGCCACTGCTCTCAAGGAACTTAGAGCAAAATCAATCATGCTTGTGTTTCTCCTTAAGAGTCGACCAAGAAGAATGTCTGTCACAGAATGGGTTCTGGAAGAAGCTTCCAAGAAAAACAGCTTCCAACTGCAAATCTTTATTAAAAGACTCATTTTAATACTACTATGCTTGTTGAAGGGGGTGGGATTCTCCCAACTGGGTGAATGTGTATTATTAAGATGGGTTAAAGAAGCCATACTTATGGGCTGACACTAGTCATGGTTCACCCATAGACAACCAAGTTCAGTAAATACGAACTATCTAGATATTCAAGTAGCCAAGAAGATGGCCTCATCATACATGGATAGTTTTTATGTAACAATGAGTCAAGAATAGTGAAAGTTAGTTTTATTATACTCAAAAGTACAATAGTGGTTGTTTTAAAATTTTTAAGCACTGTTAATGGGAATCCCAGAAAGAATATAGAAAACTGTCGTAATCAGAATTGAGCTGAACCATCTAGTTTTATAAGCATAAGGAGTGACTGCTAAAGGCAAGTCCATTCACCATTTGTTAGAAATATGTTGAGATTTGGAGCCATCAAAATCTAAACCTTTCAATTCAGCCAATCCTCGTGATGAAAATTATAAATATTCTGGTAATCATAAGAATCCCTTTAGAAGTGAGCATATGTTTACATAAGATATCATTATGGTCCCGTTTGCTTAACCAAAGATTCCAAACCCAGGCACCTAAATGAGGATGGGAAGCCGAATTAGTCAGGAAGTGACCATTTCAAAAACCCCTGGATGGGACCGAAGGGGGTTTTCTTAAAGCTTTCTTTTCCTACTGCTTTTGAAACTTCATTTTTTTGCTAACTTGTCCAGAAGGAACATTATAAGGTGGAATGAAAAAGAGACGAAAACTCCCAGCAAAATGATGACATGTCAGTCCTTTAGGGGGGGGAAAACTGCTTGGATGATTCTTCACAATGGTCCCAGTTGATTTTTAAGCATCCAAAATGTGCAAATCATTGCATTATTTTTCATCATGCCAGAAAGTGTTTGCATTTTTATTTTTGTGGGGCAGGAGCAGATGAATTCCTAGAAAAGAAGCTGGCACCAGGCCATCCCTTAGAAGCTAATGTGCTGAGGGTCCAGAAGGTAACAAGAGATTTTGTTACCATTTGCAAATAAATGTTTGGTGTCTACCATCTCATGGAAACCCCTGAGGGTTACAAATCATGATCCCAATTTAACAATTAAGGAGATTCAGAAAGAATAAGTAATTTCCCAAATGTCAGTTCCATGTACTACAGTCTGACTTCAACACTGATGATGCAATTCTATTTGGTCCATGTGATCATCTAGACATATGTCAACTGCCTCCATCACTGTTCTTCTTTGAAGTTCAACACTCCCAACAGAAAGACCACACTTTACTGAAAAGAGGAAGATGGACACAGCTCTCCCAAGAAAACA